>OZ059810.1:11465078-12065078 GCA_964057025.1 Standfussiana lucernea
AGCTATACTTGCAATATATTATTGAATACTTATTTTATGCACTCGTACTTTAGTAATCCGTGTACGTTCAAATTCAAATTCAAATTAAATTTTACTACAACAATTGCACTCGAACGGATCATAGTGGGTTAGTTTGACTATAGCGCGCGAGAGCGCGCTATAGTCAAACTAACCTTCGCGCGATAGACGTAAACGCTCTTAAGAGCGTTTACGTCTATCGCGCGAAGTCAAGTTTAGGTAATTCAATGCATTTTTTACGCACACAAAAGCGCGCGTGCCTGTGTGCATAGCGCTGGCGCGCTCTCGCGCGCTATAGTCAAACTAACCCACTATGATCCGTTCGAGTGCAATTGTTGTAGTAAAATTTAATTTGAATTTGAATTTGAACGTACACGGATTACTAAAGTACGAGTGCATAAAATAAGTATTCAATAATATATTGCAAGTATAGCTATAATTATGATTAATATTAAAGTCGTTTTTTAGTTATTCAAACATGAATTTGTTGATCTAAACTTTAGAAAGAAACCGAACTTCGTTAATTATTATTGATTTGTGACTGATTAATAAATATTTCTTATTCTATTCAAATAAATCACTTTATACGGATTTACTTACGTTTATTTTATATTATATTTTAACCTGACGCGATGTTCCTCTTAGTGACACCTCTTATGAGGGAAATACAATAGGTTGGCGTTAACTTTAAAAACAATTTATGTTCTTATTTACAAAAAAATAAGTAAAAGTTTTAATAAATAAAATTCGTATGTAAAAAAATTGGGTAGATATTGGTTGTCACTAAAAATATTGTCAGTCATCAAAAATAATAATAAAAAAATTTAATCATCAAAGTACCAAGATTTTTTAATCACACTATAAACGTCCGCTATCCTTCCAAGTACGACTAAGGTCAACTCGGGTCAGGCAGAGCGCCGAGCGACATGTCCTCTCTCTAGAAAGCCTCGCGGCGGTCTGATTTGAAATTGCTCGCGCGCAGTGATTTATAGTAGTTTTCAAATATTTATAGAAAAATAATCACTGTAAATTATTTGAAATTTTAAATTGTATGTTTTAAAGCATATGTTCTTCTATTATATTATGCTATTATTATATTAAATCAAGTAAGATATATCGGTGAAAAAATCATTTTAATTCCTTAATATTTTACATTGTTTGAACTTTAATTTCTTATATAAAGAAACCTAAATCAAAAAATTTTCTTCTCCAACTATATTCCTTAGGATCTTAGCAATAGGTAAAAAAAAAATCTAATTAGTTTTGCCAGTGGTTTCCTATAATTAGAGCGTCGAAACTGACGCTAAAAGGGAAATTAAGAAAACCTCTGTTGAGTTATCTTGATACAATTTACCAATACTCTATTAATTGAAATATTTTTCTCCCCAACTATTGAGACAACGAAATTTCCTAAAGTTATTAGTAATTATCATTTTTGTAAAATAAAGGGTTGATGGTATTAAAGGGTTTGAAAAGTACTGTTTTGGAGTCAAACAGCGCATGGACGGCGTAAACGCTCTTAACATCGCAAAAGTGAAGGAAATTGTGACTGAAGATCCTCATTCGATTTTGAGGGAGATATCCGCTGAACCTTCTGTCTCACGAGTCGATCCGTACCATTTTAAATAATCACTAGGGTATGAAACATGTTGCCGCTCGGCTAGCCCCAAAAGACCTGCATTTTCTCCAAAAACTCAATCGCATAGGACTCGCTGAGGATATGCTAGGAGTAAATTCCGACCCAACATTCATGAAACCCATTGTTACTGGTGACGAGACGGGGGTTTACGAGTTTGACATGCAAACTAGTCAACAAGCTTCGGAGTGGCGCCTTCCAACTGAACCGAAACCGAAAAAAACACGCCAAATTTGATCAAAAGTCAAAGCCATGTTAACCGTTTTCTTTGACTATCGCGGTGTTGTGCACTCGGAATTCTTGCCCGAAGGGCAAATAGTAAATAAAGAATATTATTTGAGCGTTACGCGGTGTTTAAGAGAGCAAATTCGACGAAAAAGGCCAGATTTGTGGAAAGAAAATTCTTGGATTTTGCACCTCAATAATGCGCCTTCGCACAGGGCCATCATAGTGAACGAATTCTTGAAAAAACTCAACAATTACCCTCGCGCTTCCTACCACCACCACCTTATTCACCATTTACATTACTCCAGCCGACTTCTTTCTTTTTCCTAAACTCAAACGGGTTAGTCACCAACTAGACACAAAAGACTGGTCATACGTTTGTCCAGTTAGTGAAACTCAAAATTAGTATGCCTTATTATTTCGTCATCTGGACACGAAAAAATGTTTACGCGTGTCGACAGGGTTTTACCACTTCGTGGCACCTGTTTTCATTCGGTAGAAGACATAAAGGAGGTATATGGAGGACTTATTATAAATTGAACACCTGTATATTAACCCATGTTTGCAAATGAATAAATGATTATGATTATGAGAATTCGCGGAGAGAACTAAACTCGATTCCGGAAAAAGCGTTTAAAAATGTTTTGATGATTGGATTTTTGTTTTTGATGATTATATATTTATGATTATTCGTTGGCGTAAGTGTATCGTTTCTGAAGGAGCATACTTTGAAGGCGATAAAATAAATTTGGATGAATAGCTAACATTTTGTGTATTATTGATCGTTTCCCGGTACTTTCTTGACAGAGTAGTACATAGGTCGCGCAGAAACGATACGCTGGTAAAAACAGTTGATCCCACATTAAACTGTAGATACGATTTTAAGTATGAGTGATGGTTAAAAACGCGGTATTTTACATGGAGCGACTGTCCATCTGACCTCCACAACCCAGTTAGTACTGGGTAATACGATACCTACCCCTTGGTAATGGCTTTCTGGCCACTGAATACCTGTAACGACTGTCAAAGATCTGCAAATGATAGCCGGGGCCAACGTTTTAACGTGTTTTCCGAGGCACGAGGAAACTCGATATGTAATTGGGTCGCCCATCCACGGACCGACCTAGGCAAGAACGGCTTAACCTAAAGATCGACCTGAGCGGCTGTTATTATTTAGGCACGAGCTCTTCGATGGATAAAATACTATTTAAATGTGATTAAAAAAAAAAACACATGGGGGTAGGCAGTCACTAAAGAACGTCATCTGCTACGATCTAAAATCGCCGATTACGCCTGTAATCACCGAAGGGTTAAGCAGAGGTGTACCTAATAGTACACCCACATTTCACCAGTTATGTTTTAAGTCCCATGCAATAGAAGGCGAGACTATTGCCATCAACCGGGCACAAATCTAGACTCCGTGGCTGCTACTGAGAGATTCCTGATGGAAAAACTTAATAACACTTTACCCGGCCCGGGAATCGAATCCAGGACCTTATGCTCCAGCAGCACTTACTAGACCAACGGGGCAATCAACAATTTAAATCTTTATCTTATACATACCTGGGAGTGGGTCATTCCAGGCTTTCGTCATGGTTGAGAAGAAGCTCGCTCAGTGGAAATTTTAGCCATCTCTGTCTGCATTTCTGTCACTCTACCTTCACTTAGCTCACAAACAACTCGCACCAATCCTTCTGAACAACATAATAATTTATATTCGTTAGAAAAAAACCGATCAAGTGCGAGTTGGACTCGCGCACCGAGGGTTCCGTACAAACCTGTGGGTATATAACTTTTTTTTATATGACGAAACTAAAAATTTACGGTTTTCGTAATTTTTCCTATATCTGTATGTGTATCGTGTAGACGTGACTTCGTACAAAATTTCAAGATTCTAAGTTCACGGGAAGTACCCTGTAGGTTTTGATTCCCGTGCGAGTTTCGAAAATTTGCGGAAATTTGCGGCCTAAGTGGCTGTATCTTTTGATTGCGTTGACTTAAAAGGTTGATTTTTCTACAGCTTCCAGGGACAGTAGAACTATCATATAGAAATTTCAGTTTGATACCTCCACGCGTTCCTGAGAAAAACGGTCTTGACAGACGGACGGACGGACGGACGGACGGACGGACGGACAACAAAGTGATCTTATAAGGGTTCCGTTTTTTCCTTTTGAGGTACGGAACCCTAAAAAGTCGAAATCCAGCGAAGTTTATTAAGTACAACACTTGTAATGTATTCTAGTAACGTTGTTTTCAGGGCCGCGGTATAAAATAAAACCTTGTACTGAAGGATGTTAGCTAACGTTATGGCGACTTGTGTTACAAGCTTTATTAGAATGTTTCTATTATTTTGACCAATTTGGTTGTAATTGTAAATGGTGGTCGAACTATTTTACTGGAGGAAATTAGCATAACATCTCGCCTGGACTCTCCGATGGGTTAGGCAGAATCGTAAGTGCTGCTGGCGACCTTACGGTTTGAATTACAGGTCGTGCAAAGTCTTAATAGGTTTCTTCTTTAGGAATTCCGTTGGAGGCTAGACCTGGAGCCAGGTTGAAAGCAATACCTCGTATTACATGGGTATTTTAAACATAACTAACGAAATGAGGGTTACTTTGATGTGGCAATTTTCCGTCATCCTATACCTACGTATGTTGTCATTGTTGTATACCTTTGGCAAAGTTCCTATTCTGTCTGAAATTCGTTGGTCTTGTGGTTGTAAGCGCGACTGCTAAGAATGAGGGCCTGGATTCGATTCCCAGATCAGGCAAAGTGTTATTAGGTGAATCAGGGATGGATTCATCAAGGGACTCAGTAGCAGTCATAGAGCCTAGATGTGTGCCCGGTTGATGGCAATAGCCTCGCTCCCTAGTACATGGGACTTAAACATAACTAGCGAGTGAGTGTACACCTCTGCCTAACCCTTCCAGGACTACTAAGGCGTGATATCCTGGATCACCATCATGCTTTCGGCCGGAAGACTGCACTGCTCGATAAGTGAACATAAACACCCCCAACCTCCCAAGTGTCGAAGTGACGACACTAGGGAGGATACATGTTTCTTGCATCTCAGGACTCTAGCGGCACCCCCGTCTGCTCGAAGCATGCTCCCTTTTCCGTGCAAGATGAATAACTTTCCATCCTTGGTTTCTCATAGCTCTGTAGCGTTTTAGTAAGGTTGATAAATTGTAATGAGAATATTTGTACGCCGTTGACGGCAAGACATAGCGTTCATTTTATTATTATTGACATCTTTATTCTACTAACCTATGTTCTACAAATTAAATTATTTGAATTTGATAATTAAGTAATTTAAGTTTTTTTTTTTAAATAAACGTTGCGTTTACAAAAGTGTAACCTTATATACCTATATACAAACAGCAAGACTCGTACCAAATACCTGAAGGTCATACAGATATTTGTTCCGTGCGGGGATCAAACGCGCGACACGCAGCGCAGCAGCCAATCGCTTAGCCACTGCGCCAACCGTGCCGTCATCGACAATTAAGGTCAATAATTGATCATTTTAATTAATATTCTGTACAATAATCAGTTGGTAGCATCTAGTACATGATCTAGACAAGCAGAACGTTATTAATTCCCGGGCGTTGGGTGCGCCTCTCAAAGTAATAGAGAGTACCAATTACCCTAATGTTTCGGATATACCTGCGATATTTAGATGGTGCGATACGATTTTACGATACCTAGATTTTCACCACATTCTTCATATCGGTTTATAAGAAGAAGTAGTGATAAAAACTTTTTTGCAAAAAAAAACCGACTTCCAAAAAAAACACTAAAAAAAGTGGAAAATAACATTACTTTCGGAAGTAGGTGACTATGGTTTGTTTCATTGACTTTTTTAGCACCGAATTCCGAAAGTAATGTTATTTTCCACTTTTTTTTTGTGTTTTTTTTGGAAGTCGGTTTTTTTTTGCAAAAAAGTTTTTATTTTACCCTTTTTAGTTATAGTATCACACACAAATCCTTGTCAAGTATCAATTTCGCAATTTCTTTTACTTGGATGACATGTTTTCCAGCTATTTTGATATAAAAACCAAACTGCTGAACTGATTTTGATGAAATTTCTATGGGACCAATCGGGAAGTAAATCCATTCAGATAAAAGAAGAATTTTTCAAATCGGTTCATAAATGACGGAGATATGAGGTAACAAACACAAAAAAAAAAAAAACATACAACCGAATTGAGAACCTCCTCCTTTTTTGAAGTCGGTTAAAAATTCAAAAGAGCATGCTTAGCTGGTTACTTACGTGGACTAACAAAAGGTATTGAACAACAGCAACGCCGGGAGGGACGCACTTGAAGGACGTACACTGACCTTATTTGTGAGGTTCTTCAGAAAGGTCAGGTGCGTACCACTCGCAACCGGCGTGCGTGTATGACCAGATGTATGAGAGTGGACGAGGGAAAAGGAGTAGTCCTTTTGCCTGTAAGGATCGTAGCAGGTGGCGTTCTCGCTTTACCAGCTGTCTAGTACAAGTAGTAAGAATAGTGATTCCCTAACATCTTCGTTCCATCTGCTGTATTTCTCCGCTCTGCACTTGACTTGCCTAGACTTACCTGGAAGTATCTTAACAGACTTCGGACACGGGTTAGTCGTAGCAAGGAGAACCTGCTCAGTTGAAGATTTAATAGACGATTTTAGGGTGGACAATGGTGTAGCTCCACTAAATATGGGATGAAGCTTAAGCCCAGACTGTGAATGCCATGCCCGGTTTGTGGCCCGTTACACACATAGACTGGTAGTAACTCTGCCTACCTCTTAGAAAAAATGCGTTTTTGTTTAAGTTTTTGACTGCCTCGTTAGAGTAGTGGTCGCAAGCGCCACTGTTGAGCGCGAGGTTCTGGGTTAGATTCCCGGGTCGGGCAAAGTGTTATTAGGTTTTTCTATCAGGAATTTCTCAGTAGCAGCCACGGAGTCTGGATTTGTGCCCGGTTGATCAAATAAAAAAATCAAATCATTTATTTCTTTGCAAACACGCGTAATTGGTACATAGATGTTTGATGGCAATAATAGGTTCGCCCCCTATTACATGGGATTTAAACATAACTGGCGAAATGTGTGTGTACTATTAGGTACACCTCTGCCTAGCCCTTCGGGGATTACAGGCGTGATGTTATGTTATGTTTCTTTTATACAACTCAGTCGTATCGCCATCGAATCGTAGTACAAAACCACAAAGCTGCAGTGTTCGGAGCCCCGCCGCCGACCGCACCCACTATGCAGTCTACGGCTAATGCGAGCCTCGTCTGTTATGACGTTAGAGGTAATTAACTGGTCTACACGCTTTCATACTTCAGTTGTTTTTCATTGCGAAAAATATAAAAAAAAAATCACGCATATTTTCTCTGAAAGTGAGGAAGAGGTTACATCTAGGTAGGTACCTTAGGTGACGGAACGGTGCGCATAGTCTCATACTTTGCAATGCAGGGATTATTTTTCTGTCTTGGTTTGCCACGTTGTAGTGGGCAGAATCCTTAATACTAAATAATCTGTTCAGGTCTGTCCCGCATGGAGCGAGAGCTTTTATTTCGCAAAACTAAAAAATTGTGTCACTTTCATGAGTTATCCTTTTTCTTATGAAGACGTTGAACAATTTTTTTTTACTTAGCCCATTTTGTCCCACGCCTGGGCAAAGGCTTCCCTTCATTCTATTGAACAATCTGCTACTCAAATATCACAAACGTGTTTTTCTCTCTCCCTCTGTTCAAAAGTGTCGGAATACTGTAAGTTTGAGCAAAACCTGGTTAACGAGTTCAGAGTTATTGCAGCGACTAAAAGTCGTTTGTTGTTGGAGAATTCAGATGTAGGAATTGTATGTCTGCATGTATTCATGATATATCTTCACTATTATCAATTCAACATTCCAAAGTCATTAACCTCATCCTCATAAAAATCATAGACAGCTGTACCGTTGTTTGTTCGTTGTTTTCAACTGCTCCGTTGGTCTCGTTGGTGTAAGCGCAGCGTCTAAGCATGGGATCTGCTGGGTTCGATTCCTAGGTCGGGCAGAGTCATAAAGTTTTTCCAGTAGAAATTTCTCAGCAGTAGCCTGAGAGCGGATTCAGACTAGCGTATTTTGTAGCGTGTATAAGCTCGTATCGGCTTACACGCGCGCCACATTTTGTACTTCAAATAAACGAACGCGCGACACCCGCTTATTCCTAGGTGTTCGCGCAGCAACGCGTCTCCAACGGATCGCGCGCGTCGTCGCTCGTACGAGTTGCACGTGTGGCAAAAAGCGCGCTTATACGCGCCTACGCGCGCTTCTAAAAACTAGCTTATACCCGCCGAATATTCGGTAATCTGAAACGTATCAAGGGTAGTAGGTTGAATAAAATGTTACACAATATTTCATTCATTCATTTATTACCTCGTTATGTAAGGAATACAATGTATCGGCAGCCACTCACTGCGTAGGACGATGATACGAACACACCCGACCGGAAATATGACACATCGGGCTTTAGAAAGAGACAGAAGACTGCACGCAGCTGTGAGTGACAGAGACGAAGCTATATCCCCGGTGTGGCATATTTTTGAGCAGGTGTTGTGGGTACAATACTTAATATATTAAGTTTATTATATATTCACAAATTAAAATTTACAAAGTTGTGTTACGCTAAAACTTGGCGAATTACAAAAGTATTGGTGTCTTTGTTATTACTCTGTTGCATTGATTTTTGATAAATAAATAAAATTATAACATTGCATGCATTTTATTATCTAAAATAAAAATGTCAGTTGTGAATCATTAGAAATAAATACAAAATAATTGATTGTAAATAAAATATTAATTTTATTTCATCAATTTCATTAAGAAAATTACCAATTTAACCTAGACACCAATAATTTTGTACCAAACTGCAAAAAATACTATCGAATATTAATACAAATAATTTGATAAATCAATTGTTAGATCACAATTAAAATTGAACTGAATACAATCAATATGATAAGTATTATAATTACACAATGTACAATTCTATACAACTTAATTAATTTTATAGCTGGTTTGACAAACGGACGTTGAAAATTTACAACAAAAATAAAACATTTTTCCTTCCTTTTTTTTGTTTTTGCTGCTTTCTGGTCAATCCTCAAAATCGACACAAGAATCTTTTGGCGCGTGGCCAAAATCGGAACTAATTTCGCCATCTTGTTTTTTCAATGCATTTCTTATTAACCTAAAATATACGATAGATAAGCTGCGATGTCAATCGACGACATTGTACGACTTATTCAAGTAACTTGGGAAACACATCGGGCAATTTTATAATACATCTTGTTACTATGTAGAGTAGAATCAAAATCGTACGACATAACCGATTGACAAAATCTATTGATCGAATGAATGACTTCGGTAGAGCATAGGATTTCCTGTAGACATAGTATACTTTATCTTCAGTAGAATAGAGTACATTATAAACATCGATGCGGAAAACAAGTAGTGTTTTAGGCAGCACGTACTCGCAATCTCTTTTGCACGTTAAGCTGGTAGTAATAAAGTCCAATATTAAAATGTCACCAGGAAATACTAGAATCCGTTTGTATGGTTTGCGTCACTTTTTAAATGAAATATAATGATGTTTTTCAGTCCCAGGTCACCAGCTAAACGATAATAAGGCACCAAAACTATTCAGTTACTAAAACTACTGAAATTTAATGAAAAACAACAAAATTATGAGTTTTGAACATTTTATACACACATAAATGCTAATTTTAATGCGATTGTGTTTTGTAAGATAATGCTTGAAGACTGTCAGAATACTGGAAGTAAATTAAGATGGTTTAAACTGGTTCATTTCTGTTCAAACTTTATGGCGGCTCTGAAGTTAGTTGCGAGTGACGGTCTGCGCAGGTATAACGATTCAAACTTTATGGCGGCTCGGAACATCTAACGCAAGGCTGCGCAGAGCACAATTTTAGGTATCAGACAGGCGTAGATGACACATCGTCTTGACTGTACTCGCAGCTAACTTCCAAGCCGCCAAAAAATTTGAACAGAACTTTTTTTGTGTTCACTACAAAACTTGATAATTATGTTTGGTCCGGTGGAGTGACTAATTCCCGAAATATTTTGGGTTTTATGGGAATTGGACATTGCAGGAATTGGTTAGTACGGTATAGGAAATAGATATTTAGGGAATTGGGATCCTAACTTTTGGGTGGTCTAGGAATTGGTTAGTATGGGATTTATTGGTATTAGACGTTAGGGAATGAGAATTTTTACATTTTGACTGTTACGGGAATTGGAAACTACAGGAATTTGTTAGTATAGGAAAGAGACAGTGATGGGATTTGAGAGTGTGGGGAATTGGAATGCCAAGGTATAGGACTTGGGAAAATGGACATGGAATGGAAGTAGGACATTCATATTAAAAAAATCGTAATTCCAACACTAACAACAATTCTTTTTTCTGTATCTGGACTGCGAAATTTAACAGTATCATTTTGAAAGCAATGTATTTATTTGTGAAACCACTGATTATGTAGTAGCTAGAGCAACGTATTCGGACTGTCTAGATCATTATCTACATCTCTACCCGACTGCGGCGAAGGACAAAGGAGGGTTATGTGTTTACTCAGGTATCTGCAGTAACGGAATCGTATCGTCAAAACGGAATAATATAAAATATTAATTTCTTAGAAGTCGATTAAATCATTTTGGCAGTTTTCTTATAATCGGACTATAGTTTAAATTAACTAGATATGAATCAATCTTTCGCCAATTTATTTAAAAATCTACTTATAGATTTAAACGCGGTACCAGATTGACGGAAATTCTCAGATCATTTAAATTTATGACACTTGCGCTAAGAATCTACAAAATTCATGTGCAACGGAATTAAAATCCGGAGATCCGTGCTAAAATCCGTGCCTACTATTTTATTTTTACTAAACAATAATACATTATATTATTATATTGAATAAAAATGCTATAAATTCATTAATTTAGACGGAATAAAAATAATAATATAAATAAATGAATGAGTATATTATCCGGAATACATCATTATATCATTAATTGCCAACTAAATATTGCTCAACAATATTCAGCTAATTTATACTGAAGTAGAAACTATAATCGGAGTCCAAAATTTGGCAGAAAATATTTTTGACAAATGACATGAACTTTGACAGCTGTCAAGTGGTACTTGTATCTCTTCTATATTGAACACGTATGAGATACATACTATTTTAATAAGCAACATATGACAGATGCATTTACAGTTCTTATCTAACTGTATGTGGACCATCTTACATTTTGGGACTCCAATCAAAGTTTCAACTCTCAAGCAAAAAATCGTTCGGGTTATTCTTAAAAACTTGTAAAAATCACATGTCTTTTAATACAGACTTCAATATGGCTCCTTCAGTGTTCCTGGTCTGGTTGACACCGGTATCTAAACTCGGTGAGAGCACTCTAGGGTCTCTGTCGGAGTCCCGCGAGAGCTGGGATGCAGTTTCTATGGCGTCTATGTTCTGGAAGAGGAGGTTGTTTGAACTGTTTGAGGCGGTGCGACTGTGACCTGTCCTAGATAGATTTGGTGGTGGTCCTGTAAGAGACGGAAATATATTGGTTAATTTATTGACTTACTGTGTCAGATTCTGATACCAGGAGTCTAATTTCTGTAATTAAAGACGTCATCCTGTGGCATTCTGAACTCATCGACTATCAATGTCAAAAACTTAGAGTTATATAATTTTAATATTCGATTGCAAACGTTCTTAAAAACAGCAATTGGCCTCTGATATATTAGAGATATATGCGAAAGAGGCCATGCTCTCATGTGACTAGCATATCCAACTTTGGCCGACAGACTCCCAAGCATAAATCAGACATGCCAGAACACCATCGACGACATTATAAGTTTCAGCTGTTGTTGAGACCAACAAAAACTTGCAAGTAACCCATCTAATTCTGACCTCCTTCTTTATTTAAAGGCACTGTCCTACCGTTCTTCACTCGGGCCAATTCGATATCTGCTTCTGCCTAAAACCCTAGCTCATCATCAGCCTCCCTAAAACCTAGGCTCATACTTGAATAATTCGTCACCTATATGAGAATTCTTCCGCGAGCTGGGCGTGGTGCTCCTGCTGCCGTTCCCTTGCGCCAGCGTCATCATGTTGGGCAGCGCGGCGCGCGGGCGCGACTCGTCCTGCAGGAACTTCACGAACTCGGCCGCCAGACTGTCCGGCGCCGCGGCCGAGCGCGCCAGCCCGAGCCGCTCGCACTCGCGCTGGTTGAAGTCTAGCACTGTTGAGAGGACGCGGAGGACTTGTGTTCTGGGAGAAAGAGAAATCTCTTTTAAATTTTGAAAAAAAATCAAGAAAATAAATACTCTTTTGCAAAAAAACGGGCACCTAAGGAAATTTACGTTCTAAGGTCGATTTGAGATAATTAAATGAAATTTATTTCTTTGACGTAGTCTGTATACTTATAATCGTGTAAATTAATGCGCGTGAAGTGAATTCGGGCAATTAAAAGAAAAAAAAACGATGTATACTTTAAAACCGATGTACACGCCCAAACAATAAGAAGTGGTCGGCAATAAAGACAAGATTTTTTTTTACTTTATTTAGTTAAATAAAGTTACAAATGTAAAAACCTAATAACGAGTGTGACCTGCTCTTGCCAAAATCACAGCTTGAATCCTTCTGAGCATGCTTTCCACGATGTTTTTAATAACGTTTTGAGGAATACGTTCCCACTCTTCTGCAATGACTCTTTTTAGCTCCCTGATGTTTTGTGGAGCAGGTTGCACTGATCTTACCCGTCTCTTTAGAACATGCCAGACATGCTCAATTGGATTGAGGTCAGGACTTCGAGCTGGCCAATCTAAACGACGGATCCCAACTTCTTGCATGTACGCTTCCACGTCGCCAGAACGGTGCGGGCGAGCATTGTCGTCCATAAAAATGGAATCTTCCCCAAGTGCAGTCAATGAATTAGGACTTCCATTATGTATCGGTGTGCATTTAATGTTCCATTTTCTATGAAAACTAACTCCGTACGCTCCGTCGAATTAATTGCTGCCCAAAACATAACGGAGCCTCCGCCATAAGGAGTGATTTCTTCGAAACACACTTCCGCATAGCGTTAACGTGGTCTTCGCAGCACTCGCCGGCGTCGGTCCTCTCCACACAAAGAGATTCTACCTTCATCAGAAAACAATACTTTATTCCAGTCGTCCAGAGTCCATGAAGCACAGTTCCGAGCAAACTGAAGTCGAGCAACACGGTGCTCACGGAGTAATTTAGGGCCCCGAGCTGGGCGGTAACTCCTGATATTGGCAGCCAAAAGCCTCCTCCTGACCGTCCACAAGCTAACTTCTACTCCTCTTACTTCTTCAAGGCTCTTCTTCAGGTCCACACATGACGCCTTACGATTCCGCAACGCCTGACTCACCAAAAAGCGGTCATCTTTTGGTTCTGTGCATCGTTTTCTTCCCGAACCGGGTCTTCTTTTGACCGAACCGGTCTCTTGATACCGTTGCCAAGTCCTCTGGACAGTTGAACGACTCACATTTAGCCGCTGCGACACGTAAGTTTGCGAACAACCTTCTTCAAGTAGGGCTATAATTTTACCGGCCCTTATCGCTTTATCACTCATATCAAAAAGTGGTATTTAATGTAAAAAGAAAGATTAAATTGTTTAATTTGCAGAAAATATCCAAAAAGTTTTAAAATATCGTAATCAGTTAAAAATCGTTTCAGCAATTCGCGCCATTAATAAAGCAATTTTAGAATAATCCACAATAATCATTATTTTTCTTTTATTAATTTTAAATTTTTAACGTAAAGAATCATGCCAGGATGCTTCAAATAACATGCCAATACATCGTCAAATTAATAAAACCTATTTCTTGTTCTTCTTCATTGAAGTAGAGAAAAAAATCTAAAGTGCCCGTTTTTATTGCAAAAGAGTTTATTCAACCTTGGCTACTGTGATTGCAATCGCTTACTGACGGAAGTAAATCATGTAGATACCTTTACAGAAAGCAAACGTAACATTCAACAACGCTATACAAATATTGATACAGTTTATTACTGTCTAACTTTGTAAAAAACACTTATTTTAGAGTTTTAGAGCCAAACCATTTGAAAAAAAAAGAATGAGCAAGGACTGTATATGTCTTACATTCTTCTTCTTTATCGTGTGGTTAGTGCCTAACCTGGTGTCAGAGCTTTTATATATATGGGCCCCTGACTTGGCCTTACATGTCATCGAGAAATATCTCCCAAGCATGCTGGTTTCCACATGATATTTTCCTTCACCGAAGCAAGTGATAATTATACAATACGCACATGAATCCGAAAAATCAGAGGTGAGTGTCTTGGGTTCGAACTCGAGACCACTCGTTTGGCTTGGCAGTACGGTGATCACGCCACTAGACTATCACCGCCACAGTCTTACATTTCACCATTTAGATATTATTAGGTCCAGGTCAAAATCATTAAGGTGATTAGATCAAGAAGAAATACTAAAAAAATCTTACTTGTTAGTAGTATTCCCGCCAGCGGTCATCACATAATTGATGATGAGGTTTTTCACCAGGTTCTTGTCAACCTTATCCTGCTGGTTGGATATCGCGTTGTAGTACCGCTCCTCAGCCGCCGCTACAGATGTCTGGAGAGTCCGAACTGGGCAGGCAGTGAAGGGTTAGATGTAGTGGTTACTTAGATATACATTGATTGTCATACAAATAAAACACAGTTCTTGGGGAGAAACTAGAATATTTACGTAATAATCTGTGGCTAAATTTTATTTTACTATTCGGGAGCCGTTTAATTAAGAAACATGGCTTAAGGTGAATGTAAGGGTAGCCCGCGACATTCAAATTTTCTTAATTTTCCGATCAGTGTCACGCAGTATGTTGAACAAAATACGATTTGCGACCGTCACGCGTATGCATTTACTGAGTTGTGTCATGATTGATTGATTGATTGATGATGATGTTGCATTGATGATTTTAATGATTATAACTTAGTAAAGCCAGATTTCTTACGGTTGCAAATCATATTTTTAATCAACATACAACTTCAAACCGACCTACATATTGCAAGAAACGTAAGATTTGTATTTGGTGGGCTACCCTGGCACGTCCACATTACGATTGAAAATAGTTTTTTACAGACAGCTATCGTAATTCAACATGGTACTAAATTACAAAACACATACACTTTTAATAATATACACAATAAAGATCATCAAAGAAAACTATCCTAATCTTACCATGCAGCAAGCACATCTTCGTTCGACGCTTCGTTGCGTGCGCGCACACGACCTCAAAGTATTATTCAGCCACTGGGTAGGGTCCCGGAAACCGCTCAGACACTTCTAAGGACCTCTTTACAAGTTTCAAAGAAGAAGACTTTGAAAACACTAAATATCTGTCGACTGCTTGAGGTGTTGGAGTTTAGTCCACTGCTGGGCATCATTGTTAGTATAGAAGACTAGCAATGTATAAAATATCACTAGGCCCAAACAAGTGGAACTTTTCGCATTCTCAGTGAATTATGATATCATCAATGTATGGTACAATTTGTTAACAGGTGCAACTGACGTATATTTCTATTTGTATGATGGAAAAATTTGAAGTATATGATACCACTTTCAATATCAAAAAACTGCATTAACATTGCATGTTTGAACTGCGATAGTGATTGACACTTCGATCTGGTAAAACCTTCCAGGCATATCATCATATTCTGCTAGCCTTTTCCCAACTATGTTGGGGTCGGCTTCCAGTCTAACCGGATCCAGCTGAATACCACTATTTTACATGGAACGACAGCCTATATGACCTTCAAAACCCATTCAGTACTGGGGAATACGATACCCGTTGGTAAGATTGGTTGTCAGACTTTCGACCGATATTTTAGCAATTTCTAGTCGTTAAATAAATTGGAACTGATAAAAAGTAAGTGTTGAACGACCCCCGTCTCCCTTTTATTGATTCCACCAGTACCTGAAGTAATACTCAGAGACAATGTGGCGATTACGGCGATCTTCTACGTTCTACTCTTCTACGGAACTTGGAGCATTCAAAATAAACAAAAAACGGAACTTGCCTTGGATAGGTTATTTAAAAATAAACAAGTGGGTACATCATATTTAAGTTTCAGTAATTTTAAGGCGTGTTCACACGATGAGAAATTCTCGGGCGGAGAGAATATTTTTACCGGACTCATAGATGAGAGTCGGAAATCGATTTATCGCACTTGAGTCCGATATAAGTTTCATTTAGATATTCTCGCCTCTAGATGGTCGAGAAACTTTTCTCGTCTAAAGGGGCTTAAGTTTTACTTTGACATTAAAAGAACATTATAGAAGAAAATCTGTAGGTACTACATATTAATATCCAAAACAAGTTAAAACATAAACAAAAAAACAACATTCACAGAACACTCATACAACAACAAGGTGCTGCAAGACGTAAACTTGCATGTGCTTCAAGAAAATATAATGCGGTTGAAGATGAGATTCTCAGATTAAGATCCACTACATAACAGGGTGGATTCTAAACCCCCCTAAATTACCGATGATAGGTAAGTGTAGATGTGCGGGGTTCAGAATGACGTACCGATCGAGTAGGTACGTCGTAACCGATTTCGGTGTAACCTTGTATATTTATCGTTTAAAGATAAATTTTGTAAGAATATACTTACAATACAGACTTCCTCAAAGCTGTACCTTTATAAATTCTAATTTACTGTTAAAGCTTTTGACTTGATTCATAGTATAGGAATTTATGGATCAAGGTATTATTAGTTTTTAGTTGATATTTTAGTAAATGGTCACATTAAGAATCTCAACCACCAACAAAAAAAAACATACACAAAAATTCTCAAAAAAAAAAGCGCAAAATAAAAAATGGTGAAAACAAATAGACGACACGACGTGAAGCCGTTACCCTCAGTCAAACCCCATATGGTAATCTGAGTATCGCGAGCCCGCCATTACCATCTGTCAAAGTGACAGCTGTCAGAGTGACGTCTGTCATCGTGACAGGTGACGGCGGCCGCTGCGTCCGAAAACCTCACAGTTACCAAATGAGATTAAACCGAAGTAGGCGGAAGCGCTGGTCTTGATTCTTGTAAGCTGCCTATTTTATAGCATACAGTGATTGTACACTTTTATTGGTCTTCTTTAACATTCTAATATTTTATTTATGATTAATCGATTTTCTGTCTTTTCAGAAAATGGTTCATAATGATTTTATGACAGACTGAATAAAAATTTGTTTCTTTTTTTTTTCGTTTTAAACGCCTCGCCCAAGTTAGACTAATTTCAAAGAGCTGTTTTCTCAGTAGTATATTTATGATGGTGACTTTGGCTTAGACATACATAACTTTTTAACTTACTTATGTGCCTAGATTGATGTCTAGACGTTTCTAGCTTTATTAGTGTAGCGTGGACGAAGCGCTTAGTCGCAAAAATTGCATAAACCTGTGTTTTCACTAGGCAACAATCACACATTCACTCCAACAGTCAACTTTAAGCAATAAACTTACTGTGTGGTAAAAGTCGCCTATCAAAAACACGGCTCCAATAAAAAAAAAAAACAAAAAAATATGGCCAAAAGAACATACACTAAAAGACACACGTGTAAGCTGACACATAGAAACAAAAGTTATGAACTGACTTACATCATGACATGTGTCTGGAGTTACGTGCGAGCCGTAACCCAGCCTCATACCAACTGGCAGTCTGGGAGATATCACCCCAGAATTACCAGCTGATATTTGGCCGGGATACGGTGTTTAGCTGGTCTTTACTACGGCTTAAGGGCTATGGGTTTGGGTGGGTACCGATTCGTGATATTGTATGAAGAAAGTTAGCACCAAAACGAGCTTTAAATATAAATGACATAAGTAACATTATTAACTGGCTCGTTGGTGTAGTAGTCGCAAGCAAGGTCGTGGGTTCGATTCCCAGGCAAAGTGTTATTGGGTTTTTCCTTCAGGAATCTCTCAGTAGCAGCCACGGAGTCTGGATTTGTGCCCGGTTGATGGCAATAGGCTCGCCCCCTATTACATGAGACTTAAACATAACTGAGGAAATGTGGGTGGGTGTAGGTGTTAGGTACACCTCTGCCTAACCCTTCGTGGATAACAGGCGTGATCGTAGCAGGTTGCGTTCTGTACTGCTTACTCTTTGGGGAAAACGGCGTGTATTTATATATTTCCAGTTATATCTAAGTCCCATGAATTGAGGGTGAGCCTATTGTCCTAACCAGGCACAAATAAAAACTCCCGGTTGTTACTGAGAAAACCCAAAGAACAGTTTTTCCGACTTGGATCGATTCTAAAACTTCACGCTCGCTTAGCAGTTGTAACCAACAGGGTTGTCGAAAAATAACTTAAGAGCGTTTACGTCTATCGCGCGAAGTCAAGTTTAGGTAATTCAATGCATTTTTTACGCACACAAAAGCGCGCGTGCCTGTGTGCATAGCGCTGGCGCGTTCTCTTGCGCTATAGTCAAACTAACCCACTATGATCCGTTCGAGTGCAATAGTTGTAGTAAAATTTAATTTGAATTTGAATTTGAACGTACACGGATTACTAAAGTACGAGTGCATAAAATAAGTATTCAATAATATATTGCAAGTATAGCTATAGTTATGATTAATATTAAAGTCGTTTTTTAGTTATTCAAACATGAATTTGTTGATCTAAACTTTAGAAAGAAACCGAACTTCGTTAATTATTATTGATTTGTGACTGATTAATAAATATTTCTTATTCTATTCAAATAAATCACTTTATACGGATTTACTTACGTTTATTTTATATTATATTTTAACCTGACGCGATGTTCCTCTTAGTGACACCTCTTATGAGGGAAATACAATAGGTTGGCGTTAACTTTAAAAACAATTTATGTTCTTATTTACAAAAAAATAAGTAAAAGTTCTAATAAATAAAATTCGTATGTAAAAAAATTGGGTAGATATTGGTTGTCACTAAAAATATTGTCAGTCATCAAAAATAATAGTAAAAAAATTTAATCATCAAAGTACCAAGATTTTTTAATCACACTATAAACGTCCGCTATCCTTCCAAGTACGACTAAGGTCAACTCGGGTCAGGCAGAGCGCCGAGCGACATGTCCTCTCTCTAGAAAGCCTCGCGGCGGTCTGATTTGAAATTGCTCGCGCGCAGTGATTTATAGTAGTTTTCAAATATTTATAGAAAAATAATCACTGTAAATTATTTGAAATTTTAAATTGGATGTTTTAAAGCATATGTTCTTCTATTATATTATGCTATTATTATATTAAATCAAGTAAGATATATCGGTGAAAAAATCATTTTAATTCCTTAATATTTTACATTGTTTGAACTTTAATTTCTTATATAAAGAAACCTAAATCAAAAAATTTTCTTCTCCAACTATATTCCTTAGGATCTTAGCAATAGGTAAAAAAAAAAATCTAATTAGGTTTGCCAGTGGTTTCCTATAATTAGAGCGTCGAAACTGACGCTAAAACGGAAATTAAGAAAACCTCTGTTGAGTTATCTTGATACAATTTACCAATACTCTATTAATTGAAATATTTTTCTCCCCAACTATTGAGACAACGAAATTTCCTAAAGTTATTAGTAATTATCATTTTTGTAAAATAAAGGGTTGATGGTATTAAAGGGTTTGAAAAGTACTGTTTTGGAGTCAAACAGCGCATGGACGGCGTAAACGCTCTTAACAAATCTACGAAATTATCTTTTGGGGCGAAACGCAATTTGTAATTGCTTAAAAATTCAAAGCTAAACTTGCAAATCTCACAAATCAGTACCCATATTTATATTACAATGAAATCAGTCAGATCTAATCTATATTACAAAACACTACACTATATGTCAGGGTTGCACTGACTTCCAAAGATAAACTAATTAAAAATAATCAGTCATAATCACAAAAAGATCGATATAATACATTATTCAATCACGAAATTCAAACTAATTTTAGCATTCGTATCTAATCTATGGATGATTTCTTGGGGCGTATCGAATTGTGGAAATGAATTTGGATATCTTTTTGAATTAATCTAATTTATCTTTTAGGTCACAATAAATCGTATAAGGCGGAAAGAATACTTATGGCCGTAACACTAGGCAATACCCAAATGATTAAATCATCATAATTCTCCTGCACTTATATCAATTTGTCTTATTCTATACTTCTCTATTACTCGTCAATATGAATTCTTAGATAAAGAATAGAATTGAATGTGTATTTATTTATTCAAAAACAAACTGATGGATTTATAACTGTTGATGCTGAGCCGGTAGTTGACTTACCAACAATGCAGCAATTCATTTAGTGATAATAGGCACTATGATTGAACTGTACTATCTTTTTTTTTTTCGAAATATTCCGTTCTTAGACACTGTGCAAGATGAAATAATTCCACCTGCCAAAACCCTGGTAACTGTGATGTTTTTCAACCAGTCTACTCGAACAACAGATCAACAAATTCCAAAAATATAAACATCCAATTGCATTTCGACAATCCAACTACTTCACGCCATTTCATTTACCCATCAGAACCTCACATACCTTGCTCCTTCAGGTCATTGATTTCAGCTCTCTTAGTCTCCACCTGGTCACCCAGTCTGGAAGCCGCTTGGAGGCCAGCTAAGGACTCCTCAAGCTTGGTGTTGAGCCGAGAGATCTCACTTTGAAGACCTTGGTTCTCGAGTCTGAGATCCTCGATCTTGTTTCTGATTTTTTCCGTGGCGGCGTGAGTGTCGCGTTCTTTGTCTGGGGAAGGCAATTTAGGTGTTTAAGCGAAGACGTTTTTTTATTATAATGACTGTTTTGTTAACGATTGGACACAGTATTCGTTGATTTACTGTGGAGATCTATCTGAACAATTTTACAATCAAATACTGTAGTGTGTAATTCAAGTATAAGAAAATAACAAATCTGTGATATACAGAGAGGAAAGTGGTTGTCTATGGGACAGATGCACGGACTACAGAAAAAAAAAAACGAATTTCTTGTTTTTCTATTGACACAAGATATTGGTTCGCACTGCAATCCCAAACTGAGTGCTAGCACGGAAGGAATACCTAATAATCAAACAAAAAAAAAACCCTTATGAATTTCGAAGAAAATCAAAGGAAAACTGGACTCGCGGTTGAATGTTAATTGCTAAATGACACTTGAAGCAAAAGAGTCTTGGAGAGGAGACATGGTGTCGGCTAGTGAAGGGACGCCGCCCAACTAGCAGATGAAGCGACGACCACAAAGAGGATGGCTGAGGAACACTGGATGTGGTAGGCAGAGAACAGGGTGTTGTGCGAACCGCCAGTCTGTGGAATTCACCGCCGGCTTCTCTGTTCCCTGATCATTATAATCTGGATCTATTCAAGGTTCAAGTGAATCGGTTTCTTCTAGGCAAGCGTGCACCACCCTAGCCCCGCGTCATCGCGCTACATCAGGCGAGTTGCGGCCAAACGCAAGCCTATTTAGTATATAAAAAATGGCGCGGTTTTGGATAAGACTATGTGCAGGAATGGACTGCAATAAAGTGAGTTGTCAGGACACTCACCTAATTGGAACTGCTCCAACACGACCTGCAGGTTGGTGAGCGCAGCCTCACTCCTCTCCCGCGCGTCCTCCGCCTCGCCGAGCCGAGCTTGTACCTCCTCGCGCTGTTTCTCTAACAGTTTGATCTGGTTCTTATAGGTTTCCACTTCTTGGTTCGCTCGGATGCTGAAAATAGGAATATGCCATTTGATAACACAAAAAAAAAAGTTTATTTCAATTCTACAAACTATTTTGAGATCCGTTTCCAGTGTAACGAGATGCCGCTCAATACAATTTTGCATGGAGCGACTGCCTACCTCACCTCCACAACTCACTAGGTAACACTATACAACGCGATAAGACAGGTAGTCAAACTTTCGCACTATCCGTAAACCGACTGTCAAAGATCTACAAATGACAGGCAGGCCCAACGGTTTAACGAACTTTCTGGAGGGACGGTGGGGTCTCGTTGTGTTATGAATGGTCACCTCTATCCAAGGATCATCCATGGCTATTGTAGCTTAACCTTGAAAATCGACCTGTGCGACTACTATAATAGCCCCGAGCCCCAATGCTTTCTAAAACTCAGTATGTCAAAATATAACGCCCGGACACTGTACACCAGTATCCACCAACCCACATTGGGCCCCCATGATGGATTCCCTCGCATAGAAAGACCTGTGTTCCAGTAGTGAGAAAATTATAGGCTAATTCTGCGGCTGAATACCAAAATACCTGCTCACCTATTACTAGTATAAACAGTACTAGTCTGCTTCGCCCGCTCCTCAACCTGGTGCAGCCTAGTCGTGCACTCCGTGAGCTTCTGCTCCGAGGCCATCAGCTCCTGCGTATAGTTCTCCTCCGTCTCCACCAGGTGGCGCCGCAGACGCTCCAACTCTTTCACCGAATTCTGTTCTTGTTCCGACAACTAAAAGGTAAAGGAGAATGTAAGGGTCGTAGCAGGGACAAACGCTCGTTAATCATTA
Organism: Standfussiana lucernea; assembly: GCA_964057025.1. NCBI lineage: Eukaryota > Metazoa > Arthropoda > Insecta > Lepidoptera > Noctuidae > Standfussiana > Standfussiana lucernea. The sequence continues at coordinate 11,487,511 of OZ059810.1, forward strand.
CAATTTATGCCTTATTACAAGGTCGTAAGAGTCACATGGCCCGCGCTTGTGAATTGAATTATCTTTAAAATCACACGCATCGAAACGTATGTGCATAGGTGTATATGCTGTTAAGCAGTGGGCTTATTTCTATTATTCGGGCACAAATCTAGGATCTGGGCTACGTAATTCTAGATGGAAAACCCCAATTACATTTTGCCCAACTCAGGAATTGAACCCAAGACTTCACATTGAGTAGTCGCTTATGAATATATTTCTTTGGTTATTTACCTGTGCGTTTTCTGCTGTCAATTTTTTCACCGTTTCCATCTGAACTCCCAAATTCCTTTCTAAATTGTCGCACCTCTCCGTCAAAATTTTCACCGTTTCATTGGCAGTTAGTAATTCAGACTTCGCCCTTTCAAAATCTGTTATACTTTGGTTCAAAGATACTATAATACCGTCTTTTTCTTTAAGAGTTACTTTTAGGTTTTCGCAATTTGTACAATTAACAGCAGCATTTTGTAACAATTGATCCTTTTCTTCAATAACTTTCTTATATTCGTTGGTGTGCTCTAAAATGACATGGTTTAGCCTCTGGATTTCATTATGATACTGAATACTTTCATTGTGTTTCAAGTTTATTAGGTTTATCAATTCGGTTTTTTCGACCATCGCAGCATCTATGATTGATTTGTATTCTGCGACCATCTTCTCGACACTTGCGTGTGATTCTTTCAGTTCCTCAATGTAGTTATCTTTTGAAGCAAGGACATACTTTAGTTCAGTTACCTCGGCCTCTATAGCTTCTTTTTCATGTACTAGTTTCGCATAATCATCGTTATGATGCGTTATGTTCTCTGTAGTCTTTAATTTATCTGTTAATTCCACTATTGATTGATTCAGTTCTTTGATTTCTTTCTCTTTCTCACTTATGGTTGTTTTAAATTCATTTCGTACTTTCTCTAATTCTTCTACTCGCGACGTAAGTGTTGATATCTCGGTAATTTTGGATCCCAAGTCATCGGTCAAAGAGAAAATCTGTTTGTTTAGGTCTTCTTTTTCAATATGAAGCCTATTTAGTTCTTCTTCACTATAATTTGATTTTGTATTTATGTCTCTGAGGACATTGATTTCATCATTTTTGATTGTTACCATGTTTTCCAGATCAGCTACATTTTCAGTTAATGTTTTTATTGTGATGTTATTATGTTGCACTGTATTGTTTAAACCATCAATCAAAGTATCCTTTTCATTGAGATCTGATACCAGTTTTTCAAATTCTTGTTCAAGGTGTAAGATTTTGTTATCAGTGGAAGATAATTCAGTTTCCGCTTGTAGTTTCCTTTCGCTAAGCTTCTCAATTTCTGCTTTTAGACTTGTGATTTTTTCATTTGTAAGTAGCTCTTGACGAATTGCTTTTGACTTTAACTCTTCGATGGTCGATTCAAGTGCTTTTATTTCCTTTTCAGTCTTCATATCTTTTTTAAGGTTATTGTTTTCTGTCAATAGCTCTTGTTCTTTACGCTGCAGCTCGGCTATCGCTGTTTTAAGTGTATTGATGGTTTCTGAAAGAGTCTCATTGGCTACTGACATCTCATGCAATTTTTCAGCAATTACACTGTTTTCCGTAGTTAAATTTTCTAGTTGTGTTTGTGTACTTTGTGTACTACCGGTACTAACAGTAGTTAGTTGTTCTTCTAATGTAGTAACTTTTTCTTGTAAGTTGAGTTTGTCAGTTTCTATATCCTGCTTATGTTTTATGACCTCATCCAGTTTAGTTTCGAAGTCGTGCAGCTTAAGATCTAAGGCAAATTTTAAGCTTTCCAATTCTTTATGCGCATAGCACTTCTCATCTAAAGATACCTTAAGATCATCCACTTGTTTAGTTAATAACACTTTATCATTTTCCAATATGTGTATATCTATTGAAAGCTGCTCGTTTTTAGAATTCGCTGAGTTCAAACGTTTCTTTAGTTCATCTATTTCATCGGCTGTCTTTTTAAGCTTTTCATGATCTTGGATATTCGCATTATGTTCCAGTTCTGCAACTGCACTGCTTTGATTTCTTAACATTTCAAATTCGTCCAACATCGTTGAGTGTTTCTGTTTAATATCATTCAAGCTGTTTCGAAGGGCAATCTTTTCAGTCCTAACTTCATCTAGCTCCTTGAGTATCCTCTTGATTTCCGATTCGAAGAGTTTATTCATCTTATTAGAGTCAGCCAGTTCTGTCTCTAATTTAGCTAAGTTATCTTCATGTGTTTCTATTATGGGCTCTAACTTGGACGTATTTTTCAAGGCCGCGATTTCAGATATAAGGAAATCGTTATTTTTCTTCATCTCACTCAATTCTCTCTCTAGATGTTGGATATCGGTAGTCAAGAAATCATTCTCTGTAGTCAAATCATCTATTTGTGTTTGCAGATGGTTGGCGTTGAGATTTTTCTCAGACAACTTATGGTCTAACATGTCAATTTCTTTTTTAAATGAATGTACTGTTTTGAAAACACTCTCTAATTTGAAAAGGACTATGTTATCTCCAGCTGATGGTATTTCTCCGACGTAATCAATGGGAAGTTCAAAGTTGACATATTTATTGTACAATTGCATAACTTTCTCAGGTTTTATTATTTTATTATCTAAACTTTCTTGACAGTTACTTTCTTTTTGAGCCAGTTTATGTTTAAGCTCATTAATATCGCGTTTGAGGGTTTCAATGACACCTTTAGCATTATCATCTATGTTGATTTCATCTAAATGGATTGGATTTGAATTTCTTCTATCTTTCAACTCATTGACTTCCTTCAGAAGCTCCTCATATGTATCTCTGGGGACCATATCTGATAGCTCTGCATTTTTTTGTGCTACTTCTACATCATGCTCTAGCTTTGTGACCTGTTCTTGCAGCTTAAATACTTCTTCGTGTAAATCTTGATTTTCTTCTTGGAATTTTTCAGCGTTTTCTCTAAGTAAACTATGTATTCTCTCAAGATTTTGATACTTATGAGACAAAGTATCGTAATCAGCCTTAGTTGCCTTTACCTCTTCTAATTCTTTATCCCTCTCTCCGATTTTAGATAACAAGTTCTTGATTTCATTTGCATATTCTTCATTTGTATTTTTGAGCTCTTCGTGCTCTTGTTTTAGAACTTCAAAATTGGACTGTAGTTCTTTCTTCAGCGCTAGAAGTCTTTCCATAGCCTGTTGGTGTTGGCTGTCTAGATCTTCTAAGTTTGAGGAAAGATGTTTGTTTTCTTCTCTAAGCTTAACCAGTTCTTCATCAGGTCTCATGTCAAGAGTGCCTCTCTCTTTCAGGGTGGTAAGTTCATCTTGTAGATCTCGTATTTGTATTGAATAGTGGTTGTCGGCATCATCGTGGACCGAAGGATTCGACGTTTGGGTCGGCGGGTCCCAGTACCAACTGGACTCTTCTTCTTTGATGCCATTCTTTTTGCTGAGCTTCTGAAAAGAAAGAAAATTAACATTAATTATAGCAGCATAAAATATTCACAAATAATTCTCAAGGCACAGTCGCTGATAAGAATTTCGTGTTTGCTCTTTTTGGATGGGTTAACGACCTGGACCGGATTTCAACGAAAAACTTTGACGTGGTTCAAATTTAAACATAATTTGAAAGATGGCCAGTGAGTAGTAATATGATATTTGCACTAAAGATAACACAAGCTGCAGTGAATATAAAATCACACGAACGTTTATTTCTAATTTACCTACGTCTGCCGAGTAAAATTACTTCCAATATATCCACTATCACTACAACAATATCTCGTTGTGAATTTCACAATAAATTCACAGCTACATCGACTGTATCGTCCAGAGACCAATTGTACACACACGAGTACATATGTGGGTACGTGGGTACGTCTGTTCAAACACACGATATCGTTATCTGCCCGTTTTATGACTGGTCTGACTCAGACGCGGTACAGTTGACGACATGTCGAGCTTATACATTTTGAGAAATCAGTATTGCAGGTTGAAGAAGGGACGTAATTGAAGGAAGTTTTGATTTTAGGATTCAGCTGCATACACTGGAAGCCGACCTCAAAATGGTTGGGAAAAAGCTAGGCAGATGATGAGTTCCTACTCATGAAAATGAATAACTGTTCCATATAAAAGTGTAACCAACACAATCCGTTTTCACAGTTGGTCCTAAAGTAAAAAAAAAAAAATCTTGAGTATCCGCCTACCATTTTCTCAACCACGTTGGGATCGGCTTCCAGTCTAATCGTATGCAGCTGAATACCAGTATTTTACATGGAGCGACTGCCTATTAGACCTCCCAAACACCGGATAGGTTCTCACTCTACGTATATCCCCTTAGCCTCGTTTCTGTAGATTTCCCATACAATAAGGTCAACATATACTGGATATGTAATGTATAGTTAGTTGGTTACTTCGTCGCATGTACTCGAGGACATAAGTCATCGTGTTGGCTTAGGTGCCGAGGGTATTAGTAATGCGGCACAGATGTGGTAATCGTGTTGGTCCTTTTGTACTGAGTTGTTACTTGAGGTGATTTAGAAGTAATAGAGTTTCTATGGCTTTTTTGTTAGTACCAAGCGCGAACCGTAATAGAAACAGGAGATCTAGCACTACGGTCGAACTATAGATGTCATAAAACTATAGATTCCTCATCTGCTGTGTTTGCCTCTCGGCTGTTGTGTTTGGTAGGCTACTGCCCAACGGTTGTCAGGTAAAGGCAGAGTTATCCGCACAATTAACACAGATATAACATAATATCACGCCCGCAGGCAGAGGTGTGCCTAATAGTACACCCACATTTCGCTAGTTATGTTTAAGTTATTTGTAATTGGGGGCGAGCCTATTGCCATCAACCGGGCACAAATTCCGATTTATGTAAATTAATCGAGCGACCTCTGCTTCTATGCGGGATGAAACGTGACATTAGATATGAAACTTCACTTGACTCCACAAGACTTTAAATTACTCACTAAGACAAGTGACAAAGTGTATACGAAATAGTTGCTTACGGAAGTTCATCTATACATTACAAAGTCAATTGAAATGACGAACTCCACAAAACAAAAGCCCACACTCACACCAACTAATACGCATACAGTCAACAACACGGCAGTAATTATAGTTGAAACTACGAAAACAGGACTAACTGCTACGTCATAAAGACGCTGTCACATTAACATTGCCACGGATATGCGGTTAACAGTACCACCAGTATCGCAGGCAGCCCCCATTTGCTAAGTGGTGCGTGAAGTACGATAACACGACACTTTTGGTGATAGATTTACGATAGTAACCGTTTTACACCTTTGTGCAGTTAAAGAGAAAGTTGACGGCAAAGGAGAATGCGAAGAACTAAATTTTTTTGAAAGAACAATATTATGAAAGAATTGATCACTTTCATTGATATTCATTAAAAACTGACTGACAGACTCGCTCTCTAACACATGGAACTTAAATATTACAGGCGAAATGTGGATGTACACCAATGCCTCTGCCCTAGCTCCTATGTGCGCCTGTACATAGGTCCGCTCTAGGTATTATATGCGTGATGTGAAGTTTAAATTGTAAACGAGGAACTTGTTTAGAATCAACTAAATAATTAAATGGAGGATCCTAAAGAAGCCATAAATAAGAATGACCAGTGTGCCATTCACCATAAATGAGTCAAGTCATAATATGGCAAATCTTACAGCGAAGCGAGTCTTGGATTTGCGAATTGACATCTCAATAGAAGCTTAGGATGAGACAACCTATCCTACTTCATCGTCTGCCAAACCTTTTCCCAACTATGTTGGGGTCGGCTTCCAGGTTAAACAGCTGAATACCAGTACTTTACATGGAGCGACTGCCTACCTGACCTTCACAACCCAGTTAGTGCTGTGTAATACGATCGCCTTGGTAAGACTGGTTGTCCAACTTTCGGGCTACTGACTACCTGTAACGACTGTCAAACATCGAAAATTGACAGCCGGGACCAACAGCTTAACGTGCTTTCCGAGGCACGGAGAAAATTCGGTTTGTAATGGGTGCTCGCCCATCGACGGACCAACTTAGGCAAGCGCGGCTTAACCTGAAGATCAACCCGAGCGGCTGTCATAAAATTATTTAGCCACGAGTTCCTCTGACAAACCGACAAACTAGCCAAAATCATAGCAGCATTTCATAAGAATTCTTCTAAACCCACAAACGATTGCTACACTCTTACATCTTTATAATGCTCTTGCTTTAGACCGCCTTGATAACGCACTGATAATTACTTTATCTTAATCCGTAGACCATACCGACTAAGAGTACTATGCTTTGGAAACTATTATAATAGTGTGCGACCGAAATAAGTAAATGAAACCTTTTATTATTTAAGACAATCATGCTATCGAGATTAACCGAATGCAGGTATAGTAATTTTGAGTCGAGGAGCTCGTGGCTGTCATTAGAAGATCTTTGACAGTCGTTACAGGTAGTCAGTGGCCCGAAAGTCTGACAACCAGTCTTACCAAGCGGTATCATATTACCCAATACTAATTGGGTTGTGGAGGTCAGATAGGCAGTCGCTCCATGTAAAATACTGGTATTCAGCTGTATTCGGTTAGGCTGGAAGCTGACCCCAGCAGTTGGGAAAAGAGCGAAGATAAGATGAGCTGTAGTATTTATTTTACAAGGAGCGACTCAGAATATATGGTTGTCAGACTTTCTGTCTTCTGACTGCCCACCCTGAAGGGTATTCTTATGTATGCGACCAAAAATGCCTTTTATGCCTTTGATATTAAAAATGATCTTTACCTTTGCGGTTTCCTTTCTTTTAAAAGAAAACTCGAATGTTCATTTCCTGTGTCCTATCATGACAAATATTTGCATAAACGACAGGTATTTATGTCAAATTCGCTTGTTCATCGTACATGGGTACAAAACACAGGAAATCCTGGGTGTGAGTTACTCATGACGACATGGGCCTTTCCTTAGGTCTCTCATTAGGTAATTACATTGTCGCTGACGAAACCAGTGTGCCCTAGGATCAAAAATTTCAAGACGTAACATCGGCAACCTACAGCAAATAAATCCATACAAATAAATAAAAAAGTGTCTGTTTTAATATCAAAATACCAGCTTTGAATGCATATACGGCAAGTATAATTATGTATAACAAAAAAAAACTTTTTTTATTTTCGTCTTTCTGTCTGTCTGTTTGTTCCGGCTAATCTTCGAAATGGCGGGATCGATTTTGACGAGACTTTTACTGGCAGATAGCTTATGTTATGAGGAGTAAGTTAGCTTACTTTTTTTTAAAAAGAATTACGATTCCGTGCAAAAAATTAGAACCCTTGAAATTTTGAACAAAATTCAATTCAAATAGGGAAGTAATATTTTTTATAATAACTTCACGCGCACGAAGGAAATCTCTGAGCCATCTCAGAATTTACTACCATGAATGTATTATTGCTGAACTTTACTTATGAAATCATCAATAGAAACAGTCATACAAAGTCGACTGTCACGTTGTCCTGCCGTAAATTCTACCTCCTATTAAGGGCAAACATAAGGTCATCGACCTCTCCAAGAAAACCGTCGATTTCAAAAAAGCCATTTCTCAATAGTTTTAGTTTAGCGCTCTAACCCCTTTGTTAGTACTTCCGCGTATACCGATATCACTCGCTTTTACTACGGTTATAAAGCATTTATGTGCCATTGTACCACCCGGACACTGAACCTAGGACTCGGGAAATGTTGCACTGGTGATTGTTTAAGGCTTCGTCTGTACGGAAGCCAGGTTTTCCATTTAATGTGTAGTTAGAAAACTGTCTTGATCATTCCCTTGCCTATGGACTTTTTTCTCTGTTTTTTTTTTTTATTTTTTTATTGAAGGCTTGGAAGGAAAGTCAGTTTATTTTTCTCGTAGGAACGAGACCTGTTCACTGCTAGTCCTAACTGCGATTCAATTAATCCCAACCGCACCAAGGCGTCTCGTTGTAAAATAAAGATTTTGATGGAATGGGTTTCGAAAAAGGATACTTTTTACCACGTAAATACGTTCCAGTGAGATAATTTCCGACATTCACCCGGGTAAAGCCGCGTGCATAAGCTATACAAGGTGGAAGGGACACCGACGCTGAAACGGTTACCACGTAGAAATTTTTCACCAGTAATTTAAAAAAAAAAGAATAATTTTATTGACACAAACAAATAAGGTTTACATTTCCATTTGAAACCCTGACTCCTGTGCTAGGTGAGACCTGTGTTACAGGAGTCAGTGTCTTCACCCGTTTTTGGACAAAACAGTTCACAACAGGTTATGTATCAAAAATTGAAAAATAAAATTGAATAACAATTAATCATTAAAATAATGCGTGCGTGCTCTTGTGAAAATATGTGTTCCATACATTTTCACTGTGTAGGTATTGCAGTTTTGTAACCTTTTTAGCATTGGTGTCCCTTCCACCTTGTACAGTGCTTATAATTTGATAAAACATAGCAAATACACAACTCAGCAAGAAAACATGAACATCAAACGAAAACAGCATAATTTGACTCCCAGATTCTGAAGAATGGAACCCAAGGCACCGGCGAACAAGTAAAAATGCTAAATAATTCGTACAATAATGAAGATTGCGCATCACTGGCAACACCTTGACCGCGTTCCCGCCATCGTGTCAGACTTCCATAATTGTCCGAGTTAGGCTTACGTAAGGAGCATTGTATTGTCAACTGTACGACGATTTGCTACGGTGCTAAACTGCTTAGCAAATGAAGTTTTTGAAGAATAATATTTCGAAAAGACAAAACGACTTGGTGAGACAAAACTAAGTATAGAAGACGTCTGGGAAAGGGAGAAACCTCTTACTGATACTTGGTTGAGTAAATAAAATAAACCTATAGCGAAAGTAATAGCGATGAACCGTTAAAGTTAGCAGATCAAAGATCTTGGATTAGGTAACATAGCACCAGAAAGCGGTGATAATAATAATAAAATTAATGATGTTACGATTCTTCTTTTTCTATACATAACCTCAATCTTGTTCTGAGAACAGAAATGAAGTCGACAATGGAACGAGCTAACCAAAAAGAAGCCATTAACTCGCAACTCAAATCATTCTTCTAAAAACAAATTATTTCATCACTGACTAATGAACCACTGTACAGCTTGACAGTAATAGAGATGCTTTCGTCCTCAACTGAGCTCATACTTAACTAAACCTCTCCATTGGATCATACAAACTGATTCATCATTTCCCGGCCCTAATCACAATTTATTTGGGGTTGACGCAGCATGTCTTCTTCTTCCACACTTCTCCATTAGTCGTCATCTCATCACTTCCTTTCTAACCCCATCGTATCGCCACACAGTCCTTTCATCGTTTCTTTGGTCTTCCTCTACTCTACTCTTATAGCCATCCACATCTATTCTCAAAACTTTCCCCGCGACATTTTCCTCATTCCTCCGCATCACATGCCTATACTATGACAACCGATTACCAAACAACTGCATCATACAGTTTACTGAATGTTATAATAACATCTACGTTGTAGACGAATACAATCTGCGATGACTGATCTTCATTGTAAACTATATCGGCTATAATATGGTCAATCATGATAAACAAATGAACGAGAAAGACTGTAAAAATACTGCTTATAACCTTTAAGGGATAAAAATCGAATCAAAATAATCTGTAGAAATCTTTGGTCAATCAAAACTAATTTCAACCGATTTTTGTGTACCTCGAATTTCAGTAGCTACATACACCTAATAGCTTAGAAAAATCAAGAGGATGACTCGTTGTTTTTTAAGTAGGCCTTCATAATCTACTGTAACTAGTACAGTCACGAAAACCAATATGTAAACACTTAGCAACTTTTAAAAGTGATTATCTCCTACTGTTCTGATTAAAATTACGAACGTAGCATTTTGGAATTTATATTTGTATGAAATAGATCCTATCTCCAAGTTACAATCGTTATTTCTCGTGAAAATTGCTTTTTCATTTAGGGAAGTGTATACATATTGGTGCTCGTGACTGTACAAACGGTGCATTTAGAGCTAGACTTTTGGAATCCCAGGTTTATCGCTAATATTTTGAAAATGCTACAAATCTGTATCATCAGCTGCCTAGCCTAATTATTTTATAATATTAGTTAATATTACAATTTCAACTTCAACTAGTAAAAATCTGATAATACTCACATGGACATCATCAATGCCCACATAGGAGATGAAGGCAGACTGAGCGATAAATATGCACTGCAAGACCACTAATAGTACGTGTCTTCTCATTTTACCACCATTCTTATCATGGTCCTCTTAAACTAATCAAATTATTGTTATAGATATGGTTCAACTGATAGAACCAACTGTTTTTTCAATAGTGAAATCAAGAAAAAAGACTAGGAAAGAGGTTTTAGATGAGTAGGGACTATAAAGAGCCTATAGCTACAAAGGGAATAAGTACTGTGATGATGGCAGATAGAGATGTTTGAAAGAAGATATTCTGAGTCGACCACAGTTAAATTCAGATGATGGCCATAGAAGTTAGAAGAAATAGTATGGAAATGGAAATAAAACTGATAGGGTTGACGCAACTAAAGACAAATCAACCTCTAGTAGAATGTTAAAGGCATAAATTATTGTTGTTGGAAATAATGGATTGCTGTAATATGATATGTTTTATGATATGTAAATATTTACAAGCAAGTCCAACATAAAGGAAAGTTGAAACTAAGCAGCAGATTTTCAAAAGCGATACGGATTTATTTATTTTCATGTCCCATGAGAGAGATGGTCAAGCGGACATAGGATCACAATGAAATAACCACAATATTAATACAACTCTCATAGCCACGTTCAATATTTGGTTATTTTCCGCTCTGCATAGCTCGTAATTATTTACTTTTTATATTGCAACACGGTAGTACGCTTTTTGATCACCAATGACGTTTTAAACGGTTCTGTATTAACTTCGATAGAGTTTACACTTGGTAGCAAATGATCGTTTTATTTTGTCGTATTGGCTTTGATTACGGAGTACTTTTTGACTTTTGGAATTCAGTTTTCTAGAAGAGAAAGACGTAAGAAAATCACTGAAGAGACAGTTACAGATGAAGAAGTAATATTCGGTGAACCATTATGTCAAGAATTGATTTCCGTATAAAATAAAAGGTTTTTCGATCACTGCACTACACACATCATCACCCTTCGACACCCAACACGCAAATTAAAACAATAAATTCAATATTCAAACGCGACCGTTACTAAAATATCGAAATACAAAATAGAACATCGTTATTTTTCAAATACGTTCGACGAGAAACAATGGCGGACTGTGTGCGACGACTGGTCGAACTCAGAACAGGCTGTTTTGAAAACATTTTCACCTGTAAATGTTGTGGCTAGACTAACATACGGTCAATTAAAACTACTAGATACAGACAATAGAGGTTCAATTTGATACTTTGTAAACTTTGGATGTGAATAACTTGTCTTATTGTTACTGTGTATCTTTAAGCAAGTTAAAACAATGCCCAAAACATAACCTGAATTCATTTGTTCATAACCAACATTTAAAACAAGATGTCTTGAGTCCATTTACGAGTGACTATTGCCTTCAAAAACTCCGAAACGGAAACCTTTGACTGTGGATCGAAGGGATATATCAAGGAAGGTAAGGCTCCTTACAAGAAAATGTGGTGGCATCGTGTGACTTACTAAAATGGTACGTGTCAGGTACCTCTTATTTTGCCTTTAAAATGAGTAATAAACACGAATCAAGGGACATCGTCTCCATCGACAAAGTGTGGGGATCTAGAATCGTGTACAAAATCCATAGTAACAGTTTGGGTCACGATGTCTCTTCCATCGTGCATCGGACCAAAGTCTACGACTTGATCAAATCGAACGACCCCGCTGATTCCATTATCACTTGGCTTTCTGCTTTATAGATGTCGAGTTCTAACCCCACAATCCACAAATATTTTTGCAACTTCTGCAAAATCATTTCTTATTCCTGCAATTGCGCAATTTTCTCTAATCTCTCTTACCTCAAGTAATTGTTAAGTACACAGTGAATTATGACTGGGCGGTGACTTCAGTACTTGAATGACTATTGTAGTTACTAGACAAGTGACTAGGACTACATAGTACTTCAAGCACTTAAGTACCTGTCCCAACGCCAGCAGTGTTGCCAAGTTTTTGTGTGTGAATGGCTTTCCGCATGTCGACCTGGAAGATTGTCTGCTTAACCGGGCTAACTGTGCCTTGCTACTAAGCCTGATACTAAGGCCTCCAGCCAGGGTAAAATACCGACGGACAAATGGTCACGTTTGTGCGTCGTTGTGTTGCTAGCATGTATCCCTTTTGCTGACTCGGGACCTACGATCTTTGTACGTTTTATGAGCGAGTAGATGTTCGATAATTAGTCGCGTTCGCCGGCGATGGGCCAGGTGCCTTAGTTTAACTATCAATGATAATGTACTGTCATCGTATTTCCTAGGAGGCGTGGCGGTTTCGTTTGAAATGCGTTTATAGGCCATATAGGTATCTGGAGAGGACATTGATAAGATTTATTTAAGTGGGATATTTGTAATCGATGCACATTACTCATAACTTTGGAATATAAGTGAAAGCTACTCCTCGTCAAGCTCCTCTTTCTTGCTTTGTATAATGATCTTATTATCCTTCAAGTTACCAACACAGTACACATGGTGGAATGCAATAAATGTTTCAGTTTTCAGTACTGGACTAGTACTCAAAACTGAAACTTCAATCTGGATTCCCCCTCGACCAAGAAGATAATAATGATGTCTAATCAAGTATAGATAGATAGGCATTCATATAACGTAATAGATAGTATTCATTTTAAAATTACTTGTCAGTGTGTGGATTTCCTTACGATTTTCCTTTACTATTTGAAGCTATTGATATTTTCAATGGGCAAGAGACTTTAATACTTCTTAGCGTGTCGTTCGCAATCTAAATTGTGTCGGCCCAGAACTGAGTCGCTAGTTTGGCGCCTTCAGTAGCGTCTATCAGTTCCTGTAAATGAAAAAACAACAGGACACGTGCCCCGTCGTTTCTGGAACACACATTTACTATTAATAAGAATAAATTACCAATTATGGCATTCAGCGTATTAGCATTAACTTGATTGCAGATAAACATTCCGTAATAAAACATGGTAATTTCATCTATCAGGACTATTTGAACTGGCATTTTCTGATGTTCAGAAAGGCAGTCGCACCATGTAAAATACTAGTAATCAATTGCATCCGGTTAGACTGGCAGCCGACCCATCATAGTTGAGAATAGGCTAAGCAGATGATGTTGTCAAAGAGGGTTATGCTTTTATATTTTTCTTCTTATAGTGACCAGGTAATACAAAATAATTGATAGCTTAACAAGTATAGTGACCAGGTAAAAGATAACTGCACAGCAATATCTTCAAACATCAGTAATCGAGTGGAATCAATTTCACATGACTGAGCGTCCTTCACAAACGCAATCACAGCCGGAACGAGTCGCGTGCGCATACGACCTCCCCACCACACGATAAATAACATACAACCTTATTTCTAGACCAATTAAGTTCAATTTCCTTTACAGAAAACCCTGCAGCCGCAGAAACATCATGCACACGACAAAGGACGTTGTTGAAAGAGAGCTAAAGTTGATTTTTGTTTAATGATGGATTCTAATGAGTTGTAATAGGATTTTGGAATGTATGAAGCTAGAATAAAGTTGAAATTCAAATGAAGTGGCTAAGTTAGAATGTTATGTAACGAATGGTGTGCATGTAACACATTTTTTACTTAAAATCGTTTGTAATAGAGGTCATTATCGGTCGGGCATGCATGTCGGGATGACGGAAGCTGGCTCTATTGAAGATGTTTAGTTACGGCATTGACAAATGATTCATGAAAATGAGAAGAAAATGTAAAGGGATTAGAAAGTAGCTTTATGAATGGCAAATGCCCTCGAATTAGCCAAAATAAGTTGACGTAAGATTTTGTGACTGCAGTTTTAACAAGCAGTTCTATGTTTAAAGCATATTGTGTCCCTGTAATGTTCTCTTGCTCCAAAGATTGATACTCGTTAGCATCGGTTGATAATCATGCTGATACGGAACATCGAATACTGCATTTAGGGAACCACCGTCTTTTTGTCAATATCTTTATTTATTTGTGGTCGAAGCAAAACGGTTGCTTCTTTCTCTATCAGCAGCCATATTAGTTTTCACCTCGTTCCCATCTGTCACATATCGAGCACGCTTTTCTTCCGTTTCTTTAGTTTTCTAAATTTTTTTATATAGCCATTCCCACAAAACTATGGTCGGATTAAACTCTTGCTCCATCTATCCATCCATACCAGCAAATCATTCACAAATCTTTATCACAAAACAAGAGACTCACCGCAATTCCAACTTTGCCACTAAACCAATAAAGCAGCAAATTCCCTGCGATAACTTTAATTTATGACTTTTTGTTCTTCGCTGTAAGAGGCCAATGTCAGCGCATGATTGACTAGCAGCGAAGGCTGTGAGAATTCTTATTAGTAGCCATTCAAAATGAGGGTCTCGTGAGCTTAACCTTGGTAGACCAAGTGTTAAGCCTCATATCAGCGATTTATATGAAAAATGGGCTATTATACCTGATGGCAAAGGTTAGGTTAGATGTCAAATGATTTTCGCAAGACAGAAATCGGATTGGAATTGCTACTGGTCTTATATTGAGTATTAGAGGCCTACTGGTGACGGAACCGACTAACGTTTGGTCGGTTCGAACCTAGGCACTTTACTGGGTGTAATTTACTTCAAGACGGTGAAGGAAAACAGCGTGAGGATACCGGGTGGTCCTAAAACCAAACATTCGAAGTCATTTATGATATCCAAATAACTGCACTGAGCCCTTCTTCTTAGCGTATCGATGGCAAAAAAGTTCAAATGTTAGTTTAGCCCAAAACTCAGCCACGCGACCTCCGCTCACTGATGCAGTAAGTAGATCATCAAGTGCGCAGGTGGTAGGGCATGCGGCACAAAATGGAAGGAGTTCCGTTGTCTGTGGGGAAACGCCGCATACGCACTTGAGCTTTGAGTCGTCCATGAACCCCCATTTGCAGAGATTGTCTTTGCTCCGGCCGACTTGGGTTCGAAGTCTGTTTAGACATTTCCAAGTCGGCCACGACAACGCGTGCCCAGGTGGAAGGTTTTCAGATGGATCCTTGAAGTGGTCAGGGGGTTTAAACTGCTCCCGCCAGAGATTGCATCTTTCTGTGCAGATTGTATTTTATTTAGAAGTTCTTATGTAAGTATAACTTCAAGGTACGAAGAGTCAAAGGCCGGAAGTCATACGCGTTACGCTAAGCTGGCTAGCAAACCTGTCTAAATAGATAGAAATACTCACAATACAATTACAGACAACGTCAGTGTAAGCTTTATAATAATAGCTGAGAGGCTCTAGACAGTTATCTTATAACACTAGGAATGAAATAATATAATAATACATTTTAATCTATCTACGTATATATGGTAATATAATGTGCAAATAATCTGTCTGTCTATTACTTTTTCACGCCTTAGCGTTCTCAACCTGGGTTTGGACAATTTAGGGTAAATGATACTTTACAATTTCTGATTTCCAAGCGAACGAAGCCGCGGGCAAAACCCAGTTCGATATGCAAGAGACAAGAGTTGGTTGGTTTTTATTTTTTCCCAATTGACTACGAAACCCTAAAAATACGAAAACACCATGTCATGTCACAATTTTCTATAACAAACAAATTGAGCCACCGTTGATAGATCATACAATCAACGTAAACGATGAACCACTGTCGGCGCATCACGTGCGCGAGCGCAGTTGGCGGGAAATCGTCCGGAACTATGTCATGGCGCAGTTGACATGCGGGCTAGGACCTTGACAGCTGAAAACGGGAGGTTTAAAGGCAATATCGATTTTTCTAAAGATGAAAGATGGCAGAAATGGAGGGAGCCCTTTGAACAGAAGTGGGGCAGAACAGGCAAGCCTTAAGCCACTAGCTCTAAAAGCGGGAAATTTTGCACAGCAGTTCTATATATACGGGGTGGAAGGGACACCGACGCGAAAACGAAAACCACATGCTCAGTACATCATTCTGAACAATCTGAACCCCCCCAAATGAAAATTTTTCGTCGGTTATTAAAAACCTCCAGAGTTTAAAATAGGGGATAAAAGTTTTCATGGAAGTTTATTATTTCTGAATGAGAAATACTATCGGGCGCATGGGATACATGTTAAATTTAAATCTGAGAATATGCTCTATAAGGACCAAAGTTAGCTACCGCACAGAATGGAAGGTTATAGGGAAGACCTTTGCCCAGCAGTGGGACAATATAAGTTTAAAAAAAGTTAGCTACGAACCTTGATTCACCAATCCACCAGCTATCCTAACAAACACACAAACAATGACAAAGTAAGACTACGACGACTTAACCGCAATGTCAACGCGTTTTACTGTGCGTACGCCTAACCTCAACATGGCATGGCATCAGTCGGTAGGTACTAAAACTAGATATAGAGACGATTACAGTGGCTGTGATGGTAAATATTATGGTGTTTTTGTGTAGCGTATGAGTCATTGTGTTAAAGACTTTGCGGTTATAAATTAATCTTAAATACAGGGTGGAAGAAAGTTACTATATACTCAGTAGATCATTTTAAGCCCCCACATCGAAAATTTTCATGGGTAATTTAAAAAAAATCTGCTGTTTCATTTTAACCGTGTAGACATTGCACTTTTGTAGGAAATAGCAGTTTTTTTTTGGCAAAATTATCCAGTAGATAACTGCGTTGTGGAGGTCAGGAAGGCAGTTTGCTCCATGTAAAATACTGGCATGCAGCTGCATCCGGTTAGACTGATAGCCGACCTCGACATAGTCGGGAGAAAACTACGCAGATGATGATGATTGATGATGAGTTTCCCATGTGTAATTATGGGGAATCCAAAGTACTGTTGTCTGCTTACTGACACTAAAGTACCGAGGTCTTCCTTCGAAGACTAGACTCATATCTTTCAATGCAATTCGATGTAAAGATCAATTTGGTTGATCGACATTTCTAAACCACCACAGCAAGAAAGATAAATTTATTCGTTACTTTTGTGGAAATTCAAGTTCTCAATACCCAAACCACATGTATTTTTTGTAATATTGGCTGTACTACACATTCTCAAAAACTCACAGCCTTCCAAAAACGGACGCAATTTTTCAACCTAACCACCATAATTTCGTCAAGAAATCCATCACTACGTACACACAGGTTTAGCAAATAATAGTCAATAAAGCTGGCTAGCATCGGGCACAAGGCCTCAGTGGTACTGTGTTACTCGACACACGACACATCTGCTGAGTGTGTAGCCCTTGTGTTTAGACACGTTATGGGACATATGCCTTGCATTGTGGAAGTTATGCGTGTTGATGGTTAAAGAGGATTATTTTTCGACTGTAGAAGTTTTTATTGCGATGAATTAGGTACATACTGCAGGTAGAATAATGCACGCTATTTACAAGATGTTAACGGAACCCTTCGCGAAGCCGTCAACCAAGCATTCTATAATAACATAATATTATTGCTGACCCTTGTACTATCTAATGTATCCATCAGTACAATGTTTGGAGGTATTTAAAGTTATAATACCTATTAAAAACTTGGATTTTAAAAAAAGTTTGTAATTTTACCTCCGGTATCTCCTTAGCTATGTAGAAGATTCCCAGGCATGGTCCAGAACAAAATAAAATGCGCAATGACGGGAATTACCGGAGCTTATTGGGTTCGTTAAGGGTGTATTTACACACACGCGATGCGGACACACTTTAGAACTACTAAAAAGATTTTGATGTAGTCTTCATACCCATCTTACTATCTTACTACTATTACAAATATAAATGCGAAAGTTTGTGAGGATATTTGTTACTCGTTCATGCGAGAACTACTGAACACATTTGGATGGAAGCTTAAGCTAGTACGAGTACTAGATTTTGATGGAGTCTTTATACCCATTTTGATGTATTTTCGAAGAGAGCTCGAGTGGGGTCTGTATTCTGTAGATTTATAGAAGCAACTTCACAAAAAAATATGTTTCTTTAAAAAAAAAAACCAATCGAAAATCTATCTACCAAGAACTTACGATTTATGATAAAAATAACAATTGAATTACCAAGCTATCATTAAAACATTTCAAGACTAAACCAAATGGTTCATCATATAAGCTTTCGAAAAAAAGCCGAAGATACCCGAACACGTCCGAAGCCTATGACACAGAAAAGTCACGTTCGTGAGCTTAGCGTCATTTCGCAACGAAGGGACGTTGCAGCAACTGCGACCGATTGTTTGACGACAGTCGTACGGCTGGTTACTACCCATTCTTGCGTATGGCCGCATTGACACGGCTTAATAGTTGACTGTCATACGTAGGCTGAATTTTGTTTAGTTGTAGTTGGGAAAGAAATGCTGGGGTTAGGTTATAGTCATAATTATGGGTAAAAAGGTTTCTTTTGTGTATTTTTAAGACAAAATACATACAGTAAGAAGAAGGTCTGCTTCCGTTAGAGTTTGAAACATAAAAAAAATCGAATTTAACTCGGATCTCTTATTTCGATTTGGATTGGATTCAATTAGAAAACGCTCTTTGGGTTAAAAAATGTTTTAAGACTGATAAGGTTTAATGTGGAAATAATATTTCGAGCTTCAGACTATATTCGCTGGTTCTGTCCAAAAAATCTACCCTTTGTTCTATGGCACAATATTACATGCCGGTACAACATGTTTTGAAGTCACCATAAAGTGGTATTTATAGTGTGGGAACTACGTAAAACCAATTTACAATAACCCCACAGCGAAATACAATCCTATGTGTAAGATCTCTAAAATCTGGGTATATTTGAGCAGGTTCCTTGCCCAAGAAGTTTGTTGGTTCAATCGATGTGACAGTTCCGACCTCAACATCTTGGGTTACTGAATGCCACTGACCTGGCAGTTAAGAAACCGCATGTGTATGTACTTTATGTACTTAGCAAGAGGTACTGACGAATTTAATATTGGTCGAGAAAAAGTATGTGTAGAAGGTTTTTGAAAAAAAAAGAACACGGGACTTATTTTGAAAGACGAAATCAAAATTGCATAAGACAGTGGTGGATGGATCTGGATATAGCGATTCGATACAATCATAGTGGGTTGAAAAGTGCTAGAAACTTTTTCCATAAGTTGATACTAAGATACCACAATCAATGAACTGAGGGATTCCGAAAGTTTAAGAAACCAATACGATGTTGTAGAAGTCATTGCCAAACACTGCAAATAAGTTAATTTTATGGAGCAGAACTTATTTTAGACTACAATTTAAAATGCAGACAGACACATACGTTATACACCCCGACACGACGGGCTATACAAATATTACCGAGTAACAACGTATTTTCAACTGCACTTGTATATTAATCATACAATAGACACCTGTTTCGACAATTAAGTTATAGTAACATTATATCGTATAAAATTATGTCCTAAGAGGGGATTCAAAATAGAAACACGTAGAGGTAACTAGATTCATTTTAGAGACGAAGATGACCAAACATTAGTCCCATCATGGTCAATCTGCAGTACATACTGATTTAGAAATGTCGCGTTGAATCTCTACTCTCTGTTAGAGGGGGCGTGTCTTAATCCATCACGCAGACCCTGTTCAGGTTGGTGGATGTCAACATTTTTCGAAATGTTGTTACCAGGCCGTACTTTTCCCATTACATCTCCCCAATATAATCTTTAGTTTTACGCTTACTGCATTTGTCTGTTCTAAAGGACAATGTCTTTTCTAAAGGTACAGCTGGATCATAAAGTCACACAGCTAGACGAGAAAATCACTCAAGGTCATACAGGTATACCATTACCCGGGAGATAAAGGGTAATTTCTCGGACGTCTACGTAAGCGAAGCCGCGTGTGCGCTTTAGATCCGTTTTCTTAAAACATGAACATTTAACATCATTTGAGTATGAATTTGAATAGCCATAAGTGTAGGGGAAGACCAAAGAAATGATGGATTGACAGTGTGAAAGACGATATGGTTAGAAAAGTGGTGACTCATGAGATGACGACTAAAGAAAAGTATGGAAGTAGAAGACACGCTCCACCCACCTGTAACAAATTGGGATAAGGACAGGAGAGTGATGATATTCAACATCTTTACGTTGATAATCGCCTTTTTTAAACACACAGCTACTAGATTACCCAGTCACATGTTACATCGTATAGACAGCTAGACGACAACGTCACAAGGTCACCGCAAGGTGTTATTTGACCACACAATTATCGAGACTCGACGCGAACCATTCTGAATTTGAACATATGTGTGTCATGTGTAACAGTGTACATGATCTGACAAATATGTTGTGATAGGTCTTAAGATTATATCTTTAGACCAGGATTTGTACACCACCAGATTTGAAGCGGATGTAGGAATCATTGACCACCGTCATATAGTCAGGAAGACTAGGGGAAATGGTGAAGGAAAACCGTCGTGAGGAAACCGGCATGTGATGGAACCAAAAATGTGAGTCCACCAACCTGCACTAAGCCCGCATGGTGGATTACAGCGCCGTACGTCTCGCACAGAGGCCTGTGTCCCAACAGTAGGTACATTTTAAACTGAATATGCGGATCGTCATGCCGTTTTGAGTGGTCGCAAGCGCGACTGCTAAACATGAGGTACTGGGTTTGATACCCAGGACCGGCAAAGTGTTGTTAGGTTTGTTCATCAGGAATTTCTCAGCAGCAGCCACGGAAACTGGATTTGTGCCCGGTTGATGGCAATAGGCTCGCCCCTATTACATGAGACTTAAACATAACTAGCGAAATTTCAGTGTACTATTAGGTACACCTCTGCCTAACCCTTCGGGTATTACAGGCGTGATAATAATATTATAATGTTATTTTATTATAAAGATATAACTTTTGTTTAATTTTTTATGTATTAAATAACAAATGCAAGAAACAAAACTTCGCAAAAATCTAAATTCGTCGTAAAGGCTTTACGTGCTTTGTCATGGTCCAATATCCACTCCAAAAAATAATCACGGCCGCTTTAATAGTAGAACAAACAAAAAATCAAACAACTCTGATATAATTTGAACATTAAACCGATTCAAACTTCATACAGATTCGATCGTTCAACTGCGCTCGCGCCATGTGTAAACAATAAGCGTTGCCTAGCAACCAGAGCCGCCATATTAGTTGGACCCGGGAGAGAAAGAGACAGACATATGAGAGGGTTACAAGTGCGAGCGAGAAGGAACCACAAAGGGTTTGTTGAACGATAAAGCCTGCAAACACATAGTTCACGGTAGATTTGACGAGTAGTTTTATTAGGGAAATTATTACTTCCCTGTGTTATATGGAATTGTTACATGAACTGGCTCAGTTCGCTTCCTGGGTTGTAAGTCGTTAAAATATAATAAACGTTACAGATTTTCATTCGTTAACACTGGTTTTGGATTCACTGGCATAGTCGTTAGCATTATCAACAGTTTTGACCGGATCCGCTTAAGAAAGATTTAAAAAATATTTCACATAAACTAACATGGGTACTGTTATAAAAAGTCAGAAGCCAGGACGGTATTTTAGTAACAATCTCACTAAATGCCGCCAGAATCGCAGTCCAAAAAACATTTTGCAAAACCAATCCACAGGATCAATATTTTAAATGTTACTCCAGATTTAAACTTCACAACCTGTGTCATCGACCTGGCGGGATGCAATAAGACAAACATCACAAAAAAGGGTAAAAATTCAAAGGCACAAACATTGGGCCACCCGCAAACGCTCATTCTCACTTTGAAAGATTTCGAGATACGTCCTGTGCAAATAGGACCTTCGCGAAACCGAACCTTTGTTGTTTGGGGGTCTGTAATTTGGAATGAGGGCAGTACTTGTGTCGGTATAGTAATATAGTACTTTCAGTGAAGTAAGGCTCTCTGATGATGGCTAAATCTGAAGACCTAGGCATAATGATGTTGTATTGGCGATAACGTTGATGGTGAAATTAAAATGTATAGGACTGAGATGCTAACGAAAAGCTAATGTCAATCCCTTTGAAAGTGGATGTACAGTATGACCACTTTAAGTCTGCAGTTCAAGGTGGCGCTGCTTGGCAAGAAAAAATTTTTTGTTAAGTCAAACTTGGTACATTAATTTCAGTTCTTTGTTTTACCGTCTGCACAGAACAGTTGGTTGAAGTGTAGGAATATGAATCGCTCTGAAAACATTGTCACTTGTCTTTTTCATAGTAAATATGAAGTAATTAATCAATTGATCTGGCAAAACATTGGACCCTATGAATAACAATAAAACAACTAGACAAGACTTACCAGGTGAATCTAGTAGAGGCTACCACAAGGCAGTATAATAGGACCAAATGTTTTCAATCTAGTAAATGTAGTAATACCTGACCTTAAAACGAAGTCTGACTGGACGCGGGAGTTAGATGTTATACCACTTGGGAGAGGCCTAAATCCAGCAGTGGACCACGATATTCTGAGGTGATTGAGTAATACAGAAACGACTCTATGATTTAGAGCCTAAATACGGACCTTAGTAGTTCATATCAACAGTTCCAAAGCATGACTCAAAGGCCTAAACAATTTTGTTATTCCTTCATGATTAATTGTTCCGGACCGGAACAATACTTAATCAAGATATTTCGTTTGTGATAGTGTGACTAATGTGTTTTACTAATTGCGGAAAATAAAACGCGATAAGTAAAGGACCTACAAACACGTGTACGTAGGTACTTATGCATGCAAGCATGAAGTAGGATGTAGATTTTATTGAAATTCTTACGTCATCATCTGTCTAACCTTTTCCCAATTATGTTGTGGTTGGCTTCCAGTCTAACGGAACGCAACTGAATACCAGTACTTTACATGGAGCGACTGCCTATCTGACCTCCACAACCCAATTAGTACTGGGTAATACGATATCTCTTAGTAAGACTGGTTGTCAGACTAGGGCTTTTGACTACCTGTAACGTTTTTACAACTTCTGAAACCCAGAATCTACAAAAGCGACCACTAGAATAGTTCTATTTTGCCGCGAAATATCCTACTATGTATTATCATAATTCTTACTCGATTTGGTTTCTTAACTCACCGTTTTGAATCGAGAGGCAGGTAACATAAGACTGTTGACTATCGACAAACATTTGTTAAAATTGTCAGATCCTAACACAGTCGAGAAATTGACAGTAGTACGCGAACTCAATAAACGACCTACCACAATTCCAAAGACAAACTGAACCACAGATTGTCAAAAAGATAGCAAAGACAAAAGATGAAAGATTACATCATTCAGCTTTACAATATTAGGTCCACTTGCGACACAAGTTGAAGACGGTATAGGTAATTTGAATTTATTTAAATTACAATGACTTCAGTATGTATTTACTTGGTAATGTTTCTTTATTGTTAGCTGGGGTTAACAGGGGTTAGGTTACGAAATGTCGCCAGTAGCTAGTGAGGTTGACTTTGTAGATATATTATCTGTGGCAGTGAAAGCGTAGACGTTCTTTTTTCTGTTACAGAATAACGCTGCTTTAGAATTGTGGCTTTTTGAATTTGGATTTGAATGGAGAATGGTTATATGAACTTGAATGGTGCACTCCTGATCAAATAAGTAGATAGATAGAATGTACATTCATCAAAATTGATATACAACTCTTTTACACCAGTATCAATACTTATTACTTTGTCATTGATTTGAATAGTATCAATGAGTGTTCCAATATAGTTACAGTCAGCGAAGTTATTCTAATATATTTCATAGTCTGTGCCTTTTTTACCACACTTTGTCCATCGGTACTAGAACTGGTCTTTCGATACTAGGATTTTGATCTTTCGTGACTAGGACTTTGATCCTTAGGTACTAGAACGTGATTCATATCCCATAGTACAAGATTCTATGCTGATGCGCATTAAACTAGGGACCTCCAAACTTTCCAAAATCTAAAAAAAGACAAATGTAAAACAATGTAGGCTTAACCGTATCTTCACAATACATACACGTATTATGTAGAATTTGAAACGCATGACGGTAGAGGTCGACAAAGTTAACTGTACTTACGCGTTAACACAATAGGGTCAGACAGAGACAAATATGAACGAGCGCCTCTTTGAATGACCGAAAAGAGTTATGTCTCATAACTCTTTTCGGAATAATTGTCTTTGAAGAATGCCTTTGACAACACTCATATGATATATGTTTGAGGTTGTCGCTTCTGTCTGTGGGAGTTAAGGTGGTTTTACATTGTATTTCTTTGTTGGTAGGATTTGGAGCGAATTTAAAATCGCGTTAATTAAAAGATGGAAAAAAAAATATCATGATTATCATCTTCTGCCTAGATTGTTTCGGGGTCGGCTTTCGGTTTAACCAGATACTCGTATTTTACATAAATTAACTGCCTGTCTAACCATTGCAACTTATTTTCTGAGTGACCCAATATCCATAGAACAAATACTTGCTACAATGAAGTTACTAAAACTTGGAACTCTAAACGAAAACATAAACCACACATTTCGATATAATGACACGAAAAAATTCAAGCAAGACTGTAACAATAAAACCTCCTTAGTTACTGTGCAAATACTGGCCGTTCGGCAATTAAAAGACAAACGCTTGGAACACTTGACAGGTGTTTGGGCGCGAAACCCGCATTCTCGTTTTAAAAATGAATCGCGAGTTCCATTCTCGTCACGTTCAGCTAGCAACACATGGCCAGTATAACTTGAGCTGTAGAAGTAACAAAACGTGTGTGTTTGAACTGAGACGAGGGTCCGAGATAAAATGGTGGTTGTGGAACGAGTTTAAATAATACGTACGCGGGCAGAATGAAGGCATACGGTTTAAATAGAGAACGATTAGGGGCATGATACAGTCCATACTGGCTTATTTACTCATCTTTGGGAAGTGAGAATAATGTAACAAAAAATAGGAGAAAAATGCTTAGATATGTGACGCCCGTTATTATAACACGCAGGCGAAATCCAAATTAATGCCTTAATAAAAGCGCACTGTTTGATTTTCAACGATTAGCTCAGCACCGAATGTTGAAATTCGAACAGTGTAATAACCACTCAAATCTCACGCAAGAGCCGATAAAGAAAGCGTTTTTTTTTCTATACACGTAAAACTTTTACCGAAAAAAAACGCACTTTTAAAACAAAGGCCTTAAAGCCAAGCAAATATAAAAATAATATTTATAATGTATTACAATATTGAAATAAGAATCAACGTACAAAAAAAAACTAATTTGTCAAGTGTCCTATTAAGCCTTTGGACAACGCTACTGCGATTATTTGTTTTTCAAACGTTTCTTTATGTAAATCAAGTGTTTGAAAACCATACAGAACACATGTATCTAGTCATCATCATCTGTCTAGCTTTTTCCCAACTATGTTGGGCTCAGCTTCCAGTCTAACCGGATGCAGCTGAATACCAGTATTTTACATGGAGCGACTGCCTAACTGATCTCCACAACCCACTTAGTACTGGGTAATACGATACCTCTTGGTAAGACTGTTTGTCAGACTTTCGGGTTACTAACTACCTGTAACGACTATCAAAGATCTACAAATGACATCCGGGACAAACGGCTTAACGTGCTTTCCGAGGCACGGAGGAAACTCGGTATGTAATGGGTGGTCAACCATCCTCGGACCAACCTAGTTTCGGTTTCCAGTCTATTTGGATGCAGCAGAATACCTGTATTCTGTATGGAGCGACTGGAGTGTATGGAGCCTATCTGACGTCCACAACCTAGTTACTTGGTAAGAATAGTTATCAGATTTTGAGGCCACTGGCTACCTACCTGTAACGACTGTCAAATATCTAGAAACGATAGCCGGGACCAACCGAGGTATGCAGATGCCTCGTCAATGGTCACCATACATCCACAGACCATCCTCATCAAGCGTCGCTTAACCCTGATCGACCATTACGTCTGTTATTGGTTAGCCTCTACCGTCTTCCCTGGGGCTTATTATGTACGTATGACGCAATATTTCCATGCGCTAGCCCCCATATCAGCTAGAAGATGCGGGCACATATGCAGATGACTTAGAACAGGCAACATTAAGATCGCAGATAAGATGTCAACTGCACACACGGTACGTGGAAAATAAACTCCGTAAACTAGCTACTGGTTTGGTTTTAACTGGACTTTTTGGAAGCAGCGCAAAAACTTTAGGACTGCTTCAAGGTATTTGGTTTTTGGACATACAAGGTGTAAACGGACCCTTCACGAAGCCGTCAACCAAGCACTCTGTACATCCAACTAAGTAAGTCTATGCTAAAATTATTGCTGGGAAACGACTTTTTTTTGGGGTGAAAAATCACGTTTTACGGTCGGACTCAATTTAACGTACTCAAAAATTGTTTGATGGATGCATTCAAGAGTAAACGGGTCATGGAGGTATTTAAAATAAAGTTATGATCGTATAAACTGGTATTTAAAAAAAAAAACTTGTGAAAAAGTTGGAACTTTGATCTTCAATATCTCAGTAACTAGACGGTTCCCATTAACCTACCTGGAAACAAAGTGACTTTCGGCTTCGTTAAGGGTCTATTTACACCCTTTATAGCTTGGTATATCAAAGAGAGAATTGAATAGAAAGGAAATTTATACATATAAACCACCCTCATCGAAGGATTCACTGTATGATGATATGGCTAGAAAGGATGCGATGATACGCAATAGAGACGTATGGAAGAAGACATGCTGCGCCGCCCCCTAATAAGTATGAACCACCCCACTGGAAGTGCCAGGGGTGGCGATTTGTAAAATATATGCGTTTAGCTGGAGAGTGTGTTTCGTTCTTATTCTGCCCAACTAAAACAGTAGGAAGTGGTGCTGGGGCGGTCTGGGGATTGTTTTATATAATTTAGACGTTCAAAAGCATAACCTAGTTTAATTTGGACAGAGTTGATCACAGAGTACGTTTAAAAGATTAAGACGCAAAAGACCAAATAGATTGTTTTATCATGTTTTCTCCTGTTAGTCTCATAAGACCAAGAAAATCTTATTAAGCTTTTTATTCCGAAGGTAGCTCATAACACAGCTGACTATCAGCATCATCTGCCTAGCCTTTTCCCAATTATGTCGTTGGGTTCGGCTTCCAGTCTAACCGGATGTAGCTGAATACCAGTATCTTACATAGAGCGACTGCCTATCTGACGTCCACAACCCAGTTAGTACTGGATACTACGATACCCCTTGTTAAGACTGCCGACTTGACAACACAGCCGACCGTAAACCTTCTAAATGATATCCCCACATGTCCCAAGCCAGGCAAGTTGAAACATAAAATCAAAATATCCCAACTATTCGTGTCTGACCAAGCAAAACACAGCATGGCCCAGGGTAAAAGTCGGCCACAGGCTACAAAATAATCTAATAGGCTAACAATTATATGTAGACACGATCTGTGACTAACATCAGGCACGTTTTCAACATAAACTTACACGGCAACCTTCGAAAATATGCCTTTGAACGTACAGAACTCTCTTGTATACAATAACATGGGTGACATAATCTTGATAGACTAGTAGTTAAGATAGGCTTAATCTTAATTATTGTTGTTTATAATAATAATCTATTTTGTGGAATAATACGATGAAGCCTTGTTCTGTTTATAGGACACACTTGAAAGTGTGTCAACCAATTGGACCTCACAATGGACATCTCGTCGACAGTCAATAAAACAGTATCACTACCAGTGGCAGTAGCAGAAAGTATAAACGAGCTGCAGTAAACTTAAGTCCCCAGTTTCTTCACCGTAATTATGACGTACAAAATTAACTTAGAAAGCGCATTTAAATTCATGAAGTCACACACTTTGCACTTTGTCCTGCAACCTGACAGACTACTCTACGCATAGATTTAAATCATTACAATATACCCAACCGCGTCAAAAAATTAAGATGCGAAGGGCGTTTTGTGGGACTTTCTCTTGTAAACTTTGATGTTCAAAAACTGCTGCTTATCAGTCTAATTTAAATAAATGACTTTTATTTAATGTTTATCTACTTTTTCGATAGCATAAATATCATTTGAATATTCTTTTGCTCACTCATGCTGAAAATCGCATCTATCACATATAAAGTTATAAATCTTTGACTCCACTAATATAGCTCGATCTTCAATCTCAACTTTCTGGAACATTATTCTGAATAACCAGCCTATAATACTCCCACTGCTGGGAATCAGCCCTCATTGCTATGAGATGGAATGGGCTACGCGGGCCCAGTGCAGTTTACATAATTCTGGCTAGACGATAACTCCCCAAAACTTAGCCCCGACACAAAGCGACATAACACGTACCTAGTGCCATGCGCAGACGCAGCGAGTCAACACAACTGTGTCAACACATGCAGAATGCAGTCCCGCTCGATTGTTACCTACATGTACTATGACACTATGGAAGGTATGGTACATATATCTGGCTGTAAAGGCTGATATTTGAAGTATTGGTGATTAATGTTATTTAACGACGGTTTTCAGACCAGTCCAATTTCTGAACACCAGGGAGATCTTCTTTTCTTTAGTTTTTCTAGATACTACGTTCGTTTTCTTCAACCTTTTGCCACCCAATGCTGAGTGTAGGTCTTTTAAAACCTCTTCACACAGCAAAATTATCTTAGACTTAAGTGTCAACTGATGTACTTGGACCCCTCCAAGCCTCGCCGCTCTTTTGCGCTTTTTGCATTTGTCAGTCAAAACTATAGATCATATTAATGTCCTTCCAAGTGCCGTGCCGCTGAATACCAGTTTTTTTCATACAAGACAACTGAATATCTCCGTCTACTTAATTCAGTAAAAGTCTAGGAAAAGGCTGCTGGCTGCTGGTCCCCTCTTTGACAAGCACTACGCCAAGCAAAAATGGAATGATTTTAGAACACTTAACAAAAGCGATCGCTGCCTTGCCTTTCTGCTTGAGATCAGAGACAGATGCTTACACAGCCACAATCGTATTCGTATTTCATATGCGTTAATTATACACCATACATGTCGAAACACCACCATTCACAAATTCATCTTTTACAAACCAAAATATATGTCAGAAAGTCATTGAACAAAACACTATTACAATACCAAAATACTCTTACAACATCCCAAAGAAAAAATATCTTGGTCAACGAATCGAATTTAATATCGATTTGAAATTCGTAGTGACACCTCGTTGTTATTGTAATCGATATTTTTCAACCGATATAAATGTGTCGATTTGCATATAATACGGGTCGAATGGACGGTGGTCTTTGACCCTGGGTAATAAGGTTTATTTAAAGTCGTTTAATGATTACTAGGGACGTTTATGTCACTTTAAGGTGTGACGGGGAAACACAAGAGGGTTAAAGATCCCAGAATGTTGGCTGCCTTGTATGTGGTAATTTTTGGTCTTAGGTTTCAAAAGATTCCCTCTGTCCGTGCTTATAAGGTTATATGTTATGTAGAAAGGTTCAGATGCCTTCCCGATATTAGATTATCGTCGTAAAAACTACAATTTGGTCCTGATATCCAAGTATATCTGACTATCTGACGAAATGACATCTCTTATGGCCTGCGATACTCTCGACTCAGCATATTCGGGTAAAATTACAAATACAGAAACGTAAAAACCGCTTTTCCTTCTGAAAAACTAGCAGTTAACTCGAACAACAGATAGAAAATAATAGAATATTCTGTGGTCAAGCTACAAATTAAAAGTCATTTATTTAAATTAGGCTGATACTTTTGGAACGTCAAAATTACCCCAGTGTTTTAGCTGGTAAGAAGAAGTGGCACGATGAGGCTCCCCAGCAACACACATCATGTCTGTTGTAGTCCCAGATTGATAGAAAACAAATAAATTACAACAACTTGCAATAAATGGCATTCTGGGAACGAAGCGGCAACGTTTGTGCAAACTGCTGACTATACAGGGTGTTACATATCGCGGGCCGTTCTCACAGGTCTCGATGTGCCACATATTTGTTGGTAGCCCTTTACATTGGTTTACTGTTTGTTTGAATGGATATAAAATCGATCGTGTGAAGTCCCTTGGTCCAGTAAGGAATGTTAGAAAATTTTGTAGTATTACATTTCTAGCTAGGTACTAAATAGTTTAAGTACCATTATTCGAGGTTTTCGTCAACAATTATTGAAACAAATAATTTTGTACAAACCGTGTGTTTATCACTTTTGCCGGGAATATTTCCCATCGGCAAGTGAATTTCTTAGAAGTTCATTTCTTTCCATGTTTAACCATTTTCGAGGATGTTTTTTCAAATCCACTTAACTTTCTTAATATCATGTTTCAAAGCCCTGCGGTTTAGGCTGTGACTTGTAATATATTAAGTAGATAGAATTAATATTGCATAGTAATCAATTCACGATATTTTCAGTTCTAAAATCCATAATTCCAAGAACAAAAAAAGGTGCATCCAAGGCTTTTAAATTCGATGTAGGACCAAATAAATTTCACTTATAAAAATTTCTATGAAAAACGTTAAAAA
This sequence comes from Standfussiana lucernea, assembly GCA_964057025.1. NCBI lineage: Eukaryota > Metazoa > Arthropoda > Insecta > Lepidoptera > Noctuidae > Standfussiana > Standfussiana lucernea. The sequence goes on from OZ059810.1 coordinate 11,518,049, forward strand.
GGCAAACAAAAGATAAGATCGATTACTAAGAAAACAGTCATATCACGGTATCTATAATTGAATTTTCGAGTACTATATCTACAGCTCTTAGACCTATCAGATAATATGACCCAGATTTGTGGTGAGGAATACGCACTTGGAAACGTTTTAAATAATGATAATACAGGTATCTTCTTTATCACATAACATAACACCACGCCTGTAATCGGCGAAGTGTTAGGCACAAATGTACGTATGTGTACACTTGAACATTTTGCGTAAACCAAATACCTGGCTGCTGATATTGAATGTACCAAACCGAAAATTCAAATTCAAAAACTTTATTTCGAGCGGAGGCTCATAGAGGGTTAGTAACATACTCGTAGTGCTTAAAAACTAAGTGTTAGTACACAACACGATACGGTGACACATGTAACTGACAGCAGTGAACCTCATATGGACAGTCCACTCTGCCAGCAACCATTTGTAGAATCCTGTTGGGGCTGGCCATGACTCGAGCCACCATCGATGCTGCACGCTTGCGCATTACTGTGTAAAAACAATCTACACGTGCCGCCGCAAACATCCCTGATGCACTGCAACGCCATGGCAGCCCCATCAGCTACCTGAACGCATAATTGAATTGGACATGAAGGGCTCCGTACGACGCTCGCGAATAATTTTCCCACAAGCTGCACGGGTAGAAGGTGGTACAGAATGCTCTAAAGAGCGTCACCTTTACGTCTACAGTACAACGCGCAAACCTGCGGACTATCATATTCGCGCGTACGGACAGAGCCCTCCGAAAAACAAAAAAAAAAGCCATGGGATGATCGGTTCACGGAAAAAGGGAATTCTAGTGTCGCAGTTTCTATGTTAAACTTTAACATTAAACACTTTTGAATAAACAAGGAGTCTGTCAGTTAGAAAGTTGAAGTTTAATTGCCCATTCCAAAACATAGATCTCTATGAAGAAGAACAGGCACGAAACTTCACGGAGCAAAGCAAATTAGATCTTACAAAATCCTGGATTGATTAGTCTCCTACATACTTAAAAGAACAAAGCGCTATGCTTCCACATTTACTGTGCGAACCGCCAGTCTATGAAATTTACTGCTGGCTTCTCTGTTGCCTGATCATTATAATCTGGATCTTTTCTAAGCTCGAATGAATTTGTTTCTGCTAGGCAGGCGTGCTCGACCCTAGGCACTGCTGCACATCAGGGGAGTTGCCGACACTCGCAAGCCTTTTTAGTGTAGAAAAATATCCTTTTTTCGGATAAAGTAACACCAAGATCTCATGTGTCTACCACAATGACATTAAATTACATACGTCCAAAGCAGTACCCGCACATGTTTCCCACACGACCTAGGGAACATGCCACAATTGTATTCATCATAAATGGACTACATTATTATTTTCCAAAATTTTGACTAAAACTGGTTTTACGACGACGCAGAACCGGTCTTTTGCGTACAAAAGGAACCATTACAAAGAAATGAGCAAAGATCGCATCTGTCAACGTCTTGTAGGACCTAGGTGCTTGTAAATTACGTGTTTCTTCTTTGGAAGCAGGAGATTGTTATTTGCGTGAGAAGCTGAATGAGGGACCTGGTATGCGAAAAAATTGTGCGACCAAATCGTGTGGAATTGAAAGATTGTCTTTGGGTAAAACTCTGTCAATATCATGTTTGACGGGTCAGCCGGGATTTATAGATGGCAGAGGTCTTTTCTGGGTGATTATTATTTATACAAAATTTAAAAAATATTGCAGATCGACAAGATTCAGCGCTTTAAATTGACTCTGTTTCCCATAGTGTCACAGCATTATGCTGGGCTTTTTGCATAAATGGTGCACATATTTTCCCCCAATTTGTTGTTTTTGTATTCGTGTGTTATATTTTTTACTTTAAAACGTCTCGTTTCGTGCAAATAAGTGTATTTCCTTTCTTATTCCGTCTACAAGGACCAATCTTTATCTTGAATCGTTGTCTATAATACGAACTGACTTTTCTAATCAACGCTGTATCTACCGCTAGTTTTTCACAAACTACCACTTCACCTATATTTAAAACATAATATAGGTACTTTGAACACTCCACATACCACATCCGGTATTATCAGCCCCTCAAGTGAGTCGTGACGGCAAGCAGATACGTAGGTGACATATGCTAATGACGAACCGAACTTGGTACCCGATAACGATGAAAAAGTAATTACAATTACATAGAATACGAGAATTTTGTTAACAGTATTCAAAGATATTGAGGTGGCAACTGATTCGCAAGCTGATATATCGATTTAGGTAGTTCAAATATTTAGATGTAAGTTTTTAATTCTAGACGTTTGTACGTAGACGAATTACACAGAAGGTGGGAGGTCCAATGATCAGCACCAAGCCGTGCTGGGCCGTCATGGTGGATTATGGCTTACATCACACTTGCTTTTTCAAAGGGGAAGCCAGTATCCCATTAGTAGAAACTAAAATGAACATTATAATTTGTAATGTATGATCCAAGTTGTATCTTCGGAAGAGAACTTAATTCGCTAGAGCTCATTACTATCTATACTAACAGCTGTGGGTTGACTGACAATGACACATGTGACTCAAAGGACCAATACAGTCGGCGAAAAAATTAAGCTTCCAATTTTGTAAGACATCTCCGCAATAATAAATACAGGAACTAGTATCTTGTCTTCAGAGTAAAAACAATACATTTATAAAGTTTTCAACTAAAACCATTCAGTTTTTATGTCCAGCAATTATTTTAAATAAACTACCGCATACACATATGACAAAGTTAAGTCTGCATATTATATTTCAGTGAGTCCGATCTATAGAAATAAATAGTTTTCTCGTGATTTTCTACGTAACACAGCGAGACAAATTTTGCAATTGTATTGTTTGTACTATGTTTACTAGTACATATGTTAGGTTAGCATAGTACATTCTTTCGACACAGCCGCTGTTCTAATTTGATTATTTCTCGCTTCAAATATTTGTACTACACAAAGTTCTAACTGAATAATCATCGAAACATTTTATGAGCACAGAAACGTGTGTAAGCAAAAGAAATTATCAGAAAATTATCGTACTAGAGTAACGCCTTGGTGATGGTCTACAGATAACGCTACATGCCCGATAACAAATAACGGTCGAAAGTCGTTTCCCGCCATTTTTACTGTCACGTTCATAGTTTCATTATCTATAGTGTAAACCCTCTATGGTCTATTTGCTTTTTCTAATTGTGTTCGAATTTCGTGACGCGTGGTATACTAAAGAGGTTTAATTGCGCGATATAAAACCTGGCGAAGACGAATTAATGTCTTTTAGCGATAAATAAGTAATTTTGAATCAATAATTGTTAGTGATGAATAATGTATGAGTATTATACGTTGGCAAAATGCTTCGCGCTTTATTCTGTACAATTTGTCGTCGAGTTATTTTACATAATGAAAATGTTCTTGCAAGGTGATAGAGATAAGTAATTTTTGTGACTGAATTCACAAAAACTTGTCCTAAGTAAACGACCGTTGACTTTGAGACAGGTTAACCAAAATAATTCAATATAGATTTTAAAATATTTAAAATACGTTTTTATCTAGGCAGATTTTACTGCTAGTCTTTATGGCAGGATAAAAAGTGCGTAAAGTTTCAGGCTGAGGTTTTAAAACGATGATTTTTATGACCAACAATCGCGTGAAGTCACGAAATCTGCGTGGATAGAGTAATCTACAAGGCTTTGGTAGAAAACTGGATATTATAACCAAGGAATAAATATATTTTTATAAGTTAAAAAATCAAGGTACCTGCAAAAAATACTGGTATACATCTGCATCCGATTAGACTGGAAGCCGACACCAACAGAGTTGGGGAAGGCTAGGCAAATGATGATGATGGTCTAGATAGTTACAACCTTTTTACTACACCTTTATTTACAAATCTTAAATACTAAACAGAAAATCCTACTCCTAAAATTCCCATCACGTTAGAAACTCGAACCGTAAGAAAACTGTGAAATTAAGCAATAAAAGGCCACCAGAGAGTAGCAAATGACATTGAATGAGGTAAACGTCAACGTAATACAATTGTAATCTGTCATTGGTTGGTACTTGTAATAAAATTACACATTGCAACGACACGCGAGGAGAGCCATTGTTCGTAAAACGGCTATGAACAAAAAAAACTATACATCTTTAATTGTGTTTGATGGTAATAAGTTGTTGGATCCTTTGATGGCGAATCCTGGAGTAGAATAAGCGTCTACATTTTAGATGAATCGTCTTAGCTTTCAATAGAAATATAAGGATGTATTTACCAAACTGTTTTCAAAATTAATACTAGACTTAGCATCGCTCCTTGGGGAACCCTTATTTAGAGGGTCGATTACGTGAATAGCATCTTGCTTATTTTATTTAACATACTATACGTAAGTACAGCATTGGGCCGAGTATCACTCCTGAGGGGACTCCATGTTTAGAAGGTTAACTATGCAAAGAACATATGTTGGTTATTTTATTCACGGTGCTTTCGACAAATTGAGCATTGGATCGAGAAGCACTCCTTGGGGAACCACTGCATCGAAAGTCAACTTTTGAAAGACAATGTTGGTTGTTTAATAGTGCATTGGGAATTAAAATGCTTTACACAAAATCTTATTGTTACAACTCTTTATCGGCGAAGCTATAAAATAATTTCAGACCAACTTTTTCAAGTAAGTCAAGAAAACTCGCTAGAAAAATGCACGAAGACAATAAAAGCCATAGCTTTTGCACATATATCAAGTCCTATCAGGGTAGGAATTATTACAAAAAACTAGTATTTTGCAGTCACGAAGAGGTTTATACCCACAAACTGTGCCAAGGCTGGACTTAAACATAATTAGTTATTTTAAACCTACTCGCGTATTTATTGGTATTTCAATTTAATTACCCGACGATCATTATCTATGTACGTATAGTAATGTGTTTGACAGTATTGCTTTGGTTAGATAATACCATGATTTCTATGATTTTATTTGTTAGGCTGTTTTTCGCCTCCAAAAGAACGAGGAACCGTTGGTCCCGGCCATGATTCGTAGATCTTTGACTGTAATTAGCCAGAAGCCGAAAAGTCTGACAACCAGTCTTACCAAGGGGGTCTTTTCCAGTTACTGGGTTTGAGTTGTGGAGGTCCAATAGGCACTAGTTTCATGTAAAATACTGGTATTTAGCTGAATTCGGTGAGAATGGAAGCCGACCCCAACAAAGCTGGGACAAGCTTGAAAATGATGAGGTTGTTTTTATGATCGAAATACTAGTTTATCATGATTTTATGCTATCGAATTTGAAACCTTTGAAGGATATTTCGGGACTGTCCCTTTTAAGTTCTTGAAAATTCAAATGTAGTTCAGAAGCTGGCCTGTCTTTAAAATTTCGGAAGTTAGATTGTTTCAATCCTATATTGCCGCTCTTTGAGTACGTTGCGAAATTGTTCTGAAGTTTCTTCTACAAAATTCTACATTTCCAATTATTTGGATGATATTATAAAAAAAAACCGCTTATCATCATATTCTAAAATCCCGTTTAATTGATAAACCGAAACATAAAACTTTAGTTTCACTGAAATTCAGACATGGCTTGGCCTGGTATTTAAACTGTAACATTCCAGGCTTATCAGGAGAAGTCAAACGAGGTTTATAGGTGTGTCCTGAAGTATACGTCATATCGCATGAAAAAGTACCTAATGCTTTCAAGATACAAGTTCGATACGTAAGTAATGACAAGTCTCGCCTTCAAACCACCTCTGATTAAGAAAGCTTTATCACCTTATCAATAAGATATCTTTTACCCTGTCTACACACGCCATGTGTAAATATTAATATGAATCATTATTTATCATATTATATACCATCGCTCGAGATAATAAATCCATTGACTGTGTTAATGAGCTGTACATTTGACACATTACAAAGGAAGTGCCAAATATGATGTCACTTGTACAAATATGAGTCAGGAAAAACATATTTAAAAAAAATTACGCTTGTGACCTATGCAACCGTACAGCAGAACGCTAATCAAAGACAAACAAAAAAACTGGATAAACAATAGACAAAAAAGGCATTACAAAACTTACCTAGAGCAGGCGCGGATATCCTACCCGCAAACATAAACCGATAACCTTATTTGAACTCCGCCGTCACTTTAGAATTTTTTGAAAATTCGAACGTGCGCTATCAAAATGTTGTTCGGGTTGGGACGTCCGCTCGCGACGGCGTCCACAGTGTAACTGTGTGGCAAGGCGGCGCCTGCGACGCTGGAGATACGCCTTCACTCACACAAGAAGGGGCGGGTCACACACACGCTCACGATCGAAGCCTGCATGAAAAATGCAGCGTGTTCTACGAAACAAGGTGCGACAATTCAAATGAATAAAATTTTAATAAAAAGGCTCTTTCTAATTCGGGATTGCATCGAATTAGACCTATGAACTGTTCACGAATCTTTTGAAATTCAATACACCGGACAAGTCGGTGAATAAGGAATATTAATAATACATTCTCTAACGGATATGGGTTCCCGATAAAGAAATATAATAGCAAATTATAAATAGTATTCTGGGATCCACTTTATATCGTTATTAAATAAAAGAAACAAGCGAAACGTCAGCTTAGGGCGTAAATATAGTGCATAGGTGAACACCTTAATGATTTACAGGTAATCAACGGAGAAACAACAGTTTCCCTTCCAACCTTGCCTTATTTTTTTTTACTAGAAAAGATTTCTACTACAAACGATCGAAAAGCAGGCCCTGAAACGCAAATTGAAGAGACCAAAAAATGGACAGCGAACCGATCTGTACACACATACTTTAACAGTAACATTTTAGGTCCCCCAAGAGCAATAATGTAACGAAAATAGAGATCAATGAGATTTTGACAGCTATGCAAAGTCTGAGCTAAATTAACTGTGGAAGGTTATGCTGAAGATGAATACCCATATTCCTTAAATACTGAAGTTTTAGACGCAAATGCAAGACTGCAATACAATGCACTGGACGCGCATCACAAACAATGTGCAGTAAATATTGTTAGGCAGCTATACACGATGTGTATCTATACATATTCATAGTTCAAAGAAGCCAGCCGTGTGTCAAGGAAATACTTAAACTAGCTTATTATTAAGTAATGAGTGGCTCTGTGAAGAGTAAAGGTAGGTAGAGGAAATGCCTGTGGTATTTTCTAAGATTAGATCTGTGTACGTTTTATTTTATCTCCTTCCAAAGGGTATCTATCATGTTACCCAGTAACTGAGTGGTGGAGTTCAAACAGGCAGTCGTTCCATGTAAAATACTGGTAGAATACCTGATAGACTGGAAGCCGACCACCCCAGGGCTTTAGTGTTTCAACCCCAAACGGCTCAAACACATAGCTACCAATGAAACATATTTGGGAAAAGGCTAGGTAGATGATGTTTGTGTACCTTGCTTTAGAATTTTGTAAGACCTATTTTCGTTGCTGTTTAATCAGCAAACGAAGATATTTGGTCAGTGGGACAATCTTGCTTTGGAAATTATATATAATAATATGTGATATAGTTACAGGAACTGGTCTTAATAAGCCTAACTGTTCTCTTATTTGTTTCTCGAGCTAAAAAGTGACATCTCGACAAAAGAAGAAAGAAAGGTCTTATCGTTAGTTAGTTTTCATTTGTATTTGTATATCGGATTTATTTAACAATTAACTGATGTACCAACCTATCTAAATAAGTAAAATCTGTTTTTTTTTTGTAACTTCATTTCTTACTCCTATGTGTAACGCATGCCGTGGCAGCCTTTAATTAAGGCTACACTATAAAATGTTAAAATAATGTGAGTACATGTATTTTGGTGTATGCTTTGTTGGTTGTCCTTAAATAAATAAATAGTTGAATTAGCTTTGAAAAATTGGTATTACAGCCAAATACACGTTACATTAGCAAGAAAATAAAATAATTAAATACACGTCTACACTGTGTTAATGAAACTATGTGACTAATGGTTGTAGGTGTTGGAAAAAAAAACTCAAAAGAATTTAATCACTCAAACAGTCTTGAGTTACCACTTACAAACAATAAGTACACGGTTAAGTCACAGTAGCTAATTGAGGTTCCAGATAGTTGCGGAATATCCTGATACTGATGCTGTTAACCTGCCTCATCCCACTTACCTACTGAGCTCCACGTTTACAAATCAAATGAGTGGCGTGGCCGACTCCCTCTCAAAGTGTAGAGGCCTGTGTCCCAGCGGTGGACACGTTATAGGTTAATTATACAACATGACATCACCTGTAATCCCCGAAGGTTTAGACAGTGCTGCACATAATAGTACACGAGCACCAATAAGTCAACACTTAGCAACTTTTAAAAGTGATGTTCTCCTACTGTTCTGATTTAAATTGCATGTTGTTACGAACATAGCATTTCACGTACTCATATATTTATGAAATAGATCCTATCTCCATGTTATAATGGTATTCCTCGCGAAAATTGATTTTAAATTGAGGAAAGTGTATACATATTGGTGCTCGTGACTGCACACCCACATTTCGCCTACGTGGCTGCTACTGAGAAATTCCTGGAGGAGAAACCCAATAATACTTTGTCGACCCGGGAATTGAATCCAAGACCTCATGTACAGCAGTCGCGCTCGCGACCACTAGACCAACTGGAGAAATTGATATACGGAAAAAGGGTTATCCTGCTGCCAAGATGATACTCCACAGACATAGCGAAATTCTAGATCTTTCTTCTTTATCGTATAGGTAAGTACCTCACCTGGTGTCAGAATTTTTATGCCGTCCATGGAAAATAAAAGAAAGAAGAAAGATGTAAAGGAAGCTCCTTACATATATCCATGTAAAGAAGAGATTATACGTAATATAATTGCCGTAGGCACTACCTAGACACTAGTTACTGTGTATGCAAAAGGCAACCTAGCAACGAGAGATTGTCCGTGAACTTACAACTTAATACCGTTGACAGGAAAACGTTTATATTACTCGCTATAAACGAGTTTCTTATCATCATCCATATAAATAAATTAAACGACCACATCGCGATAATTCTACGGAACTCGGAAACCTATGGTACTGGTGTAGGACACCAGGAGGTGCCAGGAGTCAGGCTGCTAGGCGAAATACAGGATACGAAAGGGTAAGACCTAGTTACTCGTAAGACTTACGTAATAAAATTTTATTTAACATTTCATCTGCTGACGGTACTTTTAAGCTAAACTGACTTTTGACTGACTTTCTCAAGATAAAAATAAATCGGGGTCCTCCGGTACGGGTGCCTCGGGGATCGGGGTACTCAGGGGCTAACCCTATATACCAGGGGAGTATGGCACAAAAGGAGGTCTATGCTCAGAAGAGGGTGTAACAAAGCTGATAATGATGATGACAATAATGAACTAATTTAGAGACACAAATAAGTGAGTAAAAGTTAAAAATCATCACCGTGACGAGGGTACCCGGAAATAAAACGGGACACAAGCATACAATTAAATTATTTGGGGCTTTTTGGTCGTTTGGCCCGCCTTTACAATTTAAATTTGAAATTCGAGTTTGGTCGATTTTGAACTTTTTATGTTCGATCGATCCTCACGACATATTAGATCACCCTGTATATCACCAGACATAAGCCTTTCTTACTGCAGCACCGAGCGCTAGTTAATACTAGCGCTCGGTAGTATTTTTTGAAAATTAATTTGCTATATTATATATAGCAAATTAATTTTCAAAAAATACTTAAAACACTTGAAAATTACCTCTAAATTAAATTAAAACATAGCGCCGAGGTACAAAATGGAACTATAAATAATTATTTAGACTATTTGTGCAGGTGTACCGTGACAAACAGATAAACAAGTAATTGTAACACAACTATTTGAATTGTATTACATTATTTTATATTTAAATATGTAAAACGAACGAACGTCCAATCCAATAAGACCTCACTTGGTACCAACACCAGTGCAAATAGTTTTAAGACCCATTGAGTCACAATCATGGCATACTAAAGCATCATTTATTAAAATTTCATGGGCTGCTAAAACCCTTAATTTTTAACCACTATAAATTATTCACTGTGCAGCCTAAAATTTAACCCGCACAATATGCAGTGTTCTGAAGCAATTCGATTTCAAAAAAGGAATTGCACTAGCTACTTTTAGTTAGACTGATACCAACTGGTCCAACTCTGGGGCCGTGGGGTCCGAGTGCTCACAGCCTTTTTAAGGAAATTTCCAAACGCCTAGTTGACGCTTCCCGTGACCCAAGGGCTGGCTTTTACCTTGGCCAGAGGCTAAGTGTTGCCATACAACATGGCAACGCCGCCAGTCTCTTGGGCACATTACCGGCTGACAGCGTTGAGGAGGAGTTTTTTGATGCCCTTTTATAGTTTGTAGTTAGTTAATTTTAGTCATTTTAATTATTATAATGTATAAAGTTAATGTAAATAAAGTTTTTACCTAACCTATAATATCCCCCAAAAAGTCATTTCGGAATACCACCAATATCCACTCTATACTAGTCATAGTCATATAGAGGTATAGTTTGCCTAAAATTTTGGAAATGTTCATGTTTAGGACGAATTTACTTCTTTCTTCTTTAATCGTGTGGTTAGTGACTAACCTGGTGTCAGAGTTTTTACGCCGCCCATGGGCCTCTGACTTGTCGTCGTGTGACATGCCGTCGAGAAATACATATCTCTCAGGCATGCTGGTTTCCTCACGATGTTTTCTTTCACCGACGCAAGTGATAAATTACACAATACGCGAATGAATCCGAAATATCAGAGGTGAACTGTAAGGTAATATTTTACTAACCCGTTTACATAAACACCATTTTATTTAATTCGGGACATCTACAAAGGTGAAAGGTCATTTCCTCTTCTTACCGGGGCAACCATTTAACTTAACATAACACCACGCCTGCAATCCCCGACGGGTTAGGCAGAGGTGTACCTAATAGTACATCCACATTTCGCTAGTTATGTTTAAGTCCCATGTAGTAGGGGACGAGTCTATTGCCATCAACCGAGCACAAATCTAGACACCGTGGCTGCTACAGAGAAATTCCTGATGGAAAAACACAATAACAATTTGCCCGACGCGGGAATTGAACCCAGGACCTCATGCTCAAGGGTTGCGCTTGCGACCAACAGACCAAGAGGCAGACATTTAAATGAAATAAAATCAAGCACGCTTACATTAGAAGGTCGTTATATGCAGGACGAAGTCGTTGAGCAACCGTTTGCATATGTGGGTAGGTATTGATCGCGACCTGCACCTTTGACGGTCATTAGGCTAAGTGATTATGAAGGTGACATATATATACGCAAGGTGTAAACGGACCCTTCACGAAGCCCTCAACCAAGTATTCTGTACATCAAAATATGTAACCCTACGCCAAAATTATTGCTGGGAAATGACTTTTTTTTTGGGGTGAAAAAATCAGGTTTTTCGGTAAAACTCAGTGTAACGCACCTAAACTTTGTTTCTAATTGATGCATTCGGTAGTAAACGGGTCATGGAGGTATTTAAACTGAAGTTATAACCTTAAAATCTAGTATTTAAAAAAAAAACTTCTGAGAAAGTTGGTACTTTGACCTCCAATATCTCCGTAACTAGAGGGTTCCCAGGTGTGGTCCAGAACAAAAAAAAAATCGCAATGACGGGGAGAACGAGTGTCTATTTACACCCTTTATGTGTTAAAATTGAGAATGGGATCTTAGAAAAATTTTTTCTCTTTGATGACATAAGTTTTAGTATAGGAGACGATCTTTTTTTTTCAAATGGTCTTACATTTGAATTTGCTTTTAAAATTATTAATTAGGTACTCAATGTAGTGTGTTTTGCTTATAAAATTGTGCAACAGCCCAAAAATACCTTTCTATTAAAGATTTGAAGAGCCATGGGGAAATTCGACGACAACGATTATTAGATTAAATCAGACGTCGACCTGTGGGGCGCTAACCTCGTTTGAATATAACCCAAACTCAATGAATTGCGTAACTCACTTTTCAATCACAATCCGAAGGACTTTAAAGGAAATTCGTAATCCATTGACTCATATGTTTGAAAATTCGTCTGCTCGTCACCGTGAATCACGCAATGAATATTGTTGAATTGCCAAAATGAGAAGCGTTGTTAATGCTATAATTTGCGATATATTACACTACTACCAGGCTGGTTCTTAGCAACCACCTTCAACCTGAAATAATTACCCGACAAATCACGTATAACGCAGAAAATTGAAAACTACTTCAATACCCTTGTACAAAAATTAATTTAAAAAAAAAAACTAGACATACCTGGCACCCATCAGCTCCCGTGATTACGACAAAACAAAGGTGTGAAATGCTTATCTCAGCTTTTATATACTCCCTTATCAACCCTTTTGAGCGCACCGATCAATACTTTTATCTCGAAGCTTTGATGTTAGTTTACATTTATATTATGTATGCTTTGTGTTTCATGTGCTGAGGGGATTATGGGCGAATATTGTGGTGTTATCTTCGGGGGTAGTAACTAGGGCTTTCAATACCGGTATTACGGGATCCCGTAATACCGTAATCACGGATATATTTTGGTCTTTTTTCAATACCGGTACTGACGAGCCAATACCGTGATTACGGTATTACAATCATTTTATAATTTTAATTATTGTGGTTTGTTGTAATAAGTAGCGAAAGTTGTATTAAATAATATAAATAACTATGTGATATTATTCTCACACTTCACACTTGTGTATTAAGCGCCAACTCTTATCTCCAAATCACCAGCTTCTATAACCCATATAGTACAAAAGAAAAGCGATGATCTGAAAAATCTAATAAAAACGCAGTTCAAGACTTTGAAGACTCGTGATCAGGAACGATTTACTTTGACTTTTGATGAATATACAGCAACTAATAATAAGAGGTACATGAACATTAATGTACATAATAAAGATTTAGAAAGCGGTTACACGAACCTAGGATTAGTCGGGATATCAGGCTCCATGACAGCAGATGTAGGTATCCAATACCTAAAACAACGACTTCAAGAATTTGGCCTTAATTTACATGAAGATATTATAGCTTTTACTACAGATGGTGCCAGTGTGATGACTAAAATGGGAAAAAGTTTTGAAGGCCACCATCAGCTCTGTCTGGTGCATGGCATCCAGCTAGCTGTTATAGACGTGTTGTATAAATACCAATTTCAACAAACCTTTTCTTCTGTTCCACCGCTAAATCCTCACATTGAAACATTAGAAACTGACAGTGAAGGTGACAATTCTGATCATCAAGGCGGTGACGATGCTTTGAATTATGTTGAAGCACAATTGCTCGAAACAGAAAGACCTGAGTTTATTTACAAAAACCTCATTGATAAAGTAAGAAAAATAGTCAAACTTTTTCGTAAGTCCCCTACAAAGAATGATTTGTTACAAAAATATGTCATTGAAACTCATAAAAAGGAAATGACATTAATACTAGATTGAAAGACAAGATGGAGCAGTATGGCTGATATGATTGGACGCGTTTTGAAACTAAAGGATTGTGTTTTAAAAGTTTTAATCGATCTAAAATTAAACTCCGATTTCAAATTAGACGAATTCGATTTGACAATATTAAAAAATAATTACAACAGCCTTTCTGTAGTCAAAGTAACTGTATTAGAAATTTGTAAACGGGATGCCAATTTACTAAAAGCGGATATTGCGCTAAAATTTATGTTGACTAAGTTAGATAGTCAAGCTAATGACTTAAGCCAAAATCTTGCAAAAACACTTCGAAGACGCATAAAGGAGCGACGACTTTTAATATCTGGAGTATTACAATATTTGCATGACCCTGAAACTTTTTTCAGTAATGATGATAGCGATGACGACACCTTTATAAAACCCACATCTGATGAAATATTAGATATTATAGTTAATCTACTTACACGTTTAAAATATAATAATAATATAACAAGACAATCTCAAAGAGACAGTGGGAATATGGCTGATATGACGATAGAAGAACCTTCTTCTTCAAGTGGTGAAAATGAAGACACGTCCATACAAAAGCAAATAGAAAGGGAGATTTCTAAATTACCTAAAAGTAAGGATGCTGCCTCGGCTGTAACCACAAGCACTGATTTTAGATCAATAATAAGAGAAACTGCTGGGGGTGGACGTGAGATATTTCTATCGGCGGCATACAAATATTTACTGTCTGTTGTACCGACAAGTGTTGAAGCAGAGCGTGCTTGTTCGTCAGCAGGCTATTTATGTAACAGGCTAAGAAGTTCGCTTTCTGATTCGACCTTAAATGCACATTCTTTTTTGCGATCACACTTTCAAAATAAAAAAAAAACGAAAATATCTTTTGATTAAAAATGTTTCAATATGATATATTTAAGTTTAGATTTTTACTATTGTTTGTCAGCAAATTTGCAAAATACTATTTGATTTATTTTGTTACTTGTTTAATTTTGGATTTTATGATTGTTTTTTTTTTTAATAAATATAATAGCATTAGTAAAATGAAAACCTAATGATTGCTGTAATAATAAATATAAGTATAGATCTCATTATCATTGTGATTTGCATATTCTAAGTTAATTGCCTACTGCGATATTACATTTAGTTTAAGTTTTGATTACGTTTATAAATCCTAGTCCTATAATCAATCAATACCAAATTGTTATTAAATTGGTATTAAAAGAGAATAAAGACTGATTTGGAAACAAAAATTCGTATTTAAATGGTTTTATTAATGCCCTAATTAAAGTTCTTATGAACCTTAGAAGAATCCCTTAGAAGGGATGACAGTCAAGCGCTAGTTTTTTTTTTTTTTTTTTTAAAAGTTTGAAAAACTTGAGTTCAATACCGTGATCACGTGATCACGGTATTGAAATTTCTAATACCGGTACTGATACCGGTATTGAAAAAATCCGGTATTTGAAAGCCCTAGTAGTAACCGATTTTGGGAGGGGAGTATGGTCAACAGTGAGTACGAGGCTAAATAAACAGCGGCATAGGCCGATCGATGGTAAAGCTAAGCTTTCATGGGTGACCATCATTCCGTGCCTCGGAAAGCACGTTAAACCTTTGGTCCCGGCTGTCATTTGTAGATCTTTGACAGTCGTTGGATGTAGTCAGTGGCCTGAAAGTCTGACAACCAGTCTTACCAAGAGGTATCGTATTAACCAGTACTTACTGGGTTGTGGAGGTCAGATAGGCAGTTGCTCCTTGTAAAATACTGGTATTCAGCTGCATCTGATAGACTGGAAGCCAAGCCCAACAAAGTTGGGAAAAGGCTAGGCATATGATGGGTGCCCATCAATTACTTATGGAGACAACTCTGAGTCTCGGAAAGCAAGTTAAGCTGTTGTTCCCAGCTGTCATTTTGTAAATCTTTGACAGTAGTTACGGGGAGTCAAAAGCCTGAAAGTCCGTCCCCTAGTCTTGCCAAGGAGTATCGTGTTATCCAGTAACTGGATTGTGGAGGTCATGAAAAATACTGTTATCCAGGTGTATCCGGTTAGACTGGAAGCCGATCTCAACCTAGTTGTAAAAAGGTTAGGGTTTGCTCAACAGGGAGTCTAGGCAGGGGAAAGTAGAGGACTGGGTATGGTGCTAGTTCACAGTTCGAAAGTAACTAATAAGAAAGGCTTTCTGCAGATTCAGGAATGTATACTGAAGCTGCAAAAGCAGTTAGATTTTAAGTCCTTATTCAAATGACCTTATTTCTAGACAGGACTAATTTCATATTGTGATTTAGATATGCATATCCATTTATCCAAAAAGGATTTGATCTAATGGAATTTAGAAAAAAAATCAAATACTTTTAGATGTTGCTGTTAGCAAAATAAAAAAATGTTAGAACCAGTGAAATCTACAAAATCTACCTTCATATCATTTCACCTAAACTAAACGTTGGCAACGAAACTTCAAGTCAATTACATACAGACCACCTATATAACGATCTATTTAAAGCATACTAAACGTTTCCCGTACCCAACCTTCTGACCCGATACATATCAACAAAAGCTTCCTTTAACTTAGGAATACTTTAGAATTAACATTCGTTAGAAATCATAAATATTTAATGTTTCCTGTGTGACCCTGCTGTGATTTCTGACAATTAAATCATGATGGTTTTTTTTCTGATAATTTATAATTATACAGTCATGAGGGTTGTTTTTTTATTTGACTGGCTCCTGGAGTATAATGTGCCCTTCGTTCAACAAATAATTTTGTTTAAGCTTTTCAAATACTATATTTTAGCGGCATTTGGTAACGGAAATGAGCAAATAAAAACTTCGTGATGCGCTATGTGCTGAACAAACTCAGACCCAAACTCAAAGCTTTATTTAAAATATATCATCACTTTTGAATTTTCAAAAACAATAAAATGAAGCTAAAGTCCCAGTCACAAGGCATAATAACTGTGAATCGACTGTAGTTAACATGACGGTCAATCACTATAGGAATAGCTTGAGCTACATGTTTAAAATACGTATAGAATAGAATATTAATATATTTGTTGTTGTAGGTTGCAAGAGCTCGTGGCTAAATAACAACAGCCCCTCGGGTCGATCTTTAGGTTAAGCCGTGCTTGCCTGGGTTGGTTCGTGAATGGGTGACAACCTATTACATACCGAGTTTCCGTAAGAGGGCCCGTAAGTCTGACAACCAGTCTTACCAAGTGGTATCGTACCTAATACCCAGTACAAAATGGGTTGTGGAGGTCAGACAGGCAGTCGCTCCATGTAAAATACTGGTATTTAGCTGCATCCGGTTAGACTGGAAGCCGACCTCAACATAGTTGGGAAAAGGCTAAAGATGATGATTTTGTTGTAGGTTGTTACGACACTTGTGCTCGTTTTCATTATCACTAGGCGGCACCTAAATGCCTAATTATTACATCTGTCGCCTAAGCTACATATCTCCCAGAAAAAGTGTGTGCTTCGGCAATCATAGTATTTCTACGGGTTACACAGTGAGGCTGGCGGCGACGTTCTTACTAATAGATAATTCAGAAAACACGAAAATTACCGACGCTCATACTTTTTCTATGAAGGAAGGCTATGGGGGAGGCTTTTGCCCAGCAGTGGGACAATATAGGCTAAGGAAAAAAAAAACATAATTTTTCTTTTTTAACTGTTTGTGGTACGTTATTTATTTTAACTCCTAAGTAGCTATAAAATAATTATGGCTCTCTAGTCAACTGATCCCACACAGGCGGAACCGGGGCTCCACTCGACCTAATGTAGGTAATGTAACAGGTAGACTAACTTTTTCGAAGTCGGTAGCAAAAAAGTCAGTGAAACAAACAATAGTCACCGACTCCCGAAAGTAAAGTTATTTTCCGTTGTTTTTAGTGTTTTTATTTTTGGAAGTCAGTTATTTTTTAGCAAAAAAGTTTTTATTTTACCCTTTTTAGTTATCGTATCACACACAAATCCGTCAAGTATCAATTTCGCAAATTATTTTACTTGGATGACATATTTTTTCCAGTTATTTTGATTTAAAAACCGAACTACTGAACCGATTTTGATGAAATTTCAATGGGACCAATCGGAAAGTATATGTATCCTTCTAGGTAAAAGAAGAATTTTTCAAATCGGTTCATTTCTTCAACAAATCCTTCTCCATTTTTGAAGTCGGTTAAAGAGACGATATTGAAACTATGCGATTTTAATTCATTTGAAAAATAAATAAATTGATGACTGACGTAAGTAGTTCACGTGTTTAACATATTGTTTGTATGTATTTATGTAGTAACGTGTTAGAAAACAATTACTGACGGTCAATTTTAATTTTACTGTCTGACTGTCTGGCGTAACATTTTTCCGAATTTTATGCGAGATCAGATCACTAACTTAGTGCCAGGCCAATAAGTTAGTAACTTTTCGGATTCATGTGCGTATTGTATAATTATCACTTGCTTCTGTGAAGGAAAAAATCGTGAGGAAACCAGCGTGCCTGAGAGATCAAAGCCAAGTCAGAGGCCCATGGGCGGCATAAAAACTCTGACACCAGGTTAGGCATGTAAAACACTAACAGATTAATTAATTTATATTAAAAGTTCAAAATATCTCGGTTTTTCAGCCCTAAAATAACCCGTATAGTCAAGGACTATTTTTATTTTATTAAAGAGCAAAATCCTTGGGTTCTAATAAAAAGGCATAAATAATATAGACTTACCTCAGACTGCAAGGAAGCTTGAAGCTCATCGACTAACTTCTTCAAAGATGCAATCTGTAACAAACAAATCATATTTTCTACATATTTTCTACATCTTTATACTCTTGTTTAATACAACAGAAATATGATAGAAATGGTTCTTTTGGCGCTTGAATAACGTTATCAGGAGGGCGTTGAAGGTAAACATTTGTGGAGTTGTCTGTAGAAACTGTATTGAAAAAAACAGATGGCTGCGTTAGTTCCCACTATAGCCACGCGCCAAAAAAACCATGACGCTCTGTAAAATAATGTAACTTAAAATTTTCAAATTACGAAGAACGTTTGAAAGTTGGTACCTTCATCGTATAACTTACAAAATCATATACCTTCAAGTCACGTCAAAAAATTGCAGAATAATGCTAAACAAAAAAAAAAACTTTTTTTTTTTATTGTTACTTGCCCGTGTCTGCGACAGGAAAAGCGTCATAATGCCAGTTACATATGATCGTTTTACATAAAGACAGTGGTACCCAGGGCTGGGCAGTATTTGATTTGCCCCAACTGAAATATAAATACGTATTTGCTATTTGAATGTAATATGTTGCTATTTCAAATACCTGACGCTGAAATATTTTGTGGGTAAAATACTTTTTAAAGGTTCTGAAGTGTCTGAATGTATTTGTATTTTAAATAATAATGGTTAAAATACTGTATTTTGTTTTTCATAATTCAAACACACGGCTGGAAAATATTTGTTTACATGCGAGTATAAATGTTTATGACTAAAAGAGTAGAGGGATACCAAAGAAAGGATAGATGGACTGTGTGAAGGATGATATGGCTAGAAAAGAGGTGACTGATGAGCTGGCGTTTAAAAGAGAATTATGGAAGAAGAAGACATTCTAAAAAGTATTTTAATGAAAGCACAGCATGTATTTTGTCCAGCCCTGGTGAGACGTAAACACCCACTTGCGATGCCAATACATTCCACTCTGACCTATTGGTGGCGCGCATTTAAATCGCTTCCAAATTTGAATTTCAAAACGCAGCCGCTCCATTGGTGCGTTCATGTGTATTTTTTTTCGAACAACATCGATGACAAGGTTTTTTCATACTTAGTTGGTGTAATTGTCTTACATACCAAATGCATTTTTCTATACTGGATGAGACTGGTAAAGGAACAAGGAGTGTGGCACAAGCAAAGAGAGGCCTATCCAGCAGTGGTTGAAGTTGCGCTGTGGATCGTAAATGGGTTATAATCCACCCAGTGCGTCTCGCTTAAGGTCAAGTAACGTCGCGGCATACCCAGACGGAGAGGGCGGGATGAGCTGGTCTCCTTTGACAAAGATTGGCCCATCATTCTTTAGCACTTCTTGACAGATAAAGGTGGAAAACGGGTAGTAGGAGCTCTTCGCCTGACAGCAGGACGATGGGCTAGTAATGATAAGATGATGATTGATTTCCACCACAGTGGGTTTCAGTAATACGCCTCTTCATTATCTTTCCCCTGCCCTTATCCCAATTTATTTGGGGTCGGCGCAGCATGTCTTCTTCCATACATCTCGATTACACCTCATCTCAGCAGTCACCTCCTTTCTAGCCATACCATCATTCACACAATCCATCCATCGTTTCTTGAGTAGTCCGCCTCTTCATATATTTTTTTAAACTATCGGTTTTTATCCCTGCTTTGTCTGTCTGTCAGTCAATATACTGTTGAATTTGTATCAGTAGATTTAAGGTAAACAGTTACATTTTCTAGTCCACGTGAATCTTTCTGTGTGTTTACAAAATCTTTATTGCCCTATATTTGCTTCCTTATTTTAATTAATTCTAATTGAATCTTTTATTTCAGTTTTTAGGAGACATGTGAAACATTTGAATTGTGTTTTAACACAGGTTGTAATGTTTTTTTTTATTATTTTTTTTTAAAGAAAAAGAAAATTAAAAGACGATTTCGTGGTTGAGAACTAGGTACCGACTTTCTTTGTGTTATTTATTTTTATCAAGGTGATTATTACTGGTGATCATAACAGTAACCATCTGAACTTTTAAAAAGTAGATGTCCCTTCTATCTAGAGACGGAGGCATCTCAAAATACTGCAGATAGAGAAAGCTCAAGGAAACCTAACTATGTATTAGAGCGTACTGAACGCGTTCAGCACGTCTAAAATGCGTTCACTCATTTATTCAAATAAATAAATAATATGTTTATTTCTCATCACAGATGTTATACTCGTATTGAACAGGAATTACTTAATCTAATGTACAAGGTAAACATTTGTTAGAGACTTGTGCCCGAAATAGGCATAAATACCTGTGTTACGGTCACCAGGCCCCCCAGGACTTACCTACAGGTGTACAAACTAATTTAGATCAATAAATTAACAACTAATAACTTAAATATAACTTAAATACTAGGTACAGAACACATTATTACATTATTTTTTTGCAAAAAGTTTTTATTTTACCCTTTTAGTTATCGTATCACACACAAATCCTTGTCAAGTATAAATTTCGCTATTTCTTTTACTTGGATGACACATTTCGTTCAAGAGCCATCAGTATCATCATTGCTATGGAATAATTACACTAACAGCTATTGAACGTGGATTAGATATACGAGTATGTACATACATACACGTCAGACAAACAAAGACGCAGGGTGACCAAAAAAACGTTAAAATCGTCAATATTATAAAACAACATCAAAACACGAAAACAAAAGAATAAATTAACAAGTCACCCTTGCATAATTTTGTTACAAAATCAACTTTTTTTTTCACAAATCAATGAGGTTCTTTTGCCATAATTTTTTTCACGTGCTAAAAAAAAGTCAGGTAGTGCGGGTAGGTGTGAGACAAAAACAAGAGTCGTCAGTGAGTGTTTAGCAATGGTAATGGCATGGTAAACTAGAGCTTAGCATAGGAACTGGGACACAGATTATAATCGCAGATTCGGTCATTGACAAATTGGACACTTTTTCAGGGTACCGTGCAACGACTGGACCATTCGAGGATAGAAGTTTGAAGCTATTGTTCTAGTATGTGTTTAATGTAGAGAACCAAATGCAGCTGTATAATACCAGTGTTTTAAACAACGCCAATATAACCTCCACAACAAAGTTGCTGGGTAACACGATACCCCTTGGCAAGATTGCCTGTCAAACTTTCGGGCCACTGACAACCTGTAGCGACTGTCTACCCTCTCTCTCTCTTTCTCTCTTTGTCTGTCTGTGTGCCTGTAGTGACTATGTGTGTGTGTGTGTGTGACTGTATCTACAAATGACAGCCGGGACCAACGGCTTAACGTGCTTTTCGTGGCGCAGAGGAAACTCGGTATGTAATGGGTGGTCACCGATCCACGTACCACCTCAAGCAAGCTCGGCTTAACCTGAAGATCAAGCCTATCAAACTTTCGGGCCTCTGACCACTCGCAATGAGTCAAAGATCTACAAGTGACAGCCGGAATCACTGCTTTACGTGTTTTTCGAGGCAAGGAGGTCAGGATCAACCTGTGCGTCTGTTATTATTTTGCCACGAGCACCTTCTGCCTTAAGCTTCCCTTTTAATATTATTAGACGGAACCATCCCAACCATCATCATCTGCCTAGCCTTTTCCCGACATGTTGGTTTCGGCTTCCAGTCTAACCGGATGCAGCTGAATAACAGTATTTTACATGGAGCGACTGCCTATCTGACCTCCACAACCCAGTTAGTACTGGGTAATACGATACCCCTTGGTAAGACGGAACCATCCCAACCATCTCAATATATTCCAAGTATTTCCTCCCGTCCCATCTCAGGGAGGTCTTTGGCCCCTCGTTGTGTAATATTGGGAAAATTCAAATGAATACAAAACTGAAACAAATGATTCCGATCGGGAGACACATACACACACACATGGGTCTGACACATTCGCGAACAACCAAACTGATAACAATCAAAGTTTGACTTCGAAATCATTGAAAAAGTCCGGAATATTTCGACAATTTTTTGTGACGTCGAATTTTCATACTTTGTTTATGGGAATCTAATGTGCATAGGTAGGGACATATGTTTTTTAAAGAGCCATTTTATTTTTAGATCTTTGACAGTCGTTATGGGTAAAAGGTCGGAATCCCATAGGTCCGACAACCACTCTATCCAAGGCGTATCGATTTACCCAGTTACCGGGCTACGGAGCCCAGATATGTACGCAGTGCCTCCATGTTAATACTGGTATACCGCTGCATCAGATATCATAGGCATGCCCAGGGGCTAACATCACGGCAAGCCACTTAGCCTCTTGGGCAAGCAGACTGTTTAGAAACCTAACATCATGAAGAATAATGGGCTAAAGAGCAAGCCAAGCTTTTAGGCTTGTATGAAAGGACCGCTACTGTGGATACTGATACGGATACTGCCATTAAATCGTTGTTTACTTTCTATTGAGAGAAGGCTAGGCAGACAATGATCTCGCTACTCTAGCTAGGACTTCAAGCGCAGTCCGTGAGATAGATTTACATAACATGACATCATGCCTGTTATCCCCGAAGGATTAAACAGAGGTGTACCTAATAGTACACCCACACTTCGCCAGTTATGTTTAAATCCCATGTAATATGGGGCAAGCCTATTGCGATCAACCGAGCACAAATCCAGACTCCGTGGCTGCTACTGAGAAATTCCTAATGGAAAAACTCAATAACAATTTACCCGACCCGGGAATCGAACCCAGGACCCCATACTCAGCAGACCAACGAAGCAGTCTATGAGTATCTGAGACAGATTTATGACCATAAAAGTCTATAAAATTACTCAAGCGGATATGTTGCAAGCGTTGAATGGATAATGCTGGTTTCTTCAGCGATCTCATTTGAATTGCCAATTTGTCAAAGAGTTCATAGATTATTCAGTGACGTATAGGATATACAGTAGTGATGTCTTAGCTAGGAATTATTCCCATTTGAGGAAGATATTCCCGTTTGAGCACCAAGCTTCATAATATATGCATATTGATGGGTGGTTAAATGGGAATATCTTTGGTGTTCTAAGCATTGGTGTTCTTAAAATCGGTGCTCAAATGGGAATATTTCTTAGCTAGATTGATGTTCTTGCTTCCTATAAGAAATATTGGTTTAATGTAGCGATTCTGAAGGTGCCTCATTAAGGGAGTGCGACCTCTCTTATCTACCAGAAATCAGCTTGAGCCTGCCAGAAAGAGCTTAGGCGACCGGCTGACTAGTTGGTTGCAAAAAGACCGATTAGTCGGCCAACCCGATTATTATTAATTATCAATGGAGTTCAGGGGGCATCGGCTTACATTAAGTAATAGGGGTTAAAGTTTGAAATTACCGTTTCATAGTAATATTGACATTAAACCTTCATGGTGTGAGATATTTGCGTGAAACTTTTTTTACAATATACGTATGAGATCTTTCCTTAAAAAAAATGTGCAAAATTCGATGTTCGAATTTCAATTGTTTTTTTTTTTATTCAGTTTAGACGGAAAAGATGGATACTTTGAAAATCCGAGTAATTTTTTAATACGATTTCCGACTCGGAACTAACGCGGCAGAAATGGCTCGCAATATGAATGCTGCGTTTTGAGAGGAGTCTGCTAATGAACCCAACGTGCGTTTTTGGTTTAAACGCTTTTGTAATGGAAACTTCCACTTGAAAAACGAACTAGACCGTCTAGTCAAGCAATATCAGCAGATGTTTACTGTGCCGGACTTCGAACAATGAAGGCAAAGCTGGCAGTGAAACAGCCCCGGCTCGTGAATCGATCTTCACCATTATTGCTCCATAATAACGCAAGACCTCACACTGGGCGGGACACCGTTGGAACTCTGCAGGAGCTGCAGTTAGAAACCATACGTCATCCTATATACTCCCCAGACCTTGCTCCAACTGACAACCATTCTTTTTCGTGATTTGGACAATTTTCTACGTGGTAAAAAAAATTTCTTCCCAGGTGGTAGTACAAAATGCTTTCACACGAGTTTGTCGAATATAGATCCCCAGAGTTCTATCGCAAAGGCATAAATGCACTTCCGATTAAATGGCAGCGATGTATAGATAATGAGGATAAATATTTTGATTAAATAAATATGTTACATTTTGGAAATAAAAACGAGTTTTATTTTGCATTAAAAATCGGCAATTTCATACTTTAACCCCATACACATCACAAAATGCACTTCTTGCATCTTGGAACCCCAACGAAAGTAGTAAGAAAGAACAGCAGTAAGAAAATATACATAATTTACACTTCTCCATATCAACCAAAGAGAGAAGAGAGCTAGGCTAATAAGTACAAACTTCGATTGAGTATACCCCAAAAACGGGGTAAAAAAAGCCGCTCCACTCAGGAAGCTCTGCTTTAATATCTCTAGAATATAAAATACTCTAAAAACCAACTGAATTTTTACCAAAATAACTTGTTAATGCCAACATCGTAATCCAAGCTCGTTGGGGCACAGGTTTGGGCCGAAAGCTGCGCCTTATCGAGACTTATCGCTGCGCAAACACACGATAGCGTATCTACCCTACCGACGGCCAACGCGCCGCGCGTGTAGCGTGTGGCGGATCGGGCTATGGGACCAGCGATTTAAACACATTATTGTTACGTACTTTAACAATTGCAGTAACTTAAGAATATTATCTAGTGTTTACAGAGATCGTTGATCTAGTGGCAAGCGCGAGGTCCTGGGCTCGATTCCCAGGTCGGGCGGCAAAGTGTTACGTGGTTTTTCCATCAGAAAATTCTCAGTGGCAGCCATGGAGTCTATATTTGTACCCGGTTGATGGCAATAGGCTCGCTTCCTATTGCAAGAGGCTGAAACATCACTGGCGAAATGTGGGTGTATAGTAAACCGTGGTAGGATCGATAGGTACACCTCTACCTAACCCTTAGGGGATTACAGCCGTGATGTTATGTTATGTCATGTTATGAAATCAATGAGTTATTTAATTTTAATGTAATTAATTCAATTTAATGTGCATGAAAATATCAAAGTTCCTATTTGCTGATTTTTTTAAACTGACTTGTGAATTAACAACAGACTGACTATGGATGTTGACTTGGGACGAATAATAATGATTAAGATGTTAAATATTATGTAACCAAAAGTAAAAATATTGTACACCTTATAGGTATGTTACAGCGATCTTTTATAATAATAATAAGACCAAATATTTCACCTGTGATAAACAATAAATGAATTTGAATTTGAATTTGAATTTGAATTTATGTGTTATTTGTAGATTGGCTTATGCCTAGTTTCGGGGTATTCGAAATTTTCTCAGTTAAGACTGATTGGCTAATCAGGTGTAGGTGACACCTGCATTTAAGAGGACATAAAAAACGCCTCTGACGCGATGAAGCCGCGATTAACGTGACCACCCGCTATAATAATTTGAGAAGACGTACCATCGATACGAAAGAAGAACACTTGATTACGAGAGAAGTTCGGGGCTGGCGACTACACGGAACGAATGTAACGACTGAAACCAAAGATTTCTACGACAAACGGAACACGGGAACAAACGGTTTAAAGTTAAGCCTTGTCCTGTATATGTAAAGGATGAAGGAATCAAAACTTTGAAATACGTTACAACATAAGGCAATAGAACGGAGATGGTAAGTGATATTGGATAGTTATTTACTGCAATTATCGATTTCAAGATATTTTAGGGTTCTTTCTAAGTTTTCAAACGCCACAACACTATAGTCAGCCATAGTCAGTATATGTTATAGTCAGTCACCGTGCGAGGTTTAATCCCTGACCAAACCTACTCGAACTCTTAAGAAACCTTCTATTTGTATGGAATAATTGTGTTTTCCATCTTTCACACCAGCCTAGCCTTTACCCAACGATGTTGTGGTCGGCTACCAGTCCAACCGGATGCAGCTGAATACCAGCTTTTTACATGGAGCGACGGCCTATCTGACCTCCACAACCCAGTTAGAACTGATTAATACGATACCACTTGGTAAGATTGGTTGCCAGACTTTCAGGCCACTGACTACCTATAACGACTGTCAAAGCTGTGCAAAAAACAGCCGGGACCAACGGCTTAACGTGCTTTCCGAGGCGCAGAGAAAACTCGATATACAGGGTGGAAGGCGCACTGTACCAAAAACAGAAACCCAGTACATCATTCTGAAACCCCACACAAAGAAATTTTTCGTAAGTTATAAAAAAAAATCTGCTCCCCCAGTAAAATGGGTGTTCACGCATCCACGGACCAACCTAGGCAAGCGCGGCTTAGCCTGAAGATCGACCCGAGCGGCTGATATTATTTAACCATAAACTCCTCAAGACGGGGCCAGTTCAGCATCAAACTAATCGAAGGTTACGTTAACCCGACTTAATGGGTATAAAAACTCGCACTAGCTAGGCCCAGAGTTCACTTTCGTGCAGTTGAAGCTGTACAATCTATCGAAGTAGCCTTGAAGACCCCCTCCTCCCCCCATCAAGGACCCCTTCAACTCGCTAGTGGAAAAGCAACACTTTGAGGCGACAACCACTTTTGATAATGTAGAAATAATTTATGCCTTTGCAAACTCAAACTCAAAGCATTTATTTCAATTAGACCATTGCAGGCACTTTTGAATGTCAAAACAAAAAAAAAAAACTAAGCTACAGTCCCTGTCACAGGGCATAATAACTTGTGAAAGTACTATAGTTGCCCATTCAAAAGCATAGATCTCTATGGAGAAGAATGGGCAAGAAACTCCATGGACACTCTTTTAAATCATTATGTTGTTACAAAGTCTTGGTTACATCATTCATGTCGAGATTATACATACATATATGTGAGAACGATGTAGAAAGACGTAAGAGGAAGAGCGTCCAGAGTAAAAATATAAAATTTACAATTTAAAAATACAATAATCCATGGCAGCTGCGAGATGACCAGTCCCTACTGACAGCGCCCGTTCACTAACATGACGCATGGATCAGCCATCGTTCAACTCAACCATTTTGAAGGTAACTAAACGACCCGACACACGCGCCACCATCAGCGAGACATTTGAGTGAGCATGACATTCTCTCAACCGCCAGGGCAAATTCGAGTCAGTAAAAGATGTAAATGGTAGCTTTATCGTACATAGAACTCACACGTGTGCAAATCAGGGATGTTGCGGATGCCGATTTTTTTCACATCCGCGGATGTGAATGCGGATGCGGATTTTTGAAGGCTCACATCCGCGGATGCGGATGCGGATGCGGATGTTTGACATCTTATATAAATTTAGCATATGAATGAAGAATTAAAACAATAATAAAGTAATTATTAACATTTTTATTGATGAAAATTAGTATTACGTATGATGCTCCTATTTTTATTTATGTACTTCACTTACTAATTTTCATATTAATGAGTGAAGCTAATGATAAAGTAATTATGTTTTAACATTTTTATTAATGAAAATTAGTATTAAGTGTAATGCTCCTGTATTATCCTATTTTCATATTAGTAAGTGAAGTTAAAAATAGGAGCATTATACTTAATAAAGAGTAATATTGCCGCCTTTTCTGATTCAAGGCGGTTATGCAGAGGTTCGTAAATTAAACCCGCGCTACTAAATAATTGTTCGCTAGGAACACTGCCTGGTGGAGTGGACAAAAATCTTCGTGCTATCGGTGATAATATCTTAAATTCCTCTCGATGAACACTCCACCACTTAAGAGCATTTTCATCCACATTGACTCTTTTTTTAGTGCAATTAACTTGTTATATAATCTATCAATAACGGGAACCTCGCTGGAAAAATAAATAATATTGTTATAAATCGATAAACTTTACATAAAATAAAACGTATTACCGGTGTAATATAATGGCATTTACCTGACGATTTCCCAATAAACAATTATTGTACACACAAAGATCACTGTATCACAATAACACTCAAAATCCGTCTATACTATAAGTAATCCACAGCGCAAACAAACATGTAATGATTAATTTACAAGAAACAAATGATGCACTACAACAAACGCGTCTGATCTTGTCCAAAAATTTTTTCGCTCCCAATGGTCATTGTCACGTGCAAACGGCACGCGCCACTCGCCGGCCCCGCCTATTTCTTTCTTGTCGCAACTTGTACTATATTCGCATCCGCATGAAAATCCGCATTGATTATTGCGGATGCGGATGCGGATGCAGATGTCCAAATCTATGCGGAAGCTCCGCATTTGCGGATGCGGATGCGAATGTTCGCAACATCCCTGGTGCAAATATGGGTAATAGGTACATAAGTGTTCTTCTATAATAAGATTCTCCATATTTTACCGTCACATGGGCATGCAAATAGTAGGTTACAATTATTAAGCGGCATGTCATTGGAATTACAATAAAAATAAGAAGATAAATAAAAAAATGTCAACCTGCTCAAAGAAAATTAAAATCCAAAAATGTCTAACGGAATAAAATAAAGCCAGAATAACAATAATGTCAATTAGAGTAACAGTAGGTATATTATAAATCAGTCGATCACAGTAGGCGTGTAGCATAACAGTAAGCATATCGATCAACGATATCCCGTATATGATAATTATGTTGTTCCAATATTGTGTCGCTGATGGTGGCGTGTGTGTCGGGTCATTTAGTTCCCTTCAAAATGGTTGAGTTGAATGATGGCTTATCCATGCGTCATGTTCGTGAACGGGCGCTGTCAGTTGTGACTGGTCATCTCTTAGTTGCCACGGTTTATTTGAACTAATTATTTTGTTATTCAATTGCCTTTTTTTGTACTGTGGACACTTTTAACGTGCACGTCTTGCTACATCGTTCTCACATAATGTACCATCTCTACAAGAATGATGTATCCAAGATTTTTTGTAAAAATATTATGATTTAAAAGAGTGTCCATGGAGTTTCTTGCCCATTTTTCTCCATAGAGATCCATAGAGGCTTTGGAATGGGCAACTACAGTACTTTCACAGTTATTATGTCTTGTGACTGGGACTGTAGCTTCATTTTTTTTATTGCTGTCTTTTTTTCGACAATTCAAAAGTGCCTGTAATTGCCCACTTGAAATAAATGCTTTGATTTTGATTTTTGTAAAGTCATAAATGTATTTGATAAAGTGAAAATAGCTGTTGCCTCTGATTACTGTGAAAATAGTGTGAGTCAGAGCGGTTTTACATTTCACTTGACATAATCTATTGACGTATTGAGTCCGTATTGGATTTTTCTGACATCTGATATATTTTTAAATCGATGTGGATTAAATTTTACAAACAAAGCCGTTTCTAATCTAAAGAAACATGGAAAAGTTAAAATTTTTATTGACTTAAAATAGGGAACACAGCTATCAGTTGTCTTAAGCCCGCGGAAAGACTTTATTTTATACAGGTGCAATTACTGGTTCTAAAGTCGCTAAGTTAATGGCCACACTATAGTTAGTTTATGGGCCAGTAGTACCTAGAAACTTTATCTCTATCCAATCACATATGCTGGAAAGAGACGACAACTACATACGTACGATATTATTTTTATAACTGTAATATACACAGCTTGGAGTACCAACAATTTTCATGTGCACTTACCCCTAACATACGTTGGCAAACATTGTAATATTAAAATAAAAGTCTCCGGACTAGAGTCCAAACAAAAAGAACACGAATTCTGAATTTCTGACTATGATCATATTTCTTTAACGGTCACAATTGCATAGATAGGTCTTGCGCACAGATGACATAAATTACGGAGTGGGTTTGCCTCAATATTGCAGACATAAACCTGTATAACATAACATCACGCCTATAATCCCCGAAAAGTTAGGCAGAGGTACCTAATAGTACACCCACATTTCGCCTGTAATGTTTTAAGTCCCATGTAATAGGGGGCAAGCGTATTGCAATCAACCGAGCACAAATCCAGACTCTGTGGCTGCTACTGAGAAATTCCTGATGAAAAACCCAATGACACTTTGCCCGACCCGTGAATAGAAACCAGGCCCTCATGCTCAACAGTCGCGCTTGCGAATACAAGACCAATGAGGCAGCCGGAATAATTGCTCTAATAGTCTAAACTATTGAACCGCACCAAAATCCATCGTGCATTCTAGAACATGTAAGGGGTCAACAGTCATACAGACAGTCACGAAAAGCTTTTGTTTTGTACTATGTATCTAGATATTTTCGGGGAAACTTGCCCACTCATATTCTATTCGTAGATGTAACTAAAAAAAAAAAGTTGTGATCTAAAGGACCTTTTCGGCCATTCTTTAATTCTTAATACCCCATAATGCCTATATCCCTCATATATGTGACATCTGAATGAAAGCTTAATTATTGAACTGTTGGAATTTCAACTCTCGATGCTTATAGCGAACGTTGAAATTCCAACAGCGTGCTTTAATTTAGCCATCCATTTAGGTTTCTCTTAGTGTTAGTGAAAACGGTCATGCATCTGGCTGCAGCTTTACGTCTTTTTTATGCTGATGATATCGCACCAAACAAGTCAGCCAATTTTAACTCAGTCACAACTTAACTCCTCAACCGTGACGCTTATCAGCCGTTCAAGCAATCAACAGAAAGAAATAAATTAATTGGTAACCACTATAGCTTACATATTTTATTTTATTTTTTATTTTATTTTATTTATTTGGGAAAACAAACAATTACACATTAAGAATTACAAAAAGATAGGATACAGAAATAATACAAATGTGAAATCAACCACGTTCTCCACAGATACACAATGAGACAATTCGGTTTTTAAGATTAGCGTTGTAAACAATAAAAAAATAATAATATTAATAGTAAAATATCCACAAAAAATAAAAAATAAAGCTGCCAATAGTGCCGCAAAAGTGGAACAATAACAGTGACACATTAATTATTTAATATTTTAAGTAACATGAGTCTAAACTTTCCTTGCGGTAAACCAAACAGATCCAAATTGCAGAAATTCTTGTTAAAATTGCTCGTCAGGCGACGAAGAGGCGCACGCAAGCCGGCATTTGTACGACTGGAAGTAGTGGCGAATACAGGTCGTGCGCGCGCCTCACGTCCCCGGCATGTTCTGGGAACTACATAACACAACTTGTTACTAATGTCTAAACAATCATACGAGTTATTGCATAAGTCATATAAAAATGTAGTTTCAAGAAAAGAACGCCTTGAACTCAAAGAAAGGAGATTATATTTTTTAAGTAACTCACTATAAGAGAGATAACAACTCCTTAAGCAGCGATAATGCATAGACTTCAAAAATTTACGCTGTATGCTTTCTATACACTCAATGTATTTATTGTAGTAGGGGTTCCACACAGGTACTACATATTCTAGTTGAGATCTAACTAGTGATCGGTAAAGATATAAATATGTACTAGGGTTCTTAAATTCTGTGGCTGATCTCATCACCAAGCCGTACATGCGATAAGCATTATTAACAATTTTACTAACATGTGCGTCTAAGTGCAGTTTATCGTCAAGTAATATTCCCAGGTCGCGGATCAAACTCTCCCTTGCTAGAGTTTCACTATGTATTGCATAGGGATATTTAAATATATTTTTATTTTTAGTGAAGCTAATACAACAGCATTTAGAGATACTAAGTTGGAGTTTGTTTTTAGTGCAATAATCTGCAAGACGATTGAGGTCTTGTTGAAGCAGTTGACAGTCAAGCATAGTTTTGATGGGTCTAAAGACTTTAAGGTCATCTGCGTAAAGTAAAAATTTAGAATTAAGAAAGCACATGTCAATATCATTGAAAATTCATATTATAACGGAGTCGAAGCTAACTATGTAAGATATTATGTTAAATTGTGGATATGACGTACGTAGTTTGTTTTATGAAATATTTGGTATGTACTCGTTTACTACGGGAAGTATGTTGGGCAGTTCTTCTTAAATTATTTTATAGTAGTAGTAGTAAAGTATTTTTATTGTTGACTACCTCGTTGGACTAGTGGTCACAAGTGCGACTGCTGACAATGAGGTCCTGGGTTTGATTCCCGGGTCGGGCAAATTGTTATAGAATTTTTCTATCAGGAATTTCTCAGTAGCATCCACAGAGCCTGGATCTGTGCCCGGTTAGTGGCAAAAGGCTCGCCCCCTATTACATGGGACTTGAAGATAACTGGCGAAATGTGGGTGTGCTATTAGGCCTCTGCCTAACCTTCGGGGATTACAGGTATGATGTTATGTTATTTTACATTCTATTGGTCCAAAACTTCGCCACCTCCACGACATGGTCGATGGCAGCGTAGAGGTCACTGTGGCTGCATGTTTTGGGACTCAAAGGGCAGGATAAGAGATGGTACCTAGTTAAGCAGTTGATCCCGGGCGTCACGTGCAGCTTTTCAGTTTTCTCACAGATAATGACAGCTGCGATAATCGATAGGATAGACGTGTTCTTGAATGGGGACCGCGAGGCGCGAATCGACAAGTGTGCGGTAGGACGCCCGCGCCCGCTGACTCGGGCTAGGTGGAGTGACAATCTCCGCAGAGTGGCTGTTAGGGTAGCAGCTGGATGAGATGCCGAGAATCGAGCTGGATTGCGTGCATTTGGAGAGACCTATGACCAGCGGTGGACTGCAGTAATGTACTAGAACACGATATAAAAGAAGCAGAACAAATAACTTGTTTTTTAGGGTTCCGTACCTCGAAAGGAAAAAACGGAACCCTTATAGGATCACTGTCCGTCTGTCTGTCGGTCAAGGCCCTTTTTCTCAGGAACGCGTGGAGGTATCAAGCTGGAATATCGAATACTCAGATCTACTGTCCCTTGGAGCTGTGAAAAAATCAAACTTCTAAGCCAACGCAATCAAACGATACAGCCGTTTATGCCGCAAATTTCCGCAAATTTTCGACACTCGCAAGGGAATCAAAACCTACAGGGTACTTTCCGTGTCCTCAGAATCTTGAAATTTGGTACGAAGCATCGTCTTAAGGTAATAATAAAAATATTTTTAATAATTTTAAACCTTTGATTATATAATGTCTGGATGGAGCGTCAAGTGCGCGCAAACGTGTCAAAAAGTGTCAACCAACTATTGGTTCACAAGTGCTTGCCCGCCAATCAGTGCAGATCGTGTCATACACCTAAAACTTATCTTATTTAATAAGTCTATTTTTTCATGTGATTTATGAGAGAATTGTAGTAGCTGGTATCATTATTTACGCACACAAAGACATAGACGCATAGTGTAAAACGACGCCTGCACGCACACATACTTGAAAATGTTGACTCGTTTTCTTTGATACGATTGTAGGGCGACGCTCTATCTAGACATTATATAATCAAAGTTTTAAACTTACCACGTTTATACGGAACCCTCGGTGCGCGAGTCCGACTCGCACTTGGCCGGTTTTTTAAGTGTTACCCTACTATAGGAATTTCTCCTGTATCGTGGGTGAGTTTACAAACATTTAACTCACATAGAAACAGCCAGACGCGTAACAACTACCTACAGGCTATACTAATATTTGTTCCGTGCGGGAATCTAACCCGCGACACGCAACGCAGCAGCTAATCGCTCAGCCCCTGCGCCAACTAAAATATATCCTAAGATTATTAGTGTGCCAGGCCGTTTTGTCCTTTTCCTTTGTGGTTTATTTAATCTGTAGCGACACTACAAAAAGTACAACAGCGCCATCTATGATACAAATGAAGAACCAATTTCAAAATTATGAATGGCGCTAATAAAGTTATCTGCGACTTAACGATATAGAAAAACCGACGACGGAGACAGGAACTTTACACCCTGTTCTTCATACTTCTATCTATACATCTGCTATTAAATGTGACAGAAAGCTAGGAAAATCTATCTATATTTTTTTTTTATACACATATATTTTTTATTTATATTTTTTTATTTTTATAGTTGGTTTTTTTATTTATATATAAATATATAAAGTAAGAAACTGACTGGCTAACTGATTCACTGACTGATCGATCAACTGCTGGGTCTAGAAGCATGAAATTTTGCACAAACGTTCCTTAAATAACATAAGTGTGCACTAAGAAGGGATTTTTGGAAATTCATCCTCTAAGGGGTTAAAACTGGGATTGAAAGTTTGTATGAAAATTGCTCAATTTTGAAGTAATTTTTTTTTTGTCTCATACATACACATCAAAATTTCCATGCAATTGATGTAAACTAAAACTCTGAAGGTTCGGGCTCAGCCAATAGAAGTTGAAACAGAATCTAAAAGCATTTATTTCAATTTAACCATTTACAAGTGCTTCTGAATTGTGAACAAATTGGTCAGTTTATTAAATGTGTTACTTGTAATTAAACACACCCAGTGCTAACTATAGCTAAACCATAACATCAGGCATTTAGTCCCCGAAGGATTAGTTAGACTCAGAGGTCAGGCGAGGCTTTGACAGCACTGTTAGAGCAGTGGCTGAGCGATTGGCTGCTACAGTGCATGTAGCGGGTTCAATCTCTGCACGGATCAAATGTTTGTATGACCTACAGGTACTTCTTCCAGGTCTGCCTGTTTGTGTATGTGATTTTTAATGTTTGTAAAGGCACCCACGATACAGGAGAAATTCCTATTGTGAGGCAAATTTTTTTTTCAATATAAAGAAAAGAGGTGTGCCTACAATACATCCACAGGCACCCTATATTATAACATTAGCATTATTTAACACCAACAAAATATTGTTTTATTGTGATCGGAAAAGTAAACCGCAAATAATTTACTAATTAATCTAGAATTAGATATAAAAAGCAAGCAGTAGACATAATTACCTAATGATGTAAATTTTTTTCCCATCTGCTATCACTATCAGTCATCCCTATGATCAGATGTGTGGAAAGAGGCATGACATTTTATAGAGTCAGGACCAGTGTCCAAATTCTACTTAATCAGGCAGCACAATATCGGCTTTCTTGAGTCTCTTAATGTGATTTGGCATCAGTAGTGAATTTGAAAGGGGATTCGGATGGTTGGTTAATCTAATTTTGTATTTCTCAAGGTAGCGCTTCACTTCTTCTAGGATCGTTTGGATTTCCAGGTGCTCATGGATTTCTGAGTTGCGTGCGTACCAGGGCGCCGCTGTAAGGGCCCTCAAGATACTGTTTTCACTTCTCGGAGGTCAGATAGTCGGTCTATCCATGTAGAATACTGGTACTCAGCAGATGAAAAGCTGACCCCAACTTTGTTGGGAATAGGCTAGGCAGATGGAGGTTGACCAATAAAAGATATGAAACAATTCTTGGGCATTATTAGAAGTAACATTTTAGTTAAATTGAAGAACAAACATTAAGATACCTTATAAGTAGCTATGTTTGGTTTACTAATCCACATAATTTGCTTATAACATTAACAGATCTAGAATATTCTAGGACACGGCCAATATCATTTAATATTTCAATGGATGAAATAGGTGTAGGCTGTGTAGGCGGTAACACAATGCCCAATTTAGAATATAAACATAATGACCAGCTTACTTTAGAAAAACAACATACTGAAGAGTAATTAGGAATCATAATGCTATGTTTACTAAAGACGAAAGAGACAGCAATATCAAAATAACAATTAGAATTACTTTGTTTACGTAAGCCCAGAAGGAATTACGAGATTACTTCACTACTTTTTGCACAATGATGCAACCTAGCAAGAATTAGAGAGGATGATTACAGGTCGTATAGCTACTTGTCTCTGCATAACAATAAAAAAATATAAAAACATAACCTAAAAGTCAGCTGTCAAGCGTAACATAAGATTGACTATTAAATTGCGTAAACTCACCTCAAGCTCCTGATTTCGGCATTTCTCCGCTAGTTCTGTCCCAGAAGAGTCTCCTTGTAAACTCTCATTGACAATATCCTGTGCAGGATTCTCAGATAACACTTCAGATGCAAAATTGGTGATCTGGCCTTTTAAGCTGTTTAAACTCTGGTTTAGATTTAGCCACGACATTTTCAACGTGAATTACTAACGTCACATATCACACTAAAGTATTGGATGGGAAATAACAGGTAATAATAGATGTAAACAATGGGAAAATTGCATTATTTTTACAAGTGACAGGATTTTGTCCAGTTGGCAAAACAAGTCGCCATTTGACAATTTTGACATAACATGACGTAGTTTTGACGTTTTATCCTTGTCACGGAGGAGTTCATTCTGCATAATTTTAGAATAAGATGTGAACTAAACGCTGATCGTTAATTTGCATAATCATAGGTTTAAAAATTAGTAAATAGTAATGTATTAGGCACAATTTTATCAGGTAAAACAAACAATGTAATTTCAATAAATCTTTCTCGTATAAAAATGTAACAAATGTGAAAAAATACCATTCAAAATGACTGCACTAAGTTCGTTGTTCACGAAACGCACAATCAAAACGTAGATCAAAAATGAAATTGAAAATATCCTTTGAAATGTGTAATTTGTCAATATTCAAAATATGAAGTAATTTATATCTATTTACAAGTTGACTGTCACATATTTACTATAAAACCTACCACATAAACCAACATAATTGTTTTGTTATTACGTGATATAAGTATTTTTTCTTATTACCGGTGGAGGTTATGAAATGAGAACATTTTTTAATTTATAATTTTTTCCGAAACCTTAGTGAAAGGTTATGAAATACTAAACAAAAGGAAGGTATTACGTAAACAATGTCGAGAATACTGCATAATCGTATGAGGTGAGTGGAGTCTAACCTTCGTTACTGACCTATGACATCTTTTACTTAGTTTATGTCGCCCTGGTACATTTCCCTTAGGAAATCGTCGCTATATTATAGGGCTCGCATATTAATCCTTTCCTCGGCGTAATATCAGTTATATTTATGCCCCGCAGTGCGTAATGTGCATGTTATGAGACTCGACCTTGACTATCTGTTGACCTAAAACCTATCTGCCAAATAGTACCTACCTACTGGATTGTTTATTGATTTACGCATTACACTCGTACTCAGTCATATCTTAATAAATCTGAGAGACATATGGGCTAGAGGGCCATTAGGGATGTAAATGAAATAAATAATGACCCTTTCATAACATATTCATCAGTTTTGAGCTGTGTTATTTATTCTGCTCCAGGGCTAGCTCAGTCCAATCTCTTGCACTATTTCCACACAAACATATGAATATAATTTAAGAGTAACCTGGAAGTTAATGATATAGAATAGAACAGAAAATATTATGCTGAATTATGTGTGTGATGCAATTGTTAAAACTACTCATTGTCATGTGACACTAGTGTACCAAATTGAGCCCCTTAAAAAAATGTTCAAAGAATATTACTGTAAAGACTGTTAATATTATAATTGTGTTGCTTTTCTAATCTCTTCTTGTAAGCATATAAATAGCTTTTAATGTGTGTCCTTAGGGCACAAACCACCCCCATGTATCATTTTAAAAAAGCATCTCACTTATTGTAAACTTAATTTTCCAGATCATCATTCAAAAAATCCTCACAATGGACAATTGTAGACAAACGGGCTGTTGCATTCTCTGTCTGGACAGGCCGCAGCGTGCTCCTCCACAAGCCCATAGACACGAGTCATATACAGAGGAGGAAATATGGCATGCTTGTGGCACGGGCCGTGAGGGGGCTGCTGAAGGTCCGGTATCTTGTGCTGGGAGGAGCTGTTGGTGGGGGTATGACTTTGAATAAGGTTAGTTTTGTTTGAAAATATGTTGAGTATTAATAACCATGATTTATGGCCATTCTGAAGGGTGCCAAACTAGTAAAACCTGTTCATGTATTGTGTTTCTGTAACAGTTG
Organism: Standfussiana lucernea; assembly: GCA_964057025.1. NCBI lineage: Eukaryota > Metazoa > Arthropoda > Insecta > Lepidoptera > Noctuidae > Standfussiana > Standfussiana lucernea. Next base: position 11,555,918 of record OZ059810.1, read on the forward strand.
CTTGCATATAACTAAAGATATTGCATCATTTTCATGTCTAAATTCTGAGTAGAAATGTGTTTTTTTTTTATAAACTGTCATGAGACTCACCTAACTGGAGCAGGGTAAAGAAAATCAGTAAAAGTTCAGACATTATCCTGGTTGAGTTATATGAGGGCCATGTAAATCAAGTGTATCTGTGTCCGAGATGGTATTTGAGGAAAGTGTCCTTGAAAGCGCCACTGTCCTTTATTGACAACGCATATAGGCCACCTGCACGCGTAGCATGATCACGTAGCAACGGGTATTGCCGACGGAAGAATAGACAAATTGACAAAACCCGTTTCTACGGTGGTCATGCTGCATGTGCTGGAAACTAACATCAGCATAATATGCTATGACATTATGTCAACAATAACGTCTTTGTCACCGGAAACATTGTGCCATTCAATGACTACATCAAAGCATGTGAAGACGCCTATTATTTCAACAAAATTACGTTTCTTAAATAATTAATTTTAAATCTCATCTCTCTTGCCAGAAATACGCAGAATGGAAGGACGGTCTACCGGACATGGGTTGGTTGAACGACCTACTGCCTGATAACGAACAATGGAATCAATTCACAACCACCCTCATCAATGCTAAGGATAAGATTGGAGACAACATCCAAATAGGTCAGTTATGAGAACTGTTGTTAAGTTTCACCAGTAAGAGGGTTTCATCATGGAAACTGAATGCAATCAACACATAAAAGGTTTTCAAGAGCTATCAATGACAATATTCCAAATGCGATTCCCCTATTAATGGCAGTAGCCACATGTGTTGTCACTAATTTGTCAACTAAATGACTCGACTATTTATAAATTTCAAAGCAGCAAAAATCGAATTTAACAGTTGGTTGAAGACGGATCAGGATTCAGGCCTAAAATTATGTGTTTATTCACTACCCGAGCTGGAGGAGGTCGTGTCTAAATAATAACAATCGCTCGGGTCGATCTTCAGGTTAAGCCGTGCTTGCCTAAGTTGGTCTGTGGATGGGTGACCATCCATTAGTTACCGAGTTGCCTCTGTGCCTCGGAAAGCAATTTAAACCGTTGGTCCCGGCTGTTATTTGCAGATTTTTGACAGTAGTCACAGTTAGTCAGAGGCCCGAAAGTCTGACCACCAGTCTTATGTACTGTAGGTATTGTATTACCCAGTACAAACTGGTTTGTGGAGGTCAGATAGCAGTCGCTCCATGTGAAATACTGTTATTCAGCTGCATAGTTATGAAAAGGCTTGGCAGATTATGATGATGTCTACACCTACCTATAATTATGACACAGACAGGTCTTAACCAAGGTTTACATGTGCTGATCGTGTTCAGATTCACTCGTGAAATCCGCCCACATAATGTTATAAAGGCAGGTTACATTGGTTAGTCCCACTAGGGTGGGTTTAAGCACACATTTTTATTCTCACTACATCGAAGTTTTCACCACATTGTGTGTGTGTGTAGCGTGCGCTAGCTTCCATCCATAATGTTTGTGGTGGTTTTAGTTTGAAATAGTAGGGTTTAGAGCTCAATAGGTACTGATTCCAGTCCTTTGGATTTACTTAAGTTTACACTAATAAAATGTGAGTAGAAATATTAATTTAAATACCTACAGTATTTTGGAATTTCTTAGAGCATATTTTTAAAACACGCTTTGAGCAAGCATTGTTGATGGATATAGTGAATTCTCGTAAATTACATGCTCTAGAAGAGGTCTTTGTTGTGTAAAGGGAGTTTGTCAAAAGCTACAGCTGAGCGAGATGTTGGCAAAAAAAGTCCTATTGGCCTTTGCCATTAAGAATTACTTTAAGAAATTGACAAAAGAATCACATACCACGTGGGACTCAAATGAAACATCCAAAACGTGAGTGTATTACATACCTCCGCTTATAGCAAGCGTAATGATGGTCAATGCTCAATTAATTAGTGAGGACGAGAAGAGAAGAGGCCTTTACCCTATAGTAGAACAATAATAGACTGGTATAATTTTACACACCTCTGCCTACCCTTTTGGGGAGTACAGTCGTAAGCTGAGCAGCTTGATATCGTTAGGTGTCCCACTGACGCTGTCGGTGCACATAGATCCGAGGCTGCGCGATGCGGGCCTCGCCAGGGCTGCTGAGCTGCGTGAGTGGCTGTCGCAGCGGTATGAGGATGCAGTCGCTGCGGCTGCAGCTAACAACGCTGCTGCTAGTATTGGTATGTTTTATGTGTAGTATGTATATTAGTTTTGTGTATTTATTCAAGTTTTGTGAGACCTATATACCACGTTCTAACTCCTATTTTTTTAACTCCAATTTGATTTCATCTTTTACAGAAATGCTATAACTTCCCATATCAATTTGTTACAAAAAAACTTGTTGAAGTGTTTTGAGTTATTTAAATTACTTACTCGTATTTTTTCTGAACATATTACCACACCGTTGGTTTGTTTGATTGCCACGTTAGTATAGTGTTCGCTAGCGCTACTACTACGCACGAAGTCCTTGGTTCGATTCCCAGGTTGGGCAAAGTGTTATTAGAAAGAAAGAAAAAACGTTTATTGGCACACGCCACAAGTACACAATACAAAATATAAAAAAGCAAATATAAAATAAAATTTAAAACTCACCAAGAAATATTGTGTGACTCACGGCTGCGCCAAATAATAATAATATTAGGTTTTTCCATCAGGAATCACTAAGTAGCAGTCTGAAGTCTTAATTTATGTCCGGTTGATGGCAATAGGCTCGCCCTCTATTACAAATGGGACTTAAACATAACTGGCGAAAAATAGTTGTTCCACTCTATAGGTACACCACGACCTACGTATAGATACAGGTGTAATGTTATGTTGCGTGTTATGTCTAACGCAAGATTAACTTCTTCAGACCAGCCTCAGATGATTGTGAACAACCTGCAGAGCAGACCAGCGCCCTCTAGCGGTCGGAACAACGATGATGCGACTACTTACGGTAATACTTGTCTATTTGTCATCAAGAATGTCATATCCATAATCTTAGTTCAATGGACTTTCATTTTGACCGCATTTTTGGGATATTTAACATGTTTACTGTTTATTTTTGAGTTCCCGATAGGGTAGAGCGATTTGTCTGCTCATAAACACCCACCCGCAACTTCAGTTTATCCGTGATCATGGTACTTGCAACAGCGCCGAAATATCGGGAACTCAAAATTAATAGTAAATTACCCGTTTTGTGTGTTATTATTAATGTTAGTGACCATGTCAGTTTAAAAACTTTTATCGTATCCTTGTACCAAGCATCCTGCCCTTGTACCAAGTTACTCGGGGTCGGCAACACTACGATAATACGTTTTTTTTCTTCCATTCTGTCCTGCCAACCGTCACGCAATCATTTACATCTTTTTCTTTCATATCCTTCCTCACACGATCCATCCATCGTTATATAATTCACATCATGCCGGGTATAACTATACGTATAGTTATATTTTACGTATATCGTATTGCAATAAAGAATAAGAATAATACATTTTAACATACTTAATAACAGGGTTTAAATCAAATTCATAAGGGCTTATCATTTATGTTCCAAGAGTAGTTTAGAAATGTTGTACTATCGGTAAAAGGAATCCCAGCGGAGATCCCGTATGATCTAGCGTAGCCAGCTGTTGGATAGCCATCGGTTCATGTAACTAGTGACATGAATCGCCAATCTAAGAAAAGGTGGCAGGGTGGTTAGTGGTGGTGGTGGGGGGGTGGTAGGGTGGGTCAGAGTGAATGCGGATAGCCGAAGACAGAGTGAAGTGGTACTGCTTGAGAGAAGCTTATGTGCAGTTGTGGACTACGATAGGCTAGGTTGATTTAACACCATTTTAAAAATATACACTGGACTATAGGCTGCTCCATTCTTCTCCCCCATAGAAAAACGCGTCCACGCGTTACAAGAAGAAGTCCTGGCGTTACAAGCTCGGTACCAGCGCGAGTTGCAACGCCTGGAGCAGGAGAACAGGGAGCTGAGGCAGCAGAACATGCTGCTGAGGCAGGGCCGGCAGCCGCAAACTAGGAAGATGAAGGTATGTAGACCGTAGAACCATCATCATCACTTGGCAGGACTGCTTGTCAGACTGTCAGGCTTTGGACTACTTGAAACGACTGTCAAAGATTTAGTATTGTACTTTCTAGTAACTGGGTTGTTCATTTATTCATAAGCTGGGTAACACACCTATTATGGCAAATATTCATTTTAGCAAATTGGACGTCAAATGTTATGCAAAATATTTAGTGTTCATTCCGTGAAAAAGATCCAAGATTGGATGAAGGAGGCAGCACCCCCCTCTCGCCCGTAAAAAAGCAGTAATTAGCGTTTAGGTTTTTGGTGCATGGTACCAAAAACCCGGAGCGAGGGATAGTCCTTCAGTAAAACTTATTTATAATGATGAGTTCGGTTTCTTTTTCCAGGTTTCAGTTATTTCAAAACTCAAATATTTCATTGTATGCAAGACGTATAAATGTATATAATTATATACTACATAACTATGTAGTATGGTTTTAATGAAACCTTGTATAATATAATATGTATGTTTGTTTATTTCCAGCGCTCTCTAATCGACATGTACTCAGCAGTACTGGACGAGCTGTCGGGCTGGGACGCGGGCGAGACGGACCGACTGCCGCGCGTGGTGGTGGTGGGCGACCAGTCGGCCGGCAAGACGTCCGTGCTGGAGATGATCGCGCAGGCCCGGATCTTCCCCAGGGGCGCGGGCGAGATGTGTACCAGGTAATGTCACCTAGTATAGCGCAGGTCGGCGACCAGTCGGCCGGCAAGACGTCCGTGCTGGAGATGATCGCGCAGGCCCGGATCTTCCCCAGGGGCGCGGGCGAGATGTGTACCAGGTAATGTCACCTAGTATAGCGCAGGTCGGCGACCAGTCGGCCGGCAAGACGTCCGTGCTGGAGATGATCGCGCAGGCCCGGATCTTCCCCAGGGGCGCGGGCGAGATGTGTACCAGGTAATGTCACCTAGTATAGCGCAGGTCGGCGACCAGTCGGCCGGCAAGACGTCCGTGCTGGAGATGATCGCGCAGGCCCGGATCTTCCCCAGGGGCGCGGGCGAGATGTGTACCAGGTAATGTCACCTAGTATAGCGCAGGTCGGCGACCAGTCGGCCGGCAAGACGTCCGTGCTGGAGATGATCGCGCAGGCCCGGATCTTCCCCAGGGGCGCGGGCGAGATGTGTACCAGGTAATGTCACCTAGTATAGCGCAGGTCGGCGACCAGTCGGCCGGCAAGACGTCCGTGCTGGAGATGATCGCGCAGGCCCGGATCTTCCCCAGGGGCGCGGGCGAGATGTGTACCAGGTAATGTCACCTAGTATAGCGCAGGTCGGCGACCAGTCGGCCGGCAAGACGTCCGTGCTGGAGATGATCGCGCAGGCCCGGATCTTCCCCAGGGGCGCGGGCGAGATGTGTACCAGGTAATGTCACCTAGTATAGCGCAGGTCGGCGACCAGTCGGCCGGCAAGACGTCCGTGCTGGAGATGATCGCGCAGGCCCGGATCTTCCCCAGGGGCGCGGGCGAGATGTGTACCAGGTAATGTCACCTAGTATAGCGCAGGTCGGCGACCAGTCGGCCGGCAAGACGTCCGTGCTGGAGATGATCGCGCAGGCCCGGATCTTCCCCAGGGGCGCGGGCGAGATGTGTACCAGGTAATGTCACCTAGTATAGCGCAGGTCGGCGACCAGTCGGCCGGCAAGACGTCCGTGCTGGAGATGATCGCGCAGGCCCGGATCTTCCCCAGGGGCGCGGGCGAGATGTGTACCAGGTAATGTCACCTAGTATAGCGCAGGTCGGCGACCAGTCGGCCGGCAAGACGTCCGTGCTGGAGATGATCGCGCAGGCCCGGATCTTCCCCAGGGGCGCGGGCGAGATGTGTACCAGGTAATGTCACCTAGTATAGCGCAGGTCGGCGACCAGTCGGCCGGCAAGACGTCCGTGCTGGAGATGATCGCGCAGGCCCGGATCTTCCCCAGGGGCGCGGGCGAGATGTGTACCAGGTAATGTCACCTAGTATAGCGCAGGTCGGCGACCAGTCGGCCGGCAAGACGTCCGTGCTGGAGATGATCGCGCAGGCCCGGATCTTCCCCAGGGGCGCGGGCGAGATGTGTACCAGGTAATGTCACCTAGTATAGCGCAGGTCGGCGACCAGTCGGCCGGCAAGACGTCCGTGCTGGAGATGATCGCGCAGGCCCGGATCTTCCCCAGGGGCGCGGGCGAGATGTGTACCAGGTAATGTCACCTAGTATAGCGCAGGTCGGCGACCAGTCGGCCGGCAAGACGTCCGTGCTGGAGATGATCGCGCAGGCCCGGATCTTCCCCAGGGGCGCGGGCGAGATGTGTACCAGGTAATGTCACCTAGTATAGCGCAGGTCGGCGACCAGTCGGCCGGCAAGACGTCCGTGCTGGAGATGATCGCGCAGGCCCGGATCTTCCCCAGGGGCGCGGGCGAGATGTGTACCAGGTAATGTCACCTAGTATAGCGCAGGTCGGCGACCAGTCGGCCGGCAAGACGTCCGTGCTGGAGATGATCGCGCAGGCCCGGATCTTCCCCAGGGGCGCGGGCGAGATGTGTACCAGGTAATGTCACCTAGTATAGCGCAGGTCGGCGACCAGTCGGCCGGCAAGACGTCCGTGCTGGAGATGATCGCGCAGGCCCGGATCTTCCCCAGGGGCGCGGGCGAGATGTGTACCAGGTAATGTCACCTAGTATAGCGCAGGTCGGCGACCAGTCGGCCGGCAAGACGTCCGTGCTGGAGATGATCGCGCAGGCCCGGATCTTCCCCAGGGGCGCGGGCGAGATGTGTACCAGGTAATGTCACCTAGTATAGCGCAGGTCGGCGACCAGTCGGCCGGCAAGACGTCCGTGCTGGAGATGATCGCGCAGGCCCGGATCTTCCCCAGGGGCGCGGGCGAGATGTGTACCAGGTAATGTCACCTAGTATAGCGCAGGTCGGCGACCAGTCGGCCGGCAAGACGTCCGTGCTGGAGATGATCGCGCAGGCCCGGATCTTCCCCAGGGGCGCGGGCGAGATGTGTACCAGGTAATGTCACCTAGTATAGCGCAGGTCGGCGACCAGTCGGCCGGCAAGACGTCCGTGCTGGAGATGATCGCGCAGGCCCGGATCTTCCCCAGGGGCGCGGGCGAGATGTGTACCAGGTAATGTCACCTAGTATAGCGCAGGTCGGCGACCAGTCGGCCGGCAAGACGTCCGTGCTGGAGATGATCGCGCAGGCCCGGATCTTCCCCAGGGGCGCGGGCGAGATGTGTACCAGGTAATGTCACCTAGTATAGCGCAGGTCGGCGACCAGTCGGCCGGCAAGACGTCCGTGCTGGAGATGATCGCGCAGGCCCGGATCTTCCCCAGGGGCGCGGGCGAGATGTGTACCAGGTAATGTCACCTAGTATAGCGCAGGTCGGCGACCAGTCGGCCGGCAAGACGTCCGTGCTGGAGATGATCGCGCAGGCCCGGATCTTCCCCAGGGGCGCGGGCGAGATGTGTACCAGGTAATTGAGACCAGTGTTGAGCAAATGCATTCTAAATTTCTTGTCAAACTAAGAGTGAATCCCTCGCGGGACGCAAAAAGAAAGAAGCTTGGAATTTTTGACCAGTCCTTAAATCTTCCCAGTGGCGTGATATTTTTTTCTCACACAGCATGATATAGCGTGACACAGCGTGATATTTTTTCGCAACACGATTGACTGCATCCATTGTGCTGCGATCGACCCGTATGCTGTTTAAATGCCTGTAATTTTCTGAAACTTAGATTAAACAATGATCTGATTTATCAAAATCAGTAATTTTAAATTAAGTACCCTATTTCTCCGCATCCATACTGTAAATATTTATGTAAATCTATTATTTCATAAAACAACTTCTAATTCAAAATGGTAAAAATTTACTTTGTTTTGCCAACACTTGAAAATGGTTAGCTTGATTTTATAGCGTACATATTCTTTGTTTATTTTCAGAGCTCCCGTAAAAGTGACACTATCCGAAGGTCCGTACCACGTCGCGCAGTTCAGGGACTCGGCGCGAGAGTTCGATCTCAACAAGGAATCTGATTTAGCGGATTTAAGGAAGTAAGTACCTGCAAAGACAAAATCTATACGTCTATACAAATAAATAAATAAAATTGTCTGTTTGTAATTTCAAAATAATAATTTTTTACTCAATGCATTATGAAAGTATATACGGTACAACATTTTTTTTTAAATTGTCGGTCTGTTTGTCTGATTGTTCCGGTTAATCTCCGAAACGGGTGGAGTCCATAGCTAAGGCACTGCGCCAACCATACTGTCAAAATATTAATATTACTAGTAGAAAGCCGGTTTGTCCTAAACAGATTTTTAATCGTAATATTTGTATTTGTCCAGGGAAGTAGAGCTCCGCATGCGGAACAGCGTGCGAGGCGGGCGCACGGTCTCCAGCGAAGTGATCTCCATGTCCGTGAAGGGGCCCGGGCTGCATCGCATGGTGCTGGTCGACTTGCCTGGGGTTATTTCCGTAAGTAAATACTGCTGAGTACAAGCCATTCGGACCTTAAAATGGAATTAAGGGGTGTAGGGTTGCTCGTGGCTTAATAATAACAGCCGGGTAGCTAGAACGCGAAAGTCTTACCAAGGAGTGCCGCATTCTCCCAGTAACCGAATTGTAGAGTGGAACTAGGGCCGACTCGAAGCTACTTATGATATTTCTTTATCGTGTGGTGAGTGCCTAACCTGGTGACAGAGTTTTTACGCCGCCCATGGGCCTCTGACTTTACACGCCGTCGAAAAATATCTCTCAGGCATGCTGGTTTTCCTCACGATGTTTTCCTTCACCGAAGCAAGTGATAATTAAACAAAACGCACATGTAGCCGAAAAATCAGAGATACATGACTTGGGTTCGAACTTGAGACTTGGCAGTTCGACGGTTACACCACTGGGCTATCACTGCTTGTTACTTATGACACTAGTCATAGTATGAAATCGCCTTGCTAGCAGCGTCTAGAGACGGCAGTATCATAGAAGCGTGGTGCCAGAAGTGCATTGAGAGCACATCTTCAGTCTTAGACCGCCTTCAAAGCCGACAGTTTGGATATCTGCTAACACCTATACAGCTATACTAAACTTAACCTAACATCACGCCTGTAATCTTCGAAGGGTAAGGCAGAGGTGTACCTAATAGTACACCCACATTTCGCCAGTTATGTTTAAGTCCCATGTAATAGGGGGCGAGCCTATTACCATCAACCGAGCACAAATCCAGACTCCGTGGCTGCTACTGAGAAATTCCTGATGAATAAAAACGTTTTTGAAAAAAATAACCGACTCCTCCTTTTTTTGAAGTCGGTTAAAAATCCAATAACACTGCCCGAATCGGAATCGAACCCAGGACTTCATGCTCAGCAGTGGCGCTTGCGACCAGTAGACCAACGTATTTATTATTATTTCCAGACACAAACAGTGGACATGGCGTCAGATACGCGAGAAGCTATCAAACAGATGACGAAACAGTACATGGACAACCCCAATGCTATCATTCTGTGTATACAGGTAAATATTTAACGTTTGCATTGTTATTTTGTAAGTATACAACATAAATATTTACGGCTACAAATAAAAAATTGCTGTTTTGATTACGCTACGGTAAAACAACCGCTGATGTGATGGCTGTTTTTAAATGATGACTCACATCAGTATTGAAAATAAAAAAAAAATCATAGTTCAGTGGATATAAACGAAAGACGCTCTGCAGAATGTCATTAAGCTAAAGATTTTTTTTTTAAGTAGCATCTCATAGATATTAGCAAAGGACAGACATCTGTAGCGGCACTACAAGAAGTACAACAGCGCCGTCTATGACACAAAGGAAGAACTAATATCAAAAACCTAAATCGCGTTGTTAAAGTTATCCGCGACTTAAGAGCATATAGATAAACCCGACTGTGACTGTCGAGCAGTAGCCCACCAGACTCAACAGCCGTCAGGAGGATCCTCTCATTTCTAATTAAATGGGACGAGTTCTTATTTTATGTTCTTCGTACCCCTGTAAAGATAAAGATTCATTTATTTGTATAAACATGTGTACACATGGATGGAAATGAGTTTCATAATGGTGTTTCAACATGTTTTTCCATATTCAGCGTACAAAATAGTAGTTAGTAGTAAGTAGTTTAGTTAGTAATAACCTGAGTTTTCCCAATCAAAATCATTGTATGCCAGGGGCAACATACAAACAGATAATGGCATCAGTAACTAGAAATGTTTATAATATTAATACAGACATCACTATATTTATTGGAAATAGTTCAAAAATTAAAAAAGAAGACATCACAGACAGTGTAACTGAATTGTTAAAGTTGAATTGTCGTAAAATAATATTGTGTGCTTTCCCATACTTAGAAAAATTGTCAAGCAAGAAAAACAATTATATTCACATGCTGAATGAGCATGTTCACTTCTTAGTAGGTCACTATAGTGACAAACTTATATATCTTGATATCAACAGTTTTGTTGGTAATCTTAAGTCGACACGGGGTAATGTGTATCTACCTATTAGTTGTAGACACAAAATAGCTCGGCTATTAGTTTTTAATATTCACTCAGACATAAATAGTATGTCTATGTTTAGTTCTATTATTAACACTGCGACTATTAGTAAGAATACTAATATTCATTTTTACAATTATTTTACGAATGAGGATCCATGTGTAACTACAGAAGATTCTCAAGTAGGGTCCACTAGTACTAAGGTTTCATTGTCTTGTAATGGCATAGGAGTCTTGGGGCTCACTCCGGATGCTCATTTAAACTAGTTAGTAAGACAACAGAAGATACCAGTAACAGTAATGTTACTTTAACCAACAACACAAAGGTACCTTCTTGCTCCCAAAAAGTTAGATGTAAAAAAGGGGCTAAGCAGAATTCCATGCAATTATTTCACCAGAATATTCAAGGCTTCGCTTCAAAGCAATTAGAAATTGAATTGTTTTTAGAAAAAACAAAGTTTGAAATAGCTTGTTTCACTGAACATTGGTTAAAAGACTTTGAAATGCTCATTAATTACGAAAATTACAGTGTGGGCAGTTGCTTTAACCGGAAATCTAAGATGCGTGGGGGTTCATTAATCTTAGTTAAAAATTGTATTAAATTTAAGTCTCGTAATGATATTGTTGATCTATCGGTTGAGCATAATATTGAACTGTCTTGTGTTGAGCTAGATAAGCATGTAATAGTGTGCGTTTACAAACCCCCAAATTATCAGAACTACTCTTTATTTGAGTCAGTAATGGAGGATGCTTTAGCAAAACTTGCTACTAGTAATAAATCACTTGTTATCTGTGGTGACTTTAATGTTAATATTTTAGAGAAAAATTCAAATAGCAGTAGATTATTACATCTTTTTAAATCATTCAATTTGTTAAACGTGTTCTCGGAACCAACCCGAATTACTAAAAATACTGCTACATGTATTGATAATGTTTTTTGTTGTTGCGACTACTTAGATAAATCCATTGTAAATTACCTTCCTTCTGATCACAGTGGTCAAACCGTTGTTTTCGAGTCCTACACACCATTACAAAAAATCCAGATAAAGTCTAGACAAATAACACCCAGTAATTTGAATAATTTTAATAATAACTTAATTAGTAATTTAGGCATTCCGGGATATATTATTGAAAATGTAAATAAATTTTATGAGGAATTCTTTTCGGTAGTTTACACGGAGTTTAATAATACAATAAAAATGAAAACTAAATCTATTTACCCAAAGTTTTTGTTCAGTGACTGGGCAACTAAGGGTATTAGGAGAAGTAGGGAGCGATTGTTTGAGCTGTACGGCCTCAAGCCTTACATTAATTCAGAAACTTTTAATAAATATGTTGCAACATACTCAAAAATTTTTAAAAACACTTGCAAGGTTGCTAAAGCCTTATTCATTAGCAACAAGATTAAATCCGCAGATAATAAAATAAAGACGGTTTGGAAAATTATCAATAGTGAAACTAATAGAAATAAAAAATCCAATGGTGATATCACATTAGAAACCTCACGTGGTGTTCTAAGCTCTAAAAATGAAGTTGCTCAAGAATTTGTAGATTTCTTTACCAGTATCCCACTTAAAACTACCGAAACCTTAAATTCCTCACCCTTGCTTTCTATTGATTTATTAAGAGCAAATGTTTCAGCCTGTCCGGTTGAGTTTCAATTTAAACATATAAACCCCATAGCTGTCATTAAAGCCTTTAAGGAAATCAAAATCAAATTAACAGAAGATCTATGGGGAATGTCTATTAAAGTTTGCCAAGCTATTATTGAGACTATAGCACCGTACTTGGCTTTAATATTTAATTTGTGTGTGGACCAAGGCGTCTTCCCGGACCTTATGAAATACAGCAAGGTAATACCACTTTTCAAATCCGGGGACAGTAAAGACACCAATAACTATAGACCCGTATCCGTATTGCCAGTTTTTAGCAAGGTGTTTGAGAAGGTAATGCTTAATCAGATGCTTAACCACTTTAACAACAATAAGATCTTACATGAAAAACAATATGGTTTCACCAAAGGACGTTGTACGACTGACGCCGGTGTCACCTTATTAAAACACATATTCACTGCGTGGGAGGAGGCACAAGATGCCATAGGAATCTTCTGTGATCTCTCGAAAGCATTTGATTGCGTGAGCCACGAAACCCTACTCCTTAAACTTGAGCATTACGGTTTGGGAAAACTTGCGCTCAGTTTAGTGAAGTCGTATTTAAACGATAGACATCAGCAAGTACAAATAAATGGTGTCAATTCAATGGGTTTAAAAGTAAGGATGGGTGTACCACAAGGCTCGATATTAGGTCCTTTCCTCTTTTTAGTCTATATTAATGATCTACCCCATTTATTTAAAAACCAACCACAAATGGTGTTGTTTGCTGACGATACTTCTTTAATATTTAAGATCAACAGACGTGCCTCAAATCTTGACGACGTAAATAGCGCCCTACTGCAGGTCCATAATTGGTTTACCGCGAATAATTTAGTATTAAATGGGAAAAAAACCAAGTGCATAAAATTTACTCTACCAAATGTCAAAAGTAGTGATTGTGACATAGTATTGGATCAAGAGAAACTAAAATTCGTCGATGAAACTGTTTTCTTGGGGATCACGCTCGACTCAAGGCTACAATGGGGTCCTCATTTAACATCTCTTGCAGGACGGCTGAGTTCAGCAGCATATGCTGTTAGAAAAATCCGTCAATTTACTGATGTAGATACCGCGAGGCTAGTCTATTTTAGTTATTTTCATAGTATTATGTCATACGGTATTTTACTATGGGGACGGGCTGCAGACATCGAGTCTATATTTATTCTGCAGAAAAGAGCCATCAGAGCCATATATAATCTACGTAGGCGCGATTCTCTAAGAGAACTGTTTAAGGAAATTAACATTATGACAGTACCTTGCCAATACATCTATGAAAACATAATGTACGTTAGAAAAAATCTGCATTTATTTAGTAAAAGAGGCGACAGACACCACTATAATACTAGAACCAGGGACCAACTAGTTCAGCCAGGTTTCAGGCTAGCTAAAGTAGACTCATCTTTCATGGGGTACTGTTTAAAATGTTACAATAAAATACCTCCCCGCATTCTACAACTGAATGAGACGAAGTTTAAATCTTGTATAAAACGCACACTATGTAGGCAAGCATACTATAAGTTGGGAGATTACATTGATGATAAAAATGCTTGGCTCAATGCTGGTCCTGCTCCACAACCATAGGGGCAAACTAATTGATTACTTTGTGAAGTTATTGTGGAAGCTGCAGAAGATTGTAAACATATCTTTGCATTGTATAGATTCAGTCTCTTAGTATTATATAATTGCATAGCACATGTGTGAGTTCTATGTACGATAAAGCTACCGTTTACATCTTTTACTGACTCGAATTTGCCCTGGCGGTTGAGAGAATGTCATGCTCACTCAAATGTCTCGCTGATGGTGGCGCGTGTGTCGGGTCGTTTAGTTCCCTCCAAAATGGTTGAGTTGAATGATGGCTGATCCATGCGTCATGTTCGTGAACGGGCGCTGTCAGTTGTGACTGGTCATCTCGCAGCTGCCATGGATTATTGTATTTTTGAATTGTTAATTTTATCTTTTTATTCTGGACGCTCTTACTCGCACGTCTTTCTACATCGTTCTCACATATATGTTTAATCTCGACATGAATGATGTAACCGAGACTGTGTAACAACATAATGATTTAAAAGAGTGTCCATGGAGTTTCTTGCCCATTCTTCTCCATAGAGATCTACGCTTTCGAATGGGCAACTACAGTACTTTCACAAGTTATTATGCCCTGTGACTGGGACTGTAGCTTAGTTTATTTTTTGTGTTTTGACATTCAAAAGTGCCTGTAATGGTTTAATTGAAATAAATGCTTTGAGTTTGAGTTTGAGTTTGTAGTAGTGCGTAATAGTGTACGTATATATATTTTTTTACTTACCACAAAAATAATGTCACTGATAAAGTTAATTTTCAGTGTACACTGTCTGAAAACGAACTGTATCGGTGACATAATTTTGGTGACAGTATTGGCAATCTTGGTAAACTTTTTTGAAATGATCTTGAAAAAACAAGAAGGTAGCGTTAGTTTGGATTAAAGCAACTCCCAAATGATCCATGTAGAAGTTTAATAGATAACTGTTATGCTCTAATATTGTTGGCTCGTGCAGGACGGGTCAGTGGACGCGGAGCGCAGTAACGTGACGGACCTGGTGTCGTCGTGCGACCCGGCCGGCAAGCGCACCATCTTCGTGCTCACCAAGGTGGACCTGGCCGAGGAGAACCTCGCCAACCCTAACAGGGTGAGTCTACAACGTGTAAACGGACCCTTCACGAAGCCGTCAACCAAGCACTCTGTACATCAAACTAAGTAACCCTACGCTAAAATTATTGCTGGGAAACAATTTTTTTTGGGTGAAAAATTATGTTTTACGGTAAAACTCAACGTAACGCACTCAAAACATTGTGCTGATGGACGCATTGAATAGTAAACGGGTCATAGACTTATTTTTAAAGCATGGGTTCCCAACCTTTTATGGACTACCGCCCCCTTTACAAGAAAAAAAATTTCAACGCCCCCTTTTAGAAATAAGATAAACTTTTTAAACGGCTAGATGAAATGTTTTTTCATGAAAATAGAAGTATTTCATAACGTCCCCCATTTGCCTTTGGACCAGCTACCGCCCCCATGAAAAGCTCCAGCGTCCACTAGATTACCCTACCTTACCTTACTAGGGAACCTATGATTTAAAATAAAAAAATAACCTTAAAAACTGGTATATTTAAAAAAAATGGAATTTTTACCCCCAATATCATCGTAACTAGAAGTTTCCCAGGTATGATCCAGAACAAAAAAAATATCGCAATCTTCTTCTTAGCGTGTCGATGGCAGTCTCAATTGTGTCAGGCCAGAATTGAGCCACTAGTTTGGCGCCTTCAGTAGCGTCCATCAGTTCCTGTAGTGAACAAGCATCAGGACACGATATTAAGGCCCCATCGTTTGTGGAACAGCACCACATTCAGGGCAGAGTCATTAATGAATCTCCACCTGAGCAGGTTTTCCTTGCTGCGACCAACCTGGGTCCGGAGTCTATTTAAAAACTTCCAGGTCAGCCATGGCAACTCATGTCCAGGTGGGAGATTTTCAGCAGGTGGAACGAATGGGTCGGGTAAGGATGAGCTACCTCGCCACAGCTTTAGTCTTTCCGTAGACCGCTCGCCAGTGAGTGACACACACACTTCATAAAACTGTTTCGGCTTTTCAGCCTTTGTGACACGAGGGTATTTAGGTGTAAAGGGTGTCGTGTGTCTGAAACCATTTTGGCTCTTTCGCTAGAGCTTGCCACTGATCTGTGGACTTCTGGTGGCGCTATCCCTGCCAGTGGGTACAGCATCTGTACCGGGGTCGGTTTAAGACAACCAGTGATGATCCGGCACGTTTCATTCAGAGCTGTATCCACTAACTTCGCAAATTCACCAGTTGAAAAAGATAGCGCAAGCGCAGTAGTCCGCAAGACATGAGGCGAAGCACCCCACCCCGAACGATGTTAAGTCTGCGCCCAGCCTCTCTGTTTTGAATGTGGAAAATGCAAGACTGTGTTTTGCTCGGATTGGGTTTGAGTGAAATAGCGAAGTAGTATGTGGTTAATTCACCAAGAGCATCTGACAAGTGGACCTCGAGCTCCTCAGAGGTGGTGGCTTGCGAGGTGAGCGCAAGGTCGTCTGCATAGAGGAAGCGGGACGTGTTTGGGCTTGATGGTTGGTCGTTGGTATATATATTAAATATAAGCGGTGCCAAGACCCTACCTTGTGGCAGACCGTTCTTTTGTGCTCTCCAGCGACTATTGTCTGAAATAAGGTGGGCTTGGAAACGGCGGTTGTGGAAAAGTTCCCGGGGTATTCTAACAAACCTCTGATCGCTGATCAAGGTCTTTACCTTCCACAACAACCATTTGAGGTTGACTGTATCGTAAGCAGCTGAATGGTCCACGAACACAGCGCCTGTGACCATTCATGCCACGAAACCATCTTCAAGGTGTTGAACGAGTTTGAGGGTCTGATTACTGCAAGACTTGACGGGTCTGAAACCAGCTTGTTCTGGGATTAATTTCGGGTCAAAAACGCTCGTAAGACGGTTCAGCAGCAGTCTCTCGAAAAGCTTGTATGTATGACACAGTAGAAAGATTGGCCGGAAGTTTTTTGGGTCGTCTGCTGCTTTACCTGGCTTAGGTATTGCTATGACCTTAGACTTTCTCCAGAGACGGGGTACTGAAGCTGATTCCAGACAACTGTTGAATAGTTGCAGCAACCACGACACAAAAACTGGGCCAAGTTGTTTTATCTGCTCAACTGAGATGTCGTCCATTACGGTGGCTTTGCCGCACAAAAGAGCGTTTACGCCGTCCATGCGCTGTTTGACTCCAAAACAGTACTTTTCAAACCCTTTAATACCATCAACCCTTTATCTTACAAAAATGATAATTACTAATAACTTTAGGAAATTTCGTTGTCTCAATAATAGTTATGGAAAAAAATATTTCAATTAATAGAGTATTGGTAAATTCTATCAAAATAACTCAACAGAGGTTTTCTTAATTTCCCTTTTAGCGTCAGTTTCGAATCTCTTATTATAGGTACTGGCAAACCTAATAAGTTTTTTACTTTTATACTATTATTTGACATTACTTTTTTACTATTATGAGTCATGTCAATATTGGTTACAGTGTTGATCCGCCTCTCCTGCCTGTTTTCACCTAATTTTGACATCAGCATTTCTCCAGCTGGCGTAGTTTCCTTCGAGAAATGGTCAGTTTGATACTACCCAAGTAGCACAGAAGCGCTGAATAGTAGCTGAATCAAGAGCGTTAGAGGCGCCTACTCAGCTGATATAACTCTGATTTGGGCACAAATTAATCAGCTGTTAGCTGAATAATGTAGCCGGTTGCACTATATCAGCGTTATTTGAGCATTATTAAAGGTAACAGTCGCCCCAAGAGCTGAATAATGACTGATTATCAGGGTATGTGTTACCTTATATACACCACAAGGGCTGAATAATAGAGTACTTGTTACCTATTTTTCAGCACAAAATACACTCCAGGATATTAGTAACTCTTTTATGGAGTTGACAATACACAAGTGGAAAAATTGTGAATGATTTTCACCCTACTACTTATTATTTTGATATGTTTTGTGTGAACCATATTGCAAAGTGTTTGTGGGAAATAGGCAAATGTTTATCGATAAGTAAAACTTTGCTTTTCCTCCATGTGCATGAAATTCGAATGGGAAAGAGAGTTTATTGTCAAATACTATATAATTATAGACGAATATTTTCACGCGCTCTCAAAATATTACTGTTTACTTGAAAATTATAGTATAAAATAGGTTGATGATATTATTATAAAAAATTAAGTCTTTTTATTTTTCCATTGTAATTTGACAATAAGCTGTTTACGTATAAAATCATTACATTTTCTATTCAAATTGTGTTGTTATTTTCGTTTACTAAACAACAACAAATTGTTATTATATTGTATACATAGGTTATAGAATCTAAAAAATGGCAGACAAGCAATGTGTACCGTATTAACCACAATCAAACGGCATGAGCTGTTTAAGTGTCCACTCGTGGTATAAGAATCAGTAACGAGCTGTTACGAGTGGTTCTTGTATTACACAAGTCAGCTACAGATTCATGTAAAGCTTGATAGTGGGTAACATGTACGCAACTAACTGTAGGTAATCATCAGTGAACCGATAAACTCTGCAGGAATTTTAGGGATCCGTGGATCATTATCATCACATCATCCTATATTTTTTGGATTAGCGTATGTTAATCATGTAGGTACCTAGTAAGTATCAAAGTTTTCTCGACCAAAGTAGAAATAAGGAACTAGATAATTAGGAACTTTTTAAAAGCTCAGGCTTTTAAACAGTGTGGTCATTGTGAAATGAAAAAGATTAGATAAGGTACCTAAGTTCCTACAGTATGCGCGCGATCTAAGTGCAGTCAGAGTATGAGTCTATGGCGAACATTACACGATCGGTTTTGCTGTCAGTTTTGCCACAGTCAAAATTTTGATTGACGAAAAACCTACCGTATAATGCGATGATTGACGAAAATTGTATGCGATAAAATTCCGTATACTATTCGCTGTATACTTGATATACAGCGAATACGTATATATATTCGCTGTATACTTGAAGAGTTTTGTCCATCTAAATCTGCACATGCTTTTACACCAACATTTTCGAACACGGAACCCTCCCGTTCTAAAATTTCATTCACACTTGGACCATTATTCACAAAACGTGTAGCCTGTTCAATGTTCACTGTATCATCTGTATTTCTGTTCAGAATCCTCAAATATTCTGCATTAATTTTTCGGCGTATTCCGCCAGTCCTTTTTTTATATTTCCACATATCACAATATCTTATAAGACGCGATTAGCTATTTACCTACGAAGCGCTGAATAAAGAAGTCTTCAAGGTCTTATTTAACGGCACTAGTAGATTAATTGTCAACGATAGTACAAGTATTCAGCTTTCACTGAGATTATGGGTAACATGTGAGCTATATAGAACAGTTTGCTTTAACTTAGCATCATATAATGTTCACCCATAATAGTGATCATGTAGGCTTTATAAGAGCTATTATACGATTGCGTGTAACAAGCTGATTAACATTACACAAGTTCCACTGTGTGCAGCAAAAGGCATTATATCTTTGTTATTTGAAGCCACAGAATAACTGATTACATTATAGTAGCTCACGTGATCTCTCTTAAAATGCAAGTTTTCTAAGGGTACAGTTGTGGTCTTCAATTCAGAATATAGCTTAGTTAAAGTCCACAAAAATCCTTTAAATTGCTTAAAGCTGTATAATACTGAACTTGTTACCTATATTAACGCTGGAAGCGTTACAGTGTGGTCTCCGTGACACATAATAACGTTCTTATTCAGGTGAAAGCTCACTTTTCACCTATTGCAGGTCGAGTGTACTGTAATAACTCTTCATAAGTGCTAAAGTTACCGATGTTACCTCTTGTGACATCTTATAATGCAGTTTTGTGCTACTTGGGTATGACTCATATCGGCTCAGTAGTTCAGAGGAGTCTGTCGGCAGCCCTGGAATGTAGGAAGTCCTGCGACCTCTTGGGATGTGTCTTCGAAAAGTCGTGGACACGATATCAACAAATTTGTCGTAGTTTTGCGGGGTTGGCAAGACATTCAAGAGGGCGTCATCAATCGAACTTGTGAAAGACTTCCAGTCAGCCTTGGTGTAGTTAAATCGGCGCTTGAAGGGGAAACTTACAGGCTGGACTACGGGTTTGATGCAGCACATTATATGTAGGTCTGTGCTGAGTGCGAGGGATAGGCGAACATACGCATTTGGAGCACTGTGAGCTGATGGATGAGCTGGCGAAGATAAGATCTGGGTTGTATCCGCTTTTCCAGCGGCCACTATTAAATGAGGCCGGTTGTTTCATCATGAATTAGCGTCAAGTCATTGGCCTCAGCCCATTCCTCGACTGCTTCTCCGCTAGCATCCGTGTCATTGTAAGTTGGTGCTACGACTGTTGAAGTCACCGATTACAACTCTAATTGGTTGGCTGCTAAAGTTCACTGGGGGAATGAAATTGAATGTGGTACCAGGTGGCTTATAAACGGAACTGATGGTGCAGTTGCCAACATCTAAGATGATAATCCCTATACCATTCTCGTTTGAGCACTTTGTGGATAGTATTCTTACGCCGGGAGCAGCAAACACTGCGTTACCGTGCTTTGGGTGACAGAACTCGGCGATAAGCGTAAATGCATCGATGTGTGGCCGACTTTGTGTTTCACCTCGGTGGGTCTCTTGCACGCAAAAGAATGTCGCAATGAGTTTTGCGGTAGACATCGGAAAGAATTTCTGATTTGTCTTGTCAGAGACTACGCACAAAGCCGGATTTATAAGTCGACTTTGGATTGCCATCGTGGTAAAAGGATTAGCCAGTCAACGTGGGTACTTGCTGACTGCCCAGGATGCGCCGGACATATAGTGACTCAGTAGATAGGTCGCTCGGGGAGGCTCCTTTCATGCACCCCATTATCGCAATGACGGTAGAACAAGCGTCTTTTTGTTTCGTTAAGGGTCTATTTACACCCTTTATACAGCAGTATGCATGCAGCGTCACCTGTGATGTTCCCAGTGCTGGGACACGGGCCTCCTCTCTGTGGGAGGGTGGTTTGTCCATCACGCGGGCCCAATGCGGTTGGTAGATGTCATATGTCTTTAAATCATTGGTTCTAGGCCATATTTTTTCACGATGTTATCGTTCACCATTTTTAAAGTAGCGTCTGCTTAGGTTCGAAGTTTCCGACCCACGACCTCGACACTCGTAATTCTGGCTCATTATTACTGGGGATACACTTCTGTCTAACCCTTTTAGGAATACAGGCGTAATGATAAGTTATCTTTTGACTTTAACTTGCAGATACGTCGTATCCTAGAAGGCAAGCTGTTCCCGATGAAGGCGCTGGGCTATTACGCCGTGGTGACGGGACGCTCGCGCAAGGACGACTCCATACAGAGTATACGAGAGTACGAGGAGAGGTTCTTTAGGGCTTCCAAGTTGTTCAAGTGAGTGGAACCCAACATCACGCCATTCGTTAGGCAGAGGTGTACCTAAATAATACACCCACATTACTCCAGTTACGTTTAAGTCCCATGTAATGGGGGCGAGTCTATTGCTATTAACCGGGCACAAATCCAGACTCCGTGGCTGATACTGAGCTATCGATGCGCTCGGGAGTCCTAGATTCCCTCATTGCGATCGGGATTCAAAATATTCCGCATCATAATACAATGTTTATCCCCTCGGTGCATAATCTACTATTATTGCACGTCAAAAATTGTTACACAACTCTTTTACAAAGTTGTTATATATGCAAAATACGTGTTTTGGACATTATAGAATAGCGTTATGTCCGCAGAGACGGTGTGGTGACGCCGTCGCAGGTGACGACGCGTAACCTGTCGCTAGCCGTGGCGGACTGCTTCTGGCGCATGGTGCGCGCCTCGGTGGAGCAGCAGGCCGACGCCTTCAAGGCCAAGCGGTTCAACCTGGAGACCGAGTGGAAGAACACCTTCCCCAGGTCAGACCACTCACAAGTAACCAACACAGCTCTACCCGCAACCTGTCGCTAGCCGTGGCGGACTGCTTCTGGCGCATGGTGCGCGCCTCGGTGGAGCAGCAGGCCGACGCCTTCAAGGCCAAGCGGTTCAACCTGGAGACCGAGTGGAAGAACACCTTCCCCAGGTCAGACCACTCACAAGTAACCAACACAGCTCTACCCGCAACCTGTCGCTAGCCGTGGCGGACCATCATTTTATTTTACTTGGCCCCGCTAGGTCCTTGTACATAATGTTAGGCTCAAAGGCCGAAAGTGCTCATTAAGCGAAAAAACCGATCACATCGCGATGTGCCAATTTCAAAACGACCACGAAGCGAAATTCGGGTTTGGCTGTTTTTATTTTCGACCACAACGCGTTCTGGCAGTGATGAAATACCGGAACACGTCTGAGCCTTTTTCAAATAGCCGCAACCCGATGTGATACATTAGTAAGGAACTCGCCGATGTTGATGGGTAAGATGATGCCAAAATTTTCATTCGACCTCACTATTGGAATCAACGGCACTATCGGCATCGGCATTAGTATTTTATAATTGCATAACATTTGTGAGCACTATGTACGATAAAATTACCATTTACATTCAGTCGAAACGTATCTGGAACGGATGATTTGTCTATGGTTCCAAATTATTATTATAATTATTTGTTAGATTGGCACAACTGTTTTCCATTTTGGCGCGGAGTTTCAGTTGCATCTGTTATTTAGATTAAATACAGTGCTGTTTTAGTTAGATCATATCTAGTGTGTATTGCGAATTTCATAATGGACAAAAACATCGGACAAAGAGTTTGTCTTAAATTTTGCATCGCAAATAGAATTTCGTGTTCGGAGTCCCTGAAAATTTTACAGAAGGCTTACGGTGAATCGACTTTATCAAAAACTCGTGCTTATGAGTGGTACAAAGCGTTCAAAAGCGGTCGAGATGAGATGGAAGATTTGCCTCGCTCTGGTAGGCCATCAACGTCTTCAACTGGAGTTAACATCGCAAAAGTGAAGGAAATAGTGACTGAAACTTGAATGAGGATTTCATTAAAGTTTGAGACAGTTAGCCACTGAACTTTCTGTGTCTCAGGAGTCGATCCGTACCATTTTAAATAATCACTTGGATATGAAACATGTTACCAAAAACTCAACAAATACCATCGAGCAACCACCTTATTCACCAGATATGGCTCCAACCGACTTCTTTATTTTTCTTAAACTCAAATTATTACGTTTTCATTCGGTAGAAGACATAAAAGAGAATTCGCGGCGAGAACTGAACTCAATTCCGGAAAAAGCGTTAAAAAATGTTTTGATGATTGGATTATTCGTTGGCGTAAGTGTATCGTTTCTGAAGGAGCGTACTTTGAAGGCGATAAAATAACATTGGATGAATAACTAAAATTTTCTGTATTATTGATCGTTTCGCGGTACTTTCTTGACAGAGTAGTACATCTTTCATTGACTCGAATTTGCCCTGGCGGTTGAGAGAATGTCATGCTCACTCAAATGTCTCGCTGATGGTGGCGCGTGTGTCGGGTCGATTAGTTCTCTTCAAAATTGTTGAGTTGAATGATTGGCTGATCCATGCGTCATGTTCGTGAACGGGCGCTGTCAGTAGGGACTGGTCATCTCGCAGCTGCCACGGTTTATTGTATATTTGAATTGTTGATTTTATCTTTTTTTCTCTGACGCTCTTTCTTCCTACGTCTTTCTACATCGCTCTCACATATATGTATAATCTCGAAAGAATGATGTAACCAAGATTTTGTAACAATATTTTGATTTAAAAGAATGTCCATGGAGTTTCCGTCCAATTCTTCTCCATAGAGATCTACGCTTTGGAATGGGCAACTACAGTACTTTCACAAGTTATTATGCCCTGTGACTGGGACTATTGCTTCGCTCTTTTGTGTTTTGACATTCAAAAGTGCTTGTAATGGTCTAATTGAAATAAATGCTTTGAGTTTGAAGCGCCCCCGAAAGCCACGAAAACGACTCCCATATCGAAAAATCTAAAATTTTCACATCTGCCATCTTGGATTTCATTTCGACCTCACTATCAGCATCAGAGCCCCGGAAACCACGAAAACGACACCGATGACGAACATTTTCACATCCGCCATCTCGGATTTTCATTTTGACCTCACTATCGGCATCAGCGCCCCCGAAAACCATGAAAACGACTCTCACATCTTGAATTTTCATTTGGGTATCACTTTACTCACAAACGACGGCAAATTCCTTACTAATGTATTACATCGGGTTGTGGCTGTTTGAAAAAGGCTCAGAACGCGTTCTGATATTTCCTCATTGCCAGTAGGCGTTCTGAGCCTTTTTTGGCAAAGCCTAGTGCGCGCAGCTGATTACGCGTGCTTTTTGAAATGTTATTCTTTTGACGTAAATTATTGAGATCGTTGACAGGTGCTTTCTTTTTATTATTTTATTTATTGGCTCTCGTTGGATGTAATGATTTTATTAGGTCCAGCCGGTTTTAATTACCTACATGTATAATTGAGAGAATCGCGCCTGATTGGGCGGCCTCTGAATTGATCTGGTCGTTCTCTGAATCGTAACCTTAATCCAGCTCTATCATAAAAACGCAAACGGTTCCTCTTCTTTAAAAACTTTTGTCCTCTCCTCTCAGACAACGCGAGCTAGACCGCGACGAGCTATTCGAGCGAGCCCGCGCGGAGCTACTGGACCAGTCGGCGGAACTGTCCGCTGTCGCCGCCGCCGCCTGGGAGCTGCGCCTGCAGACGGCGCTGTGGGCGGCGGCCGCGGAGCGGGTGTTCGGGAACATATACCTGCCCGCTGCCGCTGCTGCGCAGGCCGATGTGGGTCAGTACTCCTAGGGAGACTGCTGGACCAGTCAGCCAAGCTGTTGGCCGTGATTTATTTTTAATAAAGTGTTTAAATTTCAAAATAATGTATACCGGACGACGGTCTATGAAGAATAGATGAACCTGCACCTGGTTCAAAATCTCTTGACCTTTCAGTATAGCATAATCAGCATATAACGGGCCCGCTGCCGGGACCCAGACCTCCTGTACAGAATGCTTGGTTGCCGGCTTCGTGAAGGGTCCGCTCACACCTTGTATAATGCAGCGCAGTAACCTGTATCTCTCGGTCCCATTCAAATCTTTTTAATCCTATTTCCTCACCCCACCCTTCTAGATAAGATGATGTTGCCAGTGCCACGCCAAGTGAAATGTAACGCTACGGACGGACACATGCAGCACGCCACTACCACGACTAGTACTACCATATGGCTCGATCCCTACTGTTACGATTCTAGTGAGATTTATACACATGCTGTTTATAAGTATGTTGATTAGATTCATTATTTCTGCATTGTGATCTTGTAACTACCATTTAGGTGTATTGTGGCACTTGGCCTACCGCTAAACTGAAAAAAAACTCAGTATTTGTACGCAGTTAACATTAAATGAAAATCATGCCATTGTAGAAATAGAAAGTTCTTTTCCTCTATTTCAAGTTAATCATGTAATTTTAGTAGCATAATATTTTCAAAACAGTTCTATTACTTAGTTAATCTTGAAAATTCAGTCAAGAAATTGAAATGCTTAGCACTTTTTTCACCGTTTTTGTAAGTACATCTTGTAATTGCCAATATTTTGAATGAAAATGGCAATTCGAAAATATGACATGCGCCTGCTAAGTGAAGAAAGAATGTTTTAAATATGTAATACTTTACATTTTCGCTCCTTGACCGTACCCAACTTCATCTCTTGTTTCAGAAATCCCATGTAATTTAACTGGTTTTCTTTCTCATCATCTGAATGCTCTTTTACAGACAAATTCAATACGTCAGTGGACATAAAACTCCGCGAGTGGGCGGAAGCCGAGCTTCCCAACGCTTCCATAAGGGCTGGACGTGAAGCCCTACGCGAGGAGTTCACTGAGCTCATGAACAGGGCGCAGGATTCCGACCCTGTGTACGAGCCGGTGAAAAAGGAGGCTGTAGAAGAGGCTTTGAGGAGGCATCAGTGGGAGGACCGGGCGCAAGACGTGAGTACCAAGTCTTAGGCTGCATTCTATCGAACCACACGCCCGTCTGCGACCCCGAAATTTAGCCTTCCTTCACCGACGACGGCCGAATGCTGTGTTCGTAAATACACGGCACGGTCTCGCTCGCACGCCGCCACGACGGCTCAAGGTCACCTAGGTAGACCATGACCCCGTCCGTCACGACACTCCGGTAGCGTCTGACCTTAGGAAACAAGGTCGACAGATATATTGTATTTAAGTCCTCTAAAGTGCAGGCGTAGGCACACTGGCACTCGAGCAAAAGGGCTATGGTCTGATCGGGAGCACCGGATACACACTGAGAGCGATATTGAGAATTTTACCATTAAATCCTATCGGTGACATCATTGTTACGGGATATTGACACGTGACTGCTCCTGAACACGGTAGAGATGCACTTGTAGTGAATGTGCCCAAGTCAAATGCTAGTTAGTCGCTCATTAGCTAAGAGCGAGGGCGAACGAGTACTGAACTCATAAACTAATTCGCCTATTGATTGCTTAAAAGTATGTTTTATTACGTTCAATTTCAACGGTAAAATTGGCCCTTAAGTGTCGGGAAGACCATCTCGCCATGTTCTTGAGCAAGCATAACTAGTTTCCTTCCTGTCCGCTGCAGGTCCTCCGCGTCCTGCAGCTGAACGCGCTGCAGGACCGCTGCGTGTCGTCGCGCGCGGACTGGGACGCCGCCGTGTCGCTCATGGACAACGCGCTCAAGCAGAGGCTGGAGCTCACGCAGCAGGAGCTCAAGGAACTCACAGGTATGTCTCCTGTCCTATCCAGGTCCTGGGATATATTTTATGGTATAAACTTTCACGTAGCCATTGCTGGCGGTAACTAGTGTTTATTTATTTAAAGTTCATGTACAGTAGTGGTCCAACCAATCTTACCAAGGGGTATCGTATTACGCAGTACTAACTGCGTTGTGGAGGTCAGATAGGCAGTCGCTCCATGTAAAATACTGGTATTCAGCCGTATCTGGTTAGAGTGGAAGCCGACCCAACATATTTGGGAAAAGGCAGACATGATATACAGTCGTGGCCATAAGCGGCTTAAATGCCACAATACATTTTCTACTGGGCAACCTTTGGGTTCAAATAGGACAATATAAGTTTTTTATAGGTAATTTTTACCGTCAAATTTCCAGGGCCAGGTCTGAAAGACCGCTGGCTGTACTGGCAGTCGACGACGGAGGAGCAGTCGCGTCGCAGCGAGGTGCGCGGCGAGCTGGACAAGCTGGGCGTGGCGCGGCCCGTGCTGTCGTACGACGAGGTCGTGGCCGTGCGCGACAACCTGCGCCGGAAGGGCATCGAGGTCGACAACGACTACATCCGGGAGACGTGGCGCCCGCTATATCTCAAGTTAGTGTACTGATGACACAACAACTAATCGGCTTGATATTATTTTCATAGGATAGTTTATGAGCTAGCTCAGTGATTCTCAAAGTGGTCCAGGTGGACCCCCAGGGGTCTACGGGATACTTGGCGGACTACGTTGGCGTGAAAAAAAAAACAAATTTTTGACAGGTTTTTATTTTTTGACAAAAAAATTTAGGAACTACGGTTCTCATGCAATCCTGCCTGACTTCAAATTTTCATCGTTAGATCTAATCTTCACATTTTTTACGAGCTTTGGGAATATGGTAAAATTGGAGTAGCAGGGGTTCCACCTAAACCAAAAAAAAAAAGAAAAACCAGAAAATTTTGAAAGTGGACTACGAGAAAAATTAGTTTGGGAACTTCTGGGCTAGCTAGAGGGTGACAGGATACTTCTTATACTCTTTCCGAATCGCAATTGGCAGGCAGTTATTCCGGTCGGCGACATTCCAGTATTTCTTGTACAACAACCCTTGCCGATTTCGCAAATTCCGTACGGCATCTACATTCGCTAAATTATGTTCGGGTCTGAACGGCACAATTAGACGCTGAGCGGCTTCTTTCCTAACTCATATCACTTAACATTTGACTTTGCCCCCCGATTGTACCGAATACCAAGAACAAACCAATTCTGTCATATTTAGATTTTTTTCACTCACTTCGTGAAAATTTATTATTACATACAATGAACTTGTATTTGTTGAATTTCAGAAACTTCCTGCAGCGCGCACAGACGAGGGCGCGGGACTGTCGGAAGAGCTTCTACTTATATAGTCAACAGAACGGGAACGGGGTCAGTACATAACATAATGCTCGTTGTAATAAGAAGAATTATCAGTAAGAAAATATTTTTAGGCTTGCTTAGTTCTGTAAAATTTTTCAGTGGGGATGGCAAACACTCGTATCTATGGTCAAGTTAAAGTAATTACTTGTGCAATTTTTTTTATGCAATAGACAAGAATTTAAACGAAGTAAGAACCGTAAAAGAAAGCAAAGCTAAGAATTATAACTTTTTACAGTTCTAACATCAAGCAATTACTAGACTAGATAATAAAAATCGTATCTTAAATCATGACATTTACTCAAATAAACACCTTCGACTTGTTTATAGATACGGCTGTGAAACTAGCATAACAAATTCCAAGCATCGGAAATAGTTGAAAATCCGTTAATGTCATAAAGATTTTTGTTAGTCTATGTTCACCTACCTACGGACACGCTATCAACAACGAGCTTTGACATGTCTTCTCCATTTGATAAGTTTTGAATAGTGAAATATTCTCAAGTATAGAAACCTTCTTGGACATTGTCACTGTATTTACATGACTGGCCAGACTGAATTTGCTTTTAAATACCCGGTCACAACTAATGCAGTAGAGTTGATAGGGAGAGTTATAGGTGTAGGTGGGCTTAGGTCTCTCTTTACGTATTTTGCGCTTTTCGTCATATAAGGGCACACGCAAGGAAATAGCTTCAAAGGGTCGCCGTTACCGAAATCAGTAATGAGGACTAAATACACAAGTATTGAATTGAATTTGCATGTTGTATTACCAAACCTGCTCGATTTTATGTAGCCTTATCCACACGCTTGCGCGTGAACAGTAGATTACATTTGATATTGTATGTTGTCTCGTCCACAGAAGGAATGCTGCGAGGTGGTAATGTTCTGGCGAGTGCAACAAACTCTCCGCACGACTGCCAACGCGCTGCGGCAACAGATCGGCAACAGGGAGGCTGCGCGACTCGACAGAGAGCTCCGGGAAGTACTCGACGAGGTAAACAATACCAAGCATGGAGAAAATTTGTGTAACAGTTTAAAATTATGGCTTTAATAAATACATCTATAGTTTCGAAAAATATCTTCAAGATCTTCAACTCTTCAAGGTTAAGCAATGCTTGCGGAGGTCGGTCCGTGGATGGGTGACCA
The DNA here is from genome assembly GCA_964057025.1 of Standfussiana lucernea. Lineage (NCBI taxonomy): Eukaryota > Metazoa > Arthropoda > Insecta > Lepidoptera > Noctuidae > Standfussiana > Standfussiana lucernea. Next base: position 11,585,018 of record OZ059810.1, read on the forward strand.
TCATTAGCAGAAATTGGTATTGGTAGGTGTTAGGTATGTGTGCGCGCGCCCGGCCGAGCGCCGGCATGTAATACACCAGTGTGCTAGCAGCAGCCCGTAGGCTCACTCGCGTCCCGTGACATACGCAACAGTAGGTTTATTTGCCTAAAATTCAAGGAAGTAAATAAACACTGCCTTTTCCAATCTCTGATCATTACATACCGAGTTTCCTCCGTGCCTCGGAAAGCACGTTAAGCCGTTGGTCCCGGCTGTCATTTGCAGTCGTAATCTTTGACAGTCGTTACAGTCGGCCGAAAAGTCTGACCACCAAAAACTAAGAAGTTCACCCAGTATCTCGCTTGTAGAGGTCAGATGGGTATTCAGCTGCATCCGGTTAGACTGGAAGCCGACCCTAACACTTTGCAAAATAGCTAGGCAGGCAGATAGATATCTTAAAAAAAATGTCTTGACAGGGTTAATATTAATTGCAGATGGCTGCTGACCCCGAACTGAAGAAAAAGCTGTTATCCGGCAGAAGAGTAGAGCTCGCTGAAGAACTAAGTAAGTTCATAACTTGTATCATCATTTTAGTTCAACTAGTACAACCTAGAACAAGCTAGCGGGAAACCCGAAAGTCTGACAAACAATCTTACCGCGTTGTAACGTAACTGGGTAGTGGAGGTCAGATAGGCAGTGACTCCTTGCTTTTATGTTAGGATTGGAGGATGGTGAAGCCTTCAAAGATGTTTGGTTACATGTTTTCCGCTCATTGGTGCAGTCATAGATGGGCTATGTTAAATACTGATACTTGGTTGCATCTGGTTGAACTGAACTGAAGCCGGCACTAACATCGTTAGGAAAAGGGAGCCACATGATGTGATGAAGCTTTCAAACATCTGAATGAACAGTGTATACAGGTTGGACGGGACAGCGACGCTTAAACGGTTACGGGGTATTCAGTACATCATTATGACCCCCTTCCCCCCCCCCCCCACAAAGAATTTTATGTAGGTTATTAAATTTAAAAAAAAACGTTTTTGCAAAAAAATAACCGATTTCCAAAGATAACACTAAAAAAAGTGGAAAATAACTTTACTTTCGGAAGTCGGTGACTATTGATTGTTTCATTGACTTTTTTGCCACCGACTTCAAGTAAAGTTATTTCCCACTTTTTTTGTGTTTTATTTGGAAGTCGGTTATTTTTTTGCAAAAACTTTTTTATTTTACCCTTTTTAGCTATCGCATCACACACAAATCCTTGTCAAGTATCAATTTCGCAATTTCTTTTACTTGGATGATATATTTTTTTCCAGCTATTTTGATTTAAAACCAAGCTGCTGAACCGATTTTAATAAAATTTGCATGGGACCAATCGGGAAGTAGATCCATTCAGTTAAAAGAAGAATTTTTCAAATCGGTTCATAAATGACGAACATATGAGGTAAAAAACACAAAAAAAATACAACCGAATTGAGAACCTCCTCCTTTTTTTGAAGTCTGTTAAAAAAAACAGCTGTTTCCTACAAAACTGACAAACAATACCTACACGGTCAAAATGTATGCTACAGCAGATTTTTTTTTAAATTACCCCTCAAAGTTTCATATGTGGAGGGGTTCAAAATGATGCACTGAATACGTTGTAACCATTTTATCGTTGGTGTCCCTTCCCCCTTGTTATTTGTGTATTCCTTGTATATTATATTTCTTGTATTTCCTTTCGCAGAAAAAGTACGACAAGTCCAAGAGAAATTAGAAGAGTTTATAGAGGCGCTTAACAAGGAGAAATAGTCCTTAGTTGTATATTGTAGTTGTTATGAATGTACTTGCATACATAGGGGATACGCGTCGCCAATGCGTTTACCGCGCCATGTTGTTGAACTATATTTAAACTAATACATATATCATGTTTCAAATGTTATAACTGATTTATTCAGGAAAATAGCCAATAGGGCCCATTATATGGGGTTTAAAAACATTTATCTAAAGGTACAAGAATGTTTTGGCGCCGAAATCGAAACTAACGCCGCCAATTTTTTTAATACAATTTCAAAAATGTTTACCAACAACGCCCTTCTGTCAATGTCATTCAAGCGCCAAAAAATCCTTGTATCTTTGTTACTAGTGAAATGTCGCCTCTGCCTAACCCTATGGAGATTACAGGCGTGATGTTATGTTATGAATATGTCATTGACATTTGGTAGTAAGAGTTAAAAACACCGTTTGAGTTTTTCAATTAATTCCTAAGACGGAATCTGTCATTGGAAATTTCTCTGTAGCAGCCCAGAATCTGCATTTGTGCCCGGTTGATGGCAATAGGCTCGCCCCCTATAACATGGTAATTAAACAGAACTCGGAATATGTGGGAGTAATATACACCTCTGCCTAATGATATTATTATTTGAAGGAATTTTATGAAAGCAAAAAAATACAAATGTTGAAAACTGCTAAAAATGATCTCTATTTAAATGGTAGTGTAGAATATTTTCTTTCGTACTTCTTTAAAAACTATTAGAGGTCAAAAATTTTAACTTTTTTGTAAAAAAAAAAATACGGTATTTCTACAATTTTTTTTATAATACTATGTAAGGCATTCAACTAAAACTATTAGTGTATGTATTTTGGAAAGGGCAGTATGGCATAATTTCAAAAGTCGATCAACGTTTGAAATTTCGCCTAACAAGAAAGGTGGGAAGAACTAGTTCTGTTAAATTGTATTTACTTTGATTCCCTTTAAAACTGAAATGTATGATCGTTTTAATTTATTATTCTGTATGGTTATTGGACGTTGCATAGAGTTAGTCCATCTTGGTTGCCATTTCCAAAGTGCCTATGCTTATTGAGTTAGATGTTAATATTTGATATCCAGGTTGAGCCTTTAATAGTTCATTGAACTACAAATTCCTAGTTATATATAGATAATGTTTATATTGTTTAATAACTGGTCATAGTCTTTATTAAAAATGTAATGTTACCAAATCCCATCCAAACTTATTTTATTTTATATTACAATCATGCAGTCATGTGATTTCCTATGAACTTTCTCATTTCTCACTATTTTATAATCTTAATTCTGAAACTCTGTAATTTCTTATTTACTCCACGCTTTCATGAACTGTTACTATTTTATTTCATTTTCCACATGGACATTATATATCTAAGTTAATTTTGTATGCAGTATAGGTTTTTGTTATCGTTTTTTTTCTATTAAAACTAGTAACTATGATTTTGCGTTTAATATTCTGTACTGATAACTTTGTAATAAACTATGATAATATAGCCTTTGAACAAGGGGTGTAATACACCTGCAGTTATAAGTCCTAAGATGAAAGGGCTATCTTACTAAAAGATGAAGTGAATTATTTTCTCAATAGGAACTTGCGCATATCTGCATTGGCGATGGGCCTGCTGCGTTGTATTATTTCGTTATTAATTTAACTGCTTGATCTAAGTTGTCTTTTAATAAAAACGTTAAGAAAAACAAGAGTTTTATTTGTTGAACTTTTATTAAACAGTAATAATACAAAGCTTGTAAAAAAATAACAGTATTAATAAGTGTTATAAATATAATATCAGTTACAAAAAAATACAGTTAACAAGAAAACAAGTCTAAAATTGTGATGGATTACGTGTGTTTGTACACTCAAACATTCACTGTGATCAGGTTATGCCTGTATGTGCGCGCTTTGAATTGATTATCCTCAGCCACTGCTGTGACGAAGAGGTACTATTAGTGTGTTTAAATACTTTGTGCTTGATAGTAGATTCAAAATTATTGTATGATGATCACTACGTTAGAAAATCTAAGTACTACATTTTCAAACTAATGTAAGTGAATTTAAATGGTCTGCTAAACTTGAGAATTTCTCAGCCTTCATAATAGAATCTTTTCTGACCAACGCAACACTTCGGGGCACCGACAGTACAAATATAGTTATTATTAAAATAATACTTTTTTAAAAGCAAAACCTACGTATACAGGGTGGCGCCGACAATACGACAGTAAATTAAACTGCGCATACCTCATGACGTTCCCAGTCAGCATACAAAAATTAAATCGAAAGTAATTTAGTCACAGGACTTCATTTTTCATATTCAGAATTTTCTACAGTCATGATATAGATTAGTAGGCTAGCACCGACAGGTTAACGACCCCCGCATCGGTATAAACACTAAACAAATGTTGTCAACTCGCTATTTCAAAAGCCTTTGCCAAATACGTTCCTTAAATGTTATTTCCAGACGCGAATTAGTGCAAAATATCCTTAGGTTAGTAAACAAATATTAAGAATGGTATTTCGTTAACAGTTTAATGCCATTTAGTTTATTTAAAAAATATATCGATGTTAGGCATTATTTGATAATTTAAAAACATTCCTATGCACTAGTATTACCAGTGTGTTTTCATTTATCGTTGTATTATCGGCGCCACGTTGCAAATAAAAAAAAATTACTTCAGAGCTTTGCCCTTGATTTAAAATCTAAATGAAGATTACGGCTTGTGCAAAGATCTCAATTTCCTTGTCCTTGCACATTTGTTCTTCAATTTCCTTTCTCATTTTGTGGTCAAGTTCGTAACGACGCTCTGCAAGGACATATACTGCCAAACGACGCTGAATACCAACTCCTTCCGCCAAGATACCCTTGAGAACGAACGCAGTCAACGTCGCCTTCGAACTGGCGTACAAGAAGTTATCACCTAAATACTCCACCAAAGCACCGGTATACAGCTCTATTATGGAATCGAAGTATGTGCTCACAAGTTCAGCTACCTCCTTCACTATATATCTGCCAAACACGAAGCCCACCGCCTCTACTCCCTCCGACTTCCTCCTCTTCGGATCAGCGAACACTTCTGGCATCTGTTTCATACTCTGTCGAACAGCTTTGCAATATAACATTGTCAAATGTATCTTAGTATACTTTTTAAAGTGTTCTTCTTTGGTCATAAACTTCTGCATCCAAGTTAAGATTCTCTCAATCACTAACAAACATGACGTGCATTTAGTGCTCAAAAACGCAGAATTGTACAACAAACTCTCTAACAGTTGATCGAATCTTTCGTCGTAATGATATTCCTTTTCACATCGCAACGTGTCTAGGCGTTCTAAAAACCGATTACCTATCTTCGTGAATCTTCTTTCAACGTCCTCATCATTACTGGACAGCAGCAAGTACCTGATAAAAATAGAAGGATACGGTATCGCCGGAATATCCTTGTCAGTATTGTCGAGAATCTGAAGCAATATGATTTCGATAGACTCATCAGTTTCGGGAAGAACTTTCGAGATATCACTAAGCAGATCATTAGCATAGGAACTAGAGATTTTGTGCAAAGCTAAGTACAAGGTAGTGCAGTAGTCAGGTTTAAAGGCTGCCGGGATCCAGTCGGTGTGTCTGAGAAGTTGACGAAGCCTGTCGCGGGGCTTGAGGTCCACGTTCGAGAGCAGGAGCTTAACGATATCCCATACTCCAGGGTCAACCATAGCACCTTCACGGCGGAAGTACAGCAACGCAACATGTAATGCTGCCACGGGACGCAACTTCGCTGCGGACGCGAAGGTCTCGATTATTAACCTCCGCAGCCCAGTAGATCGCATACTCAGTGCTAAGGCTACTCTTACCGTGCGTGGTTCAGCCGCTAACGCACAAGTTAACGGAAGTCTTTCTATCTCCCGACAGCGCATCACTCGCGTCGCGACAGCCTTCACGCCAGACTTGCGCCAGCCCCATTCCACCAAGTTGACGACAGGCCGGGCTCGGTGTGCGCAGGCCCTCAATGCCGCCGCAATCTTCACGCTTTCTTTACCCGCTGCGTCAATCTCGCGCAAGTAATTTACAAAGTCTTGGTTCAAGAGACTTACCAATGGTCGTGCCAACTTAACATTCTTCAGTTTTTCATTCTCTAACTGAGCGATCTTTTCCTTCAATGCGCCTCTAAGACTTGCTATAAAATCGTGATCCTGCTTGAAGTACACCACTAGCTTCGAGGTGAACCTATCGGAGCTCGTCCAACGATCCGCCAATATTTCGACAACTCGATTGAGTTCGAGGGCAGACGGATCATGGCGCAGTGCATTCACTAGCGCCGCTTCATCTTTCCGGAATTCCAAGTTGAGCCGCAGCAGTTCCCGGCGTGCAATCCTTGCATTATAAAGCTGCTCCAGTAACGGACGCGCGATGTCTGCGTCACGCTGAGCTAAGGCCACGACTGCCTTCACTGCTGGTGAGGTTGGCTCAACTCGAATGCGGTATAATTTTAGAACATCTAGTAATTGACCGAGGCGCTCCGCGGCGACAGCTGGTTTCACGTCGACGGCAGCCGCTGCCAACATGTTTTGAAGACCGTTAGCCACGCGCACTCGCTCGTCCACTTTAAGAGAATACTCTGACAGCGTTGAAAAGTTCAATAAAAATGCGTCGCGGACCGTTTGCTCGCATTCGCCAGCTAACAATTGGCGAATCATGACGCAGTGTAGCCCCTCAAAGCACGCAGCTTCGGATTTCGCGCCGTCGAACCCGAGTCCGTGCCCGAACTCAAGAAAATTTTTCCAATCATCCGCAGGCAGGCGCCACACATTAGCGCGCTTGACGAGGCTGCGCAGTATGGAGGCGCGTGTGTGTGGTGGCTCGTTGCTGTGCTTGGCTGCGAGTTTCAACACAGCTGACACCGCTTCGGTGCGTCCACCGCTCTTGCTCACCAAAACAAGGAAAATATCTCGCCGCCTGTCCGCCGAACCTGTAGCACTCAATCGGGGCCCCAACTCGTGCAGCGCGCGGTCAAAACCAGTAAACCGAAACTCATTGAACAATCGATCTAAATCTGTTTCAATTCTGATCATGCAATCTTCTTGGTCTTTATAGCGCGCAGGTTCCATCGCACAACGTGCCATACATTCCATTGGCATACAAAGCATATCATAACTGTTATCCCCACAGACAGGCACAAAATCCTGATCATCGAAAACATGTGGACCAGTCTCAGACAACGCTGGAGGAACGGGTATGTCGTACGGCCATTTGTCTACACAGACACCGACGTCCTTATCAACAAACACACGTTTCTTGAACGCCGCTCTTTGGTAGGGGTTGAGTCTCTTTATCAGTGGCTCCACCACTTTGTACTCGAACCAACGCTTCAAGTAGCTAGCTCGTGCTAGCTTTAACACTACTTCCTGACACTCCTCGACACTGAGCCGAGCAGCAAGAGTCGGGACATGCAGGAAATACGCAACGTATAGCTCCAACTTATTTGTGAACCTAGTTTTGTGGTAACGTAGAATGTAGTCGGTCGCCGAAGAACTTAGTCTGCTAAATCTGTCAAAATTGAAATACTTTTCTGTGATGTCAAGAAACACATCTGCATCTGACTTCAGCACACACTTCACACTTTTGTAGTAGGTCTCATCTCTTTCGACATAGCGCTTTGTCAGATCTTCATCCGTCGCCAGCGAGTAGTAGTATATTTTAGCGACTTTAGGACAAGCCTCACACAGTACCTTTAATGAATGAGTGGATAATTTCTTCAAAATTTTGGGAGCCTCCGCCAGTATGAACTCATGGCTGCAGTGACTAAGAAACTTTAAGGCGAACTCAAATGTGTTCTCTTTGTAGTACTGATAGAACTCCTGACACATTGTCTGGTCTCGTAGATTGATGTAAAGCCAGTGCTTCATTTTGGTGACTGCTGGCGCATACATTTCTGGGAAGAGAACATCTTCTAAATACTTAGGGTTAATAATGTCCCGGTGGTCTATAAGCCATGTTGATTTCAGGGCTCTGCTCACGTATAACATGTCGGCGTCTTTTAAATTGCGTATTATGTAGTCTACGTGTTTGAGTTCTATAGCGAGGTCTATCTTAAAGAGGCGATCGACTGCAGTCTCTTCTGGCAGGGCCTCGACATCCTGGAACGAGGATCCGCTCTTTTTTGCCTCACGCACTAATAAGTTGAGGTGTCGGTGCCGTTGGCCCAGATTGTCTCCCACCAACGATACTGGTGGAAATGGCGCCATCTGAAGGCAAACATAACAATTATACATAACCAAATAAAAAAACGAAATGATTATGTAAGGATCATAGAAAGTCAAAGTCAAAATTATTTATTTGCGTTAAATGTGGTATTAGAAGGTGGCATTCAGTAGTTTCTGCCTTGCCCCATGAGAAAAAGGCGCGAGTTTATGTTTGTATGCAAAATTAAAAACTAAGTGAATACAGAAATAGAACTAAATATTAAAAGAAAACTACAGTTCTAAAATAACATTTAATGCTGGAATGCTTACTGAAATATTACAAAAAAGGAGTTTTTATGTTTCCCTGCATCAAATTAAGCGAAAAAATAATTTAAATGAGTAACCAACGGCTGTGAATTGGCCTAGCCTTATTACACCACAAATCACTAAATACATTGAATGTTTTTTTGTGGCATGGCCCAATCCACCCTTTTTTGCTAACTTCACAAAAGTAAAGTTGTTTTTTTTTATTTTTATAGCTAGCTGTGCCCCGAGACCTATGTCTGCTTGCTATTATTGTGAAAATATTACTAAAATATTTTAATTTCATTAACAATTTAAAGGGTTTTAATTTTTGGAATGGAACCCTAATCCTTTTTCTAATGTAAAAGTAGCCTGAGTTACTCCTTATAACATTAGCCATCTGCCAGTAAAAGTCCAGTCAATATTCATCCAGCCATTTCGGAGATTGGCCGGAACAAACAGACAGACAGAAAAAAGTGCTTTTTGTTATAAGTACTGTATATACTTTCACATCATCACCATCCACAACCCGACTTCACCCACTGCTGGGAATAGGCCTATCTTGGCTTGTGCTAAGCTCCACGTTCTTGTGCCAGCCTCATCCAGGATATTCTCGCGGTGGCAACAATGTTGTCTTTAATACCACATGCATTCAGTAAAAAGCTGTTATTTTGAAATTAATTCAATTAATTTGATTCAAATAGTGCAGTCATGGGTAACCAATAATTTCTGTTTCCAATGACACCCATTGACAGGATTTTCTGTTTCAAACAATCCCGTTGAATACTTCCCTGTACTTATGTTGTTATTGGGCATGTGTCACTAAGTAATATTTTATTGGCATGTATCTTCTTATTAACGACTAACCACACCAAAACACAAATATTGAAGGTTTTTACACCGTGGCATAAATAAAGTACTTATTCTAAATGTTATGGCTAGTTTACATTCACCATTATCTAAAACAAGTTGTGAAGACTCAACTTGTAGAAAATGATCAACAAAATAGTACAGTCTGTTCACAGCTATTAAACTCCTGACTGTTACATATCAGTCAAAATTAAAGTGTACTTTATTTCCTTTGTCATAAGGTTGTGGTTGGGTTTTGCCAGTTGCCATTGAGAAGTCAAAATTACAGTGATCTTTACTCTTAACAATAAAATTGCTATCACCGTGAAGGGACTGTAAACAAATTTAGTTTAACAAATATTACAAGTTTAGTATGACAACATAATTATCACCACTTGTTTGTGGGCATAAAAAAGTGGTAATAAGACAACAATACTATTATCTTCGTTGCATTTTGGGTGAAGAGAAATTCTAATTAGAGCATAAAAACACAATTAGTATGTCATATAGTTACCTTTTGGTGCAAAATTATCCAACAATGATGAAATGAGATTCACTTTTCCCTTGGGTAATTTAGTTACTACTGGTTACTACTGCACGACACTGTATTACTCAGACAGACTCAGAGTGGTATTATGTACCTACAATTTTTTTTTTAAGTTTTCAATGTAGGGCGTAAATAAAAACAAGTGGCAAATAAAATTACATGTAAACACCAACCTTCAATTATTATTATTATTGTTCGTCGAATATTATGTGTTAGATGAGACGAACCACAGAATAATAACATGCACCGGTTAGTTGACCTTGATAAATTTTATTCTAAGACTAGAATTTTGGACACACCCAAACATGACTCATCTCTATCAAAACATACAACCTTACAAATTGAAATACTTCTACCTACTAACTAATTGGCAAGTGAATGGTTGGCAAATCAATGCACATGCGATGATAAATGCCGCCGACCATGGCATTAGGTCCACTCTCGGGCATTAGAAATATTAGAATTAGTTGGTTTTTAGTACCCCAACCCAAACATCCTCTAAACATAATTTTCTGTTGGTCCTATTTTTTCCTCTATGATTTTTACGAGTAAAACAAACTATAATCATTCTTAATTAAAATGGAAATCTGGCAACACAGCTCTGCCTGCATTTTGAGCCTCTATGTATTCGCGGGAAATTCGATTATTTCAGTAGGTATTATTATTAGTAGCAGTGATGTGTTTTTTTTTACAACGCAAGTTTTGCCGATGATACTAGCTTAATAAGCCGATGATACTAACATATGTTTCACGATACTTATATTATTTTAAAATTATGTATTACTGAGCTGCAAATTGCAAAAAAAAACGAATGATGATAACACATGCATAGAAAATTACCAACATGAAAAATTGAAGTAAAATAGTAAAACAAAGAATAAAATAAAGAAATTGTATCAATAAATGTACCTATTTGATTTTTGGTTAACAGAAAAAATACTAAAATAATTTCGAACAAATTACCTATCCTCATGATTCGAGGGTTATTTTCTGAGAAATACCACAGTAAAACTGTATATTCTGGACAGGCATAAGCCAAAATGATATCAAGGTCAAATCGCATGTATTTATTTTTGCTCTGTTAAGCCGGCAGTGCTGCACGAAGTGTCTAGTCTTGTGCTGCATTTAATTATAGAGCCCAAATGTGATATTGATCAAGAAATCTATACTAATGTAAGTCTAAAGATCTTATATTTTAATTTTCGATCTTGATACCTCATAAATTGTAGATAATTAAATTTAACTCTGTCTATAATAAAACATTTGGATATAACGAATTATATATATATTATGCGTTACTGCTGCTGCGAATTATATATATATATATATAATGCGTTACCGTTAACGTATAACGGTATACACCAAAGTATACACTAAGCGCATGTATAAATATTTATGTGTTAAGTTGTACGTACACAGCAACAATACAGTATGAAAATATCAGGTCGTCAGGATCTAATTTCAATTACATAAGCACCTAGTTACCTACCAACTCATAGCTCATCGCACAAGTAGATCTATGTATCTATGTATATTGTAAGCTTCCAAAAACGTTCAAAGTTGTAGCGCGATCTGTTATGAATGATCAAATGCAAAAATACATTCCAACCTCCTACGCAGTGCTTTTAATAGCTAGGCTAACAAATAAGTCTAGGAACGGTCTCGTAGCAAATAATTACAATTTACACTCTGAGTACTGTTTGCTTTGGCACAAATATTCTCATCGGTGGAGAAGTTAAGAATAGGTAAACGAATTTTCTTTCTTATTTCCAGATGGCGTCTTTCACACCCATATCGTTATCAGGGGATAATCTGGGGCAACGGCATCGGTACCTCAACTCCTTAGTGCTTGAGGCTAAAGAAAACGGAGCTTCGATCCAGGATATCGAGGCGCTGCCTGAAGAGTCTCCAGTCGATCGCCTCTTTAAAATAGACCTCGCCATAGAACTCAAACATGTAGACTACATAATACGCAATTTAAAAGATGACGACATGTTATACATGAGCAGAGCCCTGAAATCAACATGGCTTATAGAACACCGTGACATTATTAACCCTAAGTATTTAGAAGATGTTCTCTTCCCGGAAATGATTAAGCCAGCAGTCACTAAAATGAAGCACTGGCTTTACATCAATCTACGAGACCAGACAATGTGTCAGGAGTTCTATCAGTACTACAAAGAGAACACATTTGAGTTCGCCTTAAAGTTTCTTAGTCACTGCAGCCATGAGTTCATACTGACAGAGGCTCCCAAGATATTGACGAAATTATCCCCTTATTCATTAAAAGTATTGTGCGAGATATGTCCGAGGGTCGCCAAAATATACTTTGAATCATTAGCGACCGATGAAGATGTGAAAAATCGCTATCTTTCACAAGAAAGTTCCTACTACAATGGTGTGAAATGTGTGATGAAGTCATACCCAGACGTGTTCCTTGATATCACTGAAAAGTATTTTAATATGAACAGCTTTACTAGATTCAGTCCTTTGGCGACTGACTACATCGTACGATACCAAAAAACTAGATTCACTAATAAGCTGGAGCTGTACGTCGCGTATTTTCTGCACATCCCGACTCTTGCTGCTCGGCTCAGTGTCGATGAGTGTCAAGAAGTAGTGTTAAAGCTAGCACGAGCTAGCTACTTGCAGCATTGGTTCCAGTACAAAGTCGTGGAGCCGCTTATAAAGCGTTTAAGACCCGATAAGAGAGCGGCATTCAAGAAACTAGTGTTCGTTGAGAAGGATGTCGGAGAGCGCGTGACAGAATGGCCTTACCCAACACCGGAGTCACCCCCGCACTCCGACGATGACCCGCATGTTTTCGACGACGAGACTTTTTCGCCGGTCTGCCGGTCCAGGCTAGCGGTCTGCAAGCGCATGGTGAAAAAAAAGAAGGGGTGCCGTGGGGACAATTATTGCATAGAGTCATGCGGTGAAGTTAAATCGGACTTAGACCGGTTGTTCGATGAGTTTCGCTTTATCGGATTTGACCGAGCTCTGCACGACTTAGGGCAACGGCTAGGAGCTGCAGGTTCTGCAGACAGACGGCGCGATATTTTCCTTGTTCTAGTGAGCAAGAGCGGTGGCCGCAGTGATGCGGTATCGGCTCTGTTACGTCTCGCAGCCCGGCACAGTAACGAGCCGCCGCACACACGCGCCTCTATATTGCGCAGCCTTGTCAAGCGCGCTAACGTCTGGCGCCTACCGGTAGACGTCTGGCAATATTTCTTGGAGTTCGGGCACGGACTCGGGCTCGACGGCGCACCATCCGAAGCCGCGTGCCGTGAAGGACTGCACTGCGTCGTGATTCGTCAGTTGCTAGCTGGTGAGTGTGAACAAGCCGTACGCAACGCTTTTCTCAATGACTTTTCAACGCTGACAGAGTATTCCTTAATAGTAGACGAGCGTGTGCGCGTTGCTAATGGACTTCAGACCATGTTAGCAGCAGCCGCCATAGACGTTGAACCAGCAGTCGCCGCGGAGCGGCTTAATCAATTGCTCGATGTCATTGAAATATACCACGTTCGCGTCGACGCAACTTCACCGACGGTAGAAGCAGTAAGGAACTTAGCTTTGCGTGATGCAGAAGTCGCTCGCTCCTTACTCGAACGATTATACAACGCGAGGATAGGCCGTCGTGAGTTACTTCGAGTCAACTTGGAGTTTCAGCGCGACCAGGGAGCGCTCATAAACGCGCTGCGTCACGATCCATCTGCGCTGGTACTGGAGAAGGTTGCGGATATAATAGCCACAGATCGATCACAATTTGACGGCTTCATTTCGAAGCTAGTGATATACTTCAACCAGAAGGAAGACTTAACCATACAGCTCAGGACTGCATTAAAGAAGAAGATCGCTCAGCAAGAGCAGGAAAATCACAAACAAGTAATTATGGCTGTGGCACGACCGTTAGCAAGTCTGTTTTACAAAGATTTTGAGAATGAATTAAGTGAATTAGATGCAGCGGGGAAAGAAAGTGTGAGGCCTGCGGCGGCACTGAGGGCCTGCGCTCACCGAGCCCGGCCAGTTGTCAGCTTGGCGGAATGGAGCTGGCGCAAGTCTGGCGTGAAGGCTGTCGCGACGCGAGCGATGCGTTGTCGGGAAAGAGAAAGAGCTGCGTTAACTCGGGAGCTAGCGGCTGAGCGACGCTCGGTAAGAGTGGCCTTAGCACTGAGTATGCGCTCTGCGGGCGGGTTACTTCTCGACACCTTCGGATCAGCAGCCAAACTGCGTCCAGTGGTGGCAATACGAGTTGCGATATCGTATTTCCGTCACCACGGCGCTACTGCTGATCCTGGAGTATGGGAAATCGTCAAACCCCTGTTTTCCAGTGTTGACTTCACACCTCGTTATACGCTTTTTGAGTTAATCCGAAAAACCGAATGGATACCGTCTACCATCAAACCCGATTACTGCGTAACGTTGTACTTTGTTATTAGCAAAATCAACAAATCAAGATCGGACAACGAGCTTCGCGAATTGTGCATGCTTATTCCTGAGGTAAAAGAAGATATGATCGAAAACATATTGCTCTGCCTTTCCGAGAAAATTGATGAAACAGAACCCTTGCTACCGTTCCCTGCAATATTTGTCAGATACTTGATGTTGTCTGGAGATCAGGAGGATTTAGAACGGAGATACGCTAAAGTTGGTAATCGGTTCATGGAGCAGTTAGAAGCCTTGCGAAGCGAAGGGGACTCGAATTTTGGTAGAAGACTGAAACAAGTTATAAAGAGTCTTAAATATAACGCCGCGTTTCTAGACACTAAATACATGTCGTGTTTGTCTGTGATCGAGAGGATCTTAGCTTGGACGCAGACGTTCATGCCAAAAGAGCAGTATTTTGACAAGTATGTGCAGATACATTTAACAATGCTGTATTTCAAAGCTGTTCGGCAGAGTATGAAACAGATGCCAGAAGTTTTCACTGATCCAAAGAGGAGGAAGTCGGAGGGAGTGGAGGCTGTGGGCTTCGTGTTTGGCCGATATGTAGTGAAGGAGGTAGCTGAACTTGTGAGCACATACTTCGACTCCATAATAGAACTGTACACCGATGCTTTGGTTGAATACCTAGGTGAATACTTCATGTTTGGAGTTTCGAGGGCGAAGTTCCTTGGAGCTTTTATGAAAAGCATCCTGGCTGAAGCAGTCGGTACCCAGCGTCGCATGGCAGTGTGTGTCCTTAGAGATCTTCGGCACGATGTGAAAGATTTTACGAGAAAGGAGATCGAAGAACTAATGGTACAAGATAAATCCATCGAGTTATTTGTTCATGCTCAAATATTTAATTAATAGATTACAAAATTCTGGTCATGAGAAGCATAACGTCGGATGTACAATACTCTCTGTATTGGTAAATTCGACTTTATGCTTCTGATGTCGAGAATTATGAAATGCTTGATTTATTAATCCATGTGTAAACATTAATTTCAGTATGTTTTTTCTTGCATTGGCCACCTCATAAATGTAATTTGTCATGAATATCCCTTTTTTCAGTATTGTTGGATTTTATACTCACTTCTTTTTTATTCTAATAAACCATCGTGTTTCTTTCTGTTATTTTTTTCTGTTATTTTGTTTAATTAATTGTGTAACTGCTCAAATAATACTTAAAAACCGGCTAAGTGCGCGTCGCAAACACAGGGTTCTGTAGCACCAAACCAAACAACACTCGTATTATCACAATATTTTTAACGCTCATTTCTATGGGGTTTGGGTAATTTTGTATGGACCAGTGGCATGATTTTTTAAGTCTGCGGCCACTGATGAAAATTATTTCATTATAAAGAACACAATAAAACATTCATTTTCTGCTACCAACATTTTTTTCTAAAATGCGTCGGAGTCGAGATATTTAAAGAAAGAAATAAATACGAAATCATTTATTATAATTGTGCCTATTTATTGAATATATTCATTTGTTCACTGCTATTTCTGTCTTATAACTCGCAATTAGTGGTTAGGAGAAGCTCGTGGCTTAATAATCCAGCCGCACAGGTTGATCTTCAAGGTTAAGCCGCGCTTGCCTAGGTCCTTCTGTGGATGGGTGACCATCATAACATACCGGGTTTCCTCCGTGCCTCTGAAAGCACGTTACGCCGTTAGTCCCGGCTGTCATTTGTAGATCTTTGACAGTTGTTACAGGTATTCAGTGGCCCGAAAGTCTGACAACCAGTTTTTGTAAGGGGTACCGTATTACCCAGTACTAACTGGGCTGTCGATGTCATATAAGCAGTCGCTCCATGCAAAATACTGGTATGCAGCTGCATCCGGTTAGACTGGAAGCCGACCCCAACATAGTTGGGAAAAGGCTAGGCAGATGATGAACCCGCAATTAGTGGTATACAAACTAGCGGTGCAAGGGCTGCAGGCCAAAAAGACTGCTTCAGGAACCGATGACATTCCAGGCCGTGCATGGGTTCTGGCCATAAGGGCTTTCAGGCCCCGGTTAGTAGGACTCTTTAAGAATAGAATAGAATAATATTTATTTGTTTAAAAACATGGTATAAAAAGATGGTAACATACAAAAAAAAATAACAAGAGCTTTCATGTTTTTGCTTAACAGTGATAAGCGTACAAATATTCACAAGCATATTTTTAACATTTATTGTCTAAGAAGTCTTTGACACAAAAACTATGACTACAAAACCATTCATGCAATTTATTTTTAAATAATCTCATGTTTAATGTCTTGAGATGACTTGGTATCTTATTATTTACACGTACACATAGATACACAACTTTTATTATATTTAGCCATTCTTGGAAGGATATCTAGTACCAGACTGTGTGGGTCTCGTCGGTTACGAGGATATAAATCATCAGCATTACTAAACAAATCCTTATGCTTTCTCACAAACATACATGTTTCATATATGTAAAGAGACGGTAGCGGTAACAAGTCAAACTTTTTAAATATCGGTCTACAGGAATTCGTCAGGTCGAAGCCCGTATATTGCTCTAATGCATTTTTTTGTGCTATATATGCTCTATTTTGATCTGTGCTATTACCCCACATTATCAAGCCATAAAGGAGCACCGATTCAACGTACTATGCATGATAGGACGTTAATACGTTTGTTATGTTTCTGACTTTTTTGAGTGCATATAAAAACTTATTTATTCTTTTGGAGACGGTATCAATAATATGTGCTTTCCAGTTTATGACTTAATCTAAAGTTACGCCTAGAAATATAGTTTGCGTTACTTCATCAATTTTATGTATATTCATTATAATATTGTATTTAGCATTATTAGATTGATTAAATTGTATATAAACTGAGTAATTAAGATTTATTGTTAATTTATTTCTATGTAGGTAATCAATTAGTCTGTCAATAATTAATATCAGTCTCATGATCGTCAATCTTATTATTTTTCCTATCAGTTGTTACAATAATAGAAATGTCATCAGCAAATAATATACATTTATAGTTGGTTATGTTAATTATAGAATTTATGTACAAAACAAAATAAAATTGGGCTTAAAACACTTCCTTGTGGAACGCTATATCTGTTGTACTTGAGTTCGGATGAGTGTGGTATCATGTCGTTATTTTTATCCACTTTTGAAATAGTAACCCACTGTCGTCTGTTATTTAGGTATGACGATATCCATTGAAGCACTATGCCTCTGATTCCAATTGCTTCCAGTTTTTGTAGTAACAAGTCATGAGGCACTAAAGTCAAAGGCTTTAGATAAATCGAAGAACAAGCCTGTAGTAAGACGATTTTGATTAATATTTGTCATTATAGATTTTATAAGAGTGAAGATAGCTAGTGTGGTGGATTTATTGTTTTGAAAACCGAACTGTTCTTTCTTAATAATGTTAAATTTATTACAAAATTCGATCAATGGTTTGTACATGCACTTTTCAAATATCTTCGACAAAATAGGTATTAATGTTATTGGACGATAATTATTAACATCAGATTTTTCTCCTTTTTTATAAAGTGGTTTAACAACTGAAACTTTTAATGCTTCAGGAAAAGTACCAAGTGAGAAAGATAAATTAATTAAATGTGTGTAATTGCATTTAGCTCAATGGTTTATGCCTTTATAATTTTCGTATTGATTTCATCATATCCTACAGAATTTGAATTTTTCAATGATGTTATCTCCGTTCTAACTTTACTTTCAGACACAGGTTTGAGGAACATCGAATGAGCTGCTGAATTTTTCCCAGGGCTTGTTTTTAAGTCCGTACTAGATGTATGCGCCATATTAATGTAATGGTTATTGAAGGCAGTTGCTATTTCTATGGGATTCGTGACTACTGTGTACTTATCAATTTGAATATTTTCTATATTGTCCTTGAGGTTATTGTTCATGATTTCGTCTCTAATTACTTTCCAAACGGCCTTGCATTTGTTTTCATTTTCGTTAATATTTGCGTTCTTTCTTGATTTGTAGATACATTTCTGTAAGATTTTTGAATATTGCAAATATTTCGTTTTATTTCCTATATTTTTATTTCTATAATATTTATAGCGTAGATACTGTTTTGTTTTCCAACTTTGTTTCAGTCCATTGCTTATCCAACTTTGTTTCTTTTGTGTAGTTTTAATTTTAACATTTATTTTTGGAAATCATAAATTATAGAAATGGCACAATAATGCGTGAAAAGAACTGAATTCTACATCTATATCATTTTCTGCGTAAGTTTCTGACCAGGACACATTTTGTATTTTGTCTTAATCGCATGTTTCGGGCAGGATCAGTTTCCACGTCGGTGGAAGACTGGAAAGCTGATCTTGTTGAAGAAGCAAGAGAGCCCTGCAGACTCCCCATCTGCATACCATCCTATCGTGAAGCTGGATTAGGTGGGCAAACCTTTTTAGACGAAAGTTACAGATCACCTAGTCCAGCACCTGGTCAGTTAGGGGCCTGGTTTGGCGGACCCACTTAGATGCCGCTGCTTGCCAAAGCAACTGTGCAGTTTGACAGACTCCTCTACTCTCCCCGGGGTGGAATATTTCCACCTCGAGAAAAAAAAATGGGAGGCACTCCCACCATGCCACACCTAGGCCGTACCTACCTCTGCCGCATAATCGGGGCCTTTCTGGCAGATAGAGATATCATCTACCCGGGTCGAGAAGGATGGGGTCGGCGAGAGTTGTCGTGTGGTGTTCTACAGGTATCGGTTCTGGGGCCGCTCCTAGGGAAAATCGGGTACGACTGAATGCTTTGCGGTTCGCTTCTTCATCTGTTATGCTGACGACACGTTGGTGACCATCTTGGCGACAGCTGGGGTCGCGTCTGTATCCGCCAGAAAGGCCCCGATTTTGCGGCAGAGGTAGGTACGGCCTAGGTGTGGCATGGTGGGAGTGCCTCCCATTTTTTTTTTCTCGAGGTGGAAATATTCCACCCCGGGGAGAGTAGAGGAGTCTGTCAAGCTGCACAGTTGCTTTGGGAAGCAGCGGCATCTAAGTGGGTCCGCCAAACCAGGTCCCTAACTGACCAGGTGCTGGACTAGGTGATCTGTAATTTTCGTCTAAAAAGGTTTGCCCACCTAATCCAGCGTCACGATAGGATGGTATGCAGATGGGGAGTATGCAGGGCTCTCTTGCTTCTTCAACAAGATCAGCTTTCCAGTCTTCCACCGACGTGGAAGCTGACCCTGCCCCAAACATGCGCTTAAGAATCCTACTAACCGGGGTCTAAGAGCCCTTATGGCCAGAACCCATGCACGGCCTGGAATGTGATCGGTTCCTGGAGCAGTCATTTTGGCCTGCAGCCCTTGCACCGCTAGTTTGTATACTACTAATTGCGAGTTCATCATCTGCCTAGCCTTTTCCCAACTATGTTGGGGTCGGCTTCCAGTCTAACCGGATGCAGCTGCATACCAGTATTTTACATGGAGCGACTGCTTATATGACTTCGACCACCCAGTTAGTACAGGGTAATAGGGTACCCCTTACAAAGACTGGTTGTTAGACTTTCGGGCCACTGACTACTTGTAACGACTGTCAAAGATCTACAAATGACAGCCGGGACTAACGGCGTAATGTGCTTTCCGAGGCACGGAGGAAACCCGGTATGTTATGATGGTCACCCATCCACAGAAGGACCTAGGCAAGCGCGGCTTAACCTTGAAGATCAACCTGTGCGGCTGGATTATTAAGCCACGAGCTTCTCCTAACCACTAATTGCGAGTTATAGACAGAAATAGCAGTGAACAAATGAATATATTCAATAAATAGCCACAATTATAATAAATGATGTCATGATTTGATTTTTATTTCTTTCTTTAAATATCTCGGCTCCGACGCATTTAGAAGAAAATTAATGTTTTATTGTGTTCTTTCTAATGAAATACTTTTCATCAGTGGCCGCAGACTTAAAAAATCATGCCACTTTTACCCAAACCCCTTTACACTCAAGAGCAAGACTAAATTTGTTTTTCATAGCATCTTAATGAAAAACAAAGTTACTGCTGCAGTTTGGCGAAAAAGTCCCAAATCTCAAGAACTACATACATGTGCGTTTATAAAACGTGGAGCAAAGGTGCACGGTTCGGGTTGGTCTTTTCCTATGGAGAAGAACCGGCAAGAAACTATGGAGTTTCTTGCCGGTTAACGGTTAACGGTTAACCATGGGGTTACTCTTTTAAAATCATTTCGTTTTACAATATTTTTATGCTACAGCGTAAGTACATAAGTATGGAAGGACAGCGTAGGCGCGACTATAAGTCGTTGCTTAGGTAATACAAAAACGTAGAACAAGATCAAATCTTATTTGTGTGATTCTTTCATCAAAAGACCACCTCAGACACTAATCGCATGGTCCTCATCTGATTTGACCAATGTCTGGACTTTAAAAGAGACGAAACACCGGCCCCATCTAGCTTTAAAACATAGCATGATGTGACGTGTAAAAGTGTTTTTAAAATCAATTTGCAGAATTAAATATGATTTATTCAAACCAATTTTCTTTGAAAGCTCTTTTTACGTTCTAAAAACCTACATTTTTTCAGAATTTTCCTCCTCTTACTTAAGAAATTAGAAGGCATAATTATTTACCGACGAAAAAAATAGGAGGAGTTTCTCAATTCGACGCGGATTTTTTTATGTATAACTCTTTACAGATAAGTCCGATTGGAATGACTTTTTATTTGAGAGCGTATAAATGTCAAAGTTAATCCCACTTAAAACCGGGGTGGTTTTGGGTGTGTTAAAGGTAGAAAAACGGGGGTTGATTGACTTTTTTCCTACTAAATTTTCTATTGTGAACCGATTCTATTTAAATTTGGCACACTATTCTAGTTCTGATGACAATGTAACGTAATAGAAATCAGAATTTTATCTGATAATAGACACGGAAGACAGTTGCAACTTGCAAGAGATCCTCAACAATTTACAGCAGCTATATCGTGTTTGGGCTCATTTTATGTACCTTCATGAGAACTTAAGACCCAGCTGGAGTACGACTGTCATCGAAGGTCTGACGATGGAGACGGAAGGCAGTTGCAAGAGGTCTTCAGCTGTTTACAGCAGCTATATCGTGTTTCGGCTCATTTCATGCACCTTAGTGAGAAGTTCATACCTAGCTGGGCCATGGCTGTCATGAGTGTCCGAGGAGGGAGACTGAAGGCAGTTGCAAACGGTCGTCAACAGTTTACGACGGCTACACAGCATATCGTGTTTGGGCTCATTTCATGGTCCTTGATGAGAACTTTAGACCTAGCCGGAGGATGACTGTATAAAAAAGCGGGCATAAAACCGCATGGCACCGTTGAAGAGGCCTTCATCTCATATACTAATATATATTACTTCTCAGCATAACACACGGGATTCGTTAGGTAATTTTATCTCAGATAAAATACCACCAAATAAATGATACACATCTTTCATCATCTAGCTGTTAGTCTAGCTTAGCTCCAAAGTTAAAGTAAGTGTGCGGCAACGCAACAAACAATGAGTGAAGATCAATCAAGCTACCATCATTTCACACTTTACGTAATACATTTTCTCTTTGGCACTTTCTCCTGAACTATGAAAGTTTCTTGTGTTTTGTTTTGACATCTTTAGACTACAAACGAACCACAGACGTATAAAGAGTAGCAGACCAAACATTAATTCCTAGTTATACATATACAGATATCCATCATTCTTTATCCTTGTTCTATCAAGCAACAACTTAATAATGGCGTCTCGTTCTTTTACCTGTAGCCACACTGCCCCACACATAGACAAATTTTGACATGAAGCTTGTTTTTCTACGCTGCCATATTGATAAGCTTATAACCTACAACAACACTCTACGGTGTCAATCACGTTATATGAAAAAATATTAATTGTTTGTACTACTAAATACATAGAAAAAGTAAAATAAAATGGTGAAATGCAGTGCGTACCGGTGTGACAGTGATAGCTCTAACAAAATACCTGGATTAACCTTTCATCGGTAAGTTTTTATTTACGTTGTTGTAAACTGAAACAATTTTGTCGATTTTTCGAAAGGAATCAACTGTTTCGATGAAGTTTAATCATTTTTATCGTAGCCTAATTACTGTCATGCAATTTGCCCATATGCTTACTTAGAATAAATCGAATAAAAATAATAAACAAACAAAATATTGTCTTATATTTCCAATTAATGACAGCTCAAGTACTTGTAGAATTAACCGGGGACGGATTTAGTATTGCGAAATGTTAAATCTTTATCATTGTTAACATATTGGGTAAATGCATTTATTGTAGGTGCATATGCTTAATAATTACTACAAAGTTGAATAATCCAACAGACTTAATTTTTTATAATAGTAACTTGGCATAATATGTAACGCCTACAATGTATCAATTTATCACAACACAATACAATGTTGATATGAAATAGGCACAGGTCATACACATATTATAAGCTAACCTTTTATATATATTGGTGCTGTAAATAATAAAAATAATTAGTAATATTTTTGTTCCAGGTTTCCAAAAGATGAACATTTAAAGAAAGTCTGGATTAATAACATGCAGCTCCAACCCAATCCTACTGGTGTTCCACAAGAAACTTCTTACTGGTTCTTCTCCATATGAAACGACTAATTGGATCTGTGCACTAACTTCGTACGTTTACCAAGTGCCCATGTAGGCCTATGTGCAATAAAATATTTTTGATTGAATGTTTATATTTTTTAACCCCTTAATTTCCATGGTCATATAGTATAATAAACAGTTGTCGAATCGATTCGTGCCATTTTGCGGGATTCTATGGCGGTATATCATTATGGACATGCATGCATGACATCCAAGTTTTACAAGTTCTCTGTGGTTACATTAAATATTAATATTGTCTAAAAATATTAATATCCAAGCAAGCCATGTCGAAAAAATGTAACAAAAGGTGTGAATATGGTTGTAAATGAAATGTAAGTAACTTGACTACTTTTGGGCATCAGGTGACGATGACGGATGAGAGCGTTCTGGAAAAATCTTATCGTGCGATAGAGTCAATACATTCCGCACATTGTCAAATAAAAAATAATATAAACAACGTGTTTTATTTTTAACCTTAGAAGAAATGCAGTCAATAAAACTTGTTTCCTTTTTGGGTCCTTATGTGGGGTTAAAGTATTAATGAATGCATTGAAACTTCGCATTCCCTCAGGCGTATCTATACTAATATAATATTTCAGTTCGTTAACCCCAATTGGCACTAGGTATTCCGAACACTGCTAATAACTCTTAAGGTGCTACTGCGTCTGTCAGTCTGCTGTGTTATTGTGTCGTCGCAACACTATTGAAATTTGTGACCGTTACAGAAGGTCACAGAGAATGCTTACCAAAGTATATTGCAAATGATAAAAGTTTGAAAACATGTAGGTACCTATAACGTCCTACAATACTGATACCGGCCTTAGTCCGGCCCTGTTTAGACAATTTTTTCATATGTGTGTGTATTGACTTCACAAATTTTAGCTTATGTTTGGTCTGCTACTCTTTATACGTCTGTGAAACGAACGCACCCAAACATGACTTCATTCAATAAAACTCAAGGTCATAGCTTGGTCATAGCACCGGTTTATTATCTGTAGTCAGATGATTCATTCCTATACTTAATCTGTGACTCGAAGTAAATTCTGTTTGGTATTCATAAATATATTATTTTTGTTTATTTTGCCGCCAAAGTGTCCAGTTTTCTGTATTTTATTTAACTAAATACCGTATCAAGTGTGGGCTAGATCTTAAATGTATTGAGATCATCGCATTACCAAACTTCAAGGTAAATTGCCGAAAATATCTTTGGGCCTGTGTTTTTGTGCATTCGTCATTTTTATTAATACAATCTATCTCTGTTAAAAGCGAATATAAACAGATTAGATAATATTAAAAAAGAAAGTCCATTCAATTTAGATAAAGTGATTTTTATTGATTAAGGTAGGTACATAAGTAAATCTTTACCTACCAATGAATTTATTAACCGACTTCTAAAAAGGTTCTCATACATAATCAATTAATTTAAAAACAAAATATTCGAGTAAATATATTCGCGCTATCCGATAGAAAATAGGGTTCCGTACGGGTACGTCAGTTGTAACAAAACCAGTGGATGCTGGCGTCTTATTATAACCTTTTATTTAACTTGCAATGCTTATTGCACCTATTTTTTTTAGGTCAAATCATGCAATTGAATTTTTAAAACATATATCCCCAACCGATTGAGCTGAAATTTACGAGACGTTTAATTTGGATGTCAATGCATGGTTAGCCAAGTGACGTCACTCTAAAGCCCCCTATTACGTGGTACTTAAACAAAACTCGCGAAATTTGAATGTAATATTAGGTACACCTCTGCATAACCCTTCGAAAAGTACAGACGTGATGTTATGTTTAAGATATGGGTTAAATAAATATCATTAAAAGGGTTTGCTGAAAAAATACATAAAACTAAATGACGAGTAGAAAAACATTTTTAAAAACAAAATTTCACAAATAAAGCTCGCGGGTTTGATTTTATTTAAAGTTTATTTGCTTAAATGACGTTTCAAAAAAATTTCACTACATCATTAATATTTACGACTTTACTACCGACTTTACTTAACTTTTTTTATTTGCGATTAGGATATAAGATCTTCCCTTGTATATAGTGTATTTCTTGCAAATATATATATTTTTTTTAATAAAAGCTTGTGTTTAGAACCATGCATGTACAGAATACGCTCACCAAGATCTGAGTTCAAAAAAATGTATTTTAATTACACATTTCTAACTAGATGGCGTTGACGTCGAATTAGAAGTCGGTGTTAAGATTCTCCGCCGTTTGGTTGGGGTCCTGCCAATAGTGTCAATAAAAATCTTTAGATCGGTACATAGTACTCGGTTGTTTTAATTTACACTCAACCTTACTTAGATACTCAATAAGATCAAAATTAATAGTACTGGGTAGAGATGTTATATTAGGGTCATTTTTAGGTAATCATATTATTGAATATATTAGTTAACTCATATTATGATACCATACCTATTACTGGGTATTAGTCAAATATTAGTGAACAGATTCATTATTAGCTACTCAATCTAATATTGATACCTGCTTTTATTCTCTGAATATGAAATATGCCTATTACCAATGCGGTCGACAAATAGTAGGTAATAGACTAGCGAGCGAGGTGAGTCGCACAGATTATAGCCTCGCTCACAGGCCTCGCTATTACGCGTCCCTAATATTTGACTAATACCTGGTAACCTATTACTTTACATTCGCGCATCCTAATATTAATATACGTGGCTTGTATTATAATACTGTACCTATTATGAATATATTAGTTACACCTCTAGTACTGGGAACCTCCGCCGCGTCCGGCACTCAACAGCTTGTTTTAGTTAGATGTTTTTTTTACTATGTATAAATCTCCGTAGTCCGTAATAGGCTGGTTCAAGAAGATCAAAGTAGTATTATGACCGACAACGTGCGGTCTGTTCATCTGCTGTAAAAGTGGACGAAACGGCTTTCGTCGATTGATTCGTATTTATTACATTACAGATGGCGTTTCTACCAATCACGTTGGTGGGAGACAACCTAGGCCAACGGCAGCGGCACCTCAACTCCTTAGTGCGTAAAGCTAAAGAGAATGGACCTTCGATCCAGGATGTCGAGGCCCTGCCTGAAGTGTCTGCAGTCGATCGCTTCTTTAAAATAGACCTCGCCATAGATCTCAAACACGTTGACTACATAATGCGTAATTTAAAAGACGACGATATGCTATACGTGAGCAGAGCCCTGAAATCAACATGGCTTATAGAACACCGTGACATTATTAACCCTAAGTATTTAGAAGATGTTCTCTTCCCAGAAATGATTAAGCCAGCAGTCACTAAAATGAAGCACTGGCTTTACATCAATCTACGAGACCAGACAATGTGTCAGGAGTTCTATCAGTACTACAAAGAGAACACATTTGAGTTCGCCTTAAAGTTTCTTAGTCACTGCAGCCATGAGTTTATACTGACAGAGGCTCCCAAGATATTGACGAAATTATCCCCTCATTTATTAAAAGTACTGTGCGAGAAGTGTCCTACAGTCGCCAATCTTTTTTTTGATTCGTTATCAACGGATGAAGACGTAAAAACTCTCTACCTGGGACAAGACCAGCTCTACTACAACAGTGTGAAGTGTGTGCTGAAGTCCAATGCAGACGTGTTTCTTGACATTACGGAAAAGTATTTCAACATGAATTATTTTGGCAGATTCAGTCCTTTGGCGACTGACTACATCGTACGTTGCCATAAAACTAGATTCACAAATAAGCTGGAGCTGTACGTCGCCTATCTTCTCCACATCCCGACTCTTGCTGCTCGGCTCAGTGTCGAGGAGTGTCAGGAAGTAGTGTTAAAGCTAGCACGTGCGAGGTACTTGCAGCATTGGTTCGAGTATAAAGTTGTGGAGCCTCTGATTAAGCGACTGAGCCCCGACAAGAGAGCAGCGTTCAAGAAACGAGTGTTCGTTGATAAGGACATCGGTGACTGTGAAGATA
The DNA here is from genome assembly GCA_964057025.1 of Standfussiana lucernea. Taxonomy (NCBI): domain Eukaryota; kingdom Metazoa; phylum Arthropoda; class Insecta; order Lepidoptera; family Noctuidae; genus Standfussiana; species Standfussiana lucernea. Next base: position 11,611,621 of record OZ059810.1, read on the forward strand.
AATGGCCGTATGAGATACCCGCACCCCCGACAATCCCCGACATGGGTTCGCATATCTTTGACGATCAAGATTTCATGTCCTTTACCTCGCCAATCTACCCACCCCGAGCTCCCGGTGGTTGCGCGTTGTTTAGCGCCTCCGCACACCCATGCCCCGTTCAACCTCAAGCCCTAAATTTCATGAACAGGATACAAGTGAAAACAGATTTAGACAGATTGTTCGATGAGTTTCGTTTTATGGGTTTTGAACGCGCGCTTCACGAATTGGGACAGCGGTTAGGTGCTACAAGTTCCACGGACAGGCGGCGAGATATCTTCCTTGTTTTGGTGAGCAAGACTGGTGGACGCACTGATGCGGTATCAGCTCTGCTGCGTCTCACAGCCCGGCACAGCAACGAGCCACCGCATACACGTGCCTCCATACTGCGCAGCCTCGTCAAGCGCGCCAAGGTATGGCGCCTGCCTGCAGATGTCTGGCAACATTTTCTGGATTACGGACACGGACTCGGGTTCGACGGTACAGAACCCGAAGCTGCATGCCGCGAGGGACTGCACGCCGTCGTAATTCGCCAGTTATTAGCTGGCGAATGCGAGCAAGCTATCTGCGATGCATTTATGAAAGACTTTTCCACACTAGTCGAGTATTCGCTGAAAGTGGACGAGCGAGTACGCGTTGCTAACGGTCTTCAAAACATGCTGACAGAAGCCAGTGTAGACGTTGAACCATCAGTCGCCGCGAAACGACTCCATCAGTTGCTAGATGTTCTGAAAATATACCGTGTTCGAGTTGAGCCAGCCTCGCCAGCAGTGAAAGCCGTGGTGGCCTTAGCGTTGCGCGACGCTACCGTCGCGCGCCCTTTGCTGGAGTGGCTTTATAATGAAAAGATTGCACGTAGAGAGCTGCTAAAATTTAACATGGAATTCCGACGAGATGAAGCAGCGCTTTTGAATGCATTGCGGCATGATCCGTCTGTTCTTGAATCCAAGATAGTAGCGGATATACTGACTGGTTGGTGTTGGGAGACCGGCCACCGAAGTTTTGTTCCTCATCCGACGAACGTTCCTCGTCGACGTATCGCTCCTCAATCGACGATTTTCGTTAGTTCCATTGCTCAACCATTGGGTTTCGGTAGCACCGCTGCACCTCCAACGGGTTTAACTTTTGGCAGTCCCGCTGCTCAAATAACGAGCATCAGTAGTTCCGCTGCTCGTCCAACAGCGTTCAATTTTGGCATGCCGGCTGCTGAGCTACTAGATGCAAGTGGTTCCACTGCTCCTACGACGGGTTTCACTTTCGGCAGTCCTCAAACTCCGGCTCAAACAACGAACGACGATAGTTCTTGTAGCACCACTGCACCTCCAATTGTATCTCAGACTTTTAGTTTTGGCAGTCCCACTGCTTATCCAACGGGTACCGGTAAATCAGACAGCTCCAACGTGCCTCCGAAAGGCTTTAGTTTCGGCATTCCCGCTACTCAGCTGACGGATATCGGTAGTTCTAGTTCTCAACCGTTGGTTTTTGGCAGTTCTGCTATTCAAACGACGAGCACCGGCAGTTCCAGTGCCTTTGCTGCACCTTCCATTGGTTTCATTTTTGGTAGTCAAGCTGGAGGTTCGCCATGCGACGGTCGTTCCGCTGATCAACCGACGGTTTCCGGTAGTTCCACTGATCAACTAGTTATCGACAGTGGTTCCGGGGACCAACCCACGGTTGATGTTAATTCCACTGAACCGCCAACAGATAACGATCTTCAACCGACGGCCTTCACTAGCTCAGCTGTTCAAACGGCAGCCGTCAGTACATTCGCTGCGCAACCAATGGGATTCGGTGGTTTCGTTTCTCCTCGTTTACCTTATTGTCGCTTCCGAAGGATCTCTGGTCGTCAACGGAGCTTTGATGTATTCACTTCGAAACTTGGGATATACTTCGACCAGAAACAAGATTTGACAACACCGCTTCGCGACGCTTTGAAAGAGAGGGTCGCCCAAGGGCAGAATGTTAAATTGGCTCGACCGTTAGTGTGTCTGTTGGGCAATAGATTTAAAGAAGAATTACGTGAATTAGACGCAGCGGGTAAAGAAAGAGTGAAGTTTGCGGCAGCATTGAGGGCCTGCGCACACCGAGCCCGGCCTGTTGTTAACTTGGTGGAATGGGGCTGGCGCAAGGCTGGCGTGAAGGCTGTCGCGACACGAGCGATGTGCTGTCGAGAAATAGAAAGAGCTGCGTTAACTCGTGAGTTAGCGGCTGAACGACGCACGGTAAGAGTTGCGTTAGCACTTAGTTTGCGCTCTCCGAGCAAATTATTCCTCGAAACTTTCAAATCTACAGCAAAGCTGCGTCCTGCGGTAGCATTGGGTGCAGCGTTGCCGTACTTCCACCGACATGGTGATACTTCTGACCTTAGAGTATGGGATATCATTAAGCCCCTGTTCTCCATTGTCGACCTGGAATCCCGCGCAAGGCTCCGTAATCTAATCGGAAACACCGATTGGATCCCGGCCACCATGAAACCGGACTATTGCATTACCTTGTATTACGCTCTTAACAAAATATCCAGGTATAATGCTCAAACGATGTTACGCGAACTGTCAAAACTACTTCCAAAATGCGACGAGTCCTTCGAAAACATATTGCTTCAGATGCTCGATGACGACGATGACAAGGATTATTCAACGATGTCGTACCCTTCTATTTTCATCAGGTACTTGCTGCTGTCCATAAATGAGGAAGATGTTGAAAGAAGATTCCAGAAGATTGGAAACAGGTTTATAGAACGTCTAGATAAGTTACGAAGTGAGAATGACTACCATTTCAAGAGAAGATTAGATCAAATTTTAGAAAGCTTAAAGTATAATTCAGCATTCCTGGACAATAAATTCTCGTCGTGTTTGTCGGTGATTGAAAGGATCTTAGCTTGGTTACAGACATTTAAGCCAAAAGAAGAATACTTCAAAATAAACATGAAGGTACATCTAACAATGTTGTATTTCAAAGCTGTTCGACAGAGTATGAAACAGATGCCAGAAGTTTTCGCTGATCCGAAGAGGAGGAAGTCGGAGGGAGTAGAGGCTGTGGGTTTCGTGTTTGGCCGATATATAGTGGAGGAGGTAGCTGAACTTATGAGCACATACTTCGACTCCATAATAGAACTGTATACAGGTGCTTTGGTTGATTATATGAACTGTAACTTAGTGTACGGAACTTCGAGGAATAAGTTCATTGGTTTCGTTCTGAAAGGTATCTTGACAGAAGCAGAGGGTATCCAGCGTCGACTGGCAGTGTACGTCCTTAGAGAACATCAGATTGGTATAGAGGACTCGATGAGAAAAGAAATAGAGGAACTAATGATGAAGGACCGCTCTATAGAGATTCTTGTACACGCTGAACCATTAAATCAAGCGGTTCCGATTGTTCCTTACTTTAATAATTTTCGACGTAGATATTAACCGTGCAATATCAATCATCTACGATTTTGATATAATTATTTAACAAGTATAATTATGTAACATTATTTTTTTGCTTTTTAATTTTATATCCCTTGAAAGCTTGTCTGTTTCGTATCTTTTATTCTATGCATTTATTTAGTGTTTGAATATTAAAAAAAGGTAACATCTGCGATGTTGTTTTATTGTTCAGTGTGACATCAACCTCCAGTAAGGATCAAAGGGGTTTGAATTAATTTCCCAGCCTAACTTCCAACATTTTATTCCATTTATAAAATACCAACCACGCATTAAACCAGTAGGTATTAATAAATACCTGGTATCATAACATAACATCACGCCCGTTATCCCCAAAGGGTTAGTCAGAGGTGTATCTAATAGTACACCCACATTTCGCCAGTTATGTTTTCATGCAATAGGAGGAGAGCCTAATGCCATCAACTGGGTACAAATCTAGACTCCGTGACTGCTATTGAGAAATTCCCGAGGTAAAAACCCAATAACACTTAGCCTGACCTGGGAATAGAACCCAGGACCTCATGCTTAGCAGTAGCGCTTGCGAACTCCAGACTAGCGAGACAGTTAGGTACCTGTACAGCGCCTGGTATCAATACAAACTACTTAAATAAGTATTGTATGAGACATAGAAATATAAAAACTATTTCGCCACCAGTACAACTTTGATAGCTTATAGGTATATAATATATGGAAACGCCACATATAGGCCTCATACAGGACCAATTTTGTTAGTTTTAGTTTTATTTTTTTCTTATGTTTACTTTTTTAGATAACTTTGTTCTATTGTTAATTTATACATTTTGTTTTCCTGTGTGGCACTATTATATACTTTTTCTTTCTTTAAACGTGGCGGTTTAGAAGATTTTGTCTTATCAATAGCTGGTATCAAAACAAACAAGTTTTGATACCAGCTATTGAGAAATACGGGTTTACAAATGTGCAAAAACAAAATAGCGGCGGCACAGCTGTAAGAGAAAGGAGAAAAAACAGAATACATCACGAGTTCACAAGTATATTTGGATAAAAAGAACGAAGCAATTAAAACAAATACAGTTATAATATAAAAATAAAGTTAAAGTGCTGCACGTAACACCTAATAGCTAAACCTAAGAATTAAGATAAGCATTGTTAGTATGATAAAATATATGGTTAAATTAATTTAATATTTTAGCACGAACCAATAACTCGATACATTTATCTTGAGCCATTACTTCTTCGATCTCTTTTCTCGCATCGTGTTGAAGATCTCTATGGACATACACTGCTATACGACGCTGGGTACCGACTGCTTCATCCAGGATGCCTTTGATGAAGGCCCCAAGGAACTTCGCCCTCGAAACTCCAAACATGAAGTATTTACACAAGTAATCGACCAAAGCACCGCTATACAGTTCTATTATGGAGTCGAAGTATGTGCTCACAAGTGCAGCTACCTCCTTCACTATATATCTGCCAAACACGAAGCCCACAGCCTCTACTCCCTCCGACTTCCTCCTCTTTGGATCAGCGAAAACTTCTGGCATCTGTTTCATACTCTGCCGAACAGCTTTGAAATACAGCATTGTTAAATGTATCTGCACATACTTGTCAAAATACTGCTCTTTTGGCATGAACGTCTGCGTCCAAGCTAAGATCCTCTCGATCACAGACAAACACGACATATATTTAGTGTCCAGAAACGCGACGTTATATTTAAGACTCTTTAGAACTTGTTCCAGTCTTGTACCAAAATTGGAATCCCCTTGGCTGCGCAAGGCTTCTAACTGCTCCATGAACCGATCACCAACTTTAGCGTATCTCCGTTCTAAATCCTCCTGATCTCCAGACAACATCAAGTATCTGACAAATATTGCAGGGAACGGTAGCAAGAGTTCAGTGTCATCAATTTTCTCGGAAAGGCAAAGCAATAAGTTTTCGATCATATCTTCTTTTACCTCAGGAATAAGCATGCACAATTTGCGAAGCACGAAGTCCGTTTCTGATTTGTTGATTTTGCTAATAACAAAGTACAACGTTACGCAGTACTCGGGTTTAATGGTAGACGGAATCCATTCAATTTTTTTGAGTAACCGACAAAGCCTATTGCGAGTTGTGAAGTCAACACTGGAAAACAGAGGTTTAACAATTTCCCATACTTCAGGATCAGCAGTAGCGCCGTGGTGACGGAAATACGATATCGCAACTCGTATTGCCACCACTGGACGCAGTTTGGCTGCTGATCCGAAGGTGTCGAAAAGTAACCCGCCCGCAGAGCGCATACTCAATGCTAAGGCCACTCTTACCATGCGTCGCTCAGCCGCTAGCTCCCGAGTTAACGCAGCTCTTTCTATTTCCCGACAGCGCATCGCTCGCGTCGCGACAGCCTTCACGCCAGACTTGCGCCAGCTCCATTCCGCCAAGCTGACGACAGGCCGGGCTCGGTGAGCGCAGGCCCTCAGTGCCGCCGCAGGCCTCACACTTTCTTTCGCCGCTGCATCTAATTCACTTAATTCGTTCTTAAAATCTTTGTAAAACAGACTTGCTAACGGTCGTGCCACAGCCATCATTACTTTTTTGTAATTTTTCTGCTCTTTCTGAGCGATCTTCTTCTTTAATGCACTCCTGAGCTGTATGGTTAAGTCTTTCTTCTGGTTGAAGTATATCACTAGCTTCGAAATGAAGCCGTCAAATTGTGATCGATCTGTGGCTATTATATCCGCAACCTTCTCCAGTACCAGCGCAGATGGATCGTGACGCAGCGCGTTTATGAGTGCTCCCTGGTCGCGCCGAAACTCTAAGTTGACTCGAAGTAACTCACGACGGCCTATCCTCGCGTTGTATAATCGTTCGAGTACGGAGCGAGCGACTTCTGCATCACGCAAAGCTAAGTTCCTTACTGCTTCTACCGTCGGTGAAGTTGCGTCGACGCGGATGTGGTATATTTCAATGACATCGAGCAGTTGATTAAGCCGCTCCGCGGCGACTGCTGGTTCAACGTCTATGGCGGCTGCTGACAACATGGTTCGAAGACCATTAGCAACGCGCACACGCTCGTCCACTATTAAGGAGTACTCTGTCAGCGTTGAAAAGTCATTGAGAAAAGCGTTGCGTACGGCTTGTTCACATTCACCAGCTAGCAACTGACGAATCACGACGCAGTGCAGTCCTTCACGGCACGCGGCTTCGGATGGTGCGCCGTCGAGCCCGAGGCCATGCCCGAACTCCAAGAAATGTTGCCAGACATCAGTCTAACGGCAGGCGCCAGACATTAGCGCGCTTGACAAGGCTGCGCAATATAGAGGCGCGTGTGTGCGGCGGCTCGTTACTGTGCCGGGCTGCGAGACGTAACAGAGCCGATACCGCATCACTGCGGCCACCGCTCTTGCTCACTAGAACAAGGAAAATATCGCGCCGTCTGTCCGCAGAACCTGCAGCTCCTAGCCGTTGCCCTAAGTCGTGCAGAGCTCGGCTGAATCCGATGAGGCGAAACTCATCGAACAACCGGTCTAAGTCCGATTTAGCTTTCACACATGTACTTGTAACTTCACATTCAAAGCGAGCATATTTCCTTTTATTCAGCATTCTTCTGAAGTCTGTCTCTAACCCCAAAGGCCTGTAATCCTCGTCGTCGAATATATGCGGGTCAGAATCGGAGTGCGGGGGTGACTCCGGCGTTGGGTATGGCCATTCTGTCACGCGCTCTCCAATATCCTTCTCAACGAACAGTTTTTTCTTGAACGCTGCTCTCTTATCAGGTCTCAGTCGCTTTATCAGTGGCTCCACAACTTTGTACTCGAACCAACGCTTCAAGTAGCTAGCTCGTGCTAGCTTTAACACTACTTCCTGACACTCCTCGACACTGAGCCGAGCAGCAAGAGTCGGAATGTGGAGAAGATAGGCGACGTATAGCTCTAGCTTATTTGTGAATCTAGTTTTTTGGTAGCGTACGATGTAGTCAGTCGCCAAAGGACTGAATCTGCTAAAGCTGTTCATATTAAAATACTTTTCTGTGATATCAAGAAACACGTCTGGGTCTGACTTCATCACACATTTCAAACTATTGTAGTAGGAACTTTCTTGTGATAGATAGCGATTTTTCACATCTTCATCGGTCGCTAATGATTCAAAGTATATTTTGGCGACTCTCGGACATTTCTCGCACAATACTTTTAATGAATGAGGAGATAATTTCTTCAAAATTTTGGAAGCCTCCGCCAGTATGAACTCATGGCTGCAATGACTAAGAAACTTTAAAGCGAACTCAAATGTGTTCTCTTTGTAGTACTGATAGAACTCTTGACACATTGTCTGGTCTCGTAGATTGATGTAAAGCCAGTGCTTCATTTTAGTGACTGCTGGCTTAATCATTTCCGGGAAGAGAACATTTTCTAAATACTTAGGGTTAATAATGTCACGGTGTTCTATAAGCCATGTTGATTTCAGGGCTCTGCTCGTGTATAACATATCGTCATCTTTTAAATTGCGTATTATGTAGTCTACATCTTTGAGTTCTATGGCGAGGTTTATTTTAAAGAGGCGATCGACTGGAGACTCTTCGGGCAGCGCCTCGACATCCTGGACTGTAGCACCGCTCTGTTTAGCTTCACGCACTATGGCGTTTAAATACTGGTGCCGGTTGCCCAGGTTATCTCCCGACAACATGATGGGTGAGAAAGACGCCATCTGAAAATATGATAGAAATGAAATCATTAATTATTGAAAATTGCAATCGTGATTAAATATTCCGTGTTCCGTGAATAAATATTTGCTATAGTCGCTAATTTTCGTTCGTATACATACTGCAAAACAACTTAAGTTTAAATTTCGCGCGCTACATTCAAGGAAAAATCTTGTTGTAAGACCGTGAGAGTTTGACATTAACCATAACATGATGCATAAATTACTTGATCACACAATGTAGTTACACCTATTGTATAGCGATGAATTTAATGGAAATATATTTAAGCTTGACACTCGTAGTCTCGTGAATAACATTTAACCGTAGGTTGGGAGAGCTGGCAAAATGATTGATTACCTTGTTTGGATTCTCAGACCAATGAAATATTTAGAATTAGTATGAAAATGCAACAAAACACTTGCAAATCCTCGCGTGCATTGCCGTCTAAACTGAACAAAAAAAAATACATTCGATTTGGCCTTGATACTATTATAGACACAATGAATTTGCCCGTCCCCAATAGACGGCTAATTGAAAAAAAAAATGCTTTGAGTTAAATGCCCAAAGCATTTATTTTTTCAATTAGCCCATACGGTTAAGTATGTTTTCTAATATATTTTTTTGAGTAGCTATTTTATTTAAATACTTTAAATCCTGTTCTTCATAATTATTCTTTCTTCGTTACATATTTTTTCGATGGTAACATTGTTTTCTAAGTTTTTGATAACCTACCTCGTTGGTCTACTGGTTTTGGGTATGAGAAATTCCTGATTGAAAAACCCAATAATCCTTTGATTATTGGGTTTTTCAATCAGGAATTTCTCAGCAGCAGCCAGGGAGTCTGGACCTGTGCCCGATTGATGGCAATAGGCTCGCCCCCAATTAAAAGTACTTTAACATAACTGGCGAAATGTGGCTGTACTATTAGGTACACCTCGGCCTAACCCTTCAGTGATTACAGGCGTGATGTTATGTGTTTTTTCCTGGCTACGGCCTTGGATAAGAAAGAACCCTAAAGCCCTGGAGAAGATATTGGATGGATGGATTGCAATGCAACGCCCCTCAAAATACTGTCGCTTTTACGAGCGTTCTAATTGGACCCACTCTAAAGCCGCCACTAAATTATAATTCCTATATCCTCCGATAAGCGGCTAATGTAAACAAATAAGTCCAGAACTCCAGATATACATATGTATAGAGATAACAATTAATTATTGAATGTGGCAAAGCAATGTGGCAAAGCTAGCTACCTATGTAGGTCATAGATAGATACTAGTATTTTTGACCAACAACCTGTGGGCGGCTAATACCAACATAGATTTTTTTTGGTTGATATCTATTGCATTTGCATTTTTAGGGTTCCGTTTCCAAATGGCAAAAACGGAACCCTTATAGATTTAAGATTCACCGTGTCCGTCTGTCTATCCGTCCGTCCGAAAATACGTAAAAAGGCTGTGACATAAGTCTTTTTACTCCGAGACTACTGGAACCACACAGTTAAAATTTGAGAGTAGGTGCCTTCTATGAACCGCGACAGAAATATGATGTAAAATTATGAAAAATAAAAAAATTGGGGTGGCCCTCCAAACATATAACTGTGTGCGTGCGGTCCATGGCCCTTTACGGGGCACCGGTGTGGGCGCGTTCCTAGAGGCGGCGACCAGTTCGCTGGTTGAACGCGTCCCAGAGGGCCATCCGGCTGGTCAGTGGATACCGCACGGTCTTCGGTGAGGAGGCGAGCCTCCTTGCCGGATTACCGCCATCGGACTTGGAGGCAAAAGTCCTCGGGCATGTTTGGGAGTGGCGCGAGGAGGTGAAACGCCGAGGCATTACTCCGCTGCCACGAGAAATCACGGCACAGCGGACAGAGCTCTGGCGGGATCTCATGGCGACATGGAGAGTGCGACTGTCGCAACTCAGCGCTGGGCACGCCACAATTGCGGCGATAAGTCCCCTCTTTGAAGAGTGGCTGGAGAGGCGCCACGGCGTCCTGACCTTCCGCCTGACGCAGGTCCTCACCGGACACGGTTGTTTCCGGAGGTTCCTGTTTCGGATAAAGCGGGAGGAAACGCCCGAGTGTCGCCATTGCGTGGATCGCCTGGAGGAGACGGTGGAGCATACTGTAGAGGTCTGCCCGGCTTGGGCGGGGCACCACCGTGTCCTCGTGCAGGCGATCGGCGGTGGCGATCTCTCGCGTCCGGCCCTGGTCCAGGCCATGGTACGGAACGAGAGGGCATGGGAAGCCGGCACCTCCTTCTGCGAAGCAGTAATGCTCGCGAAGGAGGGTGCGGAACGCCCGAAGGAGGATGCGGAACGCCTGAAGGAGCGGCAAACTCTGCGCCCTCACGCCCCTAGCCGCCGCAGGAGACGTCCCCGGCGTCAGGAATCCCAAGTGGATTTCCGGCCACCGTAGGCGCGAGCCTGCGGACGGCGAGCAATGGGTAGCTCGCCGTTTGGTAAAGACCAGGCCCAGGTCAATGGCGCGTTGTGTTCCACGCGCGCCTCAAAGAGATGTCAGCACAAACTACCGGGGTCATCTAGGACCGATGCCTACCAGGGTTGCGGGTTTGTTCGAAAGAGTTACCGTGGCCCTTGGCACAGGCAACTGAAGGAACACGGGTGGGTTTTAGTCAATAAGAATCTGACACGCCCTCCCGCCACCCAGAGCGGGGTTTTGATGATTTCCCACCAAAAAAAAAAAAACATGTTGTGATTGAAAAAATATATATATCTACGTAGATATACATATAACTGTGTGAGGGGTCTATCGATAGCTCTGGAAAATGATATCGAGGTTCCTTAAATAAAATCTCTAATTTCTGAAGAGGAGGAAAATTAAAAAAGAACGTTAAAAAAACTTTCAACGAAAATTGGTTTGAATAAGATTTCATATTTAGTTTTTGATATATGGGACTTTTTCATCAAACTGCAGCAGTAACTTTGTTTTTCTTTTAACACACTATGGAAAACAAATTTAGTTTTGCTGTTGAATGTAAATTTACATTTGAATGAACGTTTAAAATATCGTTATTATATGGCTTATGTTTAACAAACCACCAATCTAGTAAAATGTAACAACAAAAAATCACTTTATATTGCTAAAAATAGTAAACGATTAACAAAATTAAATAACCACTTTAGCGTGAAATTAGAACCAAAAATTTTATAACTGGTGATCCTACCTAAAGCAATCAACTCCAAATTTTAATTGTTTAATCCAAAAATAGTTAATGACCACAAAAAATTCAACAGTATTTTAATATAAAATGTCATTTAAATATGTAACATCTTCTTATCCTATAAAAGTATATTATTCCAGAAAAATCATTACATACCTAAAAATAGTGAATAAACCCCTAAAGTCAAACTTTACACTTTAAACTTTTTTTTAACTTTTCACTATGATTTTGTAAAATCATTCTAAAGTGTGAGCCGTTTATGACCCTAATTATTAACCACTACTAACTAGATAGCTATTTTCTATTTCGCGTTTATTTTATAAGGTTAAGAAATAAACAACTCGTTTATTTAAGATAATTTTCGTTTAGTCTACATTTGACAGATTCTACTTTTGACATCATAGTCTACTATTGACAGATTATACATATGACAGCTTCTACATATGATTAGGCGCATCCTGCACAACCCGGTCGACGGAGCCCCGCTTCGCGTAGGTGAGAGTCAAAGTGGCGGGTGTACCATAGCGAATCAAATTATACCAATTACCAAAAAAATGTACCTATAATGTACTATTTTGTACCTAGCTCTATGAAATCTGTACCTCCTTCAGAACGAAATTATTTCGAAATTAAGGTACACCCGCCATATTGATGTCAATATGGCGGGTGTACCTTAATACTTTATTATTTAACCATTACTCTTAAAATATAATTACATCAAAAAAATGTACCTAAAAAGTACCTCAAGTAAATAGAAACACACACTTGATCAGTGGGATAGTTCCTGAGAAATGAAACAACCGTGTCTGGTGTATATAAACACGATAATTATCATGATATATTGAAATAGTTATATATACATTTATATCGGCTGTAAAAAGACAGTTTCCGAAGCCGAAAGCCACATATTCTACCCATTATTTGGATCATTTTTTTCCACTAGACCCCATACCTGGAAATCCACTGGTTCTGGAGATATTGAAGGTCAAATTCGCAATTTTTTTATTACTTTTTTACGAAAATGCACTCCAAGTGTTATTACTAAACTTTTTTCCGAGCAAACATTACCAGAATTTTAGTTTTTTTTTCGAATTTTCGTTACTCGTTAGAAGTTACAAAAACGCAATGAATATCAAACATATCCGACAAGTTCCTACGTGGCTTAGAGCGAAGGGGCGTGGTTTAACTTTGCTTGCCTGGGTTCGCAGTACATTGCGCGAAATAAAAAATCGTTTTTTTTTCATACTTACCTAAAAATAAAAGCCGTTTTCAGCAATAATTTTTGCACCAAGCTACTTTGTTAGATGTACAGTATGCGTAGTTGACGGCTATGTGATGTGTCTTTTTACACCGTGTATATACCTAGATCAATAATATAGTTAATCATAAGAACGCGCCAAGAAGGAGGTAGAGGTCTGATAGACATACACAACTTACACAACAAACAGATACTTTCACGAAGAGCTTACTTTCATAACAAATCCGAAAATTCTTCACTACACAAACAAATAACGGAACACGATACGAAACTTACGCCTCTTAACCTACACAATAAGAACACTCAAATTAATGAACAACTCATAAACACGCAAGAAAAAATTGCCGCGTGGTCAGACAAAGCCCTTCACGGGAGACACCGAGCCTATCTGAGCCAACTACACGTCGACAAAGCTAAGTCGAACGAATGGCTCAAACGAGGCGAACTGTTTCCCGAGACGGAAGGATTTATGATGGCGATCCAAGACCAAATAATAGGTACTCGTAATTACAGGAAATACATAATTAAAGACCCTAATCAAGCGACTGACTTATGCAGACATTGCAACACCGCCTCTGAGACCATACAACATATTACAGGAGCTTGTAAATCACTTGCATAGACTGACTATAAGCATCGAAATGACCAAGTTGCCGCTATTATACACCAACAATTAGCATTTAAATATAAACTCATAAATGAGATGAAACCATATTATAAATATAAACCGGAATTAATACTAGACAATAACAATCAGAAAATCTATTGGGATCGGACGATAATAACAGACAAAACTATACATTTCAATAGACCAGATATAACCGTTCACGACAAAGCCAATAAAACAGTTTACTTAATAGATATAGCTATCCCGAACTCACACAACATTCAAACTACAATATCTGAAAAGCTTAGTAAATATCAAGACCTCGCCATAGAAATAAAACCCAGTGGGAAGCATAAACCGTCCACATTGTCCCTATAGTGCTCTCTTCCACTGGTATCGTACCAAAGTCTCTTATACAAAGCCTTCACACTTCACACATGCCTCCCCACACACTTCAGCTGCTCCAAAAAGCAACAATTCTCAACACCTGTCGCATCACCCGGAAATTACTTACTTCTTCTACAATATCATTCACATTCACCATTTAAACTCCCCCCTACAAACTTGGCTCCGGCCCGTGGGTAGGGTTTTTGTACTCTCTTACGAGAGAAGAACATAAAATAACTTGAAAGAATAATAAACAAAAGTAAACGAGACACGGTTGTTTCATTTCTCAGGAACTATCCCACTGATCAAGTGTGTGTTTCTATTTACTTGAGGTACTTTTTAGGTACATTTTTTTGATGTAATTATATTTTAAGAGTAATGGTTAAATAATAAAGTATTAAGGTACACCCGCCATATTGACATCAATATGGCGGGTGTACCTTAATTTCGAAATAATTTCGTTCTGAAGGAGGTACAGATTTCTTAGAGCTAGGTACAAAATAGTACATTATAGGTACATTTTTTTAGTAATTGGTATAATTTGATTCGCTATGGTACACCCGCCACTTTGACTCTCACTCGCGTAGCTCCTATTACTGGGTGGTGGTTTACAAAAAAATGGGGCACCTCAAGTCCCGAGCTCGCTTCGCTCGCTCTTGCATCCTATGTGCATTTAGCTCCGTGTATTTAGGTAGAAATAGCGCAAATATTTGCACATTAAAATTTAGTGATCATTTACTAAATTTGGTTGCATAGTACAATTTAAAATGCAGTCATGACTAAAATAGCTAGAACCATTGTAATTTTAGGTTTCCATTTTTTGATTTAGGTTTAATTTTTTTGCTGATTGGTACATATTTTAGGTGATAGAGGTTATGGTCACAAAGTTATTTTTGGTGGATATTATATTTATCCCCTTATTATATTGTTTGGTGCCACGGTACCCTGTGTGTGCGAGTACGACTCGCACTTGGCCGGATTTTTATTTCTATGTGAAAAAAGTCCCATGAAAATCCGACCACTATAAACTTCGTTCCACCTCTTGAGTATTTCTTGTCTAATTGCAATCGACTAAAATGGAATATCTGCCAAAGTGCTTTACGCGCGACGTTGAAACTGAGCGAACGTAATATTTGAACGCAACACTGGTAAAAAAAATCTGTCAAAAGAGTCAAACAAAACTGTCAAATCAAATACACTTACGAGTTTACAAGTGCAGACTTGCAGAGGTTTTATTGTTATTGCAGTTGAATTTTGTGTGGATTTAATAAAATTCGAATCAAAATGGAAAGAGAAGCGGACATAACTTTGCCAGCTCTTAAATTCTTGACGAGTGAATCTGAACATGTTTGTAGGTTATGTTTTTCTTCGACAGAACATCAAGAAGTATCGTTTGAAGACATTGTACGGCTTCAGAGGTCCTATTTAGATGAAACCCTCACTTTTGTGGATATGTTCCGTGAATTATGTGTAAGTGTCATTAAAGGATGTGTATCTCTCCAAGGAAAGAACTAACAGAAGTGGTATCTTGATTAAATTATTCGAACATTACACTGGAATTAGTTTAATGGTTTATTTTATGCTGTTCCAGGTTGTCCAGGAGCCTTCTTTGCCACAAGTCCTGTGCATGAACTGTGCCACTATGACCATCAACTCTTACCTCTTTCAAAAACTGTGTCAGTCCTCCAATGACAACTGGAACTCAATCATTAACAGGCTAAGCACAAGTTTAGACCAGTCTTCAACTATAGGTCCCAAGCTAGGTGTTCAAACTGTGTATTTTGTAGTGAAGGATAATGAAAATCTCATGTTCACTAGTAGAAAACAGCACACTGTAAGAAGTAAAAAGACTGCCCTTAGCAAAATAAGAGAACTGGTCAAAGATAAACGTTATAGGGTGAAGAAGCAGAAAAAATCAAATATTATATGTGAAGAATGTGGAGAAAAATTTGTCTCCAACTGCCACCTGGTCAAACATATGAAGGTTCACAGTAACTCCAAGCATCCTTGCATGCAGTGTCCTAAACTGTTCGCCACGCAACTACAACTAGACGAGCACGCTGAAAGAGTGCATTATCCAAAAAAAATTCAATGCCCAAAGTGCTCTAAAATGTTTAGTACTAACAAAATGCTGACATTGCATGATAAACTACATCATGTGGCTGCAATATGTAAACTGTGTTTTGTTCAGTTCCCCTCGAAGAATTACTTACGGGCGCACTTAAACAAACATGAAGTCAATACATGTCCACGCTGCAACAAAGCTTTCCTTAACAAACACACCTTTAAATTACACCTAAGAATTTGTGGTAAACTGAAAAATCAACTCCCAAGCTTCTTTTGTGATATTTGCAGCAAAGGCTATGCTACAAAGAATGGTTTGCGGACTCATTTGAAAACAGATCACGGATTTGGAAGTGTGCTATCTTGTAACTGGTGTGGCAAGAAATTTGATGCTAAAAGTAGGCTGAACAACCACATTGTAAAACATACAAAGGCAAAGAACTTCCACTGTGATCACTGTGGTGGAAAATTCGTGACACAGGCAGCTTTAGTTTACCACACACGTCTCCACACAGGCGAAAGGCCTTTTCCTTGTGATTTGTGCAATGAAAGCTTTCTTTCGGCATCCCGGAGGATGGAACACAAGCGGCGGAAGCATTTTGGTCCTACGAAAGAGTGTCACATTTGCCATGTTAAGTTTGTCACTGGACATCAGTTGAGGAAACATGTCCAGAGACACTACAATCCTCATAGCAAGTTATTTGTGCCTGAAGCACAAGTTCCATTTGCAGTTTATCCAAATGTTAGTACAAGTGTAAATAATAACATTAAGACGCAGCAATATCCAAATATATCAAAGTTATTATCAATGTGAAAATGAAGCAACCTGCCTAAAAGTTGATATCTATACTGGAAAGAGCACCAATAGAATAAAGCAATCGCTTAAATGATGTCAAGAAAGATCAATAAGGAGTACTCTACAAATTTTCAAGACATTATGCCGTCTGTGATGAAATTGATTACTTATGACAAAAAATCACTAACTACAAATACAGGGTGGAATATGTGGTTTCCTTTTTCGGTACGGTGTCCCTTCCACTGTCCACTATTCCAATGGCCAAGTAATAACTTTTTGTCTTTTGAGGAAGAAAGAAGTATAAATGAGACAAAGATGAGCAAAACCAAACAAAAAGATATTGAATAGGATAGAGATTAATAAAACCAACTATTTTATTAATAAAACTATTGTTGTACACCAGCACTTAGAATAATTACTTTAAAATTATCATTAAAATAAATTGTTAATAATAAATCAGCATGCTGTCAATATGGCAGGATTATGTACTGGTCACACGAAATCTAAGTCATCAATTCGAGAAGACAATGAAAAAGACTTTTTTCTGGATGTGAAATCATCAAATGACCTCTCCCACTCTGGGTGGAGCGGGAGGGTGTGTCAGACTCTTACCAACTAAAACCCACCTGTGTTCCTTCACTTGCCTGTGCCAAGGTGCCAAGGGCCACGGTAACTCTTTCAAACAAATCCGCAACCCTGGCAGGCATCGGTCCTAATGGACCCCGTCAGTTTGTGCTGACATCTCTTTGAGGTGCGCGTGGAAAACAATGCGCCATCGACCCGAGCCTGGTCCTTACCGGACGGCGAGCTACCCATTGCTCGCCGTCCGAAAGCCCGCACCTACGGTGGCCGGAAATCCACTTGGGATTCCCGACGCCCGGGGCGTCTTGCGGCGGCTAGGGGCGTGAGGGCGCAGAGTTTGCCGCTCCCTCAGGCGTTCCGCGTCCTCCTTCGCGAGAAGGAGGTGACGGCTTTCCATGCCCTCCGTTCCGTACCATGGCCTGGACCAGGGCCGGACGCGAGAGATCGCCACCGCCGATCGCCTGCACGAGGACACGGCGGTGCTCCACCCAAGCTGGGCAGACCTCCACCGTGTCCTCCGGGCGATCCACGCAATGGTGACACCCGGGCGTTTCCTCCCGCTTTATCCGAAACAGGAACCTCCGGAAACAACCGTGTCCAGTGAATTCTCGCGGCAGCGGAGTAACGCCCCGGCGCGCGGCGTTTCGCCTCCTCGCGCCACTCCCAAATGTGCGCGAGGACTTTTGCCTCCAAGTCCCATGGCGGTAATCCGGCAAGAAGGTTCGCCGCCTCACCGGAGACCGTGCGGTATCCCCGGACCAGCCCGATGGCCATGACCCTATGGGACGCGTTCAACCGGCGAACTGGTCGCCGCCTCAAGGAACACGCCCACACCGGTGCCCCGTAAAGGGCCATGGACCGCACGACCCCCGCGTAGAGCCTCCGGCAGGAGGCGTTTGGACCTCCTAGATTGGGCGGGAGCCGCTTCAAAGCAGCCCTGGCTCTCTCCAGTTTGGGAGCCAAACGTCGGAAATGCTCCACGAAGTTCCACCGGCTATCGAGGACGAGTCCCAGGTACTTCATCGTCGACTCGACGCCGATGTGAACCCCTCCCACCGAATGAAAAAGACTTGAAAGTGCAATTAAGTAAAAAACAAGTGCTCGAAATAAAACATCAATTGTCTAAATGTTTGTTTTAATATTAAAGCAGAGACTTAACTTCTAAAATACTATAATAAATTCAATATTGATTTTCTCTCTATAAAACATACACTGAAATAAACAGGATATTATATATTTTGTCCATTTCCAGTTGTCACCACCGACTTTAACAACAAATGAGGGAAAAAATCCTGATTTTGGCCACTCGTGACAAAACGGGTACAAAATTACATGTAATCTGGGTACCTACCATGCGGCCATGCAACTCAACATAGGAAATCTGAGTTTAAAAACTGGCAGGGAGAAAAAGTTCTGAGAACACCTTGATAGCCTTGAACAATAAAAACTAAAACTATCTGCATTATACTGCATTAAATAATAATATTGTGTTACAATTCCTAAAGATTCCACTTGATATTGATAAATTATTTTAGGTATAATTTCATAGTCAACTCAATACTAAATATGACAAAAAAATACACAAGACAATAAAGGCTTGTGTACTTTTTGTCTCTTGGTAGCTTTTAATGAGCCATCATTGTCCTGGATTATAAGTCTACTAATCTAACTCGCATATTTTCTACAGCTGGGATATTGGGCGGTATTAAACTCCTGCCAGCATACAGCTTGTTGGAAGGATCATGGTGTTTCTTTATATGCTGCTTCAAGAAATTAGGTGTAAAGAATTTGCGAGAGCATATCTCACACATAAGGGTTGGACCAACATGTTTGAACTTTATATGCTCAGCTCTAGCCGAGGCATTCACAAACTTCTCATCACACACCGTGCAACTGTATGGCTTGTCCCCTGTGTGCCTTCTGGTATGGTACAACAATGCCTCTTTAGAAACAAACAGTCTACTACACAAGTCACACTTGAAATTCTTTTCACCAGTGTGCTTTACCATGTGAACCTTTAAGTAACTTGGAGCAGTAAATTGTTTATCACAGTATTTACAAGTGTGCGGCGTTGCATTACCATGAATAAATCTATTGTGGACCCGTAATCCTCCAGGAGTACTGTAGCCCTTTCCGCACTTCTCACAAAAATATGTTTTCTCAATTTTACTCCTTATTGGATGTGGGTCCAACATGTCTTCCAGACATAATTTGACATGTTTTAAGAAGAATCCTTTAGTGTTGTAGCTTTTGCCACATTTAGGACATTCACTTTTGGAGATGTGTTTTTGTTCATGGGTCTGCAGCTTTTCTAAACTTTTAAAAGGCTTGCCACAGTCCTTACATACAAATACTCCATGGACTGTATCCCGATGTTGTTTCAAGCTCTCCTCAGTGCATTTAAACTGATTGCATTCAGGACATGCATACAAATGCTGACTGTCTTCATGTGCAGCCAGTTCACTCTCATCACTTAAATTATCATAGCATTTCTCACATGTGAGTATAGCATGACTTGACATGTTATGAACTCGGAGCTCCAATATGTCTGGAAATTGTTCATTGCATTTAGTGCACTGAAAAATATTACTTGATTTAGCTTTCTTCTTCTTTGCTTCATTTTTCACCAAAACAAGATGGGACTCATGTTCCCCGACTGTTATGTACAGGGTTTGATCTGTACTTGGTTTAATATCAGCAGTCAGTGCATTGGAGAGATTATTGAAGACATTTTGGAGTACATTGGTTGATTTTTCACATGATTGTAGGAACTTTAGTGAATCAAGTGCTTTGTCTACACATGGCATGCACACTGCATCAATCCCAGCAATCTCTTCACAGATCTGGAAACAGTAATACTCAGATGTGAATACAGGAGTTGAACTTTGTCAACAATGACCTCAATGTCAGTATAGGGAACGGATTCTTCAATATTTTTAGCTAGCTTTATACTTAATAGGGCAGAATAAAGTAATCATAGGACTACGGGATTTCAAGTACAGCTTTCTCAACTTTTAAGTTTCAAGTAGGCAACCACAATCTTTTGCACATTAATGATAACATAATGAATTGCTACTTACTTCAGTCCCTAATAGTTTCATTAGGATTTCAGAAAGCGTTAGATAAGACCCACTCGTGGAGTCCAGCGACACAGAATCATGAAAACGAATGTAATGTTCTTGAATATCTTCTAGGCATAACCTGCAGTGGCTGTACCGATTTTCGCTCAGTACGTTTGACACAAGCACATTTAATTCTGACTCTTCTATCATTTTCACGAAATCCACAACAGCTTCAAATTGTTTCTTGAAACTAAACAAACCTAATGCAGTTCAAAGTAGAGCGCGCGCTTAAAAATTTTTCGTTCAAGAATCTCCTTCCCACGTACATAGATCAATCGCCGCCATGAATCAAAATGGCGGAGGCGGTCAAAAATGCTTTATTCACACATATTTTAAAACGACTTGTGTGGGTTAATTTTGGGATGAAGTCACTAATTTTTTATTTGGGAAATATTTTCCTATTCTCGAAAAACGTTCACATAAGTAAATATTTGTTTAATAGCGTTATGAAGGGTCGAATGAATTGTTTGGTATTTTGAACACTTGCAACTTTCTGTAGAGTAAACATTTAGTTGAATTTGACATTGACAGCGCCTTTATTTCGTACCAATAAGGGTGGTTTTCTGACTACGAGCTAGGTTCGGTGTTACAAGAGTAAAGTCGAAACTGTAACGCCATCGTTGGTTTGCCCTTGTACGCCCTACAGACTCACGCGAGAAGAGACCTTGAAGGTCTCTACACTCGTGCGACCTTCTCCCGAGACCCGGGACACCCTTTGCAACGGGCAAAAAGTACCGACACCGATCGGAGAACAGGCGAGCGCAAGAATGAGATGGCGAGAAACCAATCATTTTCACACTTCTCGGGGCTCTCGGCGTGAAAATCTATAGGGCCCATTAGTTTCAAGTGCAAATTCAACTGCAATCTTCGTTGCGAACATATCATCACTTCCTCGAAAAAGTAGGTGACTGTGTCCCACGCGGTCTCGTTTTGGCTCACAAGCAAGCGTTGTGCTTCAGCACGACGACGCGACCCTAAATGACCGAAAGCAGAAAGTTCAAAGAGCGTTACCCGCAGAATCATACATGCATAGCTTGTGGCAATGGAGTAAATAAAAATAATTTTATCCTCCAGCCCCCTTGAAACAGGTCCACAGGGACGGCGAACTTTGGGACGTCCGCCGCCCCCCATATAACAAGACCCGAGGCGGTGGCGCGTAGTGTTCCGCGCCCGCCCTTATTAGACGTCGCGGGAGGTGTTCTGTACCTCACTCCCCCCGTGAACTTGAGGAAGCCCGCGGACCCTGGCGGCACTAGCCGGGGATCGTGGAATGCGCACTAGTTCCCATGATCCCCGGTGCAAGTGTGGGAAGGGAACACCGGGGTGGTTTTTAGCCAGTTCAAGTCTGCCTCTCCGCCCACCCAGGGCGGAGGACATCCGTGGGGATTTTACACCCGGGAACAAAGAAAAAAAAAGTATTCGACTCTATAACTCCTTAGAGTATAATTATTATATGTTCTGTGCTCTATAATCTGTGGGCTGGTTTGACAACTGACAGTTGTAATGCGAAGTTTTGTTTACCATTTATCGAAACGAATTAATTTAATGAAAGATTGCAACGACACAACGGATTGTGATTGTTACTCAATCACTCCGTGTCCGTACGTAGCACGTATTTTATTCTCACCCACATACATCAAAATTTTTACGCGAACGAAGTCGCGAGCAACAGCTACTAGAATAGTTTACATAATCTTTAAAATGCCAACTCTAAGTCGTATACTTCGTGATATTTTGTCTGATACATCGGACTGTTGTAGCTTGTGCTTTAATACGATAGAAGAAACTGAAACCCCTTTTAGCATTGAAGATGAGGTTTCTCTAGGTACTGATATTGAACAGACTGAAATATTATATGAAATAATAAACACTGTGTTAGGAAATAAGGTGAGTGAGCAAATCAATAGTATAAGTATAAACCCCCCTGGTCGAACCCAACTTCCTTTAGGTCACAAGTCCTCCACAGTATTTTATACAATTAACTTTGTATGTTTCAGGTTTTCGACACCATTTCTGTACTCAAAGTGATTTGCCAGAAGTGTACAGGAATAGTTTTAAACTGTTATAAATTCATCCAACAATGTCAACAAAATATAAAGCAGCTGTGGTCTACAATAGATTCCCTACAGAAAAAAAACCAAATTTTTGGTGCAGGAAACTATGATTACAAGTCATTATTTGTTGCTTTGGACAGTAACAATAATGTGGAGTTGTATTATGATAAACACCAAAACTGCAAAGATCAAGAACTTTTACATAAGAGATTTCAAAGGTTATACAAAGATGTCCAAGCGTTATACATAGATATTGAATTAGAATCAAACTGCAGTGCTGATAATAAAAACTGTGATGTGGATAGAAGCAAACAAAGTAGTGCATTGCAATCTGTCATACTTGCTGACACAGTACATGACAAAGACAACCTAAATAATCTTAAATGTAAGACATGCTCGAAGACATATCCAACAGTTATGAAAATGAAACAGCATTACCTAAGGGTGCATGCACCCAAAGATTTTAAATGCTCCCAGTGTCCAAGAAGTTTTGGTACTTCATTTCTGCTGAGAAATCATACAAAAGACAGTCACACTACTGCTGTCTGCAGCCAATGTGGCAGGACATTCACCAACCTTTACACTCTAAGACATCATGAAAATGGTCACAGATTGTCAGGCCTTGTCTGTCAGACATGTGGTAAGGTTTATAAAGGTAAGCAAGCATTCAATAATCACATTGAGAAGAAATTGTGTGAAAAGATGAGGAAGTCAAACGCAGAGTCGCAGCTTGCATGTGATTATTGTGGAAAAAAGTATGCTCAGAAATCAAGTTTAAGTAATCACATCCGCTTAGAACATGAAAATGGTACAGCTCTGATATGTGACTGGTGTGGTAAGAAATGTAGTTCTACGAGTCGGTTAAAGGATCATATTATAAAACATACAAAGCAGAAGAATTTTGAATGCGAACATTGTGGAGGCAAGTTTGTATCAAAGACATCCTTGCTGTATCATACAAGAACACATACAGGTGAAAAACCATATAAATGTGAATATTGTGACATGACGTTTTTGTCTGCATCGCGCCGCTCTGAACATGTGAAGCGACACCATACACAATCAAACTTAGAATGTGATATTTGTCAAGGTAAATTCAAGGGTAATTCATCTTTATTTCGACACAGGAAAAAGCATTTTGATGCAAGAAGTAGATACTATTGTAACCCTACAGCCTCAGTTGTTTAATCATCAAATAATGTACCTAAATCTAAGTTTTTATTTATAAGTATAATAATTTACAATTCTTTTCGATTTTGAAAGTATAAAATACACTTGAAAAATGTGTTCATTAATTTAGTTTTAAAATCCTTTCTCAAAGCAAATCATTATTGATTGAAACCAGTAATCATGGAGTTTGGACCATCAATTTTATTTACATATACAGTATCACCAGTACCAGCCAGAATCAAAGCCTACAAGTTTCTTTTTTGCCACCATTTTGGCTATTAACTTCCTGAACACGTCGCTTGCATTATCAACCACAGCTGACACACCATAATCCATAGTGGGCATAGTTGGTCTTGGGGAAACTTAAAAGAAAAATATTATTTTTATTTAAAATCAAAAACCATGACCAAACCTAAGTCTGATGCCACACAAAGTTAATGTAAAATATAACATCAATAAGTACCTATTATATTAATTTATTCATGTGCATTAGTATGGGTTAGGGTCTTCGGAAAATGTGACAGTTCCCATGCTAAACTGACTGGCCAGGTTAAATAGGTATCTATATTTGATAAACATGCATCAGCCAATTAGCTGATAGTACTGCTTCAATGATAGCTATACATACTAAACCTACTACCTACATGAATACTTCAACTGGTTGATACCTAAAATCTAAATAGCTTATTTGTAAGGATATTCAGAGGCACAATAGCATTTGATTGAGAACGACGATGGACGACTTAGGCTAATATAAATTCGTGCACCACTCACTAACCATGTGTCCTGTTTCTGTTTCCAATTCTTTTCGTACTGTTCTTGCGGCATTCGAACTCAGTGATGTTGAGCTGTTAAACATAAAATGTTTTAGGTACTTACTCTTTTACGAGTTGAGTCTACGTACTTATGTAGTTGGCTTCAAGATCGTTAAATAGAAGTTTAAAATTTAACATACCGTGAACAAAAGTACTAGCAATATTATAAACTGGGACCGGAAAGCCATTTTATTTAATAATTTTAGCAAAATTAAGCCTAAAACAAAAGTCAAAATATTGTCATTTTTACTTCAAAAGATGTCAAAAGTCGCGCCATTTTTTTGATCTTTTTTTCTTCACAGAAAATTCGCTGCAACGTGGCCTTTCGTTTGATGCCCTTTCCTTGCCCATAATCTTTCAAGGATTTGAAATGTTCCACATCTATAGACTATAATGTCATTATCTTATCATGAATTTGAAACATAAAAAAAGATTTTTATGTATGTCTAGTCGCACTCTACTCACCGTCTGCTGCCTAGCCTTTTCCCAACTATGTTGGGGTCGGCTACCAGTCTAACCGGATACAGCTGAATACCAGTATTTACATGGAGCGACTGCCTGTCTGACTTCCACAACCCGGTTAGTAGTTACGTACATGGATTATATACGATGCCCCTTGGTAAGACTGGAAGTTTGTTTACTTGTTTACAGTATTGCAGTCGTAAGTATTTGTGTGTCTGTAGAATTCAAAAGTCAGCATCTCGGATTTCAGAGCCATAACAAAACGCAATGTTGAAGTCGTTCGAATAGTACCAATAGATGGCGCACCTTTAATTGACAAGCCTTCCGATTGGTTGCAGACTTATTGCATCTCTTTCTTTTTCGACAGCAAGCAAAATGGCCGCAACTCATTGTGATACGACAGACGTGTTCGAAACTTTGCGTGATGTCGTGTGTTATCCTTCGTAAATAAACATTATTGTTCAAGTGTCGCGTCCCCCATTAGTGCTCAGTGTTAGTGCATGTTGTGTTGGCCCAAGTGATCACGTTGTGATTAAACATCCATCTAAAAAGGTGTTTTGTCTGTGTTTTGTGCCTTGTTTTCGTCAATAAACTTACCCTGACATCTGTTTTGGATTTATGTTAACTTGAATACGGTAAGTGTACTGCCTGCATACAAGTTTATCGATAAAACTTAGTTTGTAATAGTTGTGTAAATAGTTTTAATTTCATAAAGTTTTGACAGTAGTTTGTCTCGTTTGTTTTTATAGTTTGGTTGGCAAGCGCGATAGAGAGGGTAATGGTATGCTAAAGTTAAGTCACTCCCTATCCCTTCGAAAGTGTGCCGCGTATTATTGTTTTGGTGGTGACCTATTACGAAATTTGTGGTTTGTGAGTGGCTTTGATGTCGGAGGTCGAACATGGCAATTAAAGACTGGCCCAAGATTAAATGTGACATAAGCTGCGTAGGCAGCGCATGGCGAGAGTGCGACTGTGACATCATATTCGCGTATTTTAAGAATAAATAAATTATATTTTCACTATCACACGTCTGCACTGTGGTTGGAGTGTGTACGTCATGAGCCACGCCACTGGCTAGCCACGAGCCACCCTCCTTCAACAGAGCTTTGTTATATATTTTAAGTACATAGACTGGTCTATGTACTTAAAATAATATACAGCATACAGAGCAATGTGAGCTGTATGACAATGGCAAATAGAAACCATAAATATCAGCTTGGGCACATTCTTTGTTTTTATGGTTTTAACTATTTGCCTAGTCAACAAATAATTGATGTTAATGGCAGGCAAAATTTTGAAAAGTTTAAAACTTTTTCTCTATAAACTTTGGGTGAATTCAAGAGGAGTAAGCTATTGCTCAGTTTAGGGTGATTAATATTGTATTCACATGCCCAGCATAGAGAAGTATGGAAGAAGACAAGCTGTGACTTCCCCAAACAAATTGGGATAACAGCAGGAGAGAATGATGTTGATGATGATTTGCATGTTCCAAGCATAGAAATATCATAGAATAAAAGTTATAAAAAAATTGAAGTTTTAAAAATCTATTTTCAATAGCTTTTGTCCTTGAATTTGTGGAGACCTCTTTGGAATAGCAATAACAGAGACACAGAGTTAATAAAACATAATTTGTGTCTGCATGTGCAATATAAATAATATAATGTGGCAACACTCGTAATATGAATGTGGTCGGGCAAACTGCCAACGAGACTCCTTTGATGTTTGCATAATAATCAAGGAAAAGCTTATTGAAGATTCCATTATGTTTTTTTTTTTTATATACATATTAATGATAAACACAAATGCCTATAACACTTTAGTTTTGAAGACTTTTAAAACATTTATTTTTAACATTAATTTTTTAATGATTCTTTGCATTATTGTAATTTTTTAAAGTTTTTAGCTTCCCTAAACTAGCCTGGCATGACCAACACTGGTGAAATATATTAAAATATCTTTTAGTATAAATATTTTAGACACCTTGTGGTGGGCAAAGTAGATGACAAATACTGGATCACTTTCTAATAAATTTTGTAAAACTAAATGATAGGTTGACTACAAAGACACCCCTGTAATACCCTTACAGATTGGAGCCATTAACCATGTTAAACTACAAACCACATTGAAAACTCAACTCTATTTGAATGCTATGTGACTGTTGTTCCGTCTAAATAACCCGTGGATGTAGAACTAATTCAATTAGACATTGAATGGTTAGGGTATTATGTCATACATCATGCGTAATTGTGATCATTGCTTTCAGGTGATGTGAACGAGTAAACAAAACAAAACATCTGTCATTATAATAATGAAATATGCATGAATTTCATGTTCTGAAGGCATCTGATTATAATTGAAATGTTATTTGTGGGTTTTCTTTTGCAAATGCCCATTATTGGGGCAAAATAATTGTTCTGATGAAGATGAAAACTAGTAACGGAAAATCAAAGGCAATATTTAAATCCATTGTTTGGGCTCATGATTTAAGGACAAAGCCTATGTAAAATTTGGATGGAGTAGCTAGCTAATTAAGTGATAAACTTAATACTGTACATTCTAATCCACAACAGTGCTTACAGTAATAATAAAGCAGTTGTCCATTAAATTATAAAGGAAAAAAGTATTTGAAATACTTAGTAAAAACACAAACATCCTTATTGCAAAACCACTTAAGTCAACAGTCCCTTGTATGGCCGATACCACATAAAAACATATGATTTGCATGCAGAATTCCTATCGTCAATTTGCTAGTCTAGTCTTAGATACTAATTAAAAATATAATAACTCTGAAGAGTTTGTTTGTTTGAATGCGCTAATCTCTGGAACTAGCAGTTGGTTTTGAAATATTTTTTTTTGCATTTGATAGACCAGTTCTTGAGTAAGAATATAGGTTATTTAACATCACGCGACAATCCTTAAGAGCCGAGCAAAACGAGAAACGGGTGGTGAAACCGCAGGGCACAGCTAGTAAGAAATAAATGCCGAGTGACTGCATGACATTGCAGCACACAGATATGACTGCCTCAAACAAAGGACGATTAAGTAGGTAGGTAGGTTATTAACTTAGCTGTCCATCTTCCTAATTTACGTTTTTTTTGTATTGTACCTGTATACTACTGAAATAATTTGTTTGAATATGACCTGTCATAATAATCATATCAGACTAGGCAGGGGCAGAAGGCTTCTTTATTTTATTTTCGTAAAACTTCCTAAAGTTGGTTATTGCTTGTATCACATATTTGCGTCTTCTGTACAGATTTACATATAATGTGAAAGGCTACAGGGAAGATCTTGGTCCAGCATTGAACAATGTCAATCTGTTCATAAGATCGTGAAATACATTTGTAACCGCGCTTGGCGCACGGCCCTTTTTAGGCATGCCAGAATGCCTGTTTTTTTTTCAATTCATAAAACCATAGCTTAATCATAAAGTGTGACAAATTGGCACCAAAACTAACCATGCAGCAGTTATAGGTATGTACGAGCCCTTGCTTGCTAATAAATTTGATAAGTTTCGATGGAAGAATAATATTCTTGCTGATTTCTTGATAAAATATTTATTAATTGTAAAAAGGTGTTTACAATAAAACGGACGAAAGTATACTCAATTATAATTAAATAGTCACTTTACAATAAGGTAAAAATACTTATGCTAGCGATCTAAATGAATGTACGATGTAATCATACAAGATGACACCTATCACTAGAGATGGTTGCTATCTCCAAAACCTCTTTTAGTTTTTTACTCCCTGCTTAAAACTAATGTTTTTCTAAATCATTTTCATAGTAATTTACCAGCAAACAATAGCAACAAATTAAATGTGTTATAAAACAGTTAGCTGCCTCCACTCTCAGAGAAACCAGTTTCCGTAGTATATGCCCTTCACGGCTGATACACACGCGCGCTAGTGTGTGCGAGAGTCCTTAGACTGTGCATTGTGTGAATTATGGGCTCAATTAGGATGTAAGTAGTCTACGAGGTGCTTTTGTACCCTTTTTTATTTTTGCGTGTGGAAGTCCTCATGGATGTCCTGCGCCCTGAGGTAGGCGAAGGGGT
The DNA here is from genome assembly GCA_964057025.1 of Standfussiana lucernea. Lineage (NCBI taxonomy): Eukaryota > Metazoa > Arthropoda > Insecta > Lepidoptera > Noctuidae > Standfussiana > Standfussiana lucernea. Next base: position 11,640,292 of record OZ059810.1, read on the forward strand.
CTGTCAGACTCGTACTGACTAAAACCACACGGTGTTCTTCGAGTACCTTGGGTCGGGGTGCTGGAGTACTGCGGCTGTACACGGCCGCAGGTCCTCGTGAGAGGCGCGTGCGGAACACGGCGCGCTGCCGTCTCGGGCCTGTGTCTGTTCAGGTGGCAGACTCGAGCTTTTGTACCCTTAACGAGAGAATACGAGGTTATATTACGACATAATATGATGAACTCCCCCCTTTTATCTTGCCAAAGCTGCATATCGCCAAAAGAGTAAATATAGTATTTCATAGACCACCCTAACCTCTCGAGGATAGAAACCGGCGCCGTTATGCAATAATTGGCATTGGTGGTCAATTGTCAAATCCTTGCCAAAAACCGATCCTGGAAACTGGCGTGGCTGACTTCGATTACATGCCCGTGCCAGAATAACTGAAGCATTGCTCAGTTATTTGAACTAAAGAAGTCCTGTAACTGTAGAAAATAAATAAATACTTGATAAATGCACCAGGTTATTGTATATTGTGAAATATCTCAGGTACCTATTACCGCATCGAATGCTCAGGAGGCCTATTGTGGAATCTAAAACTCCAATCGATATAGAGAAGTGTCATTTTGGAACTAAGTAAGCAAGATTCCATGGAATACTAATCAGCGCAATCGCAATCATATCATGTAAACACTTTTTTTTAACCTATGAATCAGCAATAGCTGACGCAGTTGATTTATTGATAAAGGGACCCCTTTTACGCCTTTCTTGGCTCCATATCTTCGGGAAGAAATAAAGGTGTACTCAATCCTCGTATAGCGCACGTGTACCATAAAACGATGGTGTAAAGATTACACTAAAGTGCGCACTAAAACTATAGTTTTAAACGATGGAAATAAAAATGTGTGACGTATGATATTCATTGAAGAATGGTGCAAAATTCACATGGTATGGGGGAACATTCTTACCTAAGCGAACCTAATTGTTTTAATTGTTGTTACCTAACTGAATCTTATTAAATTGTTTCGGCAATCCTATTAAAGACCTCTTTCTTGTGTGCTTTCTTTCCGGCCTCAGTAAAGGTCCGTTTTCCGGCTCAATTAAGTCTACTTAACTCTTTTCGACATCCTCAATCAAGAGTTCAATGGCTCTTTTATTCTTCACTGCGTCCAGTCTGTGCTTCCTGAGGGATTTGCATTTTTGAAATACCTTCCTACTTTTAGCAAAACGTTTAGAAATGTTACAAAACTAAGATATAGAGCTCTGAACAAGTATACTCCTAGATACAGTAAAGGCAAATATCTTGTGAATAGTTGACGTCATCAACTTAATGACTGGTAATTGAGAAGGCGAAGTACAGCGTCTAATATGCAGTTACATGGAAACTGTAGGATTTAAAAGACAATGTAAATCTTGAGACAGTAACCAACAATGTTTCTGAAATGCAGAAAGAGGTTTAAATGATTGGATTGTAAAACGAATTATGTACTATATAGTTTCGTGGAGAAATCACAAAACATTGAGAAATTCCTCTAAATAATCTACTGCCGAAACGAATTCGTGAATACTTACTGGAATTTCGATGGCAAAAGCTTCGGGACAAAATATTGTGTCAGAATATCATCAATTCATCACAGACGAGTCCGACATACTCGCAGTCGTGAAGGAAGTACAGCAAGCCACAGTCAGTTAACAAGTTCACAGTCACCCTCGCTTCTATACGCAGCGTTCATTGTTGTTTGTTTGTGCCCAAGCGCCGATGAATGAAATCGGACACTTGCGCCGGCGCGGGCGCACGCACTCGGACATAATTGTCGGATTGTGAGGGCTGCCACTGTGATACCACGTTTATTGGTGCTTTGTTATCAATTATCATGTACTTCGAAAACGGAACACAGTCCTCAACACGAATTTATATTGCTCGCGAGTAAAAATAAAATGTCTAACCCTAATGCGTTCCCATTTAACATCTCGTCACGGTTGTCATCAGTATTTTTTTTTATATTTCCAACATTATAAACGACGTTGGCACCTAAATATGTTTGGAAGGGAATTTAAAAATTCTATGATTTTTAATGAGAAAATATTTCATTGAGAACGTTTTATAAGGTCACCGCGACCTCCTTTGAAATTCGTTACAAAACTACACCATACGTAATTTTTTAACATTGCTAGAAATCTATGCAAACGCAAGAATAATGGAAGCGCACATTCACTAAATGAATTTCCAGTAACCTGCGTTAAATGCTTGCACGCGTTCAATAGACATCGATTCATCGTTAAATTCTTGTGGATGGTCTTTGTAGTCGTGCGGTTGTAAAATGTTGCACAAACATACTAATTATCGCGCAAGACCAATCGGGTTTACGGCTTGAGGTAGCAGACGTACCCGAGTTCTGATACCTTGACGAGGTATTGGAAACTGTTTGAACATAGAATTGTATGATTACTAGTTACATACGTACACGACACGCCTGAATTGCCCAAGGGTGTTTTATCTTACTTATGCACCGTTCTGTTGACGGTTTCAAATGTCAGCTGGTATCTACTTGGCGTCAAGAGGGTTATTTCCCATTTACTGGGCTGTGCCGAACTTGGTCTGATTCACACTCGATTATTTATTTGCCATGTTAACTGGGAGTCGAAAGATTGGTAGGAAAGAATGGAGGAAGACCAAAGACTCGATGAATCTAATAGATGTCTAGAAAGGGAGTGACTGACTACTGAGATGACAGCTGATAGAGATCGTATCAATGAAAGAAGAGGACACGCTACGTCTACCCCGATTAAATTGCGATGTCAGGAGAACGATGAACACAATTAGCTCTAAGCCGAATTATTCACCATCCATACTGGGATTTGAAGCACCTGTCGTCCCGCAACCTTTCTTGCCTCTATTAGACATTTAGTTATTAGTATTTTGATTAAAGATTTCGTATCACATCATCATCAAAAAGGGCTCAATAATGTCGCGAAGTCGTTAACCTTTTTATATTGCACGGCTGACGTAATTTTTTGTCGTCCATAGAGGTCGTTAGCCTCACTGAATTATTGCAAAAAATACAAGGCGATACATTACTTGTTTTAAATCAAGAAGTTCCGTTATAGAGAGTTCTGGATCAACTGTCCAACACATCGGCTTCCGCGGATTCCATAGTTTTGAATTATAAACAATTTTTTCATAGAACTTTTGTGAGACAGCTTCAATTCCGCTTTGCAATATTTTTGCATACTTTGTTAGGTTTACATTCATCAAATTATTTGTAAACATTTCGGTTTTAGAAACGCTATGCAAGTTATCATTTTAAACTGTGATGTATGTGTTTAGAAGTTTTTTTCTGTGTAGGTTGTCGGGCGAAAAAATACCTGGTTTACGTCATAGGGCAGACAGTGTGAGTTTAGTACTAACTGGACATTCCTTACATTCCTCCCGTGGGTCGAGAAACATCTCGGTAATGACATTCCTTTCAGGGCGTTGTTCATTGGCGTTATTAATTAGAAGTCCTAGGTGTAACACATACCGTTGACGGGTAAGAGATGATGCATTATAAGAATATAAGTTGATTAATTAATGTTCAGAAGATTTCGCAAACCTAATTAACAAATGCCAATTACAAAATTAATTATAACCGTGTTATTTGTAAACATTAGCCTTATTTCAACAGATTAAAGTCTGAATGGATATTTAAAATTAACTATTGTGGAAAACCTATTACCTAAATGCACTTCGTTATTCCCAAACTGTATTTCTATACATTATTATACTTCTGTTTAATTACTGTATTTTGTTTCGGGTGTTTGTTATTGTTAAGTCATGAAAACAAGCCCTTAAAACTCGACTGTTGACTTTGGACAAATTGTAAACATTTGTAGCGTGTTTAAAATAGTTTTTGTTCAAACCAAGAACGAAACGAAAAGTTCCATTTAACGCCGTGAGCATTATTTAATGTTAAATTTGTTCCAAGTTATGTTCAGTTATACTAAATACCCAGTAGAAGGCTGTAGAGTCGCAATTAAAAGACAAAAGACATGATAGATGAATTGCGAATCTAGAAATGGAGTCAATGCTAAGGTGACGGCCGGGAGAGATCAATGGAAATCAAAGCCAAATGCTGTTCCAACTCTAATTTAATTGGGATATGATCAGGAGGATGATGATGATGCAATTGTATAAATATAGGCAAAAGAATTGGTTGAAGAACTGTTTGGTCGTGACAACAACACACATGACATCACTCATAAAAGACTATGAGAGACAGGAGAAATGAATACACAGTAGTTACTACCACACGAACGTAGTACATTATACAATAATGATATTTAGCCAACAGGTAGAAGTAGTAACGAATAGTAAACAAATGCTGTGATGCACAAACCGGTTGCGATGAGCTAAGCACCGAGATTCAATTCTGACGCAAGGAGGCGTTTGATACTCCGAGTCTGATGTATTGCCAAAGCCGACCTTCGGCTGCGTTGTCGCATTCATCATGTTTTTTATGTGTTGATTCAGAAAATATTATAGCTTTTGTTTCGGTTTGTTTATATTTTGAATTGAATAAATAAAGAAATGGTCTTGAATTGCTGTTTTCGTCAAATTGGCAATGACGCTGCCGTTTAGGAATCAGTGTATTTTTCTTCGGCAGACTCATGAAATCTACTCCATTTAACCGATCAAGATGGCTTCCCCTTTTAGTTAAAATCTTAATTTTTGCCTTTTTGGGGACTGGCGATAATCACACAATCTTAGAAAATATAGTAAATAAAACTTAATATTCTTAGAGGGTTTTAATTGCATAATTTTATCCTCTATTCGCGAGTGAAGATTGAAAATCAATGTGATATTTAAAATGGTTTACTGCTTCTAGTCACACTTCTCACGGTGCTGTACGCAGCTGTCGCAAAAATCCAAAGCTGAAAAAATTAAGAGGAAACAGGTGCTTAAGGCTCCCGTCCAGCACTTAAACCACATACGTCCAAAATCATTAGAAACATCACGCCATCGATCGTGTAGCAGTTTCCATGAAAAACACAGTTAATTACGACTCTCGCCTCTCCAATTAGGTTAGTTAAAACCTGCAAAAGGCAGCTCGCTTGCAAATTTTAATAATGTATCTGTTAAGGTCAACTTAATTGACACACATACCGAGAACCGTCCGAAAGCGATGCGTTTGTCTTTTAACATGTTTTTTGTCGATTCGGGTCGATGCTTTCCGAAATTATAGGGGTAAGAGTAGGTTGCGTTTTATTAATGGGCTTCCCTACCTGCCAATTTGCATACGGGTTTTTGAGAATATCTTGGGCTTGTCTGCGATCTTGGATTGTTTTTTGGGCTTTGAACGTTTGTTCCACGTGGTCTTATAATTTACCGGCCTTCTCCGATTCTGCAATATAACTTTCTATTGTTGTTCTTCGGACTCTTCCATATTCTGTTCTCCATTTATGAACTGTCTAGCTATTACAATATCTTACGTTTATAAAATTATGTTCTAGGATAAATAAATAGTGAAAACAATTGGTTATTGAAGCTGTGTAGTAATAGAGTTGAGGAAAATCTTTGATTACGAGAAAAAATATTTAAAAACAAAGACGATGACATGTGTGTTGCTGCAATACGCGATTATTATAGTTTTCAATATGTACCAAGCTTAACTAGTGACTAGACGATCTTGTAAAATAAAATGATGCTTGTTTTTGCGAAAAAAAAAAACATTCGGGATTTTCGAATTGTTCTGAGGAGCCTACTAAGATTTCTCGTTGTTATCTTATTTCAACAGCTAAAATCTCAGGACATCGCTGACGAAGAGATAACCTGAAAATAGAAAAAATATTATTCACTTATTGAACCAGTGGAGATAAAATTACATTGCTAAGTGCGCTTTTCAATACCTGAAGATAACTTACTAACATAGCTGCAAATATTACAAAAGCAAAACGCTATTGCACATTTGTGGACATCTGTACTTCACACTAATTCAATAAACATTTAAGAGTTATTTGCATGAAACTGAATAAGACAAGTTTCAAGTTAAAATACATATATGATGATGACAGCAAATGTTAGCACACTAATGTCATATTGTTTTCATGCATTATATTATCTTACTACTATTATAAATGCGAAAGTTTTTGAGGATGGATAGATGAGTGGAGGGATGTTTGTTACTTTGTTGGATGAAATTTTGCACACCTATAGTTTATAGCCTAGATTAGCACATAGAATTTAAACTTTTTTTATAAGAATAACCGAACACTATGCGGGCGGGGCCGCGGGCATAAGATGTTGTCTTCACTAGAAACACCAGTTAGGGTTTAGAATAAAACCAGCAAATTATCAGTAAGTAGATGAATCACTTTAAGGGTACGTGCTCTCGCTGCCCGGGTTAAGTGAGGACTGGTCGAGACGGAACCTTAAAACTCACGCTAAGTTTATTATTAGTATATATCACATCTCTTCTAGTGAATAAAAAAAATGAATCGGGAACACAAAATAAATAGTACCTACATATGGTAAATATCGCGTTTTCAGTGTTAATGATAGTGTTAGTGACCATGTCATTTTAAAAACTTATAATAAAGACGAAGACTGAAAAGAACATTTCTAAAGTTTTTTTGAAGTTATAACAAGTACCTAAGGGAAAACACAATTCCAAGACAGGACAGTCCAAAAGACGAACGCCGCTCGATCTTGGACCAAACTAAAATGGAATGGAACCAGAATATTTGCGCGAAAATACCTTACCCAAACAATAAAGCGTATTCAACAATTCAAAATTTAAATTCAACTTCATGTTTGATTCCGTAATTCGCTAAGTAGACAATTTGGCGTGTTCTAGGAGTCATGTTTATTTATACCGTATTTGGCACAAAGATTGCAATACCTGGTACTGACAGGTTGATATGCCGCCTACGTGCACTATTAATTAACCAGTTCCCTTCAGCTGGCTCCGACAATTTGCACTAAACGATAACTATGATATCGTCCATCGTTTTCTTTCGTTATTGGCGAGATATGGTACCTAATTGATATCCTAGAAAATACATTTTGAGTACTTGGATGATATGGTTACTGTTTTCTGTATTCGTTTCCGTAATTAGAGTCTTTCGTTAAATGTTTTAGAACATCAGCATCATTCTCCTGCCCTTACCTCAATTTGTTTGGGGTCGGCGCAGCATGTGTTCTTCATCCATAATTCTTTATTACTCGTCATCTCAGCAGTGTCCTCCTTTCCAGCTATATCATACTTCACACAGTCCGTCCATCAGAAAAACAAAAAAAAAATGTTTCAGAACATCAGAATAATTTTGAAGAAGAATAAACCGTTGTTTTCGACAAATCTGTAGATAGCTGTCTCATTTTTTGGGATGTCTTCAAGTTTTAAGAAGCATGTGGTTATTTATTTAAAATCTAAGCTACGATTAGGTAGATGATCTAATGTGTGTGTTTTTATCCCAAAAAACTTTTCGAAGTAACTATACTCCTTACCTTGCGTAATAAACCTTTACGGTAGTGATTTATTATCCTTAACTCTTTGAAAACTAATCGAAATCAGTGTCGTCCGTTCAAATATCTAGGTCCAAGGTCGTTCAGCAGACGTAAGTTATTTATCAAGACCGTTCTCGATAGCTAGTCTGACTAAGTTAAATCATTTTATGCATTAATCGCTGTATGGATGACTGAAAGATTAGTTATTGAAGGCTGACCGCTTGGTTTTGAGTTTACTTCGTTCGTTAATTTTTAAGTTAATTTAGGAGACTAACGAAGTAGGATATAATTTCTGAGCCTTGTTGGATAGATTTGGGGATCGACCTTGAATTGTTTAGTGTAGTTTCGGAGATTACCTCCTACATTCATACTTACAAACTTTAGACCTTTTTATATTATTAGATTAGATTTTTGTTTAATAGGGAATTAAATGTTGTTTTACCGTGTCCCATATCACTTAAGATAGGCAAGCCCAAGAATAAAAATACATGTACAGACAGAAATAGAATTCGCGAAACACCCTGTGCGCAATCTATTTAGCATCAGCCTAAATCTCGGTTCCTACATAAATTCTCAGCTTTGCCCTAAATATTTTTCCACTCTAATATTGTTTTGGTTTGTGCGACTTCAAACAGCCGTCTATCTAGATCTTATTATAATTATTATGTTCTATTCGCGACTACGTTTAATGAAAATACGTTATTTAATAATGTAGCTCGTGAGGCTTAGAAGTGTCGTCTGAAAGTCATGTTGTTTCAGATTTTGTCACATTCTTACGTAAAATTGTTCTTTCTGCTGAGTCTCGCCTCCAAATATAGTTTGTTGTTTTTCTACCTCGTAACTTCCCGAAGGTGTCGACTGAGCGAAGTAATCTCGTGATTGTAGCACGACAGATAGTCGACTGAAAATTGTTTTCTAGAATAGATATGACTGACTTGCGGGTGGCCGTCATGTTAAAACATGCTTATTTAAAGTTTCTATGATGTCTAGATTGATAAATGGAAGACACTTGCGATCTGAAAAGAGTAAGTATTGTAAAGCAATCCAACTAACAACGGTATATAAAGGATCAGCCAGACTCGGAAGCCTGTTGTTATAATGAAATCATCGATATAAGTCATTGAGATACAATCCTAAATCACGATCAATCAGAATTCCAAAGCTCTGCAGCTCTGCAGTGGAAGCATAACGTCTGTTAATGATGATAAAGTGATCGCTGAATACCTTACGACGGTCTAAAACCATAAATTAGTCGGCGCCGAAATGCTCAGAATCAGTACTTTATTTGATTTGAATGTAGGTACAGGTATAAGATGTTGTAAAGGGTGGTCCAACCATAATGCACGATGTTAATAATTGTAAATAAAACAAAAAAGTTTTCAGAGAATTATCTTAATTTATTTTTATTATGATATTTAAAAGATCTATGACAATTATGTGTGAAACAAAATATCGGCCAAATGCTCGCCACGGATTCGATGGCATGCTCTATCCGATGGTCCATATTTTTAATGACGCTGAGGCATATTTGAAGTTCAATGTCGTTAATGTGCCGAATTATCTCATCCTTTAGCTCTTGAATTGTTCTTGGCTTATTGACGTACACGTTTTCTTTTAAATATTCCCAAAGAAAGAAGTCCAACTGTGTCAAATCACATGATCGTGGCGGCCAATTGAGATCGCCACGACGTGAGATAACACGGCCATTGAATTAAACACGCAAAAGAGCCATTGTTTCGTTGGCTGTGTGGCAAGTGGCACCGTCCTGTTGGAACCACATGTCGTCCAGCTCCATATCCTTAATTCCTGGCCACAAAAAGTCCGTTATCATCTCGCGATAGCGAACGGCATTTACGGTAACTGCTTGGCCGACCTCATTTTCGAAGAAGTACGGCCCGATGACGCCGTCAGCCCATAAACCGCACCAAACAGTCACTCTTTGTGGATGCATCGGCTCTTCTGCCACACTATCGCGAACAGTAGCAATGTTTTCCGCAGAACGAACTGGGCGAGCATGCACAGGTGTTTTCACATTTCCTACAGACCCGTTTTGCTGAAATTTGCATATAATTCTCCCGATTGTAGACTCATTTGGTCGATTATGCTGACCAAAAAAATCACGAACTGCACGAAATGCATTTCGATTTGAACGCCCATTGTCATAAAACGCTTCAAAAATCTTAACGCGCTGCTCAATTGTGTACCTCTCGATGGTTGAATTTGTCAAAGACTTAAACGAAGAAATTACAAATAAAATTGGGCAAAAAACGTGACGTTAAGGTGTGACTCACAATTAATATAATGCGTTATGGTTGGACCACCCTTTACATAAATTAATGAGATCAGCTGCAGTCTACCTTACGGCGTGCAAATTATTATAAATATTAAAATAAACAAAATAATGTCACAAAACAATATAGAAATTAAAGTAAACGTACATAAGTCTTAAATGGTCAAATTTGTAATTTATTTGCTATCTCCGGGTAATTTATTTGTGAAAATTCTACTTTTAATGATGCACTCGAAAATAACTCGCGACGGCATCCAAACTTTGATGTTATATTTGGATGCGAAAATTTGGGTATTCTAACTAAAATAGAATTTAAATATAGCCAGGTGTATAAAATAAACTAAGTGCACAAAATGTAAGGCACAAGAATGTTGAAACACAGTTGTAAGAAATTATTTAAATACTGTTTGTCATTGTAGCTCTACTACTCATTTGTTACTATGAACAGAAATGCAGTAAGGAGTTAGATTTGTAGTTCTTATTGTCAGTTAGTTTGTAGTAGTCTAGTATAATTTGTTTCAATACATTAAGCTGGAAAATATGATTTCATTTTATAACTTAATAGATATTTTAATCAATCGTCAACGTATAAATGTGTCGATTTATTTGTTACGAAAACAACCAAATACACAAAAAGTGATGTTATTCATACAATGTGCCCACTGCCCAACCTAAATAGCAATATTAGGTCAAAAAGCAGACAGGTGGGTCGTCGACATCAAAAGGATTGCAGGCAATTACACTAAGTGGGGTTACTTGAAGGGCATGCCGTGGCTCCCAAGCCCTTACCATTGGACAAATTATAAGACGGGATCCGACAGAGACTTGTAGCTACAAAGTTTCTTGTGCATATGAATTATACTGTCATCGTTCACGGTTTCACCCAAGAGTATGCAAACTATTCCTGGAACGAACATCAATGTACCCTGAAGTGCAAGGTTCCTAGAAAATGCCCGCTGACTATTTTAGACAGATATGGCGCTATAAAGAGAAGGACACTAATCAGTTTAGCGTTACGATTATTTGAAGATGTTACGACTTCTCCTAATCTCAAATCTGTCTTGGTTGTCTTCCAAATGTGTGATTTTACGATTACTGTGTCTTTGTAGAGATTCCTGGAAATGCAGTTTGGTAACCGCTATTTTTTAAGTGCTGTTGATATTTTCACTTTACAGCGGAGTAAGCACTTGACACGTTTTCAAACGGCACTTTATTCCGACCAACGCCAATGCCTAGTTTCGAAATATTCAATTATAAATTATAACAGCTATAGTTCTCTCGGTATCTCTGTCTATGATCTCAATTGCAGGTGCAAATCAATCATTACTGGGGCAATGGTCTAATTCCATACTTTTATTAAAATTTTCTTACTAGATATAACAATAATTTGAGCAATTAATCGTTCTATTTTAGCTGCTGATTTATTCAAATAGTTTCTCAGTATTCCGATCTCGAGTTATTGAAACACTATCGTAAGTAACCCAGTTTCGTTGTAACTTGCACTAAGTAATATACGTCACTCGGTTTAGGAGTGTCCGGCTAGATAAGAGGTACGGATTAGTTAAGGCATGTATTTAACGCGGTGACAAATTAATCAGAATTTGGAATTAAAAAATAATTAAAGCCGGTAGCAAAAATAATAGGTTGGCAGCTACAGCGAAGGATAATTTTAAGTAAAAAGTAGCAGCTTAATAATCAGTTGTTAGCTTTGTTTTAATTTAAACTGCCATCGAGTTTTTGTTTTGGTAACTGAATTTATTGGCCTCGACGACGGGTTCCGCGCAGTGGGGGTCCTATTTCTGTCCGCAGGGTTTTAAGTAACCTAACATGAATGACATAACGGGAGCTAAATTCGCTCGCTTCGCTCTGTTACATCCCCAGAATACACCTTTAAGTCAGTTAGTCAGCACCACATCATCATTTCTTTCTAGACTTAGTACATTGGTCAGGCAATAGCGCAGTTCGGGTTGAGACTCCCACCGGATAGGTCGCAAGTCAGAATATTGACCAAATTTCCTTTTTTTAACACTGTATTTGTGCCTTTCACCGATTAAAATCAATTAACTTTCAATAATCTTTTTTTTAAAGGATTTCTAAAGCGTGTCCTAACAGCTCACTCGCTCTAGCTCCCGCCATACCATTAGAACCTAACCTATCCGTGTCGGAGTGCCCTCAGCTCCCTGTGTCCTATGTTCTGCTACTTGGCTAGGCAAGAAAATTTATGGAACTCCAAATTATGCCAAGCTATTTTTTTTCGCTGCCAAGCTATTTTTTTAGAGGCAAATAGTTAGTCGCCCTTTAAGTTGTTAGTCGCCTGGAATATAATTAGCCATTAGTTAATATCAGAGAGTCATAATTCATAGATGGCGCGCTAATGAAAAAATACTATCACTGGAGGATTCCTGGCGTAGTGCTCAAGGTTTGTGCAGATTTTAATGCACCGTTAGCCAGCACCATTGCTTCATATACTTACTACTCTGTGATAAGAAGCAGCGATTTGCCACTCTTATGACCGGTATCGCTTGATAACCGTAAAGTCTTTTACCACGAATTACATTGCCGTATTTGCCTATGTGGATGACATAATAATGTCGCCAATTCGGTATTGTTTGTCTGACTTAGCGTCTGTGATATGCATGAGCTAATGATAAAACCTCGACGAAAACAAAATAAAGAAATATGTAACCGTTTTAATGTCGGCTCATTAGTATTCGCAAAGCTTATAATTTGTTTGACCTATTTCGTATTGTAGACCTTTTGCAACTATGCGAATAGTTATCGCATACCGAGTTGTTATTTAAGAGTAACTAACATTATATTTTACTGGCTTGTTGTAGTAAACAAACTGGTTATTGGTTAGCGGATTGGATATACCGTTTAGCTTTGATGATGAAAGATTTTTTTGGCGTTGGAGAACTGGTTTTCGAAATTTTTGCGGTACTATTTTATAGTGTAGCTGTTCTTTAAGATATCACATTTCGTCTTTATCGTGAAAGCAAGTAACGACTTGGATTATTGGACCGTGACCACTTAGATCATCTATGTGGAACCTACTGCCTTAAAATGACGTCACGAAGGTTTCAAACCGAAGCTTCTTTCATCGAAACTACTCTATAACTTGCCAAATCGTGAAGAGCGCACGTCCAGAACCATTAAGTGCAGAAGACCTTGGCAGATGGCGACGCTACGATGAAGGAAAGAAGTGCCGGCACAGTGTGTATGACGATAGCGACGCGTTATATTGCAAGCACGTGTCCAATAGAGCGTGCTGCCCATAGCCAACGTCGCCGGAGACGCAATGCCCCTCTCCGACCCCTTCCTACGGTCATTAAAACAATTATCCGACAAACTAGAAACGCAGTAAAATACGCGTAAACAAACATTTTGTTTGTGTAACCTCACCGAGGTTACAATGATTACATCGCTCAGTTCGTGTGGTTACGTCAAAATTTTAACGTGTTGGCAGTATGGCCTTGCTGTCAAACGCTACGAATGCGACAAAAAAAAGAATTTATAAAAAGTATTCGCGCGTTCGATGTCATTCTAGTCTGATGAGTCACCGCCGCCGGACGTCTCCGCTGCTGCGTTCCACATGGACGACTTTACCGGGTTATCGCTGGCTGTGATAATGATTTGTTTTTATTTCTCACAGTTTTGTAACACCGACTGTTGTTAATTGAATGACAAAACAGATAAGCAAATGATAAGTTAATTGTCTGGTCAAGAAGGGGACTGAAACCTACAGACATTTGTACTGGATAAAATAAAGAACATCATGATCTTCTTTTATCTTATCTCATACAAAAATATTGAATCTATTATGTCAGTTATTTGGTAATGGCATTAGTCATAAACACAAAAAAGGCTGAAAGATATTTTGATGTTGTTAAATGGTATGGCATATCAGAGATGTCTGGCATTGCTTGCTGTGTGATATCATTTGTGGCGAGATGGGATACTGAGAAGCCAGAAGGCAAAAAGTGCAAATTGATATGAGTCATTGTATTAATTTTATTTTACATAAACAACGAGCCCTTAGCAATGTTGCGTTACATCAGGGCTGGCAAACGAACCAGTTAATCTGGTTCTGAGGGACTACTTTTGATTACTTAAATAAAAAAGAGCTTAAGCGTGCAAAATTTGAGGCATTGTATTGTGTCCATACTCCATCCAGGCTTCGAAGTCGTCCAGGATATGATTTTAAAAATGTAACTCTCGAAATAAATACAGCTTAGGACTAGACTGCCCAGAAAAGTTGATTATGTTTAATCCCAACGACTACAAACGGCTACAAACTCTTCATGCAAGAATTAGATTTTATAATGGCAAAGAAAGCGGTCATCAAACTGAATACAATAACACCCGAGCCAGAATAAAAGAAAGTTTTGTACTTAACGTGGAATGCTGCCTGAATTCATTGGCGCATGAAAGGCCTATGTGTATTTACATATATTCTTCCAAATGCTTACGCATAAACAAAGCATCTGGTTCCAATCTATAAAGCTTGTAACAACCAGTAACTAAGTTTCCAAAAATAAAGCTAGCCATTCTAGCCAATAAGCACGGAAAAATCCAAGCTTTGTTTACTATTCAGCTCCAAGTTGGCTAAGCATAAAACACGTGGGAGAGTTCTAGAATATTCTGCGGTAATACTTCGACGGCTGTTAGCCATAAAGTCCCAAAATCTTGTTTACATAATTGGTCATCAAAATTCACGTCGTCAGCCCTGTACCAAGGCAACTACCAATCCGTGGGAACGTGATGTTCGCGATGTTATACTGTTCTAGTTTTAGAGTGCATTTCTCGTGACTCACTCTCAGGGTGTGTGGAGCGACATGATTCGGAATTCCGTTTGGATATTATGACGACATCGCTTCGATTTAATTACGTACGTGCTGATGGCCTGGAGCTTGTTAACCCTTCGAAACTGTGAGTGAAACAGAGAAATAATTCGCAAGATAGAACGTGCACTCGGTGCACTGTGCGAAACAGCGTTGTATTTATTTTGGAAGAGAAACTTCAGAGCGACGCAGAGGGTAAAACGGCACGTAAAATATTTAAATATTTCAGTAAATGAATTAGTCTGCAAAATATTCCCGTGCATTGCTGCAATCCCGAACTAAATACCGCATTGCGCCAGACAGTCCCGACATCGACTAAGCACTTGTTCGTATTTGCAATACAAAAGGCTGGCTGAAACTTATTGCCGCTTGCCAAGTTATCGCGTATTTCACAGACACAGTTTGTTACAGGAAAATGATGTTTGCATTCAGTAGTTTTCATTGTGGAAAAATTATAGCGGAAAAGTTTCAAAAACTTTGATAAAGGACCTAGAGTAGGTCCTTGCGACAAAATACGACGTTTTGCAACAAACCAAGTCGACAATTTCGATTTGATACGCGAACTAAAGCGAATAATTAAAGTATTTCTGGGACATTAACTATGCACTAGCTAGTCCACTTAACTGGCCACCGAATCCAGTGAATTACGCCATTGATGAAAGTGCGAGATTATTATAACATCATCTACATAATGCAATGGCGCACGGACCCACTTTCGAGTAAAAGTGCCGAACGAAAAAACTAATTCGTCGTAATTATTCTTGTTGCCGGTGCCGCGGGTTTCTCTATTTGAATGTGTACTTGCGTTTGCGCAACTCGGTCTGAAATGGGTCATGGTTTTTGGCGTATTTTGCGTTCGATGAAACCTCTACTATTTGTAATAGATGAGAGATTGTCAGGATCAAGGATGTCATTGATTTGTTGACATAAGATTGATGTCATATTAAATCAGAACGTAGTGTTGAAATGTAGTCTTGATTTATGGATGTTTTCGTGTAAATGTCACATAAGCTGCTTTAAAAACATTTCAATAACTTCGGCGTTAGCATTTGGAAAAAAAATTATTAAGATTCTATACATAGTTTTCTATTTTTGATTGTATCACACATGTTGTGTCCATAAAACATAACATAAACACGTGATGAAGTTACAACCGTGGACATTGCTGGCCGCCGAGCGGTGGAGCGGTTGGCTGATAAAATCTTTATTTAACGCCGGCGTCGGGTTGTCTGCGACAATGCTGTGAATCCATGCGTACACACGTAGCATGGCCGTTTTGTTGCTTTATTTACATTTGATTGACTTCTGTGGATGAGAACTATATATTAGGCAGTAAGCCCCTGTTCAATCAAATATATTTTGATTATCCTATCCAATCCCATTTACTTTTTGTAATGAAAAAGTGGCGATTTAGTATTGTAGTGGGCAGCACTTATGCTGCAATAGATTATACCTTCCCGACTTGCAATAGGCAGTGCTGCTTTTGAAACTAGTGCACAGATAAGATAGATACACTGAATTTATTCCTTTGAAATGGCCGAGTGCAACCCAAAATACTCGATACTAGAAATCAGATTAGTAAATGTCAAATCCATCTCGTGAATCAACTGAATCACCCTTTGCTTACGACATCACTATATTTGTACTATCTCTGGATATCATATCGGTTATATTATTTAACAATAAGCGTGTTCTAAAGTATTATTTGATAAACATGACACATTGTAAGATTATGATAGTATTAGGAGCTTCCTTTCATGATATGAATTTATCTCATGGAACTTGTAGTTATGTACCTATGAATAAATAAAAGAAACTGCAAAGGAAAAAATCCTTCAATAGAACTGCTTTCGTAATGAGATCATCGACTTAGAAGAAAATAAAAGTTCCTTCTTCAGTAGTACATGCACCTGAAAGATCAATACCAAAATTCCTTGCGCGTTTCTCGAAGGACAAGAAGAGAATGGACTGCAATTATTTTCTTTGAATGCCCAGCACCTTATAGTGTTTATTAATTTACTTCATCTCGCCTAGTATTGATTCCGCTCGGTCTGAACCACGTAGTGTTTCCTGAAGATTATTGTTTGTTTGTTTAGAAATTGATTGGTATGTTAAATTATAGTATTGTTGTTGGCATGATACGTTATTAATGTTGATTGAAAGTAGGCAACTTTTACTGGAGTATGCATGTCTTTCAGCTAGCCAGTTTTTGCATGGAAAGTCCATTTGCAAATGTACTCCTTTAATCAGGCAGTCTTCCTGGACCTGCGAGAGATGGAAGCCTTTCGTATCGCCTAAGTTCAGAGTTCACGTCAATGGATTCTGATATTTGCTTTTAAAACATTTAAGTGCTAAATGCTCTGTCGCATAATCAGCCTGCGTGGGACTGCTGGGACACAAGCTTGCTCTCCATCAGAGGGAGTGGATGTTACACGTCTTCGAAGTTTTTGTTCTAGGACACCCCAGTTTCGTCACGGTATTTTCCATCACCGTTTTGTCCGTTACTTTAGTTTAAATGCTCTGTAACCTTTGATATTTTACAATTAGCGGCTCGATAATTAATTGCTCTGCCTATCTTATCTTCGAACTATTGTTTTTTCGTTAAACTGATTATCCAGGTCAAGGCCATCGGTAATGCTCGGTAAACCCTCTCTATTTTATGTTATACTACTTAACTCAGCCGCTCTGTTGTCTAGACTCATTCAATGATCAATTTAGCCATTTATTAGATGTACTTTAGATCGTATACGATTTCAGTTGCAAGGTCACTTTTTTGAAACGATTTGTGGTCTATAAAGAGCGAGCTGTTGAAATAATTCAAACGAAATCAAAATCACAGGCACTTTTGAATGGTCAAATGTAACAAAAAAGAAGCTACAGTCCCAGTAATAGAGAATAATAACTTATAGTTGTCCATTCCAAAACGTATATCTCTATGGAGAAGAATGGGCAAGAAACACCATGGAGACTTTCACCAGCATTACATTTACGCTACGAAAGGAAACGATGCGAAAATGATTTTGAAATTCACGATGTACATAATATTGTTTTTAGCCTCATGTCAGGTAGTAGCACTACGGCTAGCACGCACCAATACGCCTATAAAACATCAATAAGACTACTCTTGCATAAAATGTGAACATGATAAAAAGCCTCCACTGAAATATAAATAGGCATGAAGGGCCTACCTACTTAGGTGACTGTGCAAAGGTTACATTTTACGTAACTAGAGGTCACTCATGATATCCCAAGTTGCTCCTGTATTTTCATAGGATGATTCAAGTGAATTTAAAACATACTTTATTATTCTCGTTGCTATACGAGTAGGCGAAGACAAATTAAACGATGGGTGGTGCTTGTACCTGTGTAAAGTTGAAATGATTAGAAAGAAGGTGACTAATGCGAGAGATGACGAGTATTAGAGAAGTATAATGGAAGAAAACATGCTGCACCAACCCCTAATATATTGGGATAAGAGCAGGAGAATGAGAGGTCACGCATAATATCCAAGTTGCTGGAAACCATAAGCTTACCCAAAGTATTCGGCATTGTCTTCTAAATATTCGTCTAACAACCTACACGTGCCTGGCTGAAATTCAAGAGCGTCCAACACAGGATGTCATCTTAAGCAACCGTAACAGATTTCTTCGGAGTCTATTTTCGGCCATGTCAATTACCATCTTATAATTTTTCTATAGCCAGTCTCCAGCATATTTTGGCAGTGTCCACGCCTGTCATACTCAGGGCTGGGCTGAATATATGAGTTGCTTTAATTAAAATACAAATGAATTTTTCGCATCTATTTATAACTAGTTTATGTCAGCGACTTCGCCCGTTTGGAGTTCGATAATTGAGCCACGGGACTGTCCTACCGGGAAGAAAAGTAGCCTATGTGCTATTCCAAACTATAATCTGTCTCTGTGCCAAATTTCATAAATAAATCTTGTATTAATACATTGCTGAAATCAATACAAACAAGTATTGTATGAGACAAGATCTTCTAAAGCGTCACATTTCCGAAAGCTTCCAAAGTTCTGCTGATGGCGAAGATTGTAATTTTGATGGCTTATATCTCGGAAACGTGACGCTTAAGAAGATCTTGTCGCATACAATACTTGTTTGTAGGTCTCATACAAAATAAAAGCCAGAGTATTGGAAATGCCAGTTACTACTTCATACACACATCATTTCATTACATCATCACTTTTTAGGAACTTAACATCACGCCTGTAATCCCCGAAGGGTTAGGCAGAGGTGTACCTAATAGTACACCCACATTCGCCAGTTATGTTTAAGTTACATGTAATATGGGGCGAGGCTATTATAAAATTTAAATTAAATACCAATTTGTTTTGCTATCAATTATAAGCAATTCAATACTGCCCAGCGATGGTCATAGTGGACAGTGCACGAAGCGCGACTGCTGCCAAGATCCACGGTTTCCTAGAACAGAGGCGCTTGCACATCATCGTGGATCATTTGTAGAAGTTAATTATTTTTTTGTTACTATGTTGTTGTTGTGTAAGAATTTTAAATAGGTGTTTTAGCGTTAAAACGTTGACGTGCGTTTGTTTGGGCGTCAGAATTCTGACGTGGGTATTTTTAAAATTCGCAATTATGATGAGGTGAGGCTTGGTTGCGTGAAAATTACCGCATGGATGATGTTCTCTACGTCTATTTTTGCAAGCAAACCGTTGTTTCTCTTCTTTTATAGGTTTTTTCGTGAAGACAGATCAGGTTAAGATCACACCTCATAAATACTCTTCCTTTTAATGTCGATATCCGTACTTCTTTTGCCGAGCTCCGACCAGATTCGGGTAAACTTACTCTTTGCCATTTTTTTGTTGGGAAATTGCGGTGTAGGGAGTCAATATTCTAATCGAGTTGCATGTCATGTGTAACAAACCCAAGCATGCGAACAGAATAATACTAACTTTACGCCTTGTCTAGCAATAAATTAATAATTGATTGAAATGAGGCATAAAAACAAAGGGTTCTTCTGTATCACCGTCTACTTCATAAATATCAACTGACCCGTGCTCCCTAGGGTGTTACGACTGTTCTAAAATAAAAGTCTACTGGGGGAAGCAGGTCAATAATATGGCTATACCTAGGCTCCCTTCTTCATGCTCCATTTCAGGCTTTACAGCCGATGCGTCGGCAATTGTGTTAGGAGGCTTCGAGCTTTTATAGCGAGCTTGTTAGAGCTTTGCTGTGGTCGGTTTTACAAGTCAGATATTTATTTTATTGAAGGTGTTTATGAAGTGTGGAAGTGTACTAAGAGTGGACGAGGATTTTTTATTGTTTAGTGGATGTAGTGTGGACGATAAAAGGATATAAACTGATGTTATTTGTGATGTTCTTGATAAAGGTAGGTGTAGTCAAGTCTGGTGCGCATGACAAGATTGTGAACATTTTGACGAAGCATAAGAAGTCAGCCGTTAGTATCAAAGTGGCACCTTTAGCGTTGTTAACGCTCGCCTAAAGCTGACGAAAATGTGCCTGTTTATTTAGTATATTTACTATTCAATCATAATAGTGTGTGAAAATATAGTAATGTTACAACACCTTTAAGCTTTTTGCGAAGGGCGGGCGTTTTGGAGGATTGTCTTATGTAATTAACGTTCAAAAAGCGTTGATTTTCAGACTATTTTTCATCTGGTTACGAGATAAGACATTATGATGACAATGACGTTCCCAAAGTAAGAGTGACATAATGTAGTTCTATCTAGTAAAATTCTAGACTCGTGTCAAGACTCAAGCGACCCGAGTTCTCACTCATAAGGAAGTGACGTCGGTGGTCTATTAGCATCCTTTGACCACACGGCAATCATTGGCAACCTACTGCACCGAATCAGTACCTATTGAACGGCCATTCAGAACGGACTCCTCCGCATCCATTCACGTTTCCTCTACAATTGTATGTACCTCGTACAAACGTCTCAATGAACTCCCAATTATACACATAAACAAGAATAAAAGTTATGTTTATTATACTGAAACTGTGCCCGGAACACTATCCTAACAACTTACAAAATTCAACTCTACAATTCAGATAGTTCAGTCTATTATCGTCTGCATCTAAACTTTTCCAACTGCAGGATTAGATTTCTTACGTTTCCTGTTTACGTGGACTGTTTCGTGTAATAGGGAATTTAATTCACACCGTTTTATCGGCATGAAAACTGTATTTTACGTTGGTTTCTTTGATACGATCTTTAATGTTGTTTTCTTCGGAGCGGGGAAACGGTGTATCTTGATTTTTGATTGAACACATGATCGGATGTTCATTGATGACTTGACAAACAAACGTGGTTGTTCGCTGAAATTACGTTTGCATATATACACGTTTCCTCAGAATACGTAACGATGTGTGCATGTTTCTTGTGAAATTGTTTTTTTTTACTACATTTCAGCGGTAGTAGTAAACGCTTTTGCAAAAATAACAATGAAAATTAATCTTGAATTTCTCAATAGCGAAAATTCATTCTGGATTTGTTCAACTGTTTCGTGGCTACCAAGTGGAGTCGTTTATCTAACTTCTCCGTTTACGTTTTCGAAAGATAGCTGGTCTTACTCGTAGTAACTGAATCCGTACGATGACGTATCATCTATGTAACATATCCACTCCTTCCTTTTCTAATCAGGGCTAGTGTAACCTTATTGACCGCTCACCTCTTTTTGTCAGCACACATATGTTAGAAGTTTTGGGTAGGAGGAAATGGGTTCAAGCCCGTAATGTGTCTTCCGGTGTGAGTAATATTTCGTTATCGGTGTTTTGTGACACATGATTTAATCTAACCTGATTTTGGGGGTTTTCTATGCTGTAACTTGGTAATTGTAAGATTATTTTGTCATTTTCAGCGTGTGGTTTCACACCTACAGCAGTATCATCATGTTTCTGTTGTATTATATCTTCAAAACTATGACGTGTAACATAGTTTATTCTATTTAGTATTACGATAGTGTTGTAAGCAATTGTTTCTTTAGATTACCGTTTTATAGTTGGCACATCGACAATCTCCATGGCTACCTATAATTTGTTAATATTGCATGGGTTTTTCCAACTACCATTTGCAGTGTCTAGCTCGGAATCATTCCCCGTGTTCATAGTTTTTGCGATTTCCTGCTAGATAAGGAGAAACTTTGATGGTGTGAAAGTCCTCTCCTATGAAATTCATAGGAATAGGTATGAAGGTCTACCATGGCATCCTTATTATGCCTGAAAGATATGACCGTTAAATAAGGCTACTTCTAAATTACGCTAAGCTAGGCTGATACAATTATAGTTTTTCTTCAGTTAACAATAAGGCCCACGAAAAATATGGCAGACCACGAACTGGATGTCTTTCCTGAGAATTGGACAGAAGTAGCACAGAATCGTGACCGTTGGAAGGAATGGATGGGAGGCCTTTGCCCCGCAGTGGTACAAAATGGGCTACCCATAATAATAACAATATAATAATCAATAAGGTCGCGTTTACCGAAGCTATTCGATTGGGATAAAACTCATGTCGATTCCATTCTTTTTTACGGGATGTATACCTAATCTAATATTTATGTTGTATTGTTACAGGTGATGCTGGGCGGGGTGGGGTCGCCGGGGGGCGACGACTTGCTCACCGTCACCGTCGTCCGCGATGAGCATGGATATGGAATGAAAGTGTCTGGTATGTTACCTGTTTTTATTTACTGTGGCGTTTTATTATTATCAGGAGCTATCTTCTTCTTCTTCTTCGACCAAAATTTGGCAACGAGTTTGGCATTTTCAGTAGCATCCGTCAGCTCCTGTGATGTGCAAACAATAGGACAGGCAGGACACGACATGTGGGGTAACACATTTACACTCCAGGGCAGAGTCATCTATGAATCTCCACCTGAACAGGTTTTCCTGGCTTCGGTCATAATAAATGGGGGTCCTTTGGGAAGCATAATATGTCCACTAGTAGACGTCTATACTTGCGATAGGCGGATGAAAATCTACTTGCGTATTCAACTGGGTGCTAACAGTACAAGTGTAACGCGTTAAACTTGGCAGTTATGTCATTTTGCTTTAAAGTATTAAACCCAGTTTTCTCGGATTTTTTTTCACTTTTTTTGCGAGAAAAATAATTACGTGATAATTGCCGAGACCCCTCTCTTCAAAATCAAAATATTTTATTTCATATTTCTCGTGATATTGGGCGAGATTCGGCTCGATCCCCTGGACCCCTTAAAAGCCTCACGTAATTAATAGACACCCCCTTAGCTCAAGCTACGAAAAAGAAGCGAATTTATTGGTTAGTTTCACACATATTCCTCGCTACACATCCTTGCACATCTCTGGAGGAAACGCAGCTTCATACGGGTGCAAAAAACGACAACCTGCAAACGCTTTTCCATCCTGCTCAAGTATCAAAAGTGTACTAAAGGAAAGGACTCCCTAATTAGACAGCACACTGCCAAGCCGTCCAAATGCAATGCAAATATATTCCATCAAGCTATACGTGGCACAGAAAGGTGGCTAATCGCCTGTCAATAGTGAAAGCCGTATTATGCGGCCGGTGCCTTTACTCCATGCCAAACCCCATGAATGCTGTCAACGCCATTGTTGGTCATTAAACATGGTTTGAATGCATTATTAAAGTGTTGGTGCGTAAAGGTAAGCTTAGCGTTTAACTTTGTACCGTGTTTAGAAACGGATTGTTGTATTTAGATGACATTATAATTATGATCAGGTCCTTTTTTCTGCGCCTAAGTAATGCCCGCTTCAGAGGTGCTTAGACAAACTGTCAAGAACAGTATAGATAAAGTTGTGTTAAAGCGAATTTCTTCACCCGTCGGTTTGAGAGTTAAGCCTCTCAAACCTCCCAAGCTATATATACTTTAGTTTTAAAGGTTGAGGTTGAAATTCAAAATTGAATGCAAAAGTAGGGTTTGATTCTTTCTCAACTTCAAATTCGCAAAATAGAAACTGGGTCTGATTGTGTAGAAAAGAAACACGATGAGCAACGACCATCTTCCATGTAACTAGACCCTTATGTCGTGTACTGTGTAGCTAAATACAAATATGTTATGGCTTATACAAAATTCATAGATTTGGCCACACCATTAGAATATATATATATACGTTCTATCAGTTGTGCCAAACCGCAAGATTATCATAAAATTAATATTGAAAGACAAACTGCTGCTTTTGAAGTCCAGAATACATCTTCCAATCTATCGTCAGTTGCGTGACGAAACTACAGTTGACTGAAATGAATTGCTTCGTTTTCTGTATCATCGTTAGTGAATTTTCGGACAAATGCTTAGAATCGTTGCGTAGATGATTTGCATTGTCAAATCTCTCCTGCGTGATTGAATGGATGATGTGGACGGTGGCTGCTTTTATTTGTGTTTGGTAAGGATGACTACATTTAATTTCATTGTCATATTACTTACCACTGAATTGTATTGTTATCACGGTTACGCTGGCCTTTGAGAAATCTGTGTAAATACCTTTTATCTAGATTTTCCGAGGTTGCGTATTTAGTCTGTTTGTTTGAACGAATATCATCCTTGCTGAAATTTTTACTTGATTTTTAAATTAAACGAGTACTTGGAAATTTATTGACGGATCAAACTTATGCACGTGTAAGCGAATCAGCCTATAACGTTCCCACTGCTGGAACTTAGGCCTCATCTCTCTGAGAGCGAGAGCCGTGATAAACCACGCAGGCCAAGTGCGTTTTGGTGGAATCCACGAACACCGGTAAATATTGCCATTTCTCACCTTAACCCCGTATATTTCAGGTGACAATCCCGTCTACGTACAATCAGTGAAAGAGCACGGCGCTGCGTGGCGAGCTGGTCTCCGTGCGGGCGACAGGATCCTACGTGTCGACTCTGTGCCTGTGCATCATCATACGCACCAGCAAGTCGTGCATATGATACGTGGTAGGTTTACATGCTTCTACTTCTGGAACTGATGGTTTGTCATCAACCCGAAATATTGTCGTTTGTTAGACGAATTCTCACAAAGGTTTCATAACCGGGACTTCTTTCTTTTGGAGCTTTGCGCTCGTCTCTTTTAAAGTGTGTGAGCTGATTAGGGAAAGCAAAAGATCTTTAATAGAGCAAAGTGCTAAGGGATGAGCTACTAAGACAAAAGTCTGTCTGGAACCAACAGAATGGGTCGTAAGCGGCAGAAAAGCCCATCTAACGGACAAAGTTTAGGTACTGCCACCCAAAGCCAAGAGGTTTGTAGATGCCTTGACATGCCATGCCCGAGGCACAATGTTGGTCGTCGCTTTCCTCCGTTCCCATACTAGCAATGCTGTTAAGTATTTATGTAAGTTGTCGTTCAGCTGGTTCTCCTTTAGATGGACCTTTCACCGGGACCTCTACTACTACTACTTGCAACTATATATATTTATGTAGAAACGTTTAAAGCATATACGTTTTAGTGCACTTGAAGATAAATTACTACTGAACGATATGCGACCCTAGTGCTCTCTAGTTTCATTCAGCTCAATCAAAGATATTGATGAACGTTGAAAGTGATTTGAGTGGCTGGACACTTAACATCGGTTATTGGCTAACTAACCATTCTAGAGTTCCGAGAAAGCCTTTGATTGATGCATAGAGGCTGTATGCCAATGTTAATTGATTTGAAATTGGAAGCATTTATATCGATTGATGATCTATGGATCCTTTTCATCTTGTGTATTGGAATTTTTGCTTGAGATTAAATACCAATTTCTTCCCTTACCAAAGTGTTTCTGTTTTCCATTTGGAAAAGTATGGGGGTGCCAGTGCATGTACAATAAGTTGTCGCTGAGATGGCAATGCATCTGCAATACCTCTGGTACATTTTCTTAGGCTGCTACACCAGCCTACTAGCGTCCACCAAGTTCAGTACGAAGTGTTGATCATCATCATCTTAAAGTTGGAGAAATGAAACGAGGGGATTTAATTTAAATTCTTTGTCGATTTGTCGAAACTAACTGAAACCGTCCAATTACATATTTTGTGCCAAAAACCACGCTGCCAATAAGAATACAAAAGGCAGTAATTAATTAGGATACGTCACGTTATATTTTACTGCAAGAAAAGGATCACAATACTCATTCATTAGAATTGGCGAACTTCAAAATATTTTTCTTTGAATTTCAACAGCCTCGGAAAAGATTTCTCGAAGCGAATCATCGCGGGAATTTTAATGGTGTTTTTATGTGGCTATTAAACTGTTAATTTTACTGAGCATGTCTCAAATGCTTTTGTTCTGTATTATTATCTATATTATTATGTATAGTTAGGGTGCCAGAGATCTGAGTCGTCACCCGACCAGCCAGGCTTAAAGAGGTGGCGGGCAGTGTTCCCTGCGCGCCATCATTGGGAATGTGCGGTCGCTGGATAGGCCGCACTTGGTGATCGGGCCCGCCAGGAGTGACGGGCTGATACCAGTCGGGGGTACGAATGTTCTTTTATCTCCCGGATCCCCGACACATGGTAGTAGTAGGAACAGTGGGTTTTTAGTCGGTTAGAGTCTGACATAACCCTCCGCTTGCCTCAGACGGAGAGTATCCACGAGGATATTAACAATAAAAAAAATAAGGGTGCCGGAGATGTCTACAGTAGCTGTTATTGTGACCTTTAATGCAAAGGTTGCTGTTATCAATGGTGGAGAGTCTTTGAGTGGTACAGTATCTTCAGCTTTCTTGTTTTTGACTAACCGATACTTTCACAATTTAAAAGTGCATCTAACTGGTTAAATTTAGTTTGACCATTCAATCATGCAAGATCACAGGGTTTCCCATCCCGTACATACCCGTGTACTAGTTTTGTCAGCTTTTGCTCTTGTGTCGCAGTCGTATACGAGAATAATACGTAAAGAAACAAAGAGCAGGGTGCATCCAAGAACCGGTCTCTTCTTCATCATTCCCTCAATGTAGAGGTTTGCCACATACAAAGCGTCTCCAAGCTTTGAGGTCTTCTGCAGCGTGGATCGCTCGGTACAGGCTGCCTCCAACAATTTTCCAGATCGCGTCTGACCATCTTGTCGGTGCTTCACCTTGAGCGCGTTTACCTTTCACCATACCCATAATCAGTTAATCAGCAGAGCCAGTATGAGTAGGTTTCTCTCATTGAAGATCTGGCTGTAGTCCATATTCTGACTGCTAATCGCCATTCAATTCAAACTTTATAAAATTGTTCTAATTCATATTTCTGTTGTTTCCAGCTAATCCAACGACGGTGTTGACAGTCCAGCAGAACTCCTCGAGACATAAAACGCCCATCACTGCTCCAGTGCCTGTTAATGTGAGTTAATACACTGTTTTAGTACCTTGTTTGGTAACTTTAGGTGAAGGGTAGTTTCACATAATCTGATGAAGTTTGTAATGGCTTTTATTGAGGATGCACTTCTCAGGGCTAGAAAAATCCAATGATAACCTTAGTTTTTGTTTGGTACAGCGGATTTTTTTTTGTGTTTTTACCCTAGCAATTAACAACTTTGTTTATTAAATAATAATGAGTGCGAGGACCTTTAAAGAGGTTTAACTTTAACAAAAACTAAGATGGTATCAGAAATGCTGTAAACTTAATAGTAAAAGGAAGAATAAGGGATGATGGCAGGACTAATTAATTATGAGTCGCCCGAGTAATTGCTTTATCAGTTTTGACAAAAACTCTCTTCACTGCGATTAAAAATCATCGAATTTATTGGTATTTATGCAAAAATAGGCAGCCGTACAAGACGTACAAGTGAGTCAACCTTTAGGGTGGTAAATAAATTACGAAGCAGACTATACCTATTGCTGAATCTTAACTAATTAATACATGTTACTAGCTACGAGGTTAAAGTTCAAGCATGTATAATCAGAATAGTTACTGTACTAAAGTAACCTCCACCGCTTTATCATGATTACTTTAACCCTTAAATGCATGATTTTATTTTTAGACCGAGAAAGAGAGACCGAGAGATTTTTCAGGGAAAAAAAATAAAAAAAATTGTAAATATTTTTTTCATAGCAATTTTTATTAAAAACCGTATGTTGCAGAACTACAACACCATGCACTCACTAGACAATAACTACATTTTGTGGTCGTTTGAATGGTATGTTGCAGTTTTACAACTTTATGCATTTAAGGGTTAAAGATAGTTTACATACGAGTACGTACGCAAACTCACGCCTTTAACATAGTTTTGTTTTCTAGGACGCTATTGGTCCTCTAAACAGGCGACAACCGCGCTCTCTCTGTAACGTTACGAAACTGACAGATTTTTCAAATCGCTTCTCGTGGCCTAGCATTTTATGGCAATGCAAAGTTAAAAACTAATTACACCCACATCCGTTCACAAAAAAATAGCGGAAATAATCAAAATACTACCTAATTAATTAAAGAATAAACACTAAAATATCTGAATGCATTACGACGTAACCTTGGCTTGTGTTATCAGTCCGAGAAATGCAATAGTCACAGTAGGTATTGTAAAATCATACGGCGTGAGCGCACGCGCAAGGTCACCGCACTACTGTTGTGAAACTTACTGGTAGTGGTCAGCTGATCGACGTGTTAGCTTAGAAAATATTAAATTCTGTAGATTTTGTATTATTCTGCAGCCTTTTATAACAGCGTGTATCAGGAAGCTGTGTCATATTTAAGGAATATAGTGTGGACTAACAAACTGAATGACAAATAAAATCAACTGTCTCATACGTTAGAGTAGTATTGCATTTTTGTATAGGACAACTGAATATTTTGTTCACGATTACTTAAACTCAAAAACAAAACTCTAAAACCAAAAACACACACACTCACTCACTCACTCTCTAAAACTCTGACACCAGGTTAGGCACTAACCACACGATAAAGAAGATGAAGACGATTACCTATTTGGATGGTCGCATAGAGAAAGTTCTTCAGTTTGATCTATACTACGTCCTTAAAATATCACCTGTCTGATAAAATGTATACTATATGTAAGAATCATAGCAGGTGGCGTTATGTGGTTTCTGCCTACCCCTATGGGAAAAATGTGTGAGTTTATGTATGTGTGTATGTAGAAACAGATGTGGCTTTCCATCGAAGGAGTTTCTATGTGTTACTTGCATAGACATTGCCAGACAGGCTGCATAGACGTGTACCCACTGTACTCTTCTGCCTTAGTCTTGGGATATTACAGGTGTAGTATAGACTTAGGTTGAACAAACAACAAACTGATGTCATATTTTATGTATAGCGTAATAACATAACGTGACATCACAGTTGTATTCCCCAAAGGGGTAAGTAGAGGCCTACCTTATCGTACACTCACGTTTCACCCGTATGGTTAAGTCAAGGTTCTCTTGGAAAGGGTAGTTTTTAAATTGTTATGTACCTATTCGTGTGTGAAGTAGTGTACAAACAAAGCAAGCACGCGACCTTAACGCCAGCTGTTTGCACAGGTGTAACAGTGTGCTGAAGGATTCCTGAACTGTTGTTTTCGTGGTTGATGCATGATTGTGGTATTAAATGAGAAGATTAAACTATACATTTTGACTTTTTTTTTATCGGAATACTTAACGGATTTTTTCACGCCTGTAATCCGCGAAGGGTTAGGCAGAAGTGTACCTAACAGTACATTCACATTTCGCCAGTTATGTTTAAGTATGGGTCTTAATAGGGGGCGACTGGCACAAATCCAAACTTCCCGGCTGCTACTGAGAAATTCCTGCTGGATAAACCCAATAATATTACCCGACCCGGGAATCAAACCCAGAACCTCATGCTGAGCAATCGCGATTGCGACCGACCCCTAGACTAATGAAGCAGCCATAACATATTCATCAAAAGCCGTGATCTGAGAACGAAATTTTAGAAGACGTGTGACATATACCCTCCCGCGCTGGGCTCGCGTTATTGATTGCGGGCCTACTGAGAGGACGCCTGTGTCCCAGTTCAATGTTATAAACTGATAATGACATCTAACACAAACAGAATAGGAATCCCGCACAAGTTGTCACAGTCATGTTAGGTAGGTTAATATTATTATCTTGGTAATTATAAATGATGAGCTAACAGCTATCTGCCCGTAGTGAGCAATATGAAGCATCACACCAGACGCACTGTGTCACTGGTATGACGTGATGACGCACTGCGAATACGTTCTGGGGCGTTCCGTAACATATCGATGTCTTTATATAAAATGACTAGCTGTTGCCCGCGACCTTGTCGTTGAAATTAGCATAAAAATATTAAGTACTTCCGTATTTGAATCGGATTTTGTTAAATTTCAAAGATTTTAACTTTTTTCACGGAATCCTAATTTTTTTTCCAAAATACAGCCAAGTTACTCCTTATAACACCAGCTATCTATCAGTAAAAGTCCCGTCAAATTCGGTCAAGCCGTTTCGGATATTAGCCGGTACAAACAGACAGATTGACAAAAAAAAAATTACAAGTACCGTATATACTTTCATATATGCATTTAGTAAAAACCTGAATTAGAAACAGACACTTCAATTTTATTTATACAATAGATTGAAAAAGTTGAATATTACGAGCTAAAAGAATTTATAGGAAAATCGTTGCCTTATTACCTTTTGACTTTTCCACCTAATTTTATCTCACTATCAGATGTCGTTTTTTACTTTATCAAAGTCAATTTATTTTGAGTCTCTTCATGTCACCACGCACACCTGTATTCTCCGAAGAGTTAGACAGAGGTGAGGGGGCGACCTTCAACGTCAACACGAAGACTGGGACGAAATCAGACTCAGGGCTGCTCCTGAGAAATTCCTGCTGCAAAACTAATAACATTTTGCCCGACCTGGGGATCGGCTACTCGGCAATATCTTGTTCGCGGCCGCTGCACCAACGAGGCAGTTCTTGAAATATTTCTAGATTTATATTTAGATAATCTCTGAGTTCAACTAAGATAATAAGCAATGGTTTTCTATTTATATTTTCAGTCAGAGAAACAGCGCCAGTTGGAGGTGTCAAAAGTACACACGGTACGGTTGATGCTGGAGCAAGAACAGAAGTTCATCAGGGATCTGCGCAGTAAGTATACAACTCATCTTCTTCCCAACTCTTAACTGGACCGTACAACCACCTCTTGTAGCAGTTGTACCGTTTTTAAGACATGGTAGGACACCTGGTAAAAATATGTAAAATATGCTACGAAAATCGCTCTTAATGCTACGGCATAAAGGCACTGTGAAAGTGTAAATAATCAGCCTATAATGTTCTACTATAAACTGCTGGTACACAAGCCTCCTCATTGTGAAGAATGGACCGTACGGGTTGGGGTTGTCACATGTCTTTGATTTTTTAGTTCTAAGCCATGCCGGTTTCGTCATGATGTTTTCCTTTATCGTTGTAAGAGCAACGGAGATGAAATAGATAACAGAGTTACACACCAGCCTGGATTCGAACCCACGAACTAAAACTCGTCGGGTCTCGGGGCTGTTACATTTATTATTCGTCTAAAATGTTGACCTACCAATTCCAGATGAACTCCTCAAAGTCCCAGACGTAAGAAAACAAACCCAACTCGAGTCAGCAGAACAGCGCTGCTCAAAACTCCAACATGAGATCGACACCATCATGGCAGGCCAGGTAACATCCTTGCTACTTTACAATAAAGTCCACTTTGCAATGACACTGTTGCAGTACCAACACATAGCATTTGTAACTATGTTGCAGCCTATTTTTTTACTTATTTTTTATTGTCACTGTATTTTTTTGTACTTTTTTATTATCTCTATGTGTATTCGTTATTATTGCGGTCAGGTTTGTGTGTAACGTTATTACGTTACGTTATCATCGTAAAAGAAAACATTATTTTGCTCTATCTTTCTTTATCGTGTGGTTAGTGCCTAACCTGGTGCCAGAGTTTTTATGCCGCCCATGCGCCTCTGACTTGGCTTTTGTTCTATAAAAGTTACTTATTAAGGGTCTATAAAACGTTTGATAAAATAATCTTTTCCAAAGGTTTTTTTTGTTGGATATCCTGTCATCATGTTTGCTGTATGAAGTTACCACCAATTAACTTACGGGTATTATTATGTGAGATTTGGTATATGTAAGGGAGGGAGTGATTGATAGCGTGACGGTTGACATTGGATATTGGAAAAAGAAAACGTGTTGTGCCGGCCCCAAGTAATATGGGATAAGAGCATGAAAATAATGAATTCTCGTAAGCCAATTCGGGGATTCCTCTAAAGTCATCGACAGCAAAATAAAACAGTACAAAGGCCACCAAAGTTCAGTACTATCGAAGTAAACAAAGTATTATTTTACACAGATTACAATACTGTTTACTAAAAAATCCAGTACAATACCATATTGTTCTTACCAATAATCAAATAGAAACTCGTTACGCATTCAAGGCGGTAGACTAAAGGGCCAATAAATTGGGACATCCATTACTATTCAAGTACCAAAGGACATGGTTTCCTTGCTTTTAATGCAGTAAAATGATTTGGGTAGCTGTTGTGAATAGATAATGAAGGATGGCAGTGTGGGTGGGTGATGGTATCTGGCCCTTTGAGTACTGCACTTGGTGTAGCGATTGAGGAAGGGATAGTAAAGGTTTTGTGTAGTGATTTCTTCGTTTTGATGATAGCTGTTTTTATTGTGTAATGTCGAGTGGTCGCATTCGAGACGGCTGACCATGAGGTCCTAGGGTGGATCCCCGGGTCAGGCAAAGCGTTATTTGGGGTTTCCCATCACGAATTTCGCAGTAGCGTGATGTTATGTTATGATTTTCAACTCCAGGTCCTGTGATCAGTTGAGTCAATCAATCAAATCAACGTAATGCAGTCAACGGCTGGACTAGCTCCCAGGTCGCGCCACAACACCCGAAACTGACCTGTCTAAAACATAGAGCAAAAGGTTTCTTATGATAACAAGCCTTGTGCCCCGGTGGGATGATGGGACTTCCCATCGGCAAAAATTATGAACTTTTGTTATTAAACCCTCTTAAATTTACTCAAATAATTAAACTCTCTTACATTATCAAACTCCTTCCTTAGTGTATGAAAACCTTGTGGCGAATTTCATGTTAGGTCAGCGATTTAGTATTTTTATTTTTCATTTTTTTTCTATTCCATTGAATCAATTTGGACTTTGAACAAATTTCGACTAAAAACTAAAACCAAAAAACTAAAAGTGTATTGAAAAACGTCGTTTGATACACGTGGGCATTTGTTACTGTAGTTCTCGGTTGCATAACACCCTCGCCTGCGGCTCGTGTGTGTATTTCGCCTCGACCGCAATAACAAATTTTCCCCACTTATATCAAAATGTACTAATCTTTCCACGAGTTTTCCATAATAAAGTACGTTACACAGCACCTGGCCGCAACAGTAACTTTAAGGAGGCGAAAGTGAAAACCGTCGTGTATTTTTAATTAAACATCATTATGTCCCATGTAACATCGAATTGGTACAGTTTTTAATATCGGAGGTGTTTTAACTTTACTTGTGATGTATTTAGCGTATTGCAGACCACCGATAGAAATAAGTTAGTAGGAGCCAAAAGATCTTGTCAAAGATGTTGTTTACTTAAAGCCTCCACACGGAGTAGCCAGAATGTAGAACTAACTTATAAATGGAGGTCTTGGACGCGTGTCCATAAAGGGAGGAGGAGGGGGATTAACTGTGGTTCATTTTAATTTGTAGTTGCTTTCCAACCCTCAAAATATCATTTTTCTCTTTCAACTAATATTGAATCATTCTGACAATAATTTTTCACTCGTAGTAAATAATAATTTTATAAAAATGATTTTGTCCAGTCTACTCGGCATAGTTATGTTAGTTTCTTTTTTCCGTACACTATTGCCAGTACAGCGACAACCGAAATTTAATTTTTCAAGTACTACAAGTAAAGCTAACACACCTCATTCCAAATCTGCGTAAGCCCTAAAGTGTAAACTAACAAGGCTAACGGGACGAGTCGGGCAGTAACATGTTGTGTACCGTGTACCGTGTCTGCTTCTGTGCATGCCTGTTCATAACTGTGACGTCATTGTGAGTCCCATCTTATTTATATATTTGTGTCTGTTTGTCACTTTTGTTTTATTGCTATATATTTTATTTGGATCGGGGCGTACTTTTCGTGAAGAGGATTTTGCAGTCGGTTTTCTGAAAGGTAACTTTTCTGGTTCAGTGATATTAAAGTAGTGATTTATTTTTAAACGTGAGCTACTTGGTTGTTAGTAATACTTTAAAACATCAATGGTATAGGACGAAGATTTGCTACTACTCCGCGAACCTTTTATATGTACATTCGGATAAGGGCAGGAGGATATGATGACGGCCATTTTGTTTTTCGTCTAGGAACAACGTGGAACGATTACGAATTTAAAACCTTGACTTTTATACCAAGAGCAAGAGATTTATTTTCACAATGATTGTAGTATAGAGGTATCATTGAGGTAGAAACTAAAAAAAAAGTCGTGCCTAGTCGTCATGAGGTCCTGGGTTCGATTCCCAGGTCAGGCAAAGTGTTATTGGATTTTGCCATCAGAAGTAGAAACTTCTGATGGCAAAATCCATGACAGACTCCATGGCTGCTACTGAGAACAGTAGCAGCCATGGAGTCTGTATTTCTACCCGGTTGATGGCAATAGGCTCGCCCCCTTTTACATGGGACTTAAACATAACTGGCGAAATGTGGGTGTACTAATGGGTACACCTCTGCCTAACCCTACACGCGTGATGTTATGTTATAAAATAAGCACAGTCGTTCAGGATTTGTAGTAAAACAGAAGTATGCATAGAACCAGACATAGACAAAACAGAACGCTAAACGAACGTAACTTTCGTGTCACACAATGGGAATGGTTGTAACTATACATTGCATATCTATACTATGATCTA
This sequence comes from Standfussiana lucernea, assembly GCA_964057025.1. Classification (NCBI taxonomy): domain Eukaryota; kingdom Metazoa; phylum Arthropoda; class Insecta; order Lepidoptera; family Noctuidae; genus Standfussiana; species Standfussiana lucernea. Next base: position 11,674,717 of record OZ059810.1, read on the forward strand.
TGGCAACACCATCGCGCTTGGCTGTGTTGAGATTTTTGTTATCAACTATTTTATATTTGACACTTAGAACACTTTTAGAAAAGAGTTTGAAGCGAAACATGAGCATTGCATTTGATTTGAGTGGTTCTCTAGACAAAAATGTATTGGGCTGCGTTCTATTTGGTCGGAATCTTGTGTTTTTCTTGGGTCAATATCATCATAACATCTTAAAACGGCCAATGTATATTAATAATAAAAAATTGTCCATGGTATACTACTGCAAAAAAATAAACTGTCTCTCTAGTACGCTATACGCTAATACGCTTCCCCAGGTCGGTACACATTCTATATTCACCGTTCTTCTTATTTTTTCTTGTCTTTATAACTTGTAAACGGTATCGATATTCGTTAGCTTTGTGGATTTTGTAAAGCTCATGTTTCCTGGACAGCCTTTAAAAGTATAGTAAAAAAATCTTATTTGTGTCACAATTTACACCGTAAAAAGTATAATAAGTAAATCTGTTTCACTATTAGTAATGTTGTAAATTAGACTCTCCAGTTTCCACCTAATCTTTGCAAAATCTCATCACACCACGCACTGTGACATAAACCACGCTTGTTAACACTCGTTTAGCCATTGGACGTCGCGCCGTCCACGCCCCGGCCGCGGACCAAGACGACCCTGGACAAAAGCTCCCCCGTACCTAACACCGGCTTCCTCAGCGGTCTACCTCGCTCGCTCTCCAACCTCACCGGACAGAGCCTTCGGAACTTACGTCAAGCAAGAACTAATAAGATCCAGCAAGAAAATACACCACCTTTAGTCAGACAGAATTCTGATGAGTCGAGTAATAAAAGAAGACATGTGCATAACAATACTGTACCAATGGTGCCTACGACTTGTTTAGACAATGTAACGCCTCCTCCATTACCACCGAGATCGATCGAAAGACCTAAAAGGAACCCGCTAAGTCCGAATCTATCGCCTCCACCAATAAATCCGCTCGCCAAACCGAAGCCGAGCATCAGTAGCAACAGTACGGGCTCGCCGTCTCACTCGCAGTACTACAAGGGTCGCTACTACCCGGCGGACAAGTTGGTGCAGCAGTCGATGCCGGCGCACGAGGCCCCGCAGCTGCGCCGGTCGTCGCGCTCGCTGGACGGCGCGCTGGAGGGCCCGGCGCCCAACTCCATCGCCATGCAGATGAGTTACCCGCTCGTCAATGTGCCGCCGCCGCCTTTGCAGGTAAACGCGTGCCTGCGAGTTTTTAGAACAATCGGTATATGAAGAAACTTTTTTTTTATCGCGAATATACTTCATCCGCTTAGACTGGAAGCCGATCCTAACGTAGTTGGGAAAAGGATAGGCAGATAGAATTTTATCGCGGAATTAAGGGCTCGTTTCATAGCATATTATTAAGCCAGATCAATAAAATAAAAACTGCAGATCTGCCAGATTAATTAATTAATTTGTAACTAGTTTGTGACACTATAGAGGTGCCTGTAATTTGTTTACTGGCAATACCTGTGTCAAATATTTATAAAATTTTGGCAAGTTTTCCTCCTTCTTGTAACTTGCACATTGATAAATTCTTCCGAAATCTACCTAACTTCTACAATGCATTTGCAATAATTGTAAATAAATATAATACACATCACAAGTTGTTTCGGGATATTTTCAATCATAATAAAGAATAGAGGATCCAAAATTGTTCTATAAACTCGATTCGTCGTATTCAGGTGAATGTTTTTTTTTTACAATAAAATATTTGAATGTTGTCGGGCTGATTGTTCCCTATGCATATATTTTTAAATATCTTTTTTTTGTAGATACAGCTTGAACTTTTTTCTTAGCCTATATTGTCCCACTTTTGGGCAAAGGCCTCCCTTATTTATTTACTGCTTGAAAATATTTTATTATTTCAAATTGCAACTTTTAAAAAAATACGGTAAGGTATGAAATTTCTATTGGAATTGTACATTGGAAATTACGAAAAGGGAGGGTTATTGTAAATATTTAATTAAAAAAAATCTACATTATATGTGTATGTGTTAAAAAAAATGTTTAAAAGCATTTTGTGTTATAACATCTTCAAATCGTGACTAATATAACTTCGTCTAAAATCATGAAGCCTTACTAATAAAATTCAGTAATAAAACATTACTAAATACTAATTGCTTTCTATATTTTATTCTGGCAATACTGCCAATTCATTTTCATACAAGGTAACTTGTTAACGCTTATTTTAACTTACGTCTCGTCTGTACTACTGGTATTCATTGTTTCTTTGTTTAATTTATATTTCTTTTAGTTTTATTAGTAAGGCTGCCAATGTAAGCGTTATAAATCTTTGGAATTGAAACAATCAACTCTTAGTCTCTTAAATTCTCTTATTTAATTACCATCATTCTTAAACTATATTAATAATACATTGTAGAATACACAAAATATTGAGTATTTAGTGTCATAGCACATAGAAATACACTGGTCATTCCGATAGATATTTTAGAATCAGTAGTAATATAGTTTAACACACATTTCTAAATAGTTAGTGAGGGTACTTTTAGTACTTGCACCATTAAGTTAATATAAAGTCATGACCGAAAATATTCCCCTGGTTGCATTACATCTGAAAAAAAAAATAAAGACAGAACAATAGCTACATGTGACTTGCAAAAAATTGCTCTTGAAAAGTCAAACCAAAAATCAAAAGTCATTTATCTAAATTGGGCTGAAAATCAGAACTTATTGAATGTCAAAAATTACATTATACAATCCCCCAAAAAAGGTTTTCCAAGCCATCGTAAAAAGTGTTTCACATCCAAAAATCCTCCCTCAGTCTACCACCATTACTATTTAAGATAAATGTATATTAACGTGATGTATGTATGTGTGTACAGACGGACAACCGAACCGGTGTGCCTGTCCTGCACATGAGGAGTCGCTCGTCTCCCGAACAGTTGGACCATGACTTGAATCGATGTGAGTATTATGTTGTTTAAACATGCTTTAGATAATAACCCACTAGGTACAGATCTCCCAGGAGGAGATCGTGGCCAAATAATAACAGTCGCTCGGATCAATCTTCAGGTTAAGCTGCGCTTGCCTAGGTTGGTCTGTGGATGGGTGACCACCCATTATATACCGAGTTTCGTCCGTGCCGCGGAAAGCAAGCCGTTGGTTCCGGCTGTCATATGTAGATCTTTGACAGTCGTTACAGGTAGTAGGTAGTGGCCTGAAAGTCTGACAACCAGTTTTACCAAGGGGTACAATATAAAACCTAGTGACTGGGTTGTGGAGCTCATATAGGCAGTCGCTCCATGTAAAATACTGGAATTCAGCTGCATCCGGTTAGACTGGAAGCCGACCAACGTAACTGTTAGAAAAAGGCAGGCAGACCTCTTAGGAGAAGTATGAGCTTCCGTCGTCAGAAACAAACAAACAGGACTTCGTAAGTTCTGAGTTGAACTTAGACACTTACAGACACAAGCTTGCAATCACTAAACAGGTCCAATAAAATCTGTGTGGTTCTTTCCCTCGTTGGTGTAGTTGTCGCAAGCGCGACTGCTGAGCATGAGGTGGCTTTTGCTAAAGAGAAGATGGGAATCTTCAAATGAGGTGAAAGAAGGTAATTAACTATCTTTGTGCTGTTATTTTATCGTGCTAGATGAAGTATAAGGTATTTCAAAGTGTTGAATGATCTATTTTAATGTAATATTAGGTCTTTACCTACGAAATTACCGTTTAGTATATAGAAAGACAAGTCATTTTCATATAAATACTTTTTTATTTCTATCAATCAAAATATGCACCCATGCTATTGATGTATGTATCTCTGCCAGTGCAGTGGTATTTTTTCAATGCCCTTCTTGAAGAAGTCAGGTGTACGGGAGCCAACAAACTCTTCAAAGGCATTTTGTACTGCCTCTCGGGTATTAAACTGCCAAAAAGTTGTCCAAATTTTGGAAAAGGTTGAAGTTTGTCGGCGCAAGGTCTGGTGAGTATGGTGGATGACACAAAACTTCCCACCCTAGCTCTTGTAGCTTAGAGACCGTCTGTTGTTCCGCATGAGATCGAGCGTTTTCGTGTAGGAGCAGCGGGGACGAACGATTAACCAAGGCTGGCCGGATATTTGCGAGCTTCTCCATCATTGTGTCCAGCTCCTCACAGTACACATCCGCAGTAATGCTACTGCCATTTAGTAAGAAGCTGTGATTAATTATACCGCCACTAGACCACCAAACAGTGACCATGACTTTTTAGGGGTAATTTTTCGTTTGGGGCATTGCCTGGGTGCTGAATCAGGGTCTAACCAACATGATGACCGCTTACAATTATCAAAAAGAATCCATTTTTCATCGGTTCAAAATCGCTTCGTTTCTGTGTCTGTTAAGCAACGCAAGGCCTTTTTTTTTTAAGCGGTGAAAAATGCCTAACGCATACCGCACCGTCCGGGGAGACGGTTTGGTTATGTGGGGTTTGCACCCACTAAAAAACACCGTCGTGAGCCTACTTTCGCCTTGGTAGATGTGCCGCGAGAACTGCTACGCATGACGTTCGCGACCCATCCAGCGCAACCCGCCTCCGGGCTCTAAACTCCTTTGGCGATGTCCGGGCTCACCTGAGACATCGCCACCACTCATGAGGGCCTTGCAATGCGTCAACGATAGACTCCCCGATCTATCGCCCGCTGACACCTCTTAGGGCAGCATGAGGTCGCCGTGGCGCTTCCGTGGCCTCCTTCTGCGAGATGACGTCCTCGTAGAAGGATGCTGCCGCCTCCCATGCCCCCTACTGTCGACCGTGGCCTTGGCCACGGCCGGCAAGGAGAGGTCTGCCCCGATTGCTGCCGCGAGGTCACGGCGCTGCACCGCCCAAGCAGGACAATGCTCGAGGGTGTGAAGGGCCGTGTCCTCGCTGCAGCCGCACTGGTGACACACGGGAGTCACCTCCCGTCTAGCCACCTTGTGCAGGTATTTGCCAAAGCAGCCATGCCCTGACAACACCTGCACTAGACGAAAGCACAACGTCCCGTGTCGCCTCCGTACCCACTCCTCCAGGATCGGCTGGATAGCCCCTACGGTCCAGTGACCTGCACTGGGCGTTTCCAGCCTTAACCTCCACAGCCTCAGGGCTTGGGATTGTGCCTCCCTACGCCACCTCGTGACCAACTCAGGCGGCGGGCGTCTGCCATTCTCCTCCTGCAAGTCCGCGCCTCGCCGGTATATTTCGGCGAGCACTTGCGCCTCCAAATCCCACGGGGGTGTGCCCGCCAAGGCGCACGCCGCTTCCGCGTATACGGTGCGGTAACCGCCTATGACCCTCACTGCCATGACTCTCTGCGGCCTCCGCAGTAGAGCCTTGCTCTGGGCAGTCAGAGTCTCGGCCCATACCGGGGCACCGTATAGCGCCATCGAGCGAATCACCCCCGTGTACAGCCGTCGGCAAACTACGTTCGGTCCGCCCAGGTTCGGCAGCAGCCGGCGGACGGCGGACGCCGTGCCCATCAGCTTCGGCGCAAGCTGAGCAAAATGCTCGCCGAAGTTCCACCTCCGGTCCAAAACCAGGCCCAGGTATTTCATGCTTGCCCGTACCGCTATTGTTGCACCACCAATAGAGAGGTGTGCGCCAGCTGGTGGCTGGCGTCGGGGCGCGTGAAATACCAGGGCCTCCGTCTTTTCAAGGGCCACCCTGAGGCCCAGTGCCTCAATTCGTCCCACGACGAGGGACGCTTCTTCAAAGTTCCCTCCCCGGGCCGTGACGAGGGTCGTTAGCGTAGCAAATGACGTCCTGCCCGGGGGAGAGCACACTGCGCAAAGCCCAGTCGTAGCCGATATTCCACAAGAGCGGACCCAAAACCGACCCCTGTGGAACACCGCACGCGACGGCCCTACGCACAAATTGGCTGTCGCGTCCCTCGTAGCAGACGAACCGGCCCTGCAGGTAATCTGCTACCAGCTGCCTCAGGTAGACGGGCACCTGATGGTAGCGAAGCGCCTCCGCAATGCAGCTGAACGGCAGAGTGTTAAACGCGTTGGCAATGTCTAAGGACACCGCCAACAACACCCCACCCTGTGCAACCGCATCCTTCGCCTTGACCTTCAGCCGCAAGATGGCGTCTATGGTCGAACGCCCTGCCCGAAAGCCGAACTGGGCGTCCGACAGGTTCGGGCCGACCGTTTCCAAGTGCCGGACGATGCGGTTAGCGAGAATCTTCTCAAGCATCTTCCCCGAAGCAACGCAAGGCCTACCTCAACGCGTTCGTCGCGCTGGCGATCGTCTAGTTCGTGCGGCACCCATTTATCAAGTTTTTTACCTTGCCAATTTGACGCAAATGGACCAGTATTGTTTTGATGCTAACGTTGAAAGCTGCTGCTAACGCAGTCGTAGATTGAGTATCGTCAGCTTCCACTGTCGCCTTTAATTCATCGTTATTAACTTTAGTTTTCGGGCGATCACGGGGTTCATTTTTTAGATCAAAATTTCCATGTCGGAAGCGTTCAAAGCAATAACGAGTCGTGCGTTCGTTTGTAGTGTTCACTCATAATTACTAGTATTTTATTGTGTCCATATTGATGAAAAAGATACAAATGTAGTGAAAACAAAACACTAATCAATAAACAAATGACTGAATTTGAAAATAGGATTCCATATTTTTAAAGAAAATTCATTTGAATTTAGAATTTATACATTACGTTTCAAATGGCCAGTATTGTAAAACGGCAACTTCATAGGTAAAGACCTATTAATAGACATTTGAGCATGGTCACCAGTAAATTTATATAGTAAGGAAAACTTTTGTCGTTCCAGCAAGCACAGGTCCTCTCCCGCTGGCTGGCGCGGCTGGCGCGGCGGGCGCGGCGTGCGGCTCTCCGCTGCACAAGGAGTGCTGCGACAGAGACACGCCGCCGCCCGGCACGCCGCCGCCGCCCTACCACACCAACACACAGGTGACTCCCTACTAACGGCTCACCCTAATGCCCGCACTTTCTAATACCGGCCGTCCCTACTCCGACAGTCTCTTATACCTCTCTTCGCTGACAATCGTGATGTTCCTAATATCAACCGCCACGACATTCCTAATATCATCTTGTTGATCAACGTGATGTCCTAATATCGGCCGGGTCGCCAACCCCATGCGTCGTTCTTGCCTATCTCTAGTACCCTGTCAAATAGGAAAACCTTTTATTATAAATATTATATTTGTCTCTCCAGCCCTGTGCAGATCCACAAAGAGCCATCATATCAATGGAAGAAGACGATTCACCCGCGTCTGTAAGTCATAGCAACAGTTATTTAAAATATCTAAGTCTTTATACACAGTTTACAAAATTACTGTCCTATACTCAACAAACATTTGGCTACAATACTGTTACACCCACAGCACGGTACGATATCTACATGTTATATAGAAGATGGCCGATAGAAATGAAGGGAATCAAGCATAACACTAGTTATTAATTAATCTCGATAGTTAAATTCAATAACAATCCCATTAATTCTTTTAAAGTATAGTGGCGCTATAACCATCTTGAAATTGCAAGATTTTTATGTTTGCCAAGCATAAAAAATCCCCAACACTCCTGTAATGGTTGCAACAAAATAATGTCGAAGACCAAATTAAAAATCAAAACTCATTTATTCAAATTAGGCTGATAATCAGCACTTTTCGAACGTCGAGTTTACAAGAGACAGTCCCCCAAAACGCCCACCCTTCACCACTTCCTAGTGTTTTAGCCGGGAAGAAGAAGTGGCGGAACAAACTCCCCAGCAACACAATTGCTCTTTATTAAATGAATTTGAACAAAATCATTGTGTTTCAGGACACATCCACGTACTCAGGTTTATTCTCAAACCTGCGCTCCGTACGGGAGTCGAAGGCGCGGACGGCAGTACTGCTCAACTGGCTGCTAGGAGAGAGGAGGTAAAAGAACCTTTTGTAGTCGAACTAATGTTATCAGCTAATTTCCCATGTGCATCATCATCATTCTCCTGCTCTTATGCCAATTTATTTGGGGTCGGCGCAGCTTGTCTTCTTCTTCCATACTACTATATTAGATTTTGGATTAAAAAAAAATTGGTATGAAACTATATTCCTAGATAGAAGTTTCCTTCAATTTCTTCAAATTTTCTCGACTTTTTACAAATTCCTGAGATAGACTTCTTTTCTGTAGTCCTCTGCAGTCATGTCACACACAGTTAAAACTAATCGATTTAATCGTTTTGAAATCGGATTTACATAAAAGTTTTTTTTTTCAGTTTTAAACCAAATCGTATTTTGATGTTGTTATTGTGTATTTCTAGATGTGCTTGTGCCTGTCTCCTGCTGGTGTTAACAGACGGGTACCGGTCCGCGAGCGGCGTGCACACGCACACGCTGCGGCGCTGGGCCTACGAGATACACTCCACCTTCTTAGTGCCCAACGCGGTATGTATTTATAAAAGTTCCCATTAAAATTTGTATATAAATATTACATGATAGCTAGAAAAAATATAAAAATATAATGGGAACAATTAAAACACAATAGACTTTTAAATAATAATACTAACCGCTGATTGATCCCCAAAAAAAATATTAAGTTTTGTTGTATCATATTTAGAAACCCATCACGTTCGCAAAGTTTCGCTAGGCTAATGTAATTTGAATTTCCGTAATTTTTCGACGAACAGGTTTGCTTGACGTGCAGGTGTTCTTTTATACAATAAGCTACCATAAAGACAATAATCTATGAATTTCTACGGAGGCTAATCAATCTCCATTTCGACGTTGGCAATCCGACGCCACTGCGAAAAGATAAGAACCTCCATATTCATATTACGAGTATAACAAAAATATCGCTTTCTGTTCCGCAGGTTCTACAGTTGAGTGGTGTAGATGAGAACATGGCGAATGAAATCGAACATGTTTTAGTTAATGGTAAATATTATTCACATTCACATTGTAAAATATATAGTGGGCTGTTTTGGGTAGTTTGACGTTGTGTTATCTGCCTAGCCTTTTCCCAACTATGTTGAGGTCGACTTCCAGTCTAACCTAAAGCAGCTGAATACCAGTATTTTAAATGGAACGACTGCCCATCTGGCCTCCACAACCCAGTTAGTACTGGGTAATACGATACCCTTTGGTAAGACTGGTTGTCAGACTTGCGGGCTACTTACTGACTACCTGTATGTGTAATGACTGTCAAAGATCTACAAATGACAGCCGGGACCAACGGGTTAACTTGTTTTCCGAGGCACGGAAGAAACTCAGTATGTAATGGGTGGTCACCCATCTACAGACCAACCTAAGCAGGTACAGCTTAACCTGAAGATTGATCCGGGTGGCTGTTATTATTTAGCTTCGAGCTCCTCTTGAATTGTGTAAAATTTGATGCTACGACAAGAAAGGGGGTGACGGTTGGTACTGATTAAGAAAACATGCTTTGCCAGTGTATTTTTTTTTGGGATGAAGCCAAGAGGCATATTACCCTTTTTTCACATTTAATTGCTTGATCTTTTTTTTTTGTCCACAGAATTCGACAAAGAAGAGCTCCTCCGCAACGTGTTCCGCAAAGCTCGTCAGAAGGCGAAGGACGAGCTCAGCCAGCAGCTCACGGAGTTCCAGGTCAAGCGCCAGGTCGGGCTCGGCACGCTCTACGGCCCGGAGGACTGCGTCATCGACAAGTGCGACGTCGACAAGGCACAGGTAATACTAATTGCAGCCAAAATAAAAAAATAAAGAATTTTCACTGCTATATGTATGTTTTAATTTTGATTATATAAAAATACAAAAGTTCAAATAATACTTTGACTTTAAAATATTGTAAAAAAAATCTTTTTTAGTCGCATTTATAATTTAAATTAATGATCCGTGTAAACATGTTAACACGTTGTTAAATATTTTTAAAAGATAAGCATGGTTAAATTTGGAAATTCAGAAGACCTATGATACAATTGCAATTGCAGCCTGTAATTTGAATTTTAAATTCGTAAAGCTAAATTAGTTGAATAAAATACACATTTAAACGGAATAATTCTTATGGTAAAATTTAGGTAAGTTGTAAAAGAAACTAAATGTCTAACTAAGCTAACATAATATAAAAAAAAACAAAACTGGCAAATGCTCCCTGTCCTGGACTCGCTCCGTGTGCTCTCTTAAGCTCTCCGCCTTTAAACTCGTTCCAGACAGGCGTCTGGAACGCTCTTTAGATGTATGACGTGGATGTTCTTTACATGTAGTACTGATAGAAATCAGTGTAAAAGTAGTAGTTGGAGCCAAGAAAGGGTTGGCTTTGTCTACTTAATCTTACCTAAGACTAATAGAAAAACGATTTCAGACCAGACACAAAGATGACACTTTTGTTATTAGGGGGAAAAATGACAAAAGCAGCATTAATATTGTTGTAGCATAAGAAAATTCACAATATATCTATACGCACCTAATATTCGTCAACAAGAAACAGATAAGACAATTGTAAGGCATTCAAACAAATTTAACTTCATCACCACGGCATTTGCTGGATAACTTATCACAGACGAATGTTCTTAATAGTATCTAATTCATATTAAACAAGAATGGTTATTTGACCATAAAAATTCTAACATTAACTCATCACAATGACACTGTAAACGCGACTGCCAGATGCCAAACAAATTGAATATTTCTTTAATTCTTACAGTTAAATTTCAAAATTAAATGTTTATTTTTCTTTTCTAAAGAAGACATAAGGTTGCAAACCACCAAAGAACTAAAAAGTTCCTAGTATTGAAGCTTTCATGCAGGGAAACTAGCAAAATGCAAAATGTAGCTTTCATTTCTATGTTAGGCTTGAAGATCATTTACAAAATAGCCATCAACCATAAAAAAGCAATGATAGCCAAGTGGTGTAGTCATAGGTCTCAAGTTCGAACCCAAGACACGCACCTCTGATTTTACGGAATCGTGCGTGGCAGTATGCCTGGTAGTCATTTCTCGACGGCATGAAAAGCCAAGTCAGAGGTCCATGGACTGCATAAAAACTGATACCAGGTTAGGCTAACCTTTTTTTTTGGGTTAGGAAATCATCAACTGACCTCTCCCGCTCTGGGTGGAGCGGGAGGGAGTGTCAGACTCTTACTGGCTAAAACCCACCCGTGTTCCTTCAGTTACCTGTGCCAAGGGCCACGGTAACTCTTTCGAACAAACCCGCAACCCTGGCAGGCATCGGTCTTAGTGGACCCCGTCAGTTTGTGCTGACATCTCTTTGCGGCGCGCGTGGAACACAACGCGCCATCGCCCCGGGCCTGGTCCTTACCGGACGGCGAGCTACCCATTGCTCGCCGTCCGCAAGCCCGCGCCTGCGGTGGCCGGAAATCCGCTTGGGATTCCCGACGCCCGGGGCGTCTCCTGCGGCGGCTAGGGGCGTGAAGGCGCAGAGTTTGCCTCTCCCTCACGCATTCCGCTTCCTCCTTCGCGAGTATTACTGCTTCGCAGAAGGAGGTGACAGCTTCCCATGCCCTCTCGTTCCGTCCATGGCATGGACCAGGGCCGGACGCGAGAGATCGCCACCGCCGATCGCCTGCACGAGGACACGGCGGTGCTCCACCCAAGCTGGGCAGACCTCCACCGTATGCTCCACCGTGTCCTCCGGGCGATCCACGCAATGGTGACACCCGGGCGTTTCCTCCCGCTTTATCCGAAACAGGAACCTCCGGAAACAACCGTGTCCAGTGAATTCTCGCGGCAGCGGAGTAACGCCCCGGCGTTTCGCCTCCTCGCGCCACTCCCAAATGTGCGCGAGGACTTTTGCTTCCAAGTCACATGGCGGTAATCCGGCAAGAAGGTTCGCCGCCTCACCGGATACCGTGCGGTATCCCCGGACCAGCCCGATGGCCATGACCCTTTGGGACGCGTTCAACCGGCGAACTGGTCGCCGCCTCAAGGAACGCGCCCACACCGGTGCCCCGTAAAGGGTCATGGACCGCACGACCCCCGCGTAGTGCCTCCGGCAGGAGGCGTTTGGACCTCCTAGATTAGGCAGGAGCCGCTTCGAGGCAGCCCCGGCTCGCTCCAATCTGGGAGCCAAACGTCGGAAATGCTCCACGAAGTTCCACCGGCTATCGAGGACAAGTGACAAGTTCCAATTGCCGGATCCTCTCAACGATTGTCGCTATCCCGCGTGTCGCTAGTTCGGCCACCGCCTGGTGCGACCTCCCCTGTGCCAGCACCAGCGTGTCGTCAGCGTAGCATACCACGCTGACGCCATTAGGGAGGTCGGCGCGCAGCACCCAGTCGAACTCGATGTCCCACAGATGCGGCCCCAGGACCGATCCCTGTGGGACACCGCACGACATCTCTCGCCGGTTCCACTCTCCTTGGTGACCGGGGTAGATGACGGCCCTGTCCGTCAAATAGTCCTCGACACCACGACAGACAGTCGGCACCCGGTGAGCCTCCCAGATGCAACTCCAGGGCAGGGTATTGAAGGCATTGGCGATGTCTAGAGATACTGCCAAGACGACTCCACCCCGGGCCACAGCATCCTCCGTCGCGAGGGCTCGCACGTGCATGATGGCATCCACCATAGAGCGCTCTCTGCGGAAACCAAACTGGCTCTCCGCCAAATCCGGCCCCGCCCGCACCAGTCGCCCGACGAGGCGGTCTGCAATGACTCTTTCAAAGAGCTTGCCCACCTCGTCGAGCAGCACGATGGGCCGGTCAGCGGACGGAGAGTTCGCAGGGCGCCCTGGTTTCTTAATGAGGACCAGTTTCCTCGTCTTCCAACGAAGTGGGATCTGGCCCCTCTCCATGCATGCGCTTAGTCGAAGCCCGAGAGCCTTCAAGGCCAGGACCCAGGCTTTCCCAGGTAAGCCATCACGTCCCGGGGCGGTAGTTAGATTAGGCTAACCTAACCACCCGATAAAGAAAAAAAATTGCCACAACAATAGTTATCAGCCCCTTCAAAAACCATAAAAACGACTCCCAACACGAAAATTGTAATATTTTCTCTGGCGACCTTCTTGAAGTTTCATTTTGACTTCAGTGTTTTCATTCACGCTCACGAAAACCACGAAACTAACTCCCATGATAAGAATTTGTAAATGAGAATATTCAAGCGACTATGGAACATAGTATCGGTATGTAACCTATTGTGACACAAATATTTATGGCTTAATTTAAAGCTTAATTTTAGGGCTTTCAGGGGTAATCTACCATTTCATTGTAATTATCTGCATCACACAGTCATTAGGCATCGAAGTCTAGGTCTACAGTCAAATCTCTAAGCGACTTCTAGACTTCTTCCCTTTATAAAACATTAAATAGACACCAAATAATACAATAAAATAAGCGGTGGAGCGGTGGAGTGGTGGAGCGGTGGAGGTGGTGCGGTGGTGGTGGAGTGCATTCAAAAAATGGCGCCAAATATTGGCCCATGTACAGTCGCATAAAAAGCGCAATGGGTTTCTCAACTAGGCTATTCGCTTCTGCATGCAGACACGCCTGCACCCAATTTATTTGAATGAATGAATGATATATTTATTGCAAGAATTTAGGTAGCTAAGATAAGTTCTTAAGATCGATGGGTTTCACTATATACTTTATTTGGATGCTAGTTTGTGTAAATATGTTTTTGTGCAAAGTGTCAAAATTGGTTAGTTTTTTCATTTAACCCAATGGTTTATATTTAGACGGGATTGCATTCAAGACAAGCAAAACTGATAATATGAATCAGAAAATAGGCATATTTTTATTTGCAGTAAGCTTTGCACGATTTCGGGCTTGACTTACTACAAACAATTTATCTGACAATACAAAAATATAAACAAAGAAATATAAACCTAGTTGATTCAATTCAACTGGAATTCAAGAATAATGGCCCATTTATCTACAAAAAATACTGCATTAAATCATTCGATTTCAATAATATTAACACTACCTACGAGACTGTACTTAAAACAAAACGAGTGAGACGTGCTTATACGCTAGAAAGAGAACGCCGTTCGGGCGCCACTGCCGCCAGCAAGATCCGCGCGCATTTTTCATTTGGCGCGCATTTTTCATTTGGCGCGCATTTTTCATTTGGCGCGCATTTGTTTTAAAATACAAATCTAAACAGGCAGGGCAAGGACATACCAAAAGTGGTCAATCTCCTTTTTGCATTCGTCATAATTAATTTTCATATCATTTTTTGCTCCTGCTACCATCACATATAAAATTTTGTTCCCCAGGAGCTGATAGTAGTAGAACAACTAATGTGCGGCCAGCTGCGAGCCGCGTGTCGCTCGGGCGCCGCCGCGTGTGGCGCGGGCCCGCATGCCGTGCCGCACCACGACACGCACGCCACGCTCATGGCCGCGCTCATAGCGGCCGCGCTGTGTCTGCACTGCAGGTATGTTATGTGTCGCTCGGGCGCCGCCGCGTGTGGCGCGGGCCCGCATGCCGTGCCGCACCACGACACGCACGCCACGCTCATGGCCGCGCTCATAGCGGCCGCGCTGTGTCTGCACTGCAGGTATGTTATGTGTCGCTCGGGCGCCGCCGCGTGTGGCGCGGGCCCGCATGCCGTGCCGCACCACGACACGCACGCCACGCTCATGGCCGCGCTCATAGCGGCCGCGCTGTGTCTGCACTGCAGGTATGTTATGTGTCGCTCGGGCGCCGCCGCGTGTGGCGCGGGCCCGCATGCCGTGCCGCACCACGACACGCACGCCACGCTCATGGCCGCGCTCATAGCGGCCGCGCTGTGTCTGCACTGCAGGTATGTTATGTGTCGCTCGGGCGCCGCCGCGTGTGGCGCGGGCCCGCATGCCGTGCCGCACCACGACACGCACGCCACGCTCATGGCCGCGCTCATAGCGGCCGCGCTGTGTCTGCACTGCAGGTATGTTATGTGTCGCTCGGGCGCCGCCGCGTGTGGCGCGGGCCCGCATGCCGTGCCGCACCACGACACGCACGCCACGCTCATGGCCGCGCTCATAGCGGCCGCGCTGTGTCTGCACTGCAGGTATGTTATGTGTCGCTCGGGCGCCGCCGCGTGTGGCGCGGGCCCGCATGCCGTGCCGCACCACGACACGCACGCCACGCTCATGGCCGCGCTCATAGCGGCCGCGCTGTGTCTGCACTGCAGGTATGTTATGTGTCGCTCGGGCGCCGCCGCGTGTGGCGCGGGCCCGCATGCCGTGCCGCACCACGACACGCACGCCACGCTCATGGCCGCGCTCATAGCGGCCGCGCTGTGTCTGCACTGCAGGTATGTTATGTGTCGCTCGGGCGCCGCCGCGTGTGGCGCGGGCCCGCATGCCGTGCCGCACCACGACACGCACGCCACGCTCATGGCCGCGCTCATAGCGGCCGCGCTGTGTCTGCACTGCAGGTATGTTATGTGTCGCTCGGGCGCCGCCGCGTGTGGCGCGGGCCCGCATGCCGTGCCGCACCACGACACGCACGCCACGCTCATGGCCGCGCTCATAGCGGCCGCGCTGTGTCTGCACTGCAGGTATGTTATGTGTCGCTCGGGCGCCGCCGCGTGTGGCGCGGGCCCGCATGCCGTGCCGCACCACGACACGCACGCCACGCTCATGGCCGCGCTCATAGCGGCCGCGCTGTGTCTGCACTGCAGGTATGTTATGTGTCGCTCGGGCGCCGCCGCGTGTGGCGCGGGCCCGCATGCCGTGCCGCACCACGACACGCACGCCACGCTCATGGCCGCGCTCATAGCGGCCGCGCTGTGTCTGCACTGCAGGTATGTTATGTGTCGCTCGGGCGCCGCCGCGTGTGGCGCGGGCCCGCATGCCGTGCCGCACCACGACACGCACGCCACGCTCATGGCCGCGCTCATAGCGGCCGCGCTGTGTCTGCACTGCAGGTATGTTATGTGTCGCTCGGGCGCCGCCGCGTGTGGCGCGGGCCCGCATGCCGTGCCGCACCACGACACGCACGCCACGCTCATGGCCGCGCTCATAGCGGCCGCGCTGTGTCTGCACTGCAGGTATGTTATGTGTCGCTCGGGCGCCGCCGCGTGTGGCGCGGGCCCGCATGCCGTGCCGCACCACGACACGCACGCCACGCTCATGGCCGCGCTCATAGCGGCCGCGCTGTGTCTGCACTGCAGGTATGTTATGTGTCGCTCGGGCGCCGCCGCGTGTGGCGCGGGCCCGCATGCCGTGCCGCACCACGACACGCACGCCACGCTCATGGCCGCGCTCATAGCGGCCGCGCTGTGTCTGCACTGCAGGTATGTTATGTGTCGCTCGGGCGCCGCCGCGTGTGGCGCGGGCCCGCATGCCGTGCCGCACCACGACACGCACGCCACGCTCATGGCCGCGCTCATAGCGGCCGCGCTGTGTCTGCACTGCAGGTATGTTATGTGTCGCTCGGGCGCCGCCGCGTGTGGCGCGGGCCCGCATGCCGTGCCGCACCACGACACGCACGCCACGCTCATGGCCGCGCTCATAGCGGCCGCGCTGTGTCTGCACTGCAGGTATGTTATGTGTCGCTCGGGCGCCGCCGCGTGTGGCGCGGGCCCGCATGCCGTGCCGCACCACGACACGCACGCCACGCTCATGGCCGCGCTCATAGCGGCCGCGCTGTGTCTGCACTGCAGGTATGTTATGTGTCGCTCGGGCGCCGCCGCGTGTGGCGCGGGCCCGCATGCCGTGCCGCACCACGACACGCACGCCACGCTCATGGCCGCGCTCATAGCGGCCGCGCTGTGTCTGCACTGCAGGTATGTTATGTGTCGCTCGGGCGCCGCCGCGTGTGGCGCGGGCCCGCATGCCGTGCCGCACCACGACACGCACGCCACGCTCATGGCCGCGCTCATAGCGGCCGCGCTGTGTCTGCACTGCAGGTATGTTATGTGTCGCTCGGGCGCCGCCGCGTGTGGCGCGGGCCCGCATGCCGTGCCGCACCACGACACGCACGCCACGCTCATGGCCGCGCTCATAGCGGCCGCGCTGTGTCTGCACTGCAGGTATGTTATGTGTCGCTCGGGCGCCGCCGCGTGTGGCGCGGGCCCGCATGCCGTGCCGCACCACGACACGCACGCCACGCTCATGGCCGCGCTCATAGCGGCCGCGCTGTGTCTGCACTGCAGGTATGTTATGTGTCGCTCGGGCGCCGCCGCGTGTGGCGCGGGCCCGCATGCCGTGCCGCACCACGACACGCACGCCACGCTCATGGCCGCGCTCATAGCGGCCGCGCTGTGTCTGCACTGCAGGTATGTTATGTGTCGCTCGGGCGCCGCCGCGTGTGGCGCGGGCCCGCATGCCGTGCCGCACCACGACACGCACGCCACGCTCATGGCCGCGCTCATAGCGGCCGCGCTGTGTCTGCACTGCAGGTATGTTATGTGTCGCTCGGGCGCCGCCGCGTGTGGCGCGGGCCCGCATGCCGTGCCGCACCACGACACGCACGCCACGCTCATGGCCGCGCTCATAGCGGCCGCGCTGTGTCTGCACTGCAGGTATGTTATGTGTCGCTCGGGCGCCGCCGCGTGTGGCGCGGGCCCGCATGCCGTGCCGCACCACGACACGCACGCCACGCTCATGGCCGCGCTCATAGCGGCCGCGCTGTGTCTGCACTGCAGGTATGTTATGTGTCGCTCGGGCGCCGCCGCGTGTGGCGCGGGCCCGCATGCCGTGCCGCACCACGACACGCACGCCACGCTCATGGCCGCGCTCATAGCGGCCGCGCTGTGTCTGCACTGCAGGTATGTTATGTGTCGCTCGGGCGCCGCCGCGTGTGGCGCGGGCCCGCATGCCGTGCCGCACCACGACACGCACGCCACGCTCATGGCCGCGCTCATAGCGGCCGCGCTGTGTCTGCACTGCAGGTATGTTATGTGTCGCTCGGGCGCCGCCGCGTGTGGCGCGGGCCCGCATGCCGTGCCGCACCACGACACGCACGCCACGCTCATGGCCGCGCTCATAGCGGCCGCGCTGTGTCTGCACTGCAGGTATGTTATGTGTCGCTCGGGCGCCGCCGCGTGTGGCGCGGGCCCGCATGCCGTGCCGCACCACGACACGCACGCCACGCTCATGGCCGCGCTCATAGCGGCCGCGCTGTGTCTGCACTGCAGGTATGTTATGTGTCGCTCGGGCGCCGCCGCGTGTGGCGCGGGCCCGCATGCCGTGCCGCACCACGACACGCACGCCACGCTCATGGCCGCGCTCATAGCGGCCGCGCTGTGTCTGCACTGCAGGTATGTTATGTGTCGCTCGGGCGCCGCCGCGTGTGGCGCGGGCCCGCATGCCGTGCCGCACCACGACACGCACGCCACGCTCATGGCCGCGCTCATAGCGGCCGCGCTGTGTCTGCACTGCAGGTATGTTATGTGTCGCTCGGGCGCCGCCGCGTGTGGCGCGGGCCCGCATGCCGTGCCGCACCACGACACGCACGCCACGCTCATGGCCGCGCTCATAGCGGCCGCGCTGTGTCTGCACTGCAGGTATGTTATGTGTCGCTCGGGCGCCGCCGCGTGTGGCGCGGGCCCGCATGCCGTGCCGCACCACGACACGCACGCCACGCTCATGGCCGCGCTCATAGCGGCCGCGCTGTGTCTGCACTGCAGGTATGTTATGTGTCGCTCGGGCGCCGCCGCGTGTGGCGCGGGCCCGCATGCCGTGCCGCACCACGACACGCACGCCACGCTCATGGCCGCGCTCATAGCGGCCGCGCTGTGTCTGCACTGCAGGTATGTTATGTGTCGCTCGGGCGCCGCCGCGTGTGGCGCGGGCCCGCATGCCGTGCCGCACCACGACACGCACGCCACGCTCATGGCCGCGCTCATAGCGGCCGCGCTGTGTCTGCACTGCAGGTATGTTATGTGTCGCTCGGGCGCCGCCGCGTGTGGCGCGGGCCCGCATGCCGTGCCGCACCACGACACGCACGCCACGCTCATGGCCGCGCTCATAGCGGCCGCGCTGTGTCTGCACTGCAGGTATGTTATGTGTCGCTCGGGCGCCGCCGCGTGTGGCGCGGGCCCGCATGCCGTGCCGCACCACGACACGCACGCCACGCTCATGGCCGCGCTCATAGCGGCCGCGCTGTGTCTGCACTGCAGGTATGTTATGTGTCGCTCGGGCGCCGCCGCGTGTGGCGCGGGCCCGCATGCCGTGCCGCACCACGACACGCACGCCACGCTCATGGCCGCGCTCATAGCGGCCGCGCTGTGTCTGCACTGCAGGTATGTTATGTGTCGCTCGGGCGCCGCCGCGTGTGGCGCGGGCCCGCATGCCGTGCCGCACCACGACACGCACGCCACGCTCATGGCCGCGCTCATAGCGGCCGCGCTGTGTCTGCACTGCAGGTATGTTATGTGTCGCTCGGGCGCCGCCGCGTGTGGCGCGGGCCCGCATGCCGTGCCGCACCACGACACGCACGCCACGCTCATGGCCGCGCTCATAGCGGCCGCGCTGTGTCTGCACTGCAGGTATGTTATGTGTCGCTCGGGCGCCGCCGCGTGTGGCGCGGGCCCGCATGCCGTGCCGCACCACGACACGCACGCCACGCTCATGGCCGCGCTCATAGCGGCCGCGCTGTGTCTGCACTGCAGGTATGTTATGTGTCGCTCGGGCGCCGCCGCGTGTGGCGCGGGCCCGCATGCCGTGCCGCACCACGACACGCACGCCACGCTCATGGCCGCGCTCATAGCGGCCGCGCTGTGTCTGCACTGCAGGTATGTTATGTGTCGCTCGGGCGCCGCCGCGTGTGGCGCGGGCCCGCATGCCGTGCCGCACCACGACACGCACGCCACGCTCATGGCCGCGCTCATAGCGGCCGCGCTGTGTCTGCACTGCAGGTATGTTATGTGTCGCTCGGGCGCCGCCGCGTGTGGCGCGGGCCCGCATGCCGTGCCGCACCACGACACGCACGCCACGCTCATGGCCGCGCTCATAGCGGCCGCGCTGTGTCTGCACTGCAGGTATGTTATGTGTCGCTCGGGCGCCGCCGCGTGTGGCGCGGGCCCGCATGCCGTGCCGCACCACGACACGCACGCCACGCTCATGGCCGCGCTCATAGCGGCCGCGCTGTGTCTGCACTGCAGGTATGTTATGTGTCGCTCGGGCGCCGCCGCGTGTGGCGCGGGCCCGCATGCCGTGCCGCACCACGACACGCACGCCACGCTCATGGCCGCGCTCATAGCGGCCGCGCTGTGTCTGCACTGCAGGTATGTTATGTGTCGCTCGGGCGCCGCCGCGTGTGGCGCGGGCCCGCATGCCGTGCCGCACCACGACACGCACGCCACGCTCATGGCCGCGCTCATAGCGGCCGCGCTGTGTCTGCACTGCAGGTATGTTATGTGTCGCTCGGGCGCCGCCGCGTGTGGCGCGGGCCCGCATGCCGTGCCGCACCACGACACGCACGCCACGCTCATGGCCGCGCTCATAGCGGCCGCGCTGTGTCTGCACTGCAGGTATGTTATGTGTCGCTCGGGCGCCGCCGCGTGTGGCGCGGGCCCGCATGCCGTGCCGCACCACGACACGCACGCCACGCTCATGGCCGCGCTCATAGCGGCCGCGCTGTGTCTGCACTGCAGGTATGTTATGTGTCGCTCGGGCGCCGCCGCGTGTGGCGCGGGCCCGCATGCCGTGCCGCACCACGACACGCACGCCACGCTCATGGCCGCGCTCATAGCGGCCGCGCTGTGTCTGCACTGCAGGTATGTTATGTGTCGCTCGGGCGCCGCCGCGTGTGGCGCGGGCCCGCATGCCGTGCCGCACCACGACACGCACGCCACGCTCATGGCCGCGCTCATAGCGGCCGCGCTGTGTCTGCACTGCAGGTATGTTATGTGTCGCTCGGGCGCCGCCGCGTGTGGCGCGGGCCCGCATGCCGTGCCGCACCACGACACGCACGCCACGCTCATGGCCGCGCTCATAGCGGCCGCGCTGTGTCTGCACTGCAGGTATGTTATGTGTCGCTCGGGCGCCGCCGCGTGTGGCGCGGGCCCGCATGCCGTGCCGCACCACGACACGCACGCCACGCTCATGGCCGCGCTCATAGCGGCCGCGCTGTGTCTGCACTGCAGGTATGTTATGTGTCGCTCGGGCGCCGCCGCGTGTGGCGCGGGCCCGCATGCCGTGCCGCACCACGACACGCACGCCACGCTCATGGCCGCGCTCATAGCGGCCGCGCTGTGTCTGCACTGCAGGTACGTTATTGTACAGATATGATAACTTTATTGTCCGACCGAGGAGCTTCGGCCACCCGCAGCCAGAAAAATCACTGTAGCGGACATAATTAAGTTGACAAATTCTTTTGTTAACGCTACTACGCTAGCGACATCTATGACTGAAATGAAGAAATAACATCAAAAGCCTAAATCGCGTTATAGATCGTATAAAAACACCCGACTATAACCGTTGGGCAATAACCCACCAGCCACAACACCCGTCTGGTCGGAGAATCCTCATGTTTCTATGGGGGATGGAGAACTTTACACCCTCTTCCTCATACCCCTAAACCACGTTTAGCCAAACCTGTTGCTACCCTTTTTTTTTTTTTTTTTCGGATGGGAAATCATCAAATGACTTCTCCCGCTCTGGGCTGAGCGGGAGGGAGTGTCAGACTTTTACTGACTAAAACCCACCCATGTTACTTCATCGCCCTTTGTGTTCCGGGGCCGCGGTATCTCTTTCGAACAACCCGCAGCACCCGGCAGAAAACCTGTTGCTACTGTCACGATTTACTTACCAAATCAATTTCTAAATATTTTAAACGGTTAAATAATAAAATTACGAACAAACGGACACGGCAACTTGTTGCGGCGCGCGGTTTTATATATATCCTAAATTCCCTTCCCTTCACTTACCACACGAAGCGCGAGCGCATTCATTCCGCGGCGGCAGCCGCGAGTGACACTCCAACGGCCATCGAGGAACCACGCGTACTAAGGTTTCTAACAGTACATACCTCTGCTCCCTCGTACTCCATTTAATTTTATTCTGGTGACTACCTAGAACCACTAGTAACTTTATCTAAATATAAATAATACTTGGTTATTGAAGTAATTAATAAGTGCCTAGTTTTCTTCCCGTACTGGGAACTTCTACACGGCTGAAGATCAGCGTAGCTGGCTGACAGGACGGAACCCTTGAACCGGCATCCTGTTCTGCTGGCTGACTGGACGGCACCCCCAGAACCGGCACTGAACCGCCCTGCTAGACTGACTCCGAAGCCATCGCCGACGTCACCGACTGGCACTAAGCAGGAGAGTGCGGTATTCACGGCCTTCTACGTGGCCCGACCTTTGACCGGCCTACCTTCTACCCTCTCGTTTTTTTTTAATTATTTAAAACTTTTAAAATATAGTCTTTTTTTAACTTTAGCGTTTCTTCTTTTAAAACCTGTCAGCTGGGAAAAAGGAATGTGACACTACCTGGGCCGAAGTTTTCTAGGACTAACAAACAAACTGTTACCAATGCGCGAGAGCGCATGAAAATGCTTCCGCTGCTAAGTTCAAATAATCGTTTTTTACTAGTATGCGCGTCATCTCTAGCTACGTATAACGAGGCGGGTTGTGCGATCACAAACGAATTAATATTCGACCCATGTGTTGGGTGCTTAGCACCGAAAATGTTAAAAATTTATTATTCACTTTTAACCAATCTTCATGGAATTTTTCCAATCATTATTAAACCTTAAGCTTCGGGCCTAAGGTTTAATTAATGATCCTAAGAGGGTACGACATAAGAGGATATCAGCGAGGGTATCCTACGGTTTACGACTAGAACCATACAGATCACATATCGTACGGCATTGACATCTAGCTTGAATGTATAGTAAACCCACATTTCATCAGTTGTATTATAAATTTCATGTTATAAGGGGCGTTCTTACTGCATTATATTTTACCCTGAATCTGCAAGTGGCATTAAACAAACGCGTATCAATCTCATTTATCAATAACTGCACTTTGAACCTTGTGTAAATGACATAGAAGTCATATAACACGAGTTTGTCGATCCAAAACATTTAATAAAATATTCCCTTATTACTTTTATATTGTTGTTGTTAGGCATAGTTGAGTGCGTTTTTCTTTGTGCAAAAATTAACATTTTTCTTTTTCGGTAAGCAATAATTTTATTAAAGACAGTTTGTGATTGTACTTGTAAAACCACAACTTTGTGGTTATTTGGTTGTTGAAGGAAGTCCCTCGCTGAAATTTATCGTTTAAGCTACAGCTCTCTATATACCAATATTATTGTAACTTGTGTATTATTTTAACAAATAAATGAGGAGGTTGCTAAATAACATCATATCGAGCTCCGTCGTGCCTCGGAAAGCACAGTAAGCCGTTGGTGCCGGCAGTCATTTGTAGATTTTTGACAGTCGTCTGACAGTGAGTAGTTAGGACCTGAAAATCTGACAACCAGTCATACCAAGGGTATTGTATAACCCGGTTATTGTAGAGCTCACATTGGCAGTCGCTCCATGTAAAATACTTGTATTCAGCTGAATCCAG
This sequence comes from Standfussiana lucernea, assembly GCA_964057025.1. Taxonomy (NCBI): domain Eukaryota; kingdom Metazoa; phylum Arthropoda; class Insecta; order Lepidoptera; family Noctuidae; genus Standfussiana; species Standfussiana lucernea. The sequence goes on from OZ059810.1 coordinate 11,698,126, forward strand.
TTAGACTGTAAGCCGACTAGAACACAGTTGGGAAGAGACAATAAAGTGAAAACCAAATTAAGAAGTGACTTATGACTTACAATAACATTCAGTATAGGGCTTCGTCCTCATACTATTCGTCAGAGGCTTTGCTCAGATAAAAACTTTTGATTGCAGTTTTTAAAAATAACTCTAATTCACATAAATATAAATATGTCACGCAAAGCTGTTTACATTTAATACGACATTGACTATCATTCAGCGAATATGACTGTCATAGTAAACACACGTTATCATTGACTGATAAGAAAAAATACTATTAACATTCAATCACTTAGTGCTTACACTGCCAGACGATTTAAATCGTGATAAACTGCAAGTTTATGCTTTTAATATCAATAATATAAGGCTAGCGTGAAATCATAAATACTAAAATCTAGCTAGAAAACATAGGATAACAATGGCTTTAGTCGTTTTCGACATATGTTCTTGACATACAGACATAGGCCTTAGATTATTATGTAAGGAAAATAAAGTAAGTTACAAAATTACTACAATTCAATGACTCAATACAAGGCAAAGTGCTAATTTTCCTGTCAGTAATTTATTTTTAGTTGTTCCTCTGGTCGTACAGGAAGTGTTTAGTGTATACTTGAGTGCAAAATGGTGGTCGATTTGGCAAATATTAGTGAAGTGGAAGCTTTGGAGGTCAGGCGGAAGTGGTGGCAGTCACCGAAGTCGAAATATAAGAAGAAATTGAAGAGTAATAAGTGAGTTTGTGGTTTTATTGAGTCATGTAGGGTATTCACAGGGATATATGGATAATAGAAAATTAATACGTGTAATTTATTTTAGTTGTAGATATTTGCCACGGGGCTATGTTACTGATACATCATACACTTACGACTTTTCCCATGGGGGTAGGCAGAAACTACAGAACGCCAACTGCTACGTATCCGTACGTACTACTTATTGCTTCGTCTACGTTGATACACGAACAAAAGTGTTGATGTACATATGTAATAAGAGAATACTAAAAACATAAATGTATTTTTATACATAAATTGTAAATCTGTTAGGTAGTTCTCGAGTTATGAGCTACCCGAGCAGACAGTCTGACAAATAGCTTTCTTTTAATATTAAGAAATTGTTAAAGCTTAATTTTGTTTTAGTTTAAGTAATAACATACTTCGCTGTGTAGTTTCCCTCCAGGTAAAAATCTAAATATCAAATAATTACCTATCCCAATCAATTCTATTTTTATAATTGCTTATTAACACTTTCGGTGCTAAGCACCCAACATATGGGTCGAACAATAATTCGTTCGTGTGCGCACAACCCGCCTCCCGAGTCGTCGCCATACGTAGCTTTAAATGACGTGCATACGAGTGAGAGATTTTTTCTGACTCTCTTCAAAAACGAACACCATTCACTACTTTCTAGTATTTTAAGCTGGGTTGGCAAAATGGCGGAACAAATTCCCCAGCAAGACATTATTCTGTTAAGTTAGAAGAAGGGGTAAAAGCCCATTACACGCCCTGTATGACGGACATAAACAGTAATCTACAGACTTGTTTGTAACTTGCTTGTTCTGATTTCTTATACAATTAGGTGTGCACTGATTTCGTAGTATTATGTACATTGTAACCTTTTTTCCTTGAATACTTGACAGCAATAATATTGAGGATATTGTGTTTTATTATGGCCATAAACTTGAAATATAATTATGTTATTAGATACACAGTTTGTTAGGTTAGGGTAGAATAGAATATGTACGTGTATGAATATGCACTTTAATGTACACTAAAATTGACCATAACGGTTTTATAATAGTTGGTCGTAACATTACATGGGACTTAAACAACACTTGCGCAATGCTGGCTTACTATAGACACATCTGTCTGACCCTTTGGGGAGCGCAGGCGTGATGTCCTGTTATACTTGCACTGGCTAGACAGGCCAACTCAAATCTGTGTGGTTCTTTCTTCAAAAGACAATCTCAGACACTCATAGCTGCATAGTCCTCATGAGAGTTGACCAAGATTATGTCTGGTCTGAGTTTGTTTCGGCTGTTTCTTCTCAGAGTAGTCACGTACGTATCTAGTTTTAAAAAAAGACGACGTGTAAAAGTGTTTGTAAAAAAATGTTTGCAAAATAAACATTCATTCAGTGAAAAGGATAAAGGATAAACATATTAATTAATTTGACAAACGAAAATAATAAACCTATTTTGAATAATTTTCGTGCAATATAATTATGTATCAACTGTTTTGACACAGTCACAGCATGCAGCATGCCCTAAAACCCACCACGGAGACCAAGTGCGTGTTGGCCTGGATTTCTAGATGGTTACTCCAAACTCCTAACTATTATGAGGTTAATAGTAATAAAACATTGTTGTTGTACAGGCCCGCGTCTGTAGCGGCGGCGGTGGGCGGTTCCCGTGCGTCTTTCTTACAACGAGACAAGTTGTACAAGCAGCGGGTAAAGCAGATTACTAAGCAGCATCCTCAGCCTGTGAGTATAATCTTTACTTAGCCGCGTAGTTCAAGCAAAATAAGACCTAACTGTGTAGCTATGAAGTTGGTTTCTGTTCGTTACTACACTTGTTTATAGACCCTCGTCCGCCATAAGAGTTTTTACGCAATATTTTCTGGTCTAATTTAGATATGACAAGAAACGAATTTCACATTGTTGCAGACAAAGAGCCGCTTTTATTAAATGGAATTAGTTGTTGAATATAGCTGAATGTTTTTAATTTCCCTCATCGAACCTTTATGTTATTTGTCATTTTAATGAGTTAACAAGTTGCAAAAACAAGAAGGCAAATTAGATGTTCTATTGGTAAATCCCGCCATATTCGGAAATTAAATACAAGTTCCCTTTTTCGCTTCAGTTCGTGGTCCGAGGTCACCACTTACAGCTGCAAGCTCTGACGTCGGTCGCACACTGTCATCATTGCGACAACATCATCTGGGGACTCGCACCGCAGGCTTACGTCTGTACAGGTAACTTATCCTTGATCAAAATTGTTGATTAGTCCAGTAAGAATTTAGAGAATTATAGAAGTGTAAACTGAAAAAAGAAAAAAAGCCAGAAGTTTATATCGTTGGCAAGGACCACGTGCAGGCCGTGAATTTAATGTTTAGATTATACTAGCGACCCGCCACGGCTTCGCACGGGTGCAATGTAGATACCAATGTTTTCTCTACTATAATATGCATGTATTATACATATAAACCTTCCTCTTGAATCACTCTATCTATTAAAAATCCGTTGCGTAGTTTTAAAGATCTAAGCATACGGGACAGACAGCGGGAAGCGACTTTGTTTTATACTATGTAGTGATGTCACTGTCCATTCCAAGGTTGCCTGGAAGAGTTATTTATTTATTTATTTTATGATAGGTAGCTTCACAGCTGACAGTACATAAACATAAAAGGATTACACTAAACATTACGCCAATTACGAAGTACACAGAAAAATAATAAGATAATCAAAGAGTGACTCTAATTAATTGTCGTAGCCTTGTCTTTAATTTATTTCTTGTTATGTATTTTTCTGATTTAAAATAATGTATGAAGGGTGTAAAAGCACCCTTAACGAAGCCGAGAGGTACTTGTTCCTCTAGCTAGCCATTGCAATATTTTTTATTTGTTCTGGACAATACTTGGGAACCTAGTTACGGAGATATTGAAGATAAAAGTTCCAACTTTTTCACACGTTTTAAAAAACAAGTTTTAATGTTCAAACTTTAAATACCTCCACGACCCCTGTTCCATTCCATGTATCCATCCAGTAGCAATGTCTTGTGTGCGTCATATTAACCGCTGCTGGAAACCGTGACCTTTCATACCAAAAAAAGTCGTTTCCCAGCAATATGTTTTTGCTTCGTGACTCAATTTACACCTGTATAGTTTTGCAGATGCCCTCAGACGGCGGTGACTATGACATTATTGAAAATATCGAAATGAGACAAGCAGTGGTCTCTCGAAATAACCAAGTTTGTTGCTCTCTACGTTGAATTCATAATGTCGAGAGGGTCACTGATCTAACAGACATCGTGCCTCCCACGAGTTCGTCTGAATCTTTTCTCCTGTAATATCCGCGTAATAGAAATACACTATGAAATATGCAATTGTATTTTATTCATGAACCAAGCCGACACTTATTTAAAGTTGAGATCATTAAAAAAACACGTAATATTTTCTTTTTCTCTGTGTCAGATTGCAAGCTACGCGTGCATCGTATGTGCTCTCGTTCTGTGGAGGAGGGCTGTTGTCTGGACGGAGAGCATCATAACAACAGGATCTCGCGGTTCATGGAGCGGATCCATGCCAACAACCAGCCCACCAGTAAGTACCTCTTTTGATATTTTGGACAGAGATGAGGTCGACGATGGAACGAGCTAACCCAAAAGAAGCCTATTAACCCGCCATTTATATAGATTGAGGTCATATGAACTCGGGAACATCGACGCAGGCAGGAAATTCCAGTCTTTGGCTGGGCGCATAATAAAAGATGTAGCAAAGCGCTTCGTGCGAATGTGTGGAACATAACCTATCGCATTAGAACAGGAAAGAAAAAAATACGTTTATTCGCACTGAACATGACGCACTCAAAGAACGGTGAGGGGGGCAGAGGTGTAGGTCGCTGCCTAACGTGATTTTTGCGTTCGTTTAGTACGGTGAACCGGAACGTGTGGTGGCACCGACAGAGGGCGCTTTTCGAACAGATTAGTGACATTTGAACGCGAAGTTCGCGTTTTAGCGCAGCCAGTCGCTTTGGTTAAGGAGAAGGGGGAAGAGGGAATGTGCACTTATAAAACGTGGAGCAAAGGTGCACGGTTCGGGTTGGTCTTTTCCTCTGGAGAAGAACCAGCAAAAAATTCCATGGTTACTCTTTTAAAATCATTTGGTTTTACAATATGTGTATGTTACAGAGTTAGTATTTAAGTATGCGAGGACAGCGCAGGCGCAACAATAAGTCGCTTCTTAATACAAAAACGTAGAATAAGATAAAAAAAATAACAAAAGTTAACAATCATCTAGGAATCTACAAGGCCTACAATGTTCACACATTCAAAAACAAGCGGTAAATCAAAAAGAATCTATACAAAGAAAATAAAATATTATAAAAGGACTAAATTAAACAAGTATTGTCATTATGGGTAATCAGCAAGAGTTTAATTGTTAACCCATATAATATTATAAGGGTTAATCTGTTTAATAGTTAATCAAACATAGGTTATAGGTCTAGCCGGTTAACCTTTAACCTGACTGATCTGTTTCTGAACCATCCTAAAAGTGTGAATTACTTACTAACCATGAATTTATTGTTACAGATCTGGATTCCAATGACAAGAAATCAAGAAAGGCGTCGGGAACCACGCATTTTCTCAATAGTACGTATATTTGTGTTATTCAATTATGAACCCTATTATTACTGTCTCGTTGGTCGAGTGGCCGCAAGCGCGACTGCTGAGAATAAAGTCCTGGGTTCGATTCCCAGGTCGGGCAAGGTGTTATTGGGTTTTTCCATCAGGAATGTCTCAGTAGCAGCCACGGACTCTACCTTTGTGCCCGGTTGATGGCAATAGGCTCGCCCCTTGTTACATGGGATGATGGGACTTAAACATAACTGCGGAAATGTGGGTGTACTATTAGGTACACCTCTGCCTAACCCTAAGGGGATTACAGGCGTAGTGTTATGTCATATGATGAATCTTATTATTTTACTCAATACTCAATACTCAATACATTTATTGCATTTATTGTATTTTTTTTATTTTAGTCATTGAACTGCTCCTAATATCTTCGATTTGACAGTTTTAAGTTAGTAAAACTGGAAACATGCTGATTTTTTGTGAATTAACTTATATCGCTTAATGTATCTTTTGGCTTGGATTGACTTGCATGACGACATTGCCAAGGGGCGCTGCTGGTAAATATTTGCGAAACATATGTACATTAACTCACGCCTTTTTCCCATGGGAGTATGCAGAAATTGCAAGCAAACCAAAGATTTGGGAAATTGTCTTCAAAATAAAAGATGAAGCTTTAGTTCTGATTTTGGCCACGCGCCAATAGATCTTTGGTCTACTGATTTATCTGAGAAAGAACAGCCTTGCTTGAATAAGTGATCATTCTTTTAAACGGGAGAGGAAGGCCAAAGAAAAGATGGATGGATTGTGTGAGGAATGATATGAAAGAGAAAGGAGTAAATGATGCCGTGACGTCTGGCAGGGGAGAGTGGAAGAAGAATACGTGTTGCGTCGACCCCGAGTAGAATGGGACGAGGGCAGGAAGGTGATGATGATGATTTTAAAAGTGTATTTGTTTACAACAGTGGAGCGAAGTTTCCGAAAAGCCGAGGATGATCCGCCGTGGGACCAGACGCTGACGCCGTCCGTCATAGGTAAGTCACTCTATATTGTAATACGCAGCAATGTATGGAGAATACACTATGTTTATTCATTGAACCATCAACTGAAAGTTATTGTTTTTATATTTATTCGGAAAGTGTGTTTTTCCATGCGTGGAGGTTACGGTTATTTTTGAGGATTTCGTTTTCGATATTGACCTTTTAGGACGAAATATGACATGATATAGTATGTTTGTCATGTCGATCATTATCAGTATTCAAGTTGTTATAGTGTTACAAGAGTCTTTTGGATCTTGATTCTTGAACATGTGCCCCCATTTGAAGGGGGAGTTGGTGGAAAATTTTTGTGAAATTTAATAAAAAGGCGGCGTTATTTCCAATTATGACCACACGCCAATGGATCCATGTACATCTTTACTACTTTGTATAATAAGTGTAGAACAGGACCACATACACAAGGATACGACTTATTAGCAACGGAGCGAATCATAAGAAACAGGTATGTTTCAACATTATTCTTTAAATCTATGCATCAGCATTTTTACGACCAATATTTTTAGGTGTATATTAAAGGCTTTTGTTTAAAAAAAACCAGAAGCAATCGACCACACAATACTTCTCAATAAATCACTTCAATTCCTACGTAACTTACACCTTATTAACTATGTACTGTGCATATCGTTGCGTGTACCTAATTCACACTCGTCCGTTAAGTTATTTCGTAACTTTTCTTGTTATACTGGATGTTACTGTTTGAAGTGTGAAACGCAGCAGTTGTTACTCTTATATTTCACCACTACAGCATGCATGAGAGATCTCCCAAGAAGTCCTCATGTGATTTCAACTTTAGTTCCTGTCAGACGCGATTAAGTTCAGAAGAATTATGATCTCATCATCTGCCTAGCCTTTTCCCAACTATGTTGTGGTCGGCTTCCAGTCCAACCGGATGCAGGTTAATACCAGTATTTTACATGGAGCGACTGCCTCGACAACCCAGTTAGTACCTACTGGGTAATACGATACCCCTTGGTAAGACTGGTTGTCAGACTTTCGGGCCACTACCTACCTGTAACGACGGTCAAAGATATACATGTGACAGCCGGGACTAACGGCTTAACGTGCTTTCCGAGGCATGGAGGAAATTCGGTATGAAATGGGTGGTCACCCATCCACAGACCAACCTAGGCAAGCGCGGCTTAACCTGAAGATTGATCCGAGCGGCGATTTTTATTTAGCCACCAGCTACTAAGAATTATGGTCTGAATCTGATAATATCCTAACCGTTTGCTGAATTATTTCTATTTATACGGCCCTATCTGGCTTTGAATTCAGCTGACTTTTTTAACGCAAAATGTTATCATAAATAACCCTGCTACTATCCAATCTTTGGACAGTATTGCAGTGCTGAAATATACGAATTTAACTAAGTAACCCAAATTCCAATTCGACCAGAAGATCGATGAAAGAATGCGAGGTAGCCATTCGAATAGAGTGAAATCGAAATACATTTAAAATGTTCTGAGATTATGCTACTATGCTGATCTATCATCTACTTATATATATATTAAATATTGTAACATTTTGTTTTACTAGCCTTTACGTCGCACCGCTGGGTAAAGACCTTCCCTATATCCTTCCACTTATCGTACAATATTTTGTGACTGCGTTCCGTGTCTTTCAAAAATTTGACTGTGGGTCGATCAACCCTTATCAGTTAACTAAATCAAATAGTAATTGACGGACCAACCGACGAATCATATAAGTGGACCCTAAATTAAATAGTAGACAAGAAACCCATCAACTGGTTTCTAGTTCCGAGAAAATCCATCGATAGTAATAGCTTTCATGAATTGATTAGTAGCATACCTTGAAGCCTATTATAGGTATAGGTCACCAATCATCTATCTAGGTCTTTCATTAGTTATTCATGACAATAGTGCAAGTAAGCCACAGCCCACAGCTAAGCTATTTATTTGAGAAAACATGTACCACATACCAGACAGAAATCCAAGCTATTACACAGTTAGAAGAAATATATTTACAATAAAAAATTAAAAAAATCCATACTAACATTGTAAACGCGAAAGTTTGGATGTTTGTTACTCTTTCACGCAAAAACTACTGAACGGATTTCGATGAAACTTGGCATACAGATAGTTCATAACCTGGATTAACTATCCCGGTAGTACGATCCAGTTTGACAATAACCGAACTCCACGCGGGTGAAGCCGAGGGCATCAGCTAGTAATATATAAAATACTTAATAATAACGAGAAAAAGTAATCTTTCGTTCATCCTCTTACAGAAACCCAAACATCCACGACATATGTACGTCACACGATAAGCTTTTCACGTGTACTCTAGCTTCGGTTTGTAGGAAATTGTGGGCGGGATCGTCCGCTGCGACCCACGGTCTCGCTACGCAACGCGTGACTGGAAAACAAAAGAACTGGGCACTGCGCAGCTAACGTCAGACACTTCACTTTCTGTTCTTTTGGAGTGAAACATCTCAAAACGAATCAAAAGTAAACGCTGAAATTCACTCGAGGGAACTATTCATTCGAGTGAAGTTACTGATTCTTTTGACATTTGAATGGTATTGTCTCGCTGACGAGAGAGGACGATGACGTGACGTCTCACAGGACAGAATGGAAGAAGAAAACGTGTTGCGCCGACCCCGAGTAGAATTTGACAAGGGAAGGACGATGATGTCTCGGGAACTGATATCTAGCGATATCTATGCGGGATGTACGAGCTCACTCTTTCCAGTGCACATATTCGCGCGACCTAAGTGCGGCGAAGGCACATCTTATCATCATCGGTCTCCTGCCCTTATCCCAATTTATTTGGGGTATCTGTGTGGTGTAACAGTGGACGGTCGCCTTTAAGCCCGGATTCAATACACATACTAACAGGTATCGTTTGACATTTAGAAGTTAAAATGTCACAGTGAATTGATTTAGTTTTACGTGGATTCCACGTTATATCACAGTTCTGAAAATAGAGTTCAGCCTTCAGTTGTTAGCTTAACGATTGTTACGTTTATTTTACTTGAAGCTGCGTCAACTATAAGGAATGGGAGTTATTTTTGACTTGTTTGTTACAATTATAGATCTCTACTATTAATAAAATGAGGTTTCATAACCTAAGGTTAGATGTTTAGAAGTTCTCTGGTGTACCACCGAGTCTAACATCTGTTTATAAATAACGGCTCCTTCTCTAGCCCCAAAGGGTTTACGCAGTGGTGTTTCTGTTGTACCCAGACATTATGACGAGCTTGTAATTGAATCCAAGTCCTCATGATCTCCAGTAGCGATTGCGACCACTGTCTAGACCTACGAGGCAGTCAACGTCTGTTTCCTGGCAACATTTCCGTATTTTGTTCTCAGTTGGCTGCACCAGCACTCTTGAAGAAATAAGTTTTCTAAATCACATTATTAGCAATGTTTATTAGTACTTCTTATCATGAACATAAAAGTATTCCTTTGAGATCAGACAATTCGTACTTGACCTTTTGTATTTGATAAAAACTTAGCACTTACTGTTTGTTTCCGTTAATGTGTTATATGCTCATTTGTAGCTCTTTGTGATAAGGATGGCTGAAGTGATCTTCATTCAGAGATTTTATGCAAAACAACGTACTACTTTTTGTGCACAACATAAGTAAGTACTTACCTACATTTATATTTTGCACGAATTGGTTCGCTAATAAACTTTTTTCACCTTCCGCCATCTGAAAATCAAAAGAATATTACCAGCATAATAAGTACCTACTGTCCCGAAAGACATTCATATTTCTTAATATTAAAAAGTAAGAAAGTTAAAAGTTAGTAGTGCCCGGTCGATGGCAATAGGCTCGTCCCCTATGACATGGGGTATACCTCTACCTAAACCTTTAGGGATTACAGGCGTGAGATTATGTATGTTAAAAATAAAGAGTTGCAAAAAAACCTTCTGTCCTGAATGAATGAAAATAATAAAGCAGGCTTCTTGTTAGTAAATAACTAAATACCCTAACAAATACGTAACGACCATATTAGCAAATAATCGATTTGAATTTGATTTTCCATTCCGCAACACGTTTTTAAAACATACATTCGGGGTAAAAACGTCTCAACCAAGGCTAATTAAAAAAAAACTTTCATAAAAATATTCAATTTCACACACGAGTCCACCCTAACAGCTAATTTGCAACCTTTGCAAAAGCCATCAAACACAGCGGTTCACAACACAAAAGCGCTTCATCCCCTCAGCTGAATTCCGCTAAAGCGCTGAATTACACTGAAACTGAAAGTCTGAAAGCTCTGGAGTATAACCGACGGCGTCGCGACGGACGGACGCGTCCCGAAACACGCGTCACGAAAATATTACGACGAAAACAATCAAATGACCGCGAATTTCGAAAAAAGAACGTATTCCATTATTTTTTTATAAATTCTGTTGTCATTTTCGAATTTTTTGAAAGTAGAATTAAGTGTGATTTGTGTGTTGGCTTGAGTTTTCGAATCAGTGTTTCCGATTTTCGAATTCTTGTTCGTTGATGCGTGGAAAGTGGTTTTAAGTTTTTTTTTTGCTGAAGTGGTGATTTGTTAAATTTTCTTTCTGGTCATTTTTGGATAATTTTGGTTTCGGTAAGAGTGCTAATGTTAGAGTTGAATATTCACCAGAAGGTTTGGTAAAGTAATCTGACTTCCAATTTGGATGCTAAAGTCGTTTTGATTACGTTTATCAGCTGTTGATGATAACAAGGTCAATGATGGTCGATTGTAATTTGTGAATTTTTATATTTATTGCGCACTCATGTCAGTTTGCAAGCTATTTGTAGTTTCTCGCTGATAAAGTGGTAAATATGGATTCCACAAAAATATGTCAGGCAGAGGTATTAAGGAAAATTTCGCTTTTAAATATTCTTGTCGTATTTGTTTGAAACACTGTTTATAACTCGGATTTCCTTTCCTGAAATTAATAAAGGTATACTTACCTAATTAACAAAATCTCATAGGTCACAAGTTCGAAACCAAGACACGCACTTCTGATTTTTCGTATTCATGTGCGTATGTATAATTATCGCTAGCTTCGGTGAAGAAAACATCGTGAGGATATCAGCATGCCTGAGAGATATTTCTCAACGTCATGTTAAGCCAAGTCCAAGCTCCATGGGCGGCATAAAAACTCCGACACCAGGTTTGGCACTAACCACACGATAAAGAAGAGATAAAAAAAAATCGATAGAGCGTAGGTTTCTCGCAGGAATCGATTAGACACAATTGCACAGAGATTTTCAAAGCATTCCTTCATTAGCACACTTGGCGCCTTGTTAATTAGCCACACTGTGTTAAACTTCAAAATATAAAACATCAAACGACGTTACAGCACTTCCGTAGATTGGCGCGAACCAACCATACAAACGAGTCCTTGTAACTTCCAAGAATACTTAATATTATTTTATTCTTTGGTGTGTTTCTGATGAAGATTTTCCCATAAAACATACTTAGTAAGTACCTACCTATATAGATACTCTTCTTTATCTTGTGGTTAGTGACTAACCTGGGGTCAGAGTTTCTATGCTGCCCATAGGCCTCTGACTTGGCTCAACATGCCGTCGAGAAATATCCCTCAGGCATGCTGGTTTCCTCACAATGTTTTCCTTCACCGAAGCAAGTGATAATTATACAATACAAGCATGATTCCGAAAAATCCGAGGTGCGTGGCTTGGGTTCGAACTCGAGACCTATGACTTGGAAGTCCTACGGACACACCACTAGGCAATCACTGCTTATACGAGTATAGTCTTATTATCTATTCAACTAATTATCTGGAATAGACGGTAAGAAGGGTAGTAAGCTCCTAATGACTTGTAGCTTCTGCCCACCTCCATGTGAATAAAGCGTGAGTTTATAATGTTCTGCGAAAAGTAACTATCAATTTCAATGTGTTTAGGATACTAGTAAATCATGATGTCTTCCAGATATTTTGATAACACGAAACAGGTATGCAAAGCCATCAGAATGGTTTACATAACGACATACAAAAGTTACGATTAACAGAATATTCACGCCTATTTAAAAAGACTACGACTGATAAAGACTACCCCATCTATTTACTTAATGGTATATTAGAGATGGAGGTGACTGCTGAGATGACGAGTAATAGAGAAGTATGGAAGAAGAAGACATGCTGCGCCGACCGAAAATGAATTGGAGTAAGAGCAGGAGAATGATGAGGATGTTATATTAGAGATGGCATTGTAAAGTAGATATTCCAGCTCAGCAACATTTCAATAATATTTTGCCCGGTTTGGGGATCAAACGATCTTCTGCTCAGTGGTTTCGTTGGGTTTTTCACTCTCTTCAAAAACGTTTCCTTTCAAATTCTTCGTGCATCTTGTTTGCATTTTCAGTAAAACTTTCTAACACAACCGTAACATTTCAGGCTTCACAACTCTAACTTCCATTCAGGAATCAAACTTACCGATACAATTGAGCCCTCTCATAGTCCACTACATGGCATATCGATAATTGCATGTGTGGACGTGCCTAACTAATGGTCCAAGTGTTCCCAATAACGGCTCACGATGCCCGCGGGGGTTGTGTGGATATTCTGTACCCGTTGGTTTCAGAATGGGATCAGGGATTTGGGTTGTTTGGCTTGGGTTGGCTGTAGGTAGCTGCATCTTCTGTCGTCTACGTTTGCAGCCATGATGATTTCGGAACACTGGCTTATGTAGGGTTTCTAAATTATTAAGGCACCACAGAAATGTCTGTTTAAGCAGCCAATAAGGTGACCTGTGAGATACCATAAATTAATATTACATAACACGAGTCACGATAAGGTTCGTGGCTAAATAATACAACACAAACAGCCGCTCGAATCGAACTTCAGTTTAAGCTGCGCTTGCACCCATTACATACCGATTCCTCCGAGCTTCGGTATGCAAGTTAAGCCGTTGGTCCCGGCTGTCATTTGTAGATCTTTGACAGTCTTCACAGGTAGTCAGTGGCCCAAAAGTCTGACAACCAGTCTTACCCAGGGGTATCGTACCCAGTATTAACTGGTTGTGGAGATCAGATAGCAAGCTAAACCCAATATAGTTGAGAAAAGGCTATGCATATGATGACGAGTTACGATATATTATCATTGGGGTAGGCAGTAACCAAGTGTTACCATTCTTCACAATCTTTCAGCTTAGTCCGCCCTAGGTTTCATTAATCGTGATTTTAAAAGCTAATTTGGTGGTTCTTTGACCGTCAATTCATAGATTTAAGTGATGTTGTTGTAAAGTTATTCGGTTTTAAATGCCTAAATAAATATATAGGTCAGCTGGAAAAGACGTAATTTTGATTTTCGTAAATGGGGCGACTGCTTATTTGACCTCCACAACCCAGTAATTGGGTTACACGATATCCCTTGGTTCGACTTGTCAGACATTCGGCCTTCTGACGATCCTTGTCAAAGATCTGTGAACCAACTGCTGCTCTGCTGTATAGCCAACGACTTAATTTACTTCCTGAGGCATGGCGGGTCTCGTTTGGTATGTAATGGAAAGCATATACAGAAATAATTAAGATCATCTACCTAGCCCTTGCCTGACTATATGTATACATATGTCGGCATAGGTGTCCAGTCTTAAATTCGTGAACACAGTATACATTACAAACTATTTACTCTACTCCTATTACGTAAACGCGTGAAACTACGCAATGTAATATAAACAAACGTGGACGGTCCCGTCCGTGATGAAATGTCACGTAAACGAAATAAATGTTTTTGTCATTGTATGGGAAATGGGATTGTCGCCTCGTTTTATGGTGTAGTAGCGTGCGTGTAATTTTATGGTGTTTTTATATGTAGGTGGTTAGGCTTTGTTAATTGAAAGACCTTGGTTCATGTTTTAATGGGTAAAAAGAACATTTTTAGTTGGCTATTGGAACATCGATAAGCTACTGAGATGGATGAATTCATTGTCATTTATTTGTTATCATTATTCTATCATCTAAATTAAATAAAAAGCAGGTAGTTAATTAAGAGGTAGGAAGACAGCCATCGCAGAGTTTTTACTTGACATTGTTCAAAAACAAAAAAAAAACCAAAACGAAGTGAATTCTTTAAAACGAACTATAAAAATATCAAGTAAAGCCAACATAGATACTAAAAGAAAGCCTTCAATTTCACATGCAACAACTCATTCCCCCATGCCTTCCAACGCAGACATTTCCATGTACCTACGGTCTATCCATAGAATACGTATAGGTAGTTACTGTATCGACTGTCCCCTTCCAGGGGGCGTTTGTTTGACATTGAAACAGATCTAAACTGTGTGCTACTTACATAACTCCCTGCTGCGGCGTTTTATATGGAAAAACTTATTTTACGGTAACAAAGATAGGGCGAAGTATTAACTTTGTTGTGATACTTTTTAGTTTTAAGTAGCTTGTTTTGATCATTCGTGGCGTGGTTAAGTATAAACTCTAAATTATATTATGCTTTGGTCTGTAAACAACAGTTTACTCAGAAATTGAATTCGTAAAACAGTAAAAGTCGGAAATCGCATAGTTTTATAGGTATTTCACATAGATTATGAAACGATCACGACTCATTAGGGATTTAAATACTAGCTAGTTTACGAATCGATATAGAAAGAATGATTCCTTAGAAATAAGCATTTGGCATTTTTTGTTTTGCTGCAGCAAGTTTAGTTATGGATGTTCTCAAACGCAGTCAAAACATTGGTTTCAGGGTTATCATTCAACTGTTTTACAGTCCAGTGGATATGTACTTTTACCTGGAAAGTATTCCGAACTTAATGGAACTTTAAAAGTTTGTTTGGGGGTATACTAGGAAGACTACACTAACTTTTCGGAGGACCTGGGGGGAGGGAGGGCAATAACCTCATTTTATTCCATTAAGTTCGGAATACTTTCCAGCTACCTCACCTTTTTCCGACATATCAACTGGATTATTATGTCTATAACCTTAAGAAGACTAACGCCCAGTTCCTCAAAGAACTAAAACATTTGCAAAAACGTTCTGACAGACTGCTGTGATTTGCTCACTAAAGTAACAACAGCCAATCACACCGCATGACATGAAGGTATAACTGCCTGTTATCAAGCTTATGAGTAACCGTGTATGAAAATATTGCTATGACGTTCATTGACGGTCGACCACTTTTCACCCTTATACCCTGACAAATAAGGTTGAAAAGTTGTCGAGCGTCGTACGTGGAAAAACCTGTAAGGATCCGGTCGATCGCGCTTTTCAGGCGCTTCCATCCGAGTTGTTCCTTCATCCATGGATAATACAGCTTAGGACATGCTGTGCTTAATCAGCTGTGCAAGGATTGCTTGATAGGAATTCATTGTATCTAAGCGCCTAGACTGTGTCGCTTAGATTATCCTTTCGAAGTGTTTCGTATTTACTACAGCACTTTTAAATGGGTTGTCATAAGCTGGCCGTAGCTTGTCAGCCCAATACAGTTTTTAATTATCTTTCATCGTTATCGCTGAGAATGTCACTTGGCTAGGCTTCGGTCTATAGCCGAGTGCAGTTAGGCAAAAAAATACTCGAAAGGGTGGAATGAAGTTTATTGTGGTCAACAACAATGAACAAATAAACCGACCAAATAGGCGTGGATGCACACACGTCACACTATTACGCCAAAATATATATTCGTCGAATTTCAAATTAATTACAAATTATACATAAACGAAAAAAAAAATACTTTCTTCTCCACACCTCTAGGAACTCAATAAAAAGAGTCCCATGGAAATCGGACCACTATAAACATTGTTCCACCTTTTCTCTAATTGCACTCGACTACTAATACTATTAGAAGAACAGGTGTAGGCACTACATATTCATGTTGCAAGAATGAATGGGAGACAATTAATGAAGGAGATTTATTTCAGTACGTAGATATATGGTTAGACCTCATGAATTTCCTTTACTGATGCTTTTACAATAGCACAAAATACTTGAACTAAAAGTATTATGTACCTACTACCGTAGCAAGATCAAGGGTAATCGAAAAAAAAAAAACACGCACCTAGGACTTTACATTATACATTCGTCTAGTGATGATCTGCGTGTTTCGATTTCGTTTTGTTACTTGCTATTAGCACCTTTTCGTATATGTATGTGTATCATACATAACATGATCATCTTCATCTTCCTGCCCTTGTCCCATTCTTTTGGGCCGGCGCATGATGTTTTCTTCTATTCTCCTCTGTCAGACGTCACGGCGTCATTTACTCGTTTCTCTTTCATATCATTCTTCACACAATCCATCCATCTTTTCTTTGGCCTTCCTCTCACTCTCCATCCATCATACAAAACATTCCGCATAATACTTAACCCCGAACGTCCAAGTCGATGACGCATTGTCGTATTAAGTAATAATGTCTTCACTCCCACCATTTTCTTTAGTTCCATGGGTTCCAATGGGGTGGCACTGCAGATTTTGGCAAGGCGCGGCCGGGGTGAGGCAGCCTTGCTTTATGCGTATAAAAAGAATATGTGGGCTATTAAATAGTAGAGCATTATAAGCGATAGCGATTCTGATTGATTTGACAGTCTTATATTTGACTACGAGATCAAACTTGGTGTTAAATAGAATACTCTTGTTTCAAGGCCGTGATTTGTCGTGAAGAAAATTTTGAGAATTAATGTGGATAGCTATAAGAGTAGGGGGAAAACTAAGAAAACGGATGGTCTGATGAAGAACTATGGAAAGGACATGTACGCCGGCCACGGATATATTGGGGAAAGTGATTATGATGGACCAATTTACATTCAAGTACTGTTTAGTTTATTAACATTCTGAGAAATAACGATTGCACCTGATCACAGTTCAATACCTATCTGTTTCATATATCTATGACCAATATCACTGTTTTCTTGCATAAAAGCCCTGAAATCAATATGCTTATCCAAGGCAAATTCTACAAAATATCAATTATAGAAGGCTATCCAGTCTAGAGGTCAGTTTAAAATATTCTTCCGTATTTCCAGCATCGTTCTAGGCTGCAACATACCGTTCCGTACGATATAATTTTATCTGCATGGTCTGTTGTAAGTTTATATTCATTAACGTAACGCTAGCGCCGGCTAATTTTGATGCAGCCGACGCCGCCCCGTGAAGCTGAACGAAACGTTTCAGTTTTATTAGCCAGTTATTGTGAAATATTGTTTTCATGAGGATTTCATGAGGGAATATACCAAACATTTACGAGTATAAACAATGCATAAACATTGTGATGGAAAACTAGATTTTGGTTATAATATCTTTCATTGGGCGGCTCCTGAAAAATACTTTTCCCTATCTACGAGTATGTCATTCACAGCCAGGTCTTGGCAAATGGTACATCTAACTTGCTGTAATATCGATGTCAAATGGTACATCTACGTAATATAGTCGTAATATCGGTGTATGCAAGAATAACAGCATAGTTTGCTCATTTTGTTTCAAACATTTCACTTCAAGTCATTGTAATATTGTTAGAGTTCCAAAACTAGAACGACGCACTATGAACAATAACTTGCATCTATTGAAACTGCTTTGTCTTGTTCTTAATTTTTTTCCTAAAATTTTTTCAATTGTTATTCAATTGTAAACACCAGACCAAGCAGTTCTAAATCTAAATCGATCTTATCACAATCGCTAAGACACGGACATGACAACCGCGAAACTCATTCTAGCACTTCCCCAAACTTTGAGACTCGAAAGGACTTTTCAATTTCGTCGTAATAGCTTTGGGGAGGCTGAGAACTCCCCCGTTCTTTATCCTTGTCTACCTCAGCGATTAATAAATCACACGGTTCAGTGTCTAATACGGAAGTTTTGTAAAATCCTATCTTGTTCAGCCATCTGTCTCACCGCCGATGAGGAAGCGACTAGAGAGAGAGACTATAAGAAAAAACTCGCTTGCCGACGCTCGCTTGGCAGGCAGAGCACTCGCTAGTCTCGCTCGGTACATCCGATTACCAGCAAGTGACTGGGCGCGAGTATTGGCCGGTCACTGTGGTTTGGCACTTGGCACACAGGTACAATATGGTCTCAGTTAGGATATATGTACTTAGGACTTTTTATCCTGTTAGTATGTTCCTGTAGGATATTTTCGATAAAGATCCATTCGAGCAAAGCAACCCAGCGACAAAACTATCCGAATTCTACACTCATCGCTCGTTTCTAGTTGCTAGCTACTCGCTTATCTGTTTCGGTGGGACAGGTGCCTCAGCCTCAGGCTAGAAACTCGACCCTTGTGAAGCACCTAAGTGATTTGCATTTTTCCGCTAGAGAGGCTTTCGGCCTTGGTCTATTTTAATAAGGGATTTCCGTTAAGTCCTTGATTTATTTTTATTATCTTCTGGCTAGGGTGCTGGCTAATATTACTTGACAATATTTAGGAGATTTGGGTTCATGATTAAGTTTACTTTATCTAAATTGGGCATTTGTATTCTTAATTATTTTTTATCAGTCTAAGAATTTAGTATCTTGCTCGTCATGATTTTCCTGCTTTTATCACAATTTATCAAACATACATGCACACAACATCACGCCTGTGAACTCCTAAAGGTTAGGCAGATGTGACTTTTATTACACACCCATTTCGTCGGCAATGTTTAAGGCCCATGTGATAGGGGGCGAGTCTATCCCAATTTGTCTTTATCTTTACCAATTTCGACTTATTAATTTTAACGCTATTTCACTTCACATTATCATGTTTATCAGCTACAAGTACCTCACACACATCAACTCCATACTTCCGCTTATTTCGCAGCGACATACTGAACTCCAGTTTTTACGTCCACTGGATCTGTTTGTCCCGTTACGACACTGGTATATATAGCAGTGGCATATTTACTGCCAGCAACCATATCGATTGCAAAACATTTGCATAGCCTTCTTGCGCCGAGAGTGTTATGGGTACAGGTGCTTCTGTGGGCGCACGGGTGTGTCGGTCAATATTGTTATAATCTGATCTAGTGGTTGCTGCTTTCGTTTGTGTTACGACGTAACGTTTTTGCGTTAGTAGTATTGTAAGATTTCCGACCTTCTTCGTTGCTTGTGGATCTGAAGGTGGAGCTTTGTTATCGTTAATATCTGTGATAGGGATTTTGTGGTTATGCTCTTTTTTTGCGTTTTCAATTCATAAGGTTCTGTAACTCGTGTCGTGTCTTCAGAGATGGTGGTGGGATGGGATGGTCCAGTCTTTTGTTTGTTTGGTATGTTTATTGTGACTTCTAGTCTAGCAAATATCTTAAAGTGAATCTTCTTTTATATTACGACTTTTCATTATTATTCTGTCGGTCGGTCTGTCGTGTTACTTATTTCGTCACGACACTTCATGTCAACCTCAATTGATTAGGATAAGGGCAGAAGAATGAAGATGATGTTGATGACACTGTTTGTTTTTTTATAAAGTCAAATAATTTTATTCATATCAATCGAAGTATAATTAAACAGTTTATTTTCAAAAAAATGAAATCGGACCTGCCTTTGACTGCTTAATTTGTTTTAAGAATACACTTTTCCAATAAAATTTCTTCTTTATTAACTTTCTCATTTGGAAATGTCAAATATTCTGTGTTCGAAGTTATTTTTTTGTTGTCCGTAATGGGTTTAATATTAAACCATACAAATGGACTTCGCCTCCTGTCGGATTTAATTAACAAATTGTTCTCGAAAGTGTCACAGACATTGTTGGTAGTGCCATTTTATGTTTAACTACGTTATGCTTCTACCTTTGCCTTTTCATATTATTTTCCGTAACATTATGGGTCTGATGTCAGTCCTAGCATAAAATACTGTCCCTTTTGGTTCTAGTATTTTTATCCCAGTCGATGGATTCAGGTCCATCTGCGTCTACTGTCATATGATGTTTAATTACGTATTGTTGCAACATCTCAATAAAATTATTTGTTTCAAAGAAGAGGAAATTTCAGAAATGCAAGTACCTAGCATTTCTGAAATTTCGGAAAGTAAGAACAGGCTCTCGTTATTCTATGCTTTATTTGGTTTCGGCACAAGGTGTTATCTTCTGCCATACTTCTCTATTGGTCGCGATTTCAATAGTCATCCCCTATCTAGACATATCTTATTTCCCACAGCCTATCAATGGCTTATTACCCACATTCAAAGCATTCCGCACGACATTTTCTTCATTATTATAACCAATAAAAAGCAGCGACATGGAAAATTCTCTGTACTAGTGATAACAGTAAACATTTAGCACCACTTTCATCCTTTGCTAAAGTTCCAGGGTCCATTAAAAATTCTCCCCTCATTATAAATTCTCCTTCAAATGTCTGGAAAGATAACACGAAGTTTGACAAAATCGCTTATTGTAACAACCAAGTAATAGGAAAGTAACGAAGTACCACTTAAAATGACTAGGTTTGGTGCAAATAATAACTGCTTTATTTTTCTTTTAAATAGGTTTCTTTTAACATTTATTTTTTGATTTTCATGAATATGTGTAAAAATCCTATAAAAATCGCGTGTACTGATTTGGTTGCAAACTATTGCGAGTTTGGGTTTTTCTTATTAGCGTATGGACGGCAATTTAAATTGAGTCGAGTTTAGCACTTTCAGTAGCGCCGTTCAGTGTAATAAACAAAAGACGACACGCTAGCTGAAGTTATATGGTAATGACTGTATCCAGGGCCGTTTTTTAATTTGATACGGCAAGTGCTCTGTAGTCCTCGCCAGCGACAAATCAAGGGACTGTTAAAGTAAACCTATCTTATCCCACTAAAATGAAAGCCGGAAATGGAAGCACCGCCATTGACTTTTCAATGTTGAACAATTCAGGCCCAATTATTACGCTATAGCGCAATTTCGCAACTACAATAAAACTTTGAAACTTCTTTTCGCTCGATATTGAAAAAGTTTTAACAACTTTATTGTGTGAAGCTTCTGCAATATCCCGTTTAACGTGAAAACATTTGGTATACACACCCGACGCCCTTTAGCGAGCTATTTTATGTCATGTTTATGAAATTTTTATGTTGTGATGAACAGACTGACTGTTTGTTTATTGTCCATAAAACGTGTTTGTGATGCCTGAGTGTTGCTAGCTTTATGCCTGATTCGTGAAGACAGGTGTAGGTTGGTATGCGAACCATGTTTGGGAAATTGGGTAAGGAATACGTGTGAGGAGAAATAATAACAGCCGCACGGATCTATTTTCAAGGTTAAGCAGTGCTTGCCAAAGTCAATGGGATGGGGTGGTCACCCATCCACGAATCGAACGACGGTAGATGGTCATCTATTATTGCAAGTTCCCTGCGTGCCTCTGAGCGCACGTTAAGCTGTTGGTCGCGGCTGTCATTTATAGATCTTTGACAGTCGTTACAGTTAGTCTGGCCCGAAACTTTGACAACCAGTATCAAGCGGTAATACTGAATATTTGTAGTATTGCCCAGTACTAACTGGGTTGTGGAGGTCCGATAGGCAGCCGCTCCAGGAATGCAGCAAGCATCCGGTATAGTTGGGAAAAGGCTAGGCAGATGATGATGATGTTGGTTTGGGAAAATGTGTTAAAGAACATTGGACTACAACCATTAACGCGGCGAAGGCAATTACGTATTTCTAAGAACTTCCTAATTTCAGTCTCCCTATGTAAAAAAGTACAATCAATTTACCTACTTTTTTGTCATTCATTGCGTTGAGAATGTATTTAAGATTGGTGATCAATGCTCATTGCCCAGTCCTTCCCTGTATGAAAAGATTCATTTTCAGTACCTCTACATGAGACTACGGAACGTAAGATCTTTTTCTACTGTCTTATGTAAGTGTTCTTCAAATCTTTTCTCATATATTTCGAGCACCAATTCTAGTTCACTACGTTCTACACAATATAAGAAAAGTGCTACTAAAGTTTGACTCTCAAAATTTCAAAACTATAAAAAGTTTGGCCGATGGCCTGTGTATTTCAACAGTCTTACATGCACACTTTCGACTTGCAAATAAAGTTTGACAACACTCAAAACCTGAAACAATACACCGCCTTAGTTATTCACAGAACAGAAGTCCTACTTCTTCACATACTCCTCAAGTCTTGACCACTCAGCTTTGTAAACACAAGTCACATGTAGTCTCGTATATTTTAATTGCCGAGAACACAGCATCTAGCCGTCTGTAGAACCCTTACGACTACACAATAAGGCTTGAGTTTCACTGTATATAAAGTGGACACACAGGCTAGTGTGTCACTCGTTGCCAGAGACTAAACTAAAAAGTATTCAGATACCTTTGTGGACACAAATCACATGTCTCCTCAAATATGTTAATTGTCAACATCACAGCATCTAGCCAACTGTAGCACCCTTGTGAGACATAACTTCACAAGGCTCTAGAAAAACTGACCTTAATACTAATATTAACATGATTTATAAAAAAACTAAAATTTTATCAGCCTAGGGTAATTTAGGAGAAGTCACATGTGGTCACGATTAAGATAAAGATCTCAATCTCATAAAGATCTAGATCTTATTATAAACATAAAATTTTTAGGTGAATAGTCTACCCATACCGGATATGCAATAGTATTTAGTGAAATTACTTACAAAATATTATTATTTTTTATCAAAACACCGAGTATGACTTCACAACAATCGGTCGAGTTACACTGGTTAAAAATGATACACGTGGACACAAGTAGGGAGACGTAGGTATAAAGAAATAGTGGAGGCTTGGAGAGTAGGTTACACGTGGATCTGAAGGAATAAATACTAGATATATCTACTAAGTCGTCGTGATGGCCCAGAGGTTAAGACCTCGCCTATCATGCATGAGGTTATGGGTTCAATTCCGGGCAAGTACCAATGTGACATTTCCAATTCATATGTACTTTTCTAAGTTTATCTTGGACATCACATACATCGGTGAAGGAAATCATTGTCAGGTAACCTAGACTTGCAAGCGTGGTGATCAAATGCTCGTGCCTTCTCTGCATGAGAAGAGGCCTTTGCCCAGCAGTGGGACAGTTGCAGGCTGGTATTATTATGCATTATCTACTATGGGATAAAGACTACATCTTAGCTCACAGAGATACAGATATCTAGTTTTTTTTTATTCGATAAAGATAGAAATAGAATCAGACTTGGTGTTAGGATCCTCAGCTACTCTTAAAAGGGCTCTAATCTTGCTGTAACTCTTTGTTTTCTTTCTCGCAATAAAAGAATTGAAACTAAAAATTATACCCTTTTGGGAGAAATGACCCGTCTAACTCATCAATCCATTTCATCTGTTTCTTTTAAGAAAATTACCAAGATATAAGATGATTTAGCTTCTTGATGTTCATGTTTCTCATCATGACCTTTCAAACGTTAGTATTGGTTTATTGGTAGACACTACAAAAGTCCACTCACTTATAAAAAAACCATGGTTTATGGTTAGAATTAAATGTCAATGCTATTATGGTTGGAGCCCATATTCGATCCATTCCCGTCCGTATCGGGACTCGTTTGCCAAAACCTACGCCGACGCGACGGTCTGGCAGACACGCAAAAGTGCGCAAAACAGTCCATAATAACTACAGGATGTGATAACTACATCCACTGCAGATAAATGTTCATTTCACTTGCGAATCTGACTCTTATGTTAGGATATTTGAATTGTTCAAAATGTTAGGATTTTTTAGAACATGCCTTGGAAATACTCTAGATATATAAAGATTATATTCGATACATGATTAAGGTATAAATAATGCAAACACTGTACAAATGCAACCCCATCTTTTTTTAAGTCTGTTCAAAATGCTAAAAACCTATCAATCTGCCTAGGTTTTTTTCCCAACTCGTTGGAATTAGTCCCCAGTCTATTCGGATGTAGCTGAATACTGGTATTTTACATGGATTGACTGCCTATCTGACCTCCACAATCCAGTGGGTAACAAAATAAAATAATCAAACTGCTACATAGCAAACATGGTATCTAAAGAAATCATCAAAGTTAGCCTTCTATTTAGTTTCTTCGAAAAACTTAACGCAAAAACAAACAAATTCACAATCATGCTCCCATCATGTCCCTATAGTTTCAACAAAACTTTTTCTATTCACTAAACTGCAGTAAAGCTTCAAGGACAAAGCTCAGACATTGAAACAGCTGGCGATCCCGAAAAACATGGATCGTCACAAACGACGGCGTTCGGTCAAGGTCGGTGTGTCAAGTGGGATGTGGGGATTTTTTTGTTTTGGAAACGTGCATTTAGATAATATATTTCAAATTCATTAGTATTCTTGTGACTTGAGAGTCCTTGTTTTCTTGGGGTTAGTTGTGGCTTGTTTTAGTTTTTCCATCACACCAGCAATCAGGCTTGATCAGGCTTTTCATTTACCGTGTATATTTAAAAGAGCTATCTTGAAAATAAAATAAGAAATGAGTACATAAGAGGAAGTCTGAAAGTGGCGCCGGTGACTGAAAAGTTGTGTTATAATCGGTTGGCTTGGTATGGACATGTGGTGCGGAGGAATGAGGAAAATGTCGTGAGGAAAGTTTTGAGTATGAATGTGGATGGCTATAAGAGTAGAGGAAGACCAAAGAAACGATGGATGGACTGTGTGAAGGCTGATATGGCAAAAATGGAGATATCCGGTGAGATGATTAGTAACAGAAGTATGGAAG
The DNA here is from genome assembly GCA_964057025.1 of Standfussiana lucernea. NCBI lineage: Eukaryota > Metazoa > Arthropoda > Insecta > Lepidoptera > Noctuidae > Standfussiana > Standfussiana lucernea. The sequence continues at coordinate 11,723,117 of OZ059810.1, forward strand.
AAGAAGACATGCTACGCCAATCCCAAATAAATTAGGATGAGGGCAGGAGAATGGTGATTTAAAAGAGCTATATTTAACCAAATATATTTTTAGCGATAGGATCTTTTATTGTCCACTGCTGGACATAGGTCAATTCCTTGCCACCCAAATTGATGTTCAGCACCTCTAGCTGTATTAGATTACACTAAAGTACATAATAAACAGACCTCAACCCGGGATTCTTACGTCAACCGTTCAAGGTCAAGCCGTAACCCGGGCGTACAAACGCTCCCGGATAATATTCCATCCAGGATGTTTTCCTACCGCTTCCTAGCTTCTCCATTCCCAACTGTTTTCGTAATAAAGGGATGTTTACTGAATACATTTGTACTGAGGGCTGGTTTTATTGTAATTTGTAGGGTACTATGTAGTTATGGCTGGCTCGGAGAAAGTTGTTTTTTTTTTTTTTGGCAAAATGACAGGAATCATGATGTAGGTATTGTAATTCATTTATTTATTCTGCACCAGCGACCCGCTCCCTGCTTTGCGCGGATTTTACGACTTGACAAAACGTTGAGATTGCCATTGTGTATGTATTATCACTAAATTACGGTGAAACCCGCATCAAAATTCGTTGCGTAGTTAAGAAGGAATACGTAATCACACAAACAGACGAAAAACGACTTTAGTTAATATGTATACATATAGGTATTGCTTCAAAAATAATACTGCTTAAAGCTTTCCTTCCAGATTTTCTAATTCTGTGTTATCCCACATTGTTTTCCTTGAAATTCAAACTTCAAACAACAGGAATAAACACTCTAAAACTACTCCAAATAGTTAATAAATACGCATGATATACTGAAATTGAATAGCCATAATCCAAATCATTATGAGCCATAACATTTCTACCGAAATATCGCAGAACAACATGATCAATGACATTGCATCCAATTCCCTAGGAGTGGGTAGTAGAGGAATACTCGAAATATACTGCTTGTGCCCGCCCTCGGTCGTTAATATTTATGATTCTGTGAAACAGGGAATTTGTACTACCGCGTATTTGTGTGGGAGTATTGATCGGAAGGACTTGTTGAAAAGTCTAGAATTACTGTGTTCGTTTTGAGTGCAGTGCACGTTACTAAACTACTTGTCATTATTGTGTCACGGAAAACATTGCAAAAGAAAAGGTCGAAAGAAAACTTATTTCAAATAAAAGTGCAGTCTGAAATAAGCCAAGAATCAAATTTTATAAAAGCGTGTAGTTACGCAACAGACGCCGCGATAAAGGTGGCCACATACTGGGCCCAAGAAATTAAAATAAGACGTACCATCGGATACGAATGAAGAAGAAGCAGCATTTTGGTAAGATAACGATTGCAAACCATAGATATATTTTTTCGCTTTGCTTTCGTTTTTCCTATACTTACTTCGGAATGGTGCTTTTTGACTTTCAAAAATAATTATGAAAGTTAGGAATGAGGAAAATTCTTGAGAGTTCAAGCTTTTGCGGAATAAAACAGAACATTGGCGTCAGGATTTGGCAATAAATTCGATTAGGAGTAGTTCAGAATAGGGCTAAAACATTCGTTCCATAACAGTTTACGATTATAGCTCTACTGTTATTTAATGACTGAACTATAAATCAGTCGGTAAAGTGCTAGTTTTTCTTTGACATTGACTTTACAAACAAGGCAGACTAGAGAAATTAACTTTCTATCATCACCGAGAATAATGACGGAAAAATTTAATATTATGTTTGTTAGGTTGTTAAAAGACAACAAAAATGTTATTTCAATCCTGTCGAAAAGAGCTGTAGAAATGCGGAACGCTACCTAAGCTTGATATTTGTTTGTATTTTGCTGTAGTATACCGCCACTTGCTGTTCCCAAGAAAAACAAGACGTACCAAAGAGAACACCAAAGGATACTTTCGGTTAAGGACGCCGTTACATTGTAACGCTGTCGTATTTTAACAGCACATTCGAATTTAAAAGTTATAGTTATGACTCAAAAACGTTCTCCAAAACACATGGGGCGGTGCTAATCTAATCAAATGATAAAACGATGAGGCCGCAGTTCCCATAGCAACTGTCACACATAGCACTGGTTGCAGTGAGTCAGAGAACCCGTGATAATACAATGACACTTTAATGACGCCGTTGATAAGCTGCCGTATCAAACTTGATGCATGCCTAAAATTAAGCTGGCTTGAAGGAACTGATTGGTGGTTCTATTTTTAAAACATTTTCGGGTTAGTTTCGTAAGTTTCGGCCAACTTTAACTGGTAGATGCATAGAATTTCTAGCCTATAAAGTTCCCACCACTGGCTTCTTCTCTGTGAGAGGGTGCAGGTCATAATCTACCTCGCGCGTTTCGTAAGGGTTGATGGGTTTCACATGTCTTTGAGTCGACTGGTGGATGATATAAAATTTCTATTCCATTTTTTAAGTACAGCGCTGATTGTGCCTCTCCAAATATTGAAAACAAGCCTTTAAAAAAGTTTCTTGATTTGACTAAATTACCTTACCTAACCCTGGGCCAAGGTTAAGAAGAACAAAAATTTCAGTACGAACAGTACAAACTTTTGTAAAAGCATCATCAACTGGTCCCAATAACTCGGGAAATTGATCAGGGATAATGCGATCAATTACGTTTATTCCATCGATTAACGGGGTTGTTCAAAAAATGCGCATTGGTAGTAACAATTTGTAATTTAAAGAACCTTTATTTTGTAGCAGTAATGACGTTTTTCGTACCGAAAATGTAATCACGGATGTGCATTTGCTACAGCGCCATTAAGCTTACTTTTGTGGTTATGAATATACAGCCTGCGTGTATGATAAATTTTTTATTAGATATGTCATTTTATTTTGGTATCAGTCAATCAATAATGGTGCAATTTTTGCTAATCTTGTAGAGTACTTTCCTTAAAATTGTTAGTCATGTGGAAGTGATATGATATTTGGTTTAGGAAAAGTATGTTCCCAATTCAATGCGTGCTTATTATTAATCTATGGAAAAGCAGTGACATTTAACAAGAAGTCATTGAGTTTTTCTATGCCACTTAATTTTTGGAGCGTTACACATACGCTCCAGAAATTCTGGATTAACGAGTGGTTTTCAGGACTTCCTCTGAAATCAGTGAACCGATTTTGGTACGACATAATTATAGTAGTCTTTATAGTATTAGCAACTTGATAACCTCAACTTTTGTGACCAAATATAAACGTTTCGAAAGAAAAAATATTATTTATTGGCCACAAATTAATGCCTAACATATACCTAATTCACAATTTCCTGTCCTCCTAAATATTTACACGCTAACAAACGCCCATTAATATTAATTTCCACCACCAAACTTTGACCTTGAACCTCCCTTTTCCATAATGGCTACCAGCGTTTCAAGTTAGTGAGTCGTCAATTCTCTCTGTGTATTCCTTCCGGAATTCCAGGGTCAGGAGTAGTTATGGCATGCCAACTTTGCATTTTAACGATCCTACAACTTCTCCCGATGATCATTATTACTTGAACAGAATTTTCTTTTTTATATTGTGTGTGAGTGACAACAATAAAGCTTCTACCCGCAACCTTGTCCCCGTCGAAGAATCATAAAGCGTTCAGTAATATTGTAGCTTTCTATAGTGAAAGAATTTCGGAAATCGAATGAGTGGTTTCGGAGATTACCTCCTACATCCAAAACTATAAACTTTATAAAAGTTTAGATTTGTGTCAGCATATTTCTGGCTTTCTAATTTTTTTTCTAGCAAAATGTGGGTTTCTCGCAGGCTTAAGGCGTGGTGTTATTTATGTGTGTTTGTCAGTATTTTTGTAAACGACGTCATTATTGTCTGCTATATATCCCAATAGACGCCTATTAATATTAATTTCCACCACAACCCTTGACCTTCAACCCCCTTTCCTTGCCATCAGCTGGTCCAAGGTCGTGGATCTACGTGACGATTGTCTTGCTGAAGGTCGGCGGCAGTATTCTGGTTTTCGGTCGGGGGCTGTCATGGCATGTTTCTGGTGTGTCCTTACAATCGTTTCTTAAGATTATTGTGGCATTCGGGGTGCTTTCATTTTGTTGTTTTATTTTATTGTTATCAAGTTTTTAAGACGTGGCATCTTTGCATAGTGATCTCTGACTGCCTTGCTTGATTCTAATCCCTCCTCCTAGTTGTCGAATCAATGGTATTTTTTACATAAGTCCCAGTAAGTGTGGTCACTTTAACAACAGCGGTGACTTTCACTATATCTAAATGCTTCAACAATATCTACTTATTGACTCTAGAAGACAATTAATACCCGCCACACCTATTAGGAGGCTAGATTTGCTTCTGGTTGATGGCAATAGGCTCCCCTCTGATTACATGAGACATTACGTACGAGACTAAAAGATGTAATAGACGGAATCAGAGTATACAATACACTCCTGCCGAACGCTTTCCTTCCAGGAAAAAGACATGTTATATTAAGTTAGAAAACCTATTACCATTCAAGTCCACATTTACCTCAACAGCGTTATCCCCCAAGGTTGATATCTACGTGACAACCAGCCCTTCTTCCATTTACTATTCAGCTCCGGTACCCTCGGACAGGCAGACACGACTGACGTAATTGGACGGATCTGCCATGAAGTAGATAGATACAGAAGTCCAGCTAGTGGGCCAGTCAAATTAGCTAACATTTCTAAGAAAAAGTGTAGTATATATGGCCCCATTAATAACAACAAAACTCCGAATTCCATTAAGATAATGAATATTAACTCATTCATGAGTGAACTAATAAAATTGTTAATTAGTAAGGGCTATTATAATGTTACAGAGTTTTTGAATGACGAATTTTGAATTTAGATAATTTAATATTATGTAGTTTAGTTTTATTAATTGTATTGTTTTTTTTTTTTACTATATTTTTGGGTTGACTGTAATTATGTATTTGAATTGATTAAAGTTTCACTATAATTTAATTATTTCCTGATTTATAATCTCAAATTATGTACCTATTATAAACTGTTGTGTACGTCGCATATGGCAAAACATGTAGAAACACCATTATGAAACTCCTTTCCACCCATGTATGTATACACGTTTCTACAAATAGATGCATCTTTTCTTTAGCCGAAACCCCGTAGACGGGATGGGTATGGGTATGAACATTTACCATAATCAGCCGCAAAATTGCTTACTGCTGGGACACAATCTTGGCTTCCTCTATGTGAAAGGGAGTGGACCAAAATCCATTCCAGTTCAGCATGGTGAAGCAAAAAAAACATGGTAAAAAAAGCTGAACTTATTTGATTATTAAGAGGTGCCTGGCTGATTTTACTTAATAAGAAAGATTTGTACGCCCTCTGGCATAATATAGCGCACTCCTTATTATATATCAATATACCATTGGTAGTCACAGGAAAGCTTCGGTAGCTAATTTCATTTGGCCCCGTATTGGAGCGAGCTTTTTCACTCGTATAGACTTGGCCTTCTTGTACTATTCTACTCGGCTTCTGCCTAGAATTCGTGATAAATCAAATATTTATCTTTGTATTGTTATGTGAACGTAAAGAGTAAAGTTTTGTAAGTGGCAAAGAAGTTTGAGGCGTTTCTTGCATATGGTATTAGGTTACTGAATGTTGGGACTTTTTGTTAGAAATTTTTTCGTAGGTCACAACGGTGTTGTGTTTCTTGGTGTAATACTACAATTTGTTTTTATTCAAGCGTTGTAAATTTGACTAGGGGATCGGCGGAAGAATTCTTCTGAATAGTACCTCCAATCCTTTAGTCTTCTAAGATATTTAAAGTTCACTGTAGCTCTTTGAGAGGTCCTGTTTAAGACGCAGATGTTTGCAAACTGATGTTATTTATGAATATAGGAAGAAGCGTTCTATTTTATAATAATTTGATTTATTGATTCTAAGTCAATACAGTACAGTCAATATAGTCAATTTCCCCGTCTTCAGAATATCATATTTTTTCATAATGAGTTACCTGTTAAAATTTTCATCGGACATTATGAATGTTTAAGAGATTTGTGACTCTGTTGAAATTATTCTAGTTATGTATTCAGCACTTGTCACTGTTATTCCAAGTTCTAAATTATTTATATTCTCCCGAAAGGAAGAGTCATTGATATATACCCTGAATCTGTTTCTGAATAAAATTGTAGAAACATTTTTTATTCAAACTGTTAAGTTTGATATTTTATCTAACTTTCAGTGTCAGTATTGTTTATGTACTTGTGTTTTCATTTGATTTTCTATCTGTTAATTTTCATATTGGTATCGTGGGTTTGGCTGGATTAAAAAGCTTTATGCTTCTTAATTTTAAATTTTCTGTTGTACTACGAAACTGGCTTGAATGTCATTGTAAATTAGTGTCATTTTAACCTGGCACGATATACTTACAAGGGAAAGCTGACAAGAAACCCCTAGCAGACGAACAGATTTTTGTCACTGTAAGCAAGTAACTTCCTAATAACGAAAACCCTTAGTAGCCTTTTTAACTCCAAGCAAAAAGACGAAAAACTGAAAAGAAAAAGCCCGAGTATTTGTAGTTACTCTGCGGCTAAACGACAATAGCCTTCGGAAAGTCGATAAAAACTGCAATTTGCCATCCTTCGGTTTCTTGCCTCTCCTAAGGGAGTTTAATTAAGATATGGCAGATATGTCCTCGAGGTTTTTCCGATAATTACCCGCCCGGGACTGGAGGGTGAAAAAATGCGTGGGTTCGATCCCGGACGATGTAATTTCCGGGGTGATTAGCGTGGCGATACGGTGATGTGATTAAATTGTGTTTTGTTCAGTTCCAAGGGCGTCTGTACTGCCTTAATTTTGTAATCGGCAGAGTTCAATAGAGAAAAAGGTATTTCTGTCCATACTTACTAATTTTATAAATGCAAAAGTAACTTTGTCGAGCTGTCTGATAGCTTTTCACGGTTGATGGGATTTCGATGAAAGGGGTTGGAATATGTTTTATGAAGCCTGGCTGCCTAACTTCCACCATTTTCTTTGATTTTATAAATACCAGCCGCTCATAAAGCCTATATTAATCTACAATAACATTCAAATCCTTTTCGCAAGCATGATCCGGGTTAAGACATTTCCGACCGCCACACTGACGAAGCCATGGACAAAAAATGCAATAAATGAATTGAATTGAAAAAAATCTGTTACATTTTAAAGGAGTTTCTGTTGACCAACATGCCCATAATTTCTAAATACATAACTAAACTTTCTTCACATCGTGCCCCTTGTTCTGACACAACAGCATCTGTTTTGGCAAATCACTCCACTAACGTTACGGCGGCCATTTTACTACGTTTTTATGTACCAGTGACGTAACCATCATATCTCTGGAACAGGGGTTCTCAATATAAAGCATGACAAATCATATTTTTGATGTTATCATGAACAAGTCGTAAGAAAACATCACTCATCACTCTTTATAATAAAAATGATATAAAAAAATTGAATTAAAGACATAGTTTATCCGTTATCATCATCCTTTCCTATTCTACTTGGGGTCGGTGCAACTCGTTTTTTTCTTCCATTCTCCTCATAGTCTATCAATCGAATAAATATTTTTTAATTCAGAATTTATCTATACTTTTCCTTCTCTTGTAAGGTCCTAAAATGTCCCAAGATATTATTATGCGAGACGAGTAGATCGCGAGATCGTGGGTTTTCTTAAAAAAAAAAAAAGTTTATCGTCTGGGGTCAAGCTTGCAGCTTGCTGTAGAATCTAAAATCTTTCTGAAGTTAAAGATAAACGCTTTGTAGCGCTGCTTGCTGCAGTGTAGTTTTTAAGATCTTATCAAGCCAGGAATTTCTTTAAATGTGCCATGTTAATCTCCTTTTTATCCCGTCTACAGTTTCTTTCAATAAAGCACTTGGCATCTAAAATAGATAAAGCGCTAAAGCTTCTTTTAAACCTGGCACGGACATATTGCGGACCGGCTGCGGACAATGGACACTGATACATACTTTGGTACATCATCTGACAAAGTTCGATGTCCAGAGGGCCACGTCTGCAAGTTTTTCGTTTGACTGAATCTAACAGAAACAATCTAAATAAAATAAACCGGCACGGACATATTGCGGACCGATTGCGGACTGTAGACACTGACATAAACCTAAGTGCTTAGTACCTGAACTGAGTACCTGACCGATTATCTGTCAGGTTTTGGTGTACGAAGGACCAAGTCCTCAAATTTTCCGTTTGACTAAACCTTCACACAGACAATCTAAATAAAATATAAATGAGGCTTCGTCACAAAAAGGTTGCGAGCCTCATCTCTGTAGCGTGTCTAAAAGAATTGTTGATGATCAAGTAGTAGCAAATACATTTAGGTATGTTGATTAGATTCTGTTCCCAACCTTGTGTAGGTCATGAAATGTATTACAGTTTTATGTTTTGTAGCCCACTCAGACTTGTACGAGTCGTAGTATCTATTCTTGGTTCTACTTGTTTTTTATTATTTTGTTATGTAATACTGCAGTCGTTTTTGATTTATGGTTGAAGAGATTGGGGCAGTCGTTCCACTTTGAACTTTGAGTTTAGTTATTAAATGCATGAAGAATTTTCGGCGTCTTGTAGTTGGTAGTCTGGTCATTTTCTGATTTGCATATCAATAGTTTACGCTACTATTTAAAATAATACAAAAGTGATCCTGTATGTTACCGTTTACTTACAGGATTCTATGAAATTAGCCATACGGATAGATAACGACTGGATAAGTTTGTTTTTTCTTGGTAGTACTTTTTCCTAAGATAATGTCCGACAATGACGCGGGCGAATTCGAGGTCCCAAGTTAGGCAGATATAATTATCTTCCAGTTAAGCTTTCATTTAACAGAATCAAACAATTACTCAGGAGATATAAAAGAACCAAATTAAATATATGAACCTAAATCTGTTCTTAGAGAGCATTCGAAAAGAAAATAAACTGTAACATACTTTTGTTCGCACCCATTTCTTCTTTCCATGTCAATGGCAGTCCTTATCCTAATACCCTCATTTCAGGCAACAATAAATCAATCCTAACAGTCTCATTTCAATACTTCCTCATCACAAATAAGTGTCAGACAATCATTTGACCTGAAGAGCAGACAAACAGACAAACATTCAAACATTACTCCATTTAATCGTGTAAACAGTACTAAAAGCTGCTTCGATTACGATCGGAATTGTCGGGAACTTAAGGAAATGAGCATTACAAAGGAAACCAATTTCACAGTAGAAAGTGTTGATATTGAATACGGAGAAAAATAATTCGATGTGATGGCAAACGCTTAACAGGAAAGTATGTTTTCGGAAATACTTCGATTCTTCACGAACTTCAACAACAGATTTTCATACCAATGTATATATGAAAATCTGTTCTATTATATACGGGACGATCCATACACGGAACTTCTGCCGAGTTTTGTGTCATCCATGACATGTCGAGTCTTCAAAAATGTTGTTTGTGCTGAAACTATGACTCACAACAAATGTATTCTATTGCGGATAAGGCTTTGAATGTTGGTAGCATTTGCGAGGATTTATTGAAACGTCAAAAATATCTTAGAATAACTTGAAATTGGAGCTTGGAGCTTTTTGCTCCATATGCATGGATAAATCTCAGCAATGTCTGCCTCTCCTTTCCCCACCTATTGATTATAGTCGGCTTCCAGTCAAACCGGATGCAGCTAAATACTAGTAATGTATTTTTGCAAAAACTAAATGTATTACAAAATAAGTAGTTCCATTTGCTGCACATTTCCACATCCAATAAACAGTCCATCGCTGCATACTTAAATCTAGAAAGTGTTTTGGGTAATTTTGTATGGACCACTGGCATGTTTTTTTTTTTTACAGCCATTAATATAATTGTTGCTAACGTATAGTGAAATATGACTTATAAAAGAATTTTGCCGAAAATAATATCGGAGCTGACATATCTGATGTTGAAGTTGTACTATTATGTAAGGAATAATACCATAACTTTTAGGTTCTATGCAAATGCTACATATATATTGTATTTATTTCTATGACTAGAGTCAACCGAGACCTGCGGCGTAACGTGCTTTCCGAGGCACGGAGGAAACCCCGTATGTTATGATGGTCACCCATCCACAGACCGAGCTAGGTAAGCGCGGCTTAACCTTGAAGATCAACCTGTGCTGCTGGATTAATTAGCCACAAGCTCCTAACCACTAATTGCGAATTATCAACAGAAATAGCAGTGAAAAAATGAATATATTGAATAAATAGGCACAATAATTATAGTAAATGTTGACATGATTTTATATTTTTTTTTCTTTAAATATCTCAGTTCCGATGCATTTTGGTAATAATTGTTCATAGAAGAAAATGAAAGTTTTATTGTGTTCTTTCTAATGAAAGAATTTACATCAGTGGCCGCAGACTTAAAAATATCATGCCACTTTTACCCAAACCCCTTTGCATAACCAAAACATTAATCACATGAAAGTTTATGCTTCTCCGCGTTATTTATTGTAGCAACGACAGCCGAGTCTAGAATTCTTTCAGCATGATCTTTCTCTATAACTAGCTCTGCCCGCCATTCCAACGTCGTATCTCATTTTAACTAGCTCACTATTTTAGTTAGGGTCTAGTCCAGGGATGGCGAACCTTTTTGAGCCGAATGTCATTTTAATTAAACACGATTTTCCGCCAAGATGAGTCAAAAATTAAAAAAAAAAGTTGCCATAATTACGACAAAATATCAACTCGTTTCCTCGAACCTTAAAAATATCGATGGTGTAAATTCTGTAAATACCCGAAGTTACTACCTTCTACTCGCCACTTGAAAAACACAATCTACATACGTCACTCGACAATAGTGTAGCTTTCTTTTTTTCAGTGAAAGAATTTTTGTAGTCGGGTGAGTAGTTTCAGAGATTACCTCCTACATCCAAATTGAGAGTTTTAGTTACTTTTTAGCTTATGTTAGGTTATTTGTATCGAAAACGGGCTTTAAAATGACGCTGCCACGCACACAGGCGATGATTTTTATTTCTATAATACTTTTTGTCTTGTTTGCGGTCTCGCACTGTACAATCAATCAACTCAACCTAGCGCAGTTCAGACTTCGGCCTCTCCAAAGTTGCACAACACCCTCTTCTCTGACCTTCGCAGCCAGCTTCTCCCAGCGTTTTATGGCCAACCTTTACACCCTGATTTTGCCTTCACCCGGAATTATTGGTCACCCCTGGTCTAGTCTGTGACTCGGCTGAAAATGTTTTGTAGAACTCGCTGATTACTCATCTGTGCAGTTTCGTGATGTTCTGTGTAAATAAAGATGTTAGTTGAGTCAGGTTGTGGTATGTCGCTGTTGGAAGGAATCTTGGATGAAATGGTTTTTCTTTGTTAAGACTCCACAATGAAATAGGCATGAAAAGCTTCCGTAGGTCTAATTAGAGTGACTCTCGTTTCTTTATCTTTTGGCATCGTTCTTCTACTTCTTTGTTTCTTTCCTGCAGAAGATCATAATTAGTTTTGTAGTGTTTCGCGCTGTGTTCTAATTTTTAAGCATCATCTCATTAAGTTTATCAGTTTTTTCGCCTGCTAAAACAACGAAATAGCGAAGGGCGGACGTTTGGGAGTTTTTATGACGTTCAAATCGTGCTAAATCAGCGTAATCTGAATCAATGACTTTTGTTCCATTTTCATGTTTAGTATCTTGCAAACAAAGTCGTAGTCATTATATTCGCTAGATCTCTAGCTTTCCAACTTTCCCTCTACATTAGTCTACGAACTAATCGCCATGTTCCTGCAATGCCAGTAGCAATGGCACGCTCCCGGAAGTTCGCAAATAGACAGCGTTCCCGCAACATCGGTTTATAGTTCCTGCGTACGCGCAAGATTACATCGAAGTCTTTTATTGTTTCGTGAACTCGACACTGTTGGGTTGATGTAAGGATAGGATTGATGAAGGATATAGGAAGCGTAAGGGCAATGATCTCCATAACGATTTTTAGTCAAAGACAGTTGAAACAGAAAATATGCGTCTTTGACTGTAACAATACTAAGTTTACCCTTTATTTTATTTTCTGCAAGTGTATCTCTTGCAAACAAATATTTTTCCTTTCTTCTTCTTACAAGTCAACATACAAGCGTAGATGGCAGTCCAGAGTGTGGTTTTCGGTAAGAGTTTTTAAATGTTCTTTTTTGTAAGACTTGGCCGTTAATATAAGAGAATATATTTTAAGTGCAAGGTTACTTTGGAGCATTTACCTTAAGTTGAGAAATCTGGAAATTTAACAAGGGTCTTATTTAAAAGGAACCATATTATAGTAAATATTCGACTACCGTTCAAAACCTGTCACACAAATGATAACATAAACACACACGAAATATCTGGGCCTTCTGCCAGAACTGTCGCAACCTGATCTTTCTTCAGGGGACCTTGTCGCCGAGTGCATTGTACTTGAGTTTCTGCTTACCGCTATAAAAGCAACGCGATAATCTGCGGGCCCAGTGCCAACATGTAGAGTTAACAATATTACCCGCATGTTCTCAGCCTGGTCATTGAAAGAAATCTGACAGAAATTTCAAATGCCGTAATTGTCACTGCAGGGCCATTGGATTTTCAACTTTCTGAGCTTAACCGAACGTAGCATATCCAACACCGTATTCTGTCTCTTATGGCAGTTCCAATTTCCACTGTCGAAATATACGGTGTTGCATCATGGGAAAGATATTAGTCATCAGTAGACAAATTGGAAAGAGTTATGTCTTTTGAGGAAAATATATCATGTCGCGTATGTGAAGGTAGAAATATGCAGTAAGCCATTATTTTTGTCTACTGTTTTCTGGAGTTTGTTCTGGACTTGTGGTCAGTATGGTTGAAATTGAAGCCAGAGAATCAAGGTTTCTAAAAACCTGTTCTATTAAATCTGTTGCCAAATCTAAAGTCTACCTATTTGTATGGTAGTCAATAGCTAAGAATGATATAAACTGCTAAACGTGAACGGAATGTTTGGTAGTTGTTAGCAAATAATGGACGTCATTAAAACAATGATTGGCAGAACACACACGATTACAGAAACACATCATCCAGATATAAACCCTTAGTCAACAGTCAAGACACATTACTACACAAGGAAATCGTTCGATAATATATACTAGCGTGCATACCGGGCTTTACGCCAGAATATATACTGTGTAGTTAATGTTCCTCTTGACTGTTACAGACGGGACCTTGTCTTGCGCTGGCGCATTTCCGTAGAGCCTTCAATGGCGTACAGTACCCGGGCGAAAATTGGACTGCTCGAGGTTAGAAAAGAGACAAAAGTGATATAGATACAATCGCCGATCTACAAACTCTTTCTAAATCTTCTATCGGTCTGAACTTTTCTAAAATTAAAAGCGTAGGGTAGGTTGCTTCGCTACTATTTAGTCGTCTTTCGAATGTGCATATCTATCTATATTTACGGCCTGTAACCAGGTATATGAAGAGCTGTTAGCCTATTGCTGCTGTAATATTTTTCTTCTTCATATTCTTCGTCATTCTTCATTTATTTAGCATCTCAGTTATAAAAACAGATCATATAAATATGTTATTACATTGCAGTTGCAATGGTAGTCAAGATTATGTTGGTCTTCTAAGTACTTGCCATTTCTCATGAAAACAGATTTTCTCTCTAAAGAGCCTGGCCATTGACTCCTAATGTCATTCATTGGTTCAACATAAATGGTTATACTAAAAACATACAATACATGAAAGTCCATCAGCATTGACCTCTACTCGAACCTACTACCTTAGTAGATTTAAAAAGGGCAGCTTATAAGAGTTTGTTGTTAAAAGCATTAATACGTTTTTAACTGCTTCTACACTTTCATTTGTTTAATCAATTAGTTGGATTCATTGTCCATTAACGCCTTTATTGTCATTGTTGTTGGTCTTGGTACCGAATGTTTTATGTCTAAGGACATTAACACATCGATTGTTATTGGACTGTGGTGTCCGAGATGATTACTTGTCAATAGGTCATTATGGGTTTAATTGCGGATGTGTCTCTAAAACTACGGATCATCATTTAAGTTTCTTTCCATTTGTCTAACTAATGTCTCAATCAATCAACTCAGCTTTTCGCAGTCCACTGCGGGAGATGGGCCTTTCCCAAGCTGCACCACTTCACCATGTCCTCCACCTTCCGCATCTAGTTTGTCCCCTAGCCATCTTTCTGAGGGCGTCGGTCCTTTTATCTGGGGGAAGTAGTTAACGCTTGCCGGTACGCGGTCTCCAACCCAGAATTACTTTTTATGAATGTGCAAGTATTATAAAATTTTCCTCTCTCTTGTATGATTATTTTACCAATTATCGTTTTCTTGTCTGTACCCTTCTTATTTACCTATTTCTAGTTCTAACTTCTTCTCTTTTTCTGATGCACACAAACACATAGGTATCCATTCATTGTTCCCTCTGTCTGATCCCATATATCATTGATTTGTGTCGATCACAATAACCCAGTTGAACAGAAATAGCCCCGTCTTGATGCAGGCTATTATGTTGTAAATAATCGACACGTGTCGCGTCGGATCGACGGCTGGTTGTACTGAATGCAGAAACATTTTAACTGACCATCGGACTTTTTTATAATGTTATTGACTGGCTTTTGCCCGTGACTTCGTCCACGTCGAAGAAGCATATCCTATGACACTCTGTAATAGTGTGGCTTTCCATCAGTGATATAATAATGTTTGAAATGACACTGAATTTGTACACAAACAACTGTGTTCCAATTTTGGTGTACAATAAAGTATATTCTATTCTATTACCTCCTGCATCCAAACTTTCAAACTTAACCCCTTGTGTAGATAGGCTCGCGCTTGATTATTATCTCTACTATTCAGCGTGTTGTAGAAATCTCTTTTCCCCTGGTGTCCCCTGGTGTCTTTGCCTTGAAAACGAATTAGCGGGTATTTAAAATCATATTAATCTAGTTTGTTAGATGTGTGTGAGGTTAAGATTTATGATCCTATTGATTAGACTTCATATAGAACACTTTTATGTGGTTTTAACTTGATTTTATATTCGTAGCTGCCGTAAATATCCTGATTAATTGATCTCACATTTATAGCCATTGCTCAAGGTGAGTCATAAAACGATTACTTCTGGGAATATTAATTTCTTGTGCACCTAAATCATTCATCATCTGTCTAGCTTTTTCTTTACTATCTTGGGGGTCAGTTACCAGTCTAACCGAAAGCAACCGAATACCAATATTTGATATGAAGCGACTACCTATTTCACCTCCTCAATGTTACCTGGTACCACGATACCCTTTGTCAACACTGGTTGTTATACTTTTGGGCTTCTGAATACCTGTAACGACTATCTAAGATCTACGAATGCGATTACGCGACCAAAACCATACATAATTTCTCCTGCCCTTATCTTAATTTATTTGGGGTCAGCGAAGCATGTCTTCTTCTTCCATGCGATCTAAATCATTATCTAGGTATATGAATTGTATTTTCTGTCAGTACACGCCAATCGGCACGGTTCGGCCCGCGCCGGCTCACTTCCGGGCCTGATTGGGAGCTCCGGCATCCACAAACATTACTATTTCGGTTTCCATGCCTCCATGTCATACCTACGTACACACTACGCATACGGTCTTACACGAGTGTGGATTCAAAGCGATTGTTGACTACTTTGGAAATTAATAATTGTTGTTGAGTAGTTTCTTTAAATGAGTTTATAATTAGGAGAGCGTTGGACTAGTAAGTATTGAAAACGAAAGTGTTTCCGCCCCGTAAATGAGAATGTGAGTAATACTTCGTATAACAAAGAACAATGCTACTAGTGGAGCGTTTTTTTTAATAATCATTCTTTAAGATCGCTTTATCACTGTAACACCCTGCAACTAAATGCATTAATACAAGACTAATATTGTAAATTCTTTTGGACAAGACTAGCTCACATTAGACTTGAGTGATGGATTACGACCCACTACCTCTTGTATAGCCTTCCCACTGACTTAACCCCAGCAGTGGGAACGTATTCCGCTGATTAGGCGTGCAAAAAAGAGAACATTTCAAAAATTGAGCACTCAAAATGTATGGTGATAACTTTTACTCATAACGAAAGATGAAGCAACCCCTAACAGCTTTAAACAAAGATCATCAAAATGAATCCCCATCTCTAATTACTCACACAAAAGAAGATCCGTCTGCCATCCATTACATTTTGTCACTGGCACGAGTCACCGAGGGGAACCCTGATGACTCACTTGGCAACGCTCCATCTTATATAGTTCAAGTTTATTTCACCAGCCGCCCGTGACAAACGTTGCGTAAAAATCACCGGCTGCTGTAAATGTTGGTGCTAATTGAGATGCCAAGGTTGGAGTATTAAGGTATCTAAACATAAATATTATTAATTGGCCATAGCAGTCAACTACTGTATATATAAAACTTCCCATATCACACTATTTTATCCGAACATTGGCTACTCTACTCCAACTGCTACTGTCTAACAACCATCCTGCGAAGCTCATCGCAAAACTCATAACTATAAATCAGTATAATTATTGAGAGCCCGGTGTTGGGATCATCTCCGAAGCCTCCTCTAGGGGACCATAGTCTACCACTTGGGGTCTGTCTCAGACTGTTGGAAGTCACCAATACGTTCCAGGATATATCGATTTCAGAGGGATCGGGAATATTGTTACCTGCCCAGTTTCCAAGTTAACACAACATATGGTGAACAGAACATCCACATTTCCTTATATTGAAGCCATATCTATTAAGAACGACAGCGTGTGCAGTGTGCGATTTGATTAAATTCTTGATTTCTTAGCTAATGCAAAGTGGAGCACGGCTCAACAAATGCACTATTGCTTTCATGCAATTGAGAATGTAAAAAGCAGAGCGGTGGAAACTTAGACACTTCACATCAGATATTAGATTTATTTATTGGCACCTGATACAGTCCCAAGACCTGATAAGGTTGAATTTGATTTCAACATCGAAGAGAGAAATCTTTTTTGTTTGAACAGAATTAGTGATTCTTCTTCGTGTCGCTGGCACGACAGTATTTCAAAATTTTGTTGGCTATAAACTTCGCCACTTCCACTGCAATCGTCATCGGTAACAGCGCAAGTAACTTTAACTGCTACTTTTGGGGGACAAATCCCGGAATGTATGCTGTAATTCAGTTCGACACAGCTCCACATCCACACCTTGGCAGTAAAGTGTGTTTTTAGATCGTTAATGCTTATTTTCATCACACGTCAGCGAAACAAATCTCTTCATCATTGACACCTAAATGAACGAACGAACAGATAGATATAGCACAAGTTCATTCTGAAGCTCTGCGACAGCGCGGTTGCGTAAAAACTTGTAACAATATACACTACGCAGCCGGTGTAAATATTTGGGAGATTGGAAGTACACTGTTTGCCAAGGTCTATGTGTGAATGATTTGTGGGTGACTCATTCTTTGTTTTTGGGATTTAGAAATGCTGTAGGAAGAGAGATAGATGATGCAAAAGACGATAAACCTTTTACAGTGGATGACGATAAGTGGTAACTCGGTAGCAAAGATTTAAATGATGTTGCTAATGACTTAGGCCTAACTAACCTATCCGGTCGGGCTTATGACTACGAATAAGTATCAGTAGTCAAAAGCCTGGTGAATCTGGCAAATAGTCTTAGCAAGGGATATCGTACTACCCAGTAGCGTAATAGGTCACTAGCCGCTCCATGTAAAATAGCGGTATTCACCTGTATTCGATTAGACTGAAAGCTGTAGGCTAGGCAGACGATGATGATGTTAACCGCGTAAATATCGAGAAGCAGGTCGTCCTAGAAGATGACGACTCATAATTGAAAGCCGAATACTTACGCCTACGCCAAATGTGGTTCAATAAGTAGCTAATTGATTATTTTGCATGCATTATTAACTATCCGTAACGGAATGTTGTTCGATAAAAGTAGAGGGTTAAATGACAAATCGTAGGCGAGTGTGATTAAGAATGCCAATAGGATTGCATTTACATAGTATACATACTTAGACTCGCGCCTTTTTCCCATGGTAGCAGAAACCACAGAACGGCACTTGCTACGGTCCTTACATATTACTTTCTGGTGCTTCGTTCACACATCTTCTGGGTCATACACGCACATCTATTGCGAGTATTACACAGTTGACTTAAGAAAATTACAGCAATTGGTTTCTACGTTTTGTTTCGATTTGAAAATCCTGAATATCTTTACTTTTTGTCAAAGACACTGAAGGACTTAATAGAATTTGTCGACAGCACTCGACAAAATTCTTTGTTGTATCAGTGACTTATCTCCCCGATGTCATCGAGTTATCAACAGACTACTTAAGGGCCATGGACGACATTTAATAAAGCTCAAAGAAAAGCTAATTTTATAGATTTTCTTTAGACCTGATCTTGACATTCCGCCCCTTGAAGGGGCGAAATTGAAAACCGTTTTCATGAAGTTCTTTTTAATTAAAATATTTCGGGACTCTTATTTCCGGTTGAACTAATGTGTTGAGAATGTTGTGTCTTAAACTTAAGCTTTTATATTAAAGTAAACTGATCCTTCTTGATCATTTGTAAAAATCTTATAGTTGTTGTTTTTTCATTCATGTCAAATTTTAGAATGATTGACTTGATTATGCATTAGAAAACCCATGAACAGATTTACACATAAACAAGCCGGAATCAATTATTTAAGCGGTTGAGAAGAACAACGCGGCCATACAAACAGACACGAAAAGCGACTTAATTTTGTAATATGGATTGATATAGATGACGGTGTCCCTCTTAAGCCAATTGAAATTGCACACAACACAAGTAATACAACCTAGACAACATACAACCAAATAAATTGTACATCATTTGAAAATGTCAAATGTAAGGAAAGTTTTCATTTTGGTTCGCGATAGAACGTGCCAAAAACACCTCGTTACTGTTCCTCTATTTGTTTAGAGCAAACGTAATATCTTTAGTGGAAATACACTGGGAATGGAATACTGGATGTGGTTCTTGTTACAGCTGACATTTGAGGGTAGGAAATTACTGTATGATACATATTAGTATGAGGAATTTCCTTTGAACTTCTAATTGGAGCTGGGCAACTATTACTACACTATTATGCATATTATTGCCTATGGATTTGTGTGTCTGAAATAAAGGATTATTTTTTTATTATTACGTGCTTACTGTGCTCGCAATTTGAAGAGCAAATGTCCGGAAGGTCAGTTCCTTGAATCTATGTAACTGCGACCTTGTGTCTGGGTAAATTATAATGTAGGGTAAGATTTGTTTCCTAGGAATTTGGTTGATTGATTTGTGAAGACGTTCTTCTTTTTCAAGTCAATAAACACAACTAGTTTTAGTTTCCGTAGATTTGGCTTTTAACCGCAACAGTTTCCTTGATCAAATTATGCGGGAATCGGAATATGTATGTAATACGTGAGATAATTACGTATTAGTAACCTATGCCCGGAATAAAAAGGATCCTTTATCCTAAGCCAATTCATGAATTCATAGTCTATCTGTGTGCATATCCAAATCCGTTAAGTCGTGAAAACGTAACTGACAGAGACAGACATAAGAGTAACTTGCACAATCATAATATCAGTATGGAAAACCTTAAGTTTATAATTACTTCAGCTAGCATCCATTCGTAAACCGTAGGACCTACCCAATCGATTTCAAAGACACATAATATCCTTTCATTCCGAAGTTATTCATATGTTCTGAGACAAAACGAGAACTGAATTAATCCAATTGCATATCAAAAGCTAGCTGTTCAGCTGTGAACGAGGGGAGTTTGTATCGAGGTGTGGTCTCAATACTGGCGGCTAGCTTTCGTATGCATGCTAGCGAAATACAGGGTGCTACTGCCTGTGTTGTGCGCGTATGATTGCGGATAGGTTCTAAGTGTCGCTCGGTGGCCAACTCGTAACCTTTTTTAAATACTTTTGGGACAAAATATAACATGATATAAAAATTATTGAAATCGATTCAGTTACTTATTCTAAACAAACTATATTCTGGTTTCGCATATACTAAAAATAATGTTGTATATAGGGGGGTTCAGGGTGATCTACTGAGTACTTGGTAACCGTTTTCGCGTCGGTATCCCTTCCATCCTGTATTTCCAAATCCAAATAAGGAAAAATATGTCTCCTTAAAAGTTATCCTTCCTCGTCGCTACCGCTGACGCACTTCCTTAGCTGCCCACACATTTCGACATAGACCTATGTGGTGTTAGGGGCCTCCTTCCTCCAGTCTAGACGGGGGTCGCACAATGGCCTCGATTTACGCCACAAATTGTTTACTGTCCATTAAATTTGAATACTTAAGCCATCGGCCCATGGTGCAGGTTTAACGACGGTTTAGTTTTAGGTGTCGCGTCTTTAACGTGATCTATTAAAGACGTGTCTGGTTTCGGGTCTAGATGTAGCTGGATAAGCTGTTTTGAAATCTATAGTCTAGTCCTACAGTTTATTTGATGGTAATTGATGATGTGGCCAATAATGGAGTACTGTTGTTTTAAGATTAAATAACTTATGCACTTGTTGTTCCTCTGTCAACTCGTATAAAAATAGGTCACCCGGTATGGTTTATTTATTTATTTAAACTTGTACAAGAGTGGGTGTGCATAGATTCCAAATAATTCCCATGATTACTTAAGCTTCTCCGATAACTAAAATTAGTTCACACCGACTAAAATACATGTATTCGAACGCAGAAATAACAAAAGGAAATGATATTCCCATCCAAAGGAAACAGCCATTGATAACCGCTGCGGCTAAAATTATAGTAGAACCTAATCGTTTGAACATGTCTGACAGAAACAGAACGATGTTTTAATGTCCTAGGTAGGAAACCTCCTTTGATATAAATTAGCAGCTACCGTCATTCTGCAGTGGTATGTGTTTGTTGATTTAGAGAAATAATTCACGCTATAGTTGGAGATTGTGCAGAGAAATCAGCTGTTTATATCAATGGTAGTATTAGTGTTGTATGCAGACAGTAAATCTTATTCATCGTTATTTAGTTGTATATTATTATGTATAATCTTAGGTTATTTTTAACCGACTTCAAAAAAAGGAGGAGGTTCTCAATTCGGTTGTATGTTTTTTTTTTTTCATATCTCCGTCATTTATGAACCAATTTGAAAAATTCTTCTTTTATCTGAATGGATCTACTTCCCGATTGGTCCCATAGAAATTTCATCAAAATCGGTTCAGCAGTTTGGTTTTGAAATCAAAATAGCTGGAAAAAATGTCACCCAAGTAAACAAAATTGCGAAATTGATACTTGACAAGGATTTGTGTGTGCGATAACTAAAAAGGGTAAAATAAAAACTTTTTTGCAAAAAAAAACCGACTTCCAAAAAAACAAAAAAAAAGTGGAAAATTACTTTCGGAAGTCGGTGACTATTATTTGTTTCATTGACTTTGCCACCGACTTCCGAAAGTAAAGTTATTTTCCACTTTTTTTTGTTTTTTTTTGGTTTTTTTTTTGCGAAAAAGTTTTTATTTTACCCTTTTTATTAGTTATTATAGTCCCAATTAGATACCTCAGTTTTATGTGATGATATGAGTTAATGTCTCCAATTTTGACATGAATAATCTTTTCTGCATTTTTTTAATTTTCCCCATAAGTGTTTAACGAGCATGTAAAAAACACAAATTGTATTACAGTTGAGAATATACCATTAGTTTCTGAGTGACCTCGCTTTCATACATAATTCTTACTTGAAATTACGAGTCCTAACAGGATTTTAAAATTCCATAACGAGCTTAAAAAGTGTGGCTTCTGATTTTGACGTTCAAGTAACACAAATATTCATTCTATTTTGTGTTACTAATTTCTTAGCAAAGTTCAAAGCCAGATACATTTTGACTGGCAACACTAACATTAAGTTAGGTGCACAAAGGTTTCATGCCAATATATTGCCTTCCAAAAACTACAATATGATTGAACTCCCACAGCCTTTATAGACCATTTATCCGACCACCGATGGAGTAACAAACGGGTGTAAATCACTATAATTTACAATGGCAACATTGGGCCTGCGTCAGTGACCTTGACCGCTTGGCGGGAAGCCAGCCGCCATCTTTGATTTAATCCTGCACTTATGCATAATATCGAATGCTTTCACACGATTGTTTGTGTAAAGTTGCGTAATGAGATGTTTGTGATTTTATTATTGAATTGTGAGGAATGCTGTGGCTTTTAGTTGGTTAGTTCCTTCCTTTCTTTATTTAGTAATTCGGTGTTGTTAACTATTGTAGTAGACAGGCATAATCAATGAGATCTTCATTACCCTGCATCATCCAATAAAGTTCCCACTGCTTCCATCCTGCGAGTGGCTAACTTTATAATTCATGCCAAAACAGAATGAGTGCTCATTCATGTTTTTTGGTCATGGCTAGTTTTCAAAAGGATCTCAGGAACAGTTTAGGTTACTAAGTTTTGTTTGTTTTCAGTTCAGTTTCAACAATTTATCAATCATCACATCCACTGCTGGATATACAACCATTACAACTACTTAACCTAAGACTTACAAAATCTAAGCAAACAAATTCCATGCCAAAATCGAAGAAGTAGAAACAGTCAAACATTTCCATATCAAAGCGCTGAATACACTGCAGGACAATAAAACATATGAGCTAGTGCTAATCACTTGGCGCGACGCCAGAGGGCGTTAGTTCCTCATAGTTATGTACGAGGTGATGTGTAGACAGGTTGCTGATAACCTTTGTGTTTGATAATAGAGCGGTGTTGTTTTGGAACTGGAAGTGATGTAAGGTCATTAAGAGATATTAATAAGCAAAAAAACCTCTCATTTTTCGGATTCATTTCTGTATTGTATCATTTGCTTCGGTGAAGGAACACATCGTGAGAAAACCAGCATGCCTGAGTGTTATTTCTCGACGCCATGTAAAGCCAAGTCAGGCCCATGGGCGCCATAAAAACTCTGACACCAGGGTAGGCGCTAACCACACGATAAAGAAAGAATAAGCTATGTCATGTAGCTCTTACCGGGGTTCTTGTCTACCTTAATTGTGGTTCAAAAAATTATTGATTAATATATCATTCTAGTTTGCTTAGGTTAGACTCATATGTCTTTCTGCTTTATTTGACTTTCAAACGTCATTTAGCTATAAATTCCATCAGGGTCTGTGTACTCTATAGAACCGCAAACAATAAGCTTATGTTTGCATGACGTCACAGGGTGCGGAGACCAAGGTAATGTGGCATGATATAGATACCTACGGATTTATACCTAGTGACTAGGTGGAGAATCTAGGTCTTGTTAGAGCTGAAGTTGAGGGAATGTGTGGTGACGTGGGTTTCTTGCGAACGGGGTACGGGATAGTGGTGGTGTTTTAATTTCGTCATACCTATTACTACCTGTACATAACATCACGTCTGTATTACGTTGTAGGATAAGGCAGAGCGGTATACCCTAATTTTCGCCATTTAATATTAAATCCAGGACATGTCTGTCGCATGCCCAACGAGCTGTGGACCCGCAAAGCTCAGGATCGTTGTCTTGAAACAGTAATCCGGGGTCGCGGCAGACCACGAAGGAGATGGTGGGGCGAACCGGATGACTTCCTTGAGAATTGGAAAGAAGTAGCACAGAATCGTGAACGTTGGAAGGAATAGAGGGAGGCCTTTGCCCAGCAGTGGGACAATATGGGCTAGCTATACTAGTTTAAGTCCCAAGTCAAAGGGGTCAGGCGATTGCCATTAATCGGGCAAATTTCCAGATTTCCAAGTCCTGACAGAAAAATCCAATATCTCTTCGTGCGTCCATATCTCTCACTCACTTCCTCACATGATAGTAAGCCATAATTCAGTAGAATATAGTTCATGGTTGTCTAAAAATCGATTCACTGGAGAATTCAAGGCTCCTAGATTATTGCTATCGAGAAATATACTCTGCAAAGAGTCGCCCTATCTACTGAATGTCCGGCTATCAGTAAATGAACCATATCTTCTTATACGTTACATTTTTCTGTTTATTATTGTGGATGTTTCTTATAGTTTCAGTCTTGTATGTACTTATGTGTTATTCATGCACTTATCAAGAGGCAGTTATTCATTTTCATGACAGCATTTTCATTTTTCTGTCTACACAGTGTAACAATTTACTGCTTTTTTGTTCATACAGTCTAGCAGTTTAAAGCTATTTATTTGAATCGTAACTTGAAATAACAGTAAAATCGGACCAAATTCTAGGCCGACTAAATTTATTTGGCCATAGACAGGTTAAGAAGAATAAGTTAGCTGGTAAAGGATAGATACACCAGTTAATAGAGATATTCTAGAAAATAAATATATAAAAGTTTGTAAATTCATCTGAACAGTCTTTTTTTTGCAACAATCTCTTAAATTAACAATCACAGACTAAAATAATCGTTAACTCTGCTTGAACATTAAATCTGAATGTTTAAAAACGTAAAATCAAAAATAGTCTAAAATAAATAGACCGTGGGTGACCTTTATGAGGTGGCCCGAATATCGGTGCTCTAGACATTTTACGCTTCGTTTAGTTCTATGTCAGAGCCTAAAAAAGACAGGCTATCTTAATAACTTGCTTATTAAACAATTTCAGACAAGGTTTGATGCTTGTAGTAAGGCAGTCTTAGAGTTGACTTTTGATTTTCAATTTGGATAAAGACGAAACCCAAGTTGAATGGAGATCATTCAATGTCGTTTCATTCATTTCTACGCCTTTCAATCGAATAGAATCAATTTGGTTCAGCCATTTACTAGCGTTAGATATTGAAGAAAGTATGATGCGACACAAAATCTCGGGCTTACCTATGTATTTTCTGTCTACGCACCAAGTTGACCATAAGTGTTTTTTTTTTTAGGAGCTACTTTATCCAGCTAATTTATCTATAATTAATTAATCCAGCTTATAATGCTTATTAGAAGTAAACTCGGCACTATTCTTGTACAGACTGCATTTCATCATCTGCCTAGCGTTTTCCCAACTATGTTGGGGTCGACTTCCAGTGTAAACGGATGCAGCTGAATACCGGTATTTTACACGGAGCGACTGCCTATCTTCCCTCACCAACCCTGACTGCATTTGCTGACATATAATACCCGTCCTACAAACCGACACTTCCCAAAGGCGCATTGACTGTTAAAGGTTATATCATAACTGACAAACTAACTCCTGAACAGAAATCCAATTAAACTCAGCACACAGTCTATCCGCACCAGTGCACAAATCCGTATTGTTCAAATGTCTCCAGTTCTCCATACTCTAAGCTTATTATACAACTGTGCCCAAACTTGCGTGGCTAGCTAGGATTTAGTTTGAATTCAGTAACGTTGTGTCAGTATATAGTATAACTAGGAATACTAATAATTGATTAATTCTACATGATTTGTAAAGAACTTTGATTAAGCGTCATAGAAATCTGACATAAAGGTTTCGGTGCTGATTTTTAATTGAGTTATTTCTGTAGATAAAATAACTGGCTAAGACAGGTTTGTCGGTCAGCTGAGTCATAGTGCTAGAAGGATCGGTGAGGTTTTAATCAGTAGGAGCCCATAATTCTCATGTTCACTCTCCGTTTCCTTATCCATAAGAATTTCCCCTTTCCAAAAAGATAAAATAATCTTAACTTACTAAAACTTAACTTCGTGTCGTTTCTGATAGAATCTCTGTATAATGGGTGTAAAGATACCCTCAGTGAAGCCCAAAGGCACTGGTTCTCGCCGTCATTGCAATCATTTTTTGCGTAGTTACTTAGTATGATGTACAGAATACTTGGTTGACGGCTTTGTGAAGGGTCCGTTTATACCTTGTATAACAATTGCAAGTCCTCGTAGGTCACGTCCACTCCGACTTGACGTGACTTCGTTTGTACGTGAGCCAACCCTTATTGCATTGTTTCTGTCATCGAGAAGAAAAGTTTACAGCTTTTTGTTTAAATTTTTTGGTATCCGTTGCTACTTTCTAACCCTTGCAAACGTTGCTCCACAAAAATTACTTCTGTGTGGTGTGGATGCACCATACATTTTGATTGTTTCAACTTACTTAATTGAAGTCAACAATTCCTAGTAAATTGAAACTGGGAACTGTTAAAAGTAAAGCTATATTCGAGGACCGACAATACAATAGCACCAACTTAAAACAACAATAGTCTTTTCCAGTAGTCGCAAGTCTTTATAGAAGTCAAGCTAACACACGTGATAGTCTACAGACAGTAGGAAATGGATGACCTATTTACTTTTCATTGTGTAGATTGTGGAACGTGGAATAGATACACAGATCACTACTTTAATGAATTGTTTTGTCTTGTGCTAGCTGAGTTGTGTTTCTGTTGTTATATAATTGATTAGAAGTACAAAAGCATTTGTGGCAACTGCTTAAGCAACTGAAAATGGATACTCATCATCATCTGTCTAGTTTGACTGCCTCGTTGGTCCAGTGGTTGCAAGCGCGACTGCTGAGCATGAAGTTCTGGGTTCGATTCCCGGGTCGGGCAAATTGTTATTGGGTTTTTCCATCAGGAATTTCTCAGTAGCAGCCACGGAGTCTGGATTTGTGCCCGGTTGATGGCGACTGTGACGGTAACTGTCGAAATGTGGGTGTGCTATTAGGTACCTACACCACCGCCTAATCCTTCGGGGATTACAAGCGTGATGTTATCTGTCTAACCTGTTCCCTATTATGTTGGGGTCGGTTGCCAGTCTAACTGGAAGCAGCTGATAACTGCCTATCTGACCTCCATAACACAAATATTGGCAATCTGATAAAAACAGATACAAGATATTATACGTTTTTCGTCTGCCTAGCCTAGTGGCTACAATACTCGTAGCGGCTACGACAGTGCCTCTACGCCTGGCTACGGCGTAGCAAGTTTCGTAGCAGTCGCAAAGCCACAGTTCATACGCAAAGCCTCTTTTACTAAAGTTTTATTTTATTGCTCTTCTGATACACAAGTATTAGAAAAGCAAAAGTTTTCATTTAAGAAATTATACTGTTAAGAAAGTGTGCATGTTCAATCATGCTGCTAAGCTTCATGTTAATGTATCCAAATAATCACCTTTATAATTTAAAGGTCTGGAGCTATCTGCTTGGCTAATGGCTATCCTATATCCATACTGCACTAATCTCACAATATCCAGCCGACCACAAGACACTAGTATCAATTAATATTAAAGCCGCTCGTATTGTGTGCCTTGTGCCTTATTACGTAGCGAGGCGGCGAGGCGGAAGACGCGCTTTGATCTCGATTATGCCTCAACACTCTCACCCCACCACAGTCCTGACAGCTAGGGGCCAATGAACTTGGAATGTGGTTTGTATCAGGTGGTTCCATAGGGTAATAGAGAAAAAATAGTTCATCAAGTGGTTCGAATAGTTTAGAACTTGTGTGAACCTCTTTCTCGTGAGCTAATCAGGAGCCAGCACACAAGTAGAACTGACCTGAACAACTCAACCTTGCCACGTTATTGTTTCTTTAATATTTCCGGATTCAAACCGTGGTCTAATACAGCCTGACTCGCGCTTAAAGTCGTAAATCAGGTTATCAAGTAATTTGGTGTGTAATTTCTTGATTGATTTCGAAAAATTTAGGCATAAAACCACCAAATACTGGTTATTTGTAACATGAGTCTAAAGTTATATCTATTTTCACTATATGTTACCTACGGACAACAAGATCTGCAACCCATCTGGCCACCTTCCGTCGGATATTCGCAACCAAAGTATACATAATATAGGTTTAATAACTGCTGTATTTACAGTTTATCAACAAAAACAGGAACTTATCGTTTATTTTGGCGCCCAGCGTGGGACTTATATTTGGATAATTTTAACGATCTTGATCACAGAGTAGGTTTGAAATGGAGTCTCCAACTATATTTTTCGATCGAATACTAAAACTATGTAATTCTATGAAAACGCTTCCAACCCTTGCCGCCTGTTGCTGTTTTCGTAGACTTACACACACAGAGGCAGTCGTAATTACAGACAGCAGTGACACGACGACAATTGGAGAATTTTGCGCTGCTGTTTGTAAGCGCCTTCGAAATTGTATCTTTGAGCTACCCTCTGATCTTTATCGAAAGTAAGCTCTCCATTAATTATATACTCCATGGTCTCTTGCCCAACCTTACGCCTTGACATTGCGCAATGATCGCTTTAAAAAGGTCGAACGATTTTATTGTGACATATATGATATTGGAGGAATGTACACACGAAGATATACGAGTTTTCCAGTCAATTTGAATTGAGTCACACTTGTCTGGCGCTACAAGATATTTTTGATTTTGACCTCGACGGGGCTATGAGCTGTCGTTTATATTTGTTTTGCTGTAGGAGTGATCGGGATTTCTCCCTTTTGGGTTGCGTAGGGATCTGAACTGAAATCTGAACTGCTGAACTCTTTTCATTTGCCAATCTCCGCGGGGTCGACTTGAATCTAATGTATTAAACATTAAACATGCACCTTTCAAAATCAAGTGTCCAAATGATGGCGAAAACTCCATCTTAACCTGTTGCGTAGTATAGATAAACAACGCGGTCAAATAGCGACTTTATTTTATAACTAGGGTTCGGTAGAGTTCGGTAATTGTCCCACGGGATCGTACTACCGGGATAAAAACTATCCTTTGTGTTAATTCAGGTTATTAAATGTATGTGTGCGAAATAAATTTCATCCAAAAACATCAACACTACAAGTAGTTTTTGCGTAAAAGAGGAACAAACATTCTCACAAACTTTCACATTTATAGTAGTTGTAAGTGTGTTTGTCTAAAAGTTTATAAATGTAACGCCGTTTTCTGATTGTCCAACAATAAGAACATCAATTTTACTTGCATTATAAAATACGTTTTTGTTTCCGTTCAAGAGTTTACGTTTTAAACTGTACAGAAAGTCAAATCAGCCTCGCAGTAGTTTCAAGAAAGTTTTGTGAAACATTCGAAAGACTACGGTTCCAATGTTTGAAAGCTATTTCATTAAAATTGTTCACGAAAGCGTAACTACCAACTCTTTGAAGTACATAGTAAGTTATATGATGTAGTAAATGCTGTCAGGTATATAAAGTATCACAGAATTTTTGACTCATTAAGTGCAGTGGCGATTTCTATGAAGAGCGTCGTCCGTCGGTTGTACCTGTCACCTACAATTGACATTTTCGAAAGAAAACTATAGTGGTACATAGGTGGATTTAATGCCACAAGGCATTCTCTACCAGTCAACCTTTGAGTTAAACAGGACAACATCACACAAATACTCAATGTAAACTGTGTTTTTCCTAGTTGTTGTGAAAATTCTTTATTTTTAATTTTTGTCGTATCGTTTCAAAGGGATTCTTCAGGCAATTACGTTCAGTGGATATGCAAATAAGAGCGTGTTTGGAATATTGAATAAATTCCTGTTTGTTGTTCCTATTTTGGTGTACCTTTTATTAAAATTTCTATAGCATTAATTTTAGTTTCAAAGCTTGTTTTCTAACACTTTTATCTATTTTTGTATCGATTTTTTTGTCCTTGTAAAGGCAGCATCTATTCTGCAGCTTCGTCACACATGCAGAGTAATCCTTACGTTTAAATCACACGAGTTAAACATAAGGTCCCTTCAGGATTACCTTGGTTACAGACACAGCTGAGGTCTAAGCCCTCTTGATTGATATGCACAGTAGCACGTAGCTTAAGATATGCATTATAAATTGTGGTATATAGAATAGTACAGGAGATTTGTTATATGAAGATAAAGGAATAATGAGAAATGTTGGTGAATATTTACAAAATACTATGATGACCTGTCACCATCTTCATCTGCCTAGCCATATCCCAATTATGTTTCGGTCGGCTTCCAGATATGACGATCTATACTGGAATGACAATTTTTATTGTTTTAGATCCTCTATTGTATAGACAATTAAACGTATAAACTAAAAGTAATTAAATTATTACAATAATTATCCAAATATGACCACTTAAACCAAAAGTGTGAATACAAGTGAAAAAACAAAATGGCGGCGAGTGTTGTGTCGCCGTCCTTATGCCAATGAGTTCTCCGGACGACGGGTGCGGCGTGCGCCGGCGCCGCAGCATCAAGCGACTCTTGCGCAGCCTCACCGCGGACAAGCTGCAGACAGGTACACATCGAGATACTTCACCATTATCATCAGCCTACAGCAGTCTACTGCTGGTCATAGGCGTCTCCAATTGCACGCCATTGAATTCGTTTTGTGACAACTCTCATCCAGCTGCTCCCAACCACCGTGCGAATATCGTCGCTCCACCTAGCCTGACTTCGATTCGCGGTCTCCAAACCTAAATGTGTCTTGTCGCCACTAGAGACTTCTACGTAAACGTGTTGTCACGGTTCTATGTAAAAAGCGCTTTATTTACTTCACGATATTTTTTCCCTCTCCTGGAAATTTTCCATGAAGACAATACAACTCATAGATGATGGCTCAACCTATCCAAATATAACCAGCATTGTTTTTATTTGTTCCAAAATTCTCAGATCCGTTAACTTCCAAAAACATTATATCCCTTATTACAAACAAGACACGTGTAAAATCACGCACACTGCATGTTTACGCGTTCGTCTAGTAAAGTTCCGCACATTCGCACTCCTGCCCACGTGTTCCCGTTTTGTTTCCCTACCGGCCAATGCCAAGTACCCTGTTAAAATAATGTATGCAGTTTTGATAGTGGAACGGTATTTCTATTTAGTCATTGTAATAGTTTGGGTACTAAAATGGTGCAGTTACGAGCTTCCGTGTTGAATCCGCATTGAATCTACTTCCGCATAACATTTTTCTTTGTACTCTTAATGTTATGTTATGAAGGTTAGGCTCAATATTTTTTTACCTTATTTCTTTCCTGCTTTTTTATCTGATCTGCCAATATTTTCTTAACATCGTTGTCAAATCCCATATTTTATATTATGATTACTTGATATTTTGTCAACCGATCATAACAGGTGACATTCATATCACCATCATGACAGATCAACAGATTAAATGTTTTCTACTGATTTGTCATAACTTTCCGCTCAGAACAGGATAATCGTGGCTTTAAGCGGCAATCACATCTGTACTCTCCAGTCCAATAGACCACCTGACCCAAAACCGTAGTAATGGTTGTACTACGACTAAATATAGTAGACACGTGCCAGTTGTTAATCATTCTACATACATGAACACGTGTTAATTCTGCTTTAATATTGTGGTGATGACAAGTCGATGAGGGAATTTAGTGTAATATACAACATTCGTTTTAGTATTATGCGAAACCTGAAACACGTGTCTAGTATTTTTATATAAAGAATGTATGTACAAAATTTAAAAACTGTATCATGAAAAATCACAAAGTTATAAGTTTGATAAGTTACCTGGAGGTCCGTACAAAAACATATTCACCACGCGGCGCCCCACTGTGCGTCCGCGCCTAATGCCTGTGTTGTGCGCAATGACTGTGTTGTGCGCGTATGATTGCGGATTGGTACTAAGTGTCACTCGGTGTCCAACTCGTAACCTTTTTTCAAATATTTTTGGTACAAAATATAACATGATATAAACATTATTGGAATCGATTCAGTTACTTATTCTGAACAAACTATATTCTGGTTTCGCATACACTAAAAATAATGTTGTAGATAAGAAGTGAAATGTGTTCATACAGAACATGTAGGTTATCTATGAATACAAAAATGTTCAGATTTGGACATATTTTTGTCTCACGGCGCATTCTAACCAGTTTTAGCCAGCTACCTCGATACTTTAACTTCTGTTGCTGGCTCAATCTAGAAGTAAGCCCCTAGCATGACCTACGACAAAACTATACTTGTTTTGGGTCCATTTCGAACTGCTATTTGAATAAACCTTTACCGGAATAGCAGAACCACTGCGATGTTTCTGATATGCAGATGGCTTAGGTTATGTCGACCGCACATTTACCTCATCCATCACTATCCACCAAGCGAGAACAAGGCCGCGAGAGAGCTTATACTAAAAAAAAAAAACTTTTTGCTCGATGGCCACCAACACCAAAAGACCTATAGATTGTATTTTTCTCTTTGCATATGCTGAAATTAGATATTATTGCAAGAAACTTTCGTGCCAGAAATACTTATATCCCACCTCCCCATTTCCTAAAATATGAGCCGACATTATTGTCTGCCGTGTTCTCATATCGCATCACCGGATCACCCCTTCTTTAAATTGGCACGGCTCAATAAAATGCTTCTTGTACTGAACCGGTGTTGTTTTTACGACTATTTACGATTTACTTGAGCTATATGTTACTGGATTTGTGTAGCGTTTTCTTGTTTGGAAAACAGAAGATTGTAACTCTACTATAAATAGGAAAATTTTGTTAGTAAGGCATGGTTCAGTATTCGGCCTCGGATATATATGAAATGTACATTGAGCTTTTATGGGCAAAATCCACAGACCATTCTATGAAATAACTGCTTTGACTTTCATACGAAGTAGTAATGTTCATATTCCTATGAGCTACATTCTTTTTTCTTTCTTTTATGACTAAGTCCGGTCTATGAATATTGCCGTCACACATTTGTTTGACTTGTCGATAACTGGACGTGCTCAGATCGCGTTACTTACGGACGTGTACCTGTTTGTAAAACTGCAGTTTTCCATTCGGTAAATTAAAACTAAACACGCGGGCTGAACTACATATTATGTTGTGATGTGCGTTTTATTATGTAAACAAATGTTGTTATAGCCGTACCAATACTGCTTGTCTGCTCGTTTTTACAAGCGGTACTACTGAACATGACATCCCGGGTTCGATTCGCAGGTGGGGCACAGTGTTATTGGGTTGTTTCATCATGATTCTGGATTTGTGCCGGTTGATGGCAATTGGCTCGCCTCCTATTATACAGAACTCAAACATAACAGGCAAAATTAAGGTGTACTATAGAGAACACTTCTACCTAACCCTTCCTGGATTACTACAGCTATGCTGTTCTGTACCTATGTTTATCTATCTCCTGCGTGTGAAAAAAAAAACAAATTACTCCAATTTCACTCATCGATAGAAAATACACCGCTGTCCCCTCCCCTCGCGGCTTGATTGCGTTAAAAAAAACGATGCTCCCTCATCCGGGTGAATGGGCATCCGACGGACAAACGAACTGCACCCGGATCACGTAATGCAATCACAATAGATTTCCATTCTGGAAATTCAGAGCTATGTAATGAATCTTTTATATTGGGAACGATCGTTTTCATTAAAAAACTCAGGTCGCACAAAAGGAATGAAAATTAGTTCAAATTGTGATTTCAGGGCAAAAGATGTGTAAAGGTACAAAAATCGACCCAAACGCAATAACACGGTGTGTTTTTAACCCTTAATTTGATTTTGTTCACTGTGATAAACATTCATAAAAAATAAATATTGACCGACTATTATATACTATTTTTTGGTTTTTGTTTTAGTTATAGCAAGTTTAAAGTATATTTATTGGTATAAAAAATAATTCTACTAGTGGCAACATCGTTCATTTGTCATTATCGAGACAAGATGTCAGCGAGGCGCGGGCACTCGATTCTTCGCAAGGTAAATGTTTTTATTTTACATGTTTTACATAACTAAACTAACTTTTTTGTGGTTTTTATTTACGAAACAATGTTTATGCTTTGCTTTGGAATGGGTTTTACGTAATGTTTTGTATTTTTGGTAACTTTTTTTTGGAGGCAAACTTGTTTGTTCATCACAGTGAACACTGCCAAATACTCGAACAAGTATTGTCAATTCGATACGTTCATTGTGATGAACATTGGCAAATTAGGTATAACTTTTATTTACCAATAATATGCTTTTGTGTGGTGGACTTCTACTGGGCTTATTTTCCTTTTTCTGCTTGTTAACAGAATAAAATACAAGACCGCACGCATAGAATACTAGCACTTGTTCCTGTCGAGCATGCACCATCCGACACTAGTGATAAATCTGAAAATAACAGTGATAACGAATTGCCACCACCTTCTCCAAGCCCCGCTTCATCTTCCGCGCCTTCCATTAATTCTTCTTTAGAACGCTTAGACATCGATAGTAGTCCCGAACCTGAACATACTCAAAATGAGGATGAATTACTGTCGTTAGAATCATCCCATTTATACCACTCCGAAGCTCTCCAATTAACTCCAGTTTTGCAGGAAATTTGCCCTAATACACCATCCAGAGAACCAAACTATGATAATGTTCCATAATTATCTTCAATAATATCGCTTCCATCTGAGATACAATCACCAACACCTGGTACGTCTTATACTAGAAAAACTAGAGCAAAAAAGCAGATAGCTCCAGCTGCCAAGAAATCGAAGAAAATTCCAAAATTTTCTCTTACTTACAAATGGAAGAAAGGTATTTTTCGTCACCGTGCCGTAATCGAAGAAAGAACCGAAACCTATGTCGATTTTCCAGATGATGACCCCCTTGATTATTTGTATTTATTTTTTTCCGAAGATATATTTACCGATTTAGTAGACCAGACCAATCTTTACTCCGTTCAACAAACTGGAAGATCCATTCAAGCATCAGAGAATGAGATGAGAGATTTTATAAGCATTCATATTCTGATGGGAATTGTTGAAATGCCATGCTATCTGGACTATTGGAGCAATAGGTTTCGATACGGCCCCATAGCAGACATAATGACGTTAAAACGTTACCAACAAATCCGCAGATTTTTACACTTTACCGACAACAACCTGCAGGACTCAGACAGATATTACAAAGTAAGACCCATAGCCGAAAAAATCCGAAGAAATTGTTTAAAGCAAGAAAACGAGAATAAATTTAGTATAGACGAGATGATGATACCCTACAAGGGCAGGAAAGCAGGAAATAGAAAACAGTACATGAAAGACAAACCAAACAAGTGGGGATTTAAAAATTATGTACGTGCTGGTGTAAGTGGAATGATTTATGATTTCATTTTATATGCAGGAG
Organism: Standfussiana lucernea; assembly: GCA_964057025.1. Lineage (NCBI taxonomy): Eukaryota > Metazoa > Arthropoda > Insecta > Lepidoptera > Noctuidae > Standfussiana > Standfussiana lucernea. The sequence continues at coordinate 11,758,057 of OZ059810.1, forward strand.
AAGATACCTTCCGTTCGCATAAGTTTACAGACCAAGAATCTGCACTTGGTTTTGGAGCACAAATAGTTATAGCCTTGACTCAGACTATACAAAAGAAACCAGCAACTATATTTTGTGATAATTTCTTCTCATCGCCAGAGCTGTTTTACCTATTGAAAGAAAACTATGGTGTCTTTGGTCTTGGTACGATACGTAGCAACAGGATTAGAGGAGCTGAAAAATTTTTACCGGATGAAAAAGCAATGAAAAAAAAACAGAGAGGTGCGTTTTCACAAGTTGTTTGTGATACGAATAAACTAGTTATTGTACGCTGGAATGATAACAAACCTGTCACCCTTATAAGCTCTTTTGTTGGGTCTGAACCAGTCCAAACAATAAAAAGGTACTGTAAAGAACAAAAAAAGAGAATAGAAGTGGATTGTCCGCAAATTGTACGCGAGTACAACAAACATATGGGGGGTGTAGACCTGGCTGATATGTTAATATCATTATATAAAATTCCGTTCAAAACTAGAAGGTGGTATATAGGAATATTCAGTCAATTATTAGATATATGTATTAATAATGCTTGGCTCATGCACAAACGTAACTGTAATAGACAACAACAAAAACCAAAATCATTGAAAGTTTTTCGTTACGAGATTTACTTAAGTTTAACAAAGAAAAAAAGATCTATACCTACTGAAAAAATGCAGGAATGTAAAATTATAAACCCAAGATCAGCCAGGCCTACAAGCCCCATCAGATTCGATAATACAGGACATTATCCCAGCACAAAAGAAGAGATGGGGCGATGCAAGTTTTGTCAAAAAAATACAACTGTATATTGTATAAAATGCAATATGAGACTGCTTTGTTACGGGTAAAAATCCTCGCAATTGTTTTTTACATTTTCATAATAAATAATTTGATTTATTGATATACATAGTGTTTTTATATTACTTATTTAAATGACACTAATTTGACAATGTTTATCACAGTGAACATTACAAATTACTTGTTGTTCTCAACGTATTTCGCAGTGTTCACTGTGATGAACATTGATTTCCTGAAAACCTGTAAATAAAATATTTTTTGTATATTTTTTCTAAGTTGTATTTAACCCTAGGACTTCAGAAATACATCTTATTTCATAAAATAAAACAACTCGGATCTCTGCCAAATTAAGGGTTAACTCGATGAAAACGGCAACAACAGGCGGTTGTACTGAAGGATTTTCACATACTACGTTAAATAGACACTAGTCGTGTCTATTATAGCGAGTTTTATCATAGCGATTTGCCCACACACTTGGTTTGCTTTCGCTTCCGAAATTCCTCAAACAGGCTCATGCACGAGACCGTCTGTTTTTTAGCCATTCGAATATCACAAGAAAAAAACGTTTCATAGGCTGAATGATCCTTGTATGTCATGTTATTGTCATAACTCGATTAGAAAAATTGCATTATAATTTTGTACCACTTAATTAATTTAATCCGTAGTTCCTTTGAAGCCTTCATCTCGGGCAACCCACGCGTGTGGTTGTTCCAATTACACTGGAGTTCAAGTTTTAATTAACCGCATTGATGCCGTCTGGAAGCCAGCGGTATTGTGCAAGGTCCACTGATGGTACTATGGGAAGCTCGGAAGATAGTCACCTACTAACAGTACCAAGGAGTTAATATGGCATATCGTGTTTAAGAAAAAAGTTCGCCTGTGAATAGTCCTCACTGTCGCTTATCGGTGAGACTGTTGAGAAACAAGATTCTTCTAGCCAATCAGATACTACAGTCTGTCTTATGTTGTCTATCTCTTGCTCGGCTTGGGCCAATCAAAAAAGCGTAATGTTTATGTAATGAGAGCGAATAGTTCGAAGACGAGACGAATCGCGTTGTCCGAAACGAAAAAAGACGTTCGACTTTTTTCCTCTTTTATCTCATGGAAAAAGCTCATCTGACCGGCTCAACCCGATTACCGGTCGATAAGTGTGGTCTTACACTACTCGAGTACTCTTCGAGTTTTCTCGTTCGAAATAATAGTCCATAAATTAAGTCACACGATTTTCATGATTTTTTGACCTCCCCGTTCTTGTCACAGCTGGTCACATTTGTGAGACTCCCCCCTCCTAGTGTGACGTCACAGATTCTTCAATTTTACATGTTCATATAGATAGAGTTAAAAATATTTTTAAGTTTTTCGTTAGTTCAAATTTCGTGTTTGAAATGTGACGTCACGGAATTTAGGAACCCTCCCACCCCTTGTCACACAATGTCACACTTCGTCGACCCCCTTAACATGTTACGTAATTTATGGATGACCCCATATGATTCTTTAGTTTTCTAACTAGATCATTAATTTCTGAACTATCACAATATGTAAGTATTTGATGTCGTAGTAAGGGACGACATTTGCAACCAACATCATATATTATAAATGTACGTATTAAGCGCTCTAAGGTATTTGACGTGTGGTAAGGGGTCGATACAAAGCTATGCAGATATAAGTTTATACAGGTGGAAAATACCGCACAATTCAGGTGATTCTCTGCGGCCACTGGTATTCAAAATCAAAGATTTTTAAACACACGTGGTTTTCTACATACCTACATGCTATTTTACTCCTGTTGATGGTTCAATGAATTACGTAACTTTTACTTTTTGAGTGTATATGTTATCAGTTATGTTTTTTCTATTACAGGTAAGTCCATCTTTCTTCAAGGATATTTTTAACCTGTAACCGATTCGGAGTAAGTACCACTTATCTATATTATTTTTAAGGAGGAATGTTATGAAAATGGTATTTATTATCATTATTGTACATGAAAGTTTCGGACAGCGCCATCTAGTATAACACTACAGCATCAGTAACAACCCGCCGCGTAACTTAATTTCGCTACTCGCCGCATTTTAGTTTCCCTACTCGCCACAAGGTGGCGCTATCAGTAGTTTCAACATTTTAAGCCTAGAACTTTTCCTCACTGAATCACCACTAGATTAAACAAGGAAGTTGTTCTTATAATTCCATAACATTAACATTGGAAATATATTTTAAATGAAAAAGTGAAAGATTTGAACATTGTTGTTGGTTTGTAAACAATCACGTCATCTTCCGACGGGCAGGAATAAATTTCTGGGAAGTTAGAACTGACCGCAGTGACGTACGTTCATTCATGATTCTTGAAATGATAGGAGGAGTTTACAACAACGGATTTGACTTGTCATTCATAAAATCATCCGAATTTCGTTAGTTTGGATACGTATAACATTAAGGAAACTTGTGAATCCATAATAAAGCTAAATTCAATCTTTTGGACAATGGTATTTACTGTTTTACCAAGATTAGTCATGCGTAGTCCTTGATTAACGCCCGCATAGGTAAATGCGTTTAGCTCTAAACATTGTTATTAAAACATCATTTTGGCTTTGTCGTCTTCAACAATTTACACATTATTCAACGATTTTCAATTAATTTAAGCCACAGATTTTTTTGTTTCTCGCCCTTTTTACTCCCACAACCCACCGTCACTTACTACCGGGTACACTGACGGTCTGCCACTTTTCACACTCTTTCTTTATCGTGTGGCGAGTGCCTAACCTGGTGTCAGAGTTTTTACGTCGCCCATGGGCCTCAGACTTGGCTTTACATGCTGTCGAGAAATATCTCTCAGGCATGCTGGTTTCCTCACGATGTTTTCCTTCACCGAAGCAAGTGATAATTGTACAATACTCGTACGCACATGAAGCCGAAAAATCACCCTTATGTTCTTATGCAGAAGCTTGAAAAGTGGTCGACCGTTAGTGAATTCGGTAGTAAATGGAAATCTTGTTATGTACAAAGCCCTTCTTAAAATAATAACAAGAATTCAAACAGTTATTATTGTAATGATTTCTCATTGAACCTGTTATTACTTTCCTGGAATTCAGTCTAATTCCGCTCAGTTAGACTGAAATGTTTGGATTTCAGCTAATTGTGTGTTTTCAGAAATGTTTCTCCGATAGGACGTTGGCTTGGTTTAGTTCTAATGTACTGACGATGCGTATTAATGGACTTTTATAAGAACAGATCAATGGAAAGTATTTTAAAAGAGTATGGAAAGCTTTTAATTGTGTGTTTTCAAACTTCTGAGACTGCCTCGTTGGTCTAGGACTTAGGTGGTCGCAAGTGCGACTGCTGAGTGTGTGGGTTCGATTCCCAGGTCGGGCAAGGTGTTATTGGGTTTTTCCATCGGGAATTTCTCAATAGCAGCCACGGAGCCTGGATTTGTGCCCAGGTGAGGGCAATAGGCTCACCCCCTAATACATGGGACTTAAACATAACTTCGAAATGTGGATGTATTATTAGGTTAACCCTCTGCCTAACCCTTTGGGGATTATAGGTATGATGTTATGACGATGTTTATGTTTTCAAACATAATAACTAGACTTGGAATCCTCGAAGGGTGAGGCAGATCGTAGCAGGTGTTGTTCTGTAGTTTCTGCTTAACCCCCATGACTAAAGGGTAGTGACTCTGGGTAGTCCAGATGTGACTAGACAGGGAGAAATGAAATGAGGGAACAAAAGCTTTTACCCTTGCAGTACACTTTAAAAGCCAATAAAAAAGTCATATGCAAATAATAATAAAAAAAACCACTTACTTTATGCTCGTAAATCAAAACCTCTAGGTCAATAACTTTACGCTTGTACTTGTTTTTATTGCAATTATTATCGCTTATCAGTAATAACATCTGTGCCGCCTTCGGTAGGCCTGATTACGTATATATAAGTATTTACCTTATACGAGGTAATGCGAACAAAACAAGGGTGAATCCATTTGCTGCAGGTGATTTGTGGAAATATACGGAGGAATAGTTGGGGTGGGCGCGCTACAGTGAGTGGTTTTACATAATCACACAGCTCCCTCTATGACAAGGAGTGGGCTGTAATCCACCACGCCACTATCCACCATTTTCTTGAAGAATTTACCTATCAACTTGCTATGGTTATTTAAAGTTCTGGCAATGTGGTATTTTTTTTTCCCAAATACACGTACTTATTTAAGCTGTTGTAGATGACAAATCGTCAACACTTAAATCGCCGACTATTGTGGTCACTTGTCTATCAACAAATATCACTTCATATTTATGTATATGCATGACGTTAGTTGTTTAACATACGTTACATTTTGACGACTACTCCTTTAATAAATGATTTTGTGGAAACTATGTTCATTTAGTTTTTGCTAACACAATATAACGTAAAGCAGACGTCATAATTTTTAGACAGCTAGAGAGAAATAAAGACATTTAGCTTGATAACCACACTTCTAAAGTCATAAATTAATGAACCCTCAACCAAAAAATACTAATGGCAAATAGCAACCTCCTTTTTTCTCTTTTTTTTTACAACAGCGCCATCTGCTCACAAAATCCACCGCCGTACGTACACGCAACTCGTGCGCAAGGCAGCCATATGTCGCCGTGACGTCACTCGCACCTTGCATACAACATTATCATACGGCAGGGGTCGTAGCGCGGGAATATACTGACCTTTCTAAGAATATTACACTTAATGTTAGAATTACTTGATTAGTATGTGGGTTTTTGCCGTGTAAAACGGTCGAGATCTGAGTGTACTACGATAGACACACCTGGGTGTTGAAGTAAACAAACGGTGGGCTTTTACTATAGTTTCTCTTCATTGTAAATGAGGTTGATAGTAGTATAATCAGCCTATACTGTACTACCTGTAAGATGGAGGGGACAGTAATCTACCACGCGGGCCTAGTGACTCAAAACTCAATCAGATTTCAACTGTGGTATTGGATTTTTTTTTAATTTTCTTTAATATCTATACAATGTATCACAATAGCAATCCAATTTTAATATTTCTTAACCAAGCCTTCATACAGACAAACAATGGCTTATAAATGCGCAAACAGGTGTTATGCTAAGTGCAAGATTCGGTAGGCAGATGGCACTGGACAGGTGCACAGATTACTAAACTATACAGACTCTTTACTTTCCAACCTTCCTCGTCTTGGCACACACACATGCCCAAAAAACTCTGGACGCGATGGTTTAAAATATTGATATTGATGTTACCCTGCAATACCCCTTTAAAATTTTGTAAGACGAAGGATAGTGTGAAAGATGATATATGGCTAGAAAGGGGAGACTACCGTGATGACGACTGATAAAGATTTATGGAAGAAGCCATGCTGCACCACTAAAAAGTTGGCATGATCTGCCTAGCCAACCAACGAGCTTCCAGTATAACTAGATTCAGTTCAGTATTTTACCTGGGCGACTGCCTATCTGACCTCCACAACCCAGTAACTGGGTAACATTACTCGTTGACAAGACTGGTTGTCAGACTTTCGGGCTTCTGACTATCAGTACCGATGGTCAAAGATCTACAAATGACAGCTGGGACCAACGGTTCAGTCTGCTTTCCGAAGAAACGGAGGAGATTCAGTATGTAATGGATGAACACTCATCCTTAGTGTTGATGATGATGATTTAAAAAAGGCTTATTTATGCATGTGTGCGTGAGTGAAACCAAAGACATACGCAGTCAAGTTTCTGTATAATATTCAAGCTGACAGGTGGGAACACAGTATCGTCAGTAGAATATTTTTTGTTTCCTTTTCGGTGCTCGTTGCTAAGAATCTTGTTTATCTTATTTTTGGCTGGGTTGGACTGAATTTAAAGTGGATCGTATCAGCTGGGACTTGCACACAGCTGGAATGGTGTAATAAATTTAAATAATGCACAGTTCTGACGTATGGGGTGCCTGCATTAATTTGCATTGTAACATTTGGTAGGAAGTTTTGTAAATTTTGAGCATTGGCTTCTGCTGTTGTATTAGTATGATCTATAAATGAATAGTTCAAATAATACCAGCCTATTATCATCCCAGTGCTGGGCAAAGGGCTCTTAACATACTGAGAACGCATGAGTATTGAACACCACGCATACTCAAGAATAGCTTATGTCGTGGTAAACCCAACTGGTTGGTAGCGGGGTCGACTGCCCAGAGTGCAGGTATAGGACATGGTAGGTAATTTTGATGGACATAGCACGAATTTTAAGTTTATAATTAAAATCGTAGCTTATACTGCTTCACTGCACGAACATACTTGAGGAAAGCCTAGATGAGATCCTATCATTAATCAATAATTCTTCAATCATTCTCACTTTACAGGCAATTAGTGAAGAACGATCAACTTCCGATGATTGACAAATGATTTATCGTATTTCTGGGTTGGCAACGTTCATGAAATGTTTAGATTAATTTGCGAACTTGTGCTATTTATTATTGTGTAGTGTTAAAACGTCTCGTAAAACAAATAATTAATTGTTGTGGTAATTTAGAGGATCATATTTTACGATCCGATTAAGTTTCAATTGTAGATATCTTTGGTTCATCGCCTTTTCCATACGGACAGTATCCCTTGGAAACTTGCTCTGTTAGTCGTATTATTAAAACAACACATAAAGGTATGTCTAAATATTTACGGAATCTCATTGCATTCTCAATAAATCTTCAGGCAGCCCTATAACCATTACATCAATTTCAAACAACCCCGACCTTGATAAAAACAAATCATTAATTTATAATAATCAAAACAATCCCCAGAAGACGAGAACATGAATGAACCACGAAATTAATATAATTTATCATTTCGCTCCAACGCGCAACGGTGCGCAGGAGTTGTTTTTTGGGCTTTCGCCAACAAGCTTCTGTACTTGGTACAAACCATTTCTTTTGTGAACAAGTGACGATGTATAATTGAAATTATTATGTAGAATTTGATAATATTTCGGAAAATGAAAAGGTTTAGTGGAATTAGCTTCTTTTGATGGTGACAGTTTATGTTTGTCTCTTGAATTCTGGTAATTTTGTTGTTTTATAGAATGATCACAAATAAATGTATTGGCAATGATAAGATTTCTCCGGAAATATTATCTTTGTACTGTCTGATGCTTCTAAATATAATTTTGCTCTGTATTCAGGGCTAATTATAAAATTCCTGGAGGATTTAGGTTCAAGAACTATATGTTATGAACTAATCAGTCTACCTGATATGCCGTCACCGTCAGTTTGCATCATCATCATTTCAATCCAAAGAAGCTGAATTTAGTTTGTTCCAACCCGTCGGGGTTGGAACAAACTAAATTCTAAAACTAAACTGATGTTTGGTCGGATCTATCAAAAGTTTGCCTTAACTTTTTCTTCTTTTCGAAACGATGAAACATGCGTCTAGTTTTTTAGTGTACCTTGTTAAACCTCATTTATTAGCCAACATGATCTGTTAGGTTCAGTATTAAAGTCCATTTTGGATAATAATATGACAGATTCCCTATTGTAACGCTAACCCACTATCATAGCTAGCCATAAAACAAAAACAGCGCCCGCAGCCAACGCGTCGTGTCGTCTAAATATAACCGCGCCATGTTTTTGTGCACTGTTTTCACTAATTAGCTTATGTATGTGGGTTTATTAGCTGATCGGGAATAAAGAATTTTATTAATTTCTGGGAATGAACTTCAGAATTAGTTTCTAGGTTTTGGGAACTCCATAGTACGGTGGAGTAAGTAACCAGGTGGAGAATCGAAACCAATTTAGAGGAATCAGCACATTATAGAGTACTTTTAGTATTTGTGGTATCTGTGAGGCTGCTCCAATGCGAAGACAGGATTTGCAGTTTCGTGCTGATTTCTACAAATCGGGAACATCAATCTATCTATCTGAAGATGAAAATTATACTAACACTCCAAACGAGTGTTATCAAAATTTCTAGTGAATGTTCATGTTCAACTTATAATGTACATTATTCCAATGACGTTAGGTTTATTGAAGTTTTGGGTACAAGGGATAAAATCATAGTAAGTAGGAATATTTTTTGAAAATTCTTATCCCAATAATTATAATCAAGATTCTGCGCCAAGTAGAAGGCTTGTTTATAGGTACATAGGTAACATGCCCTTGGAGCATTTCACAAAGGCGGCTCCTTTTCATCGAACAACAAAAACGCACACGCGTGTATTTAATGTTCGCCGTCGATCCGTTTGCACTGACAACCAGTTCGCTGATAACGGCATGGCATCTGTTCCCTTAATTGTACATGCATATAATATTGAATTTTTTGATCATGATTTCCTTAACAATTTTTTTTCCTAGCCTCATCTGTCCCACTCCTGGGCAAAGGCGTCCCTCCACTCTGTCCTTTTCACGCGAACCCGCGCGTCCTCCTTCCAGTTGTGACGGAACTTGTCCATTTCGTCCGGCATCTCCTTCGTGGCCTGTCGCGACCCCGCTTCACTGTGTCAGGGCACCAGTTTCCTACTATTTTTCTTAACAGATTATCTAAAAAAAAAAAACCGTATGGGTTTCCTAACACCGACGATTCTGTAAAACACATTGTTTCTTGATAAAGAGGTTTACTGTGTTACGGCTGTCTCTCGTCTTTGAAGATAGCTTTGAAATCAATGTTTGCACTTCACTAATTCAAAAACTGTTTTTAAACGATTTTTCTTTTTAGCTCCTAACTAGAGATACGTAAGTTTCTTTTAAAACATGAGGACAGTCATCATCTGTGATGTTGGTTACCAGGTTGCTGGTTCCCAAAGTAGGTACCTAAGGAACAACTGAATAAAATAGATCTACTCCATTTTTGTCTTGCATCAATTATGTAACATATATCATATCCATTCGACAGTAAAAAACAGCTGATTACATATTTATTTACTTCACAAATGCCAAGTAAAACCTACAACCACAGATTGTTATTCAGGCGTTGTGACGTAAGCAAGCGACGTCCACACAAGTCTTTTACACGTTGCCAAGAATGCGAATAATAATGAAAGATTTAATTAGGAAATAACACAGTTCGATCAATCAAGTTGTGTACCTATCTATATATAGTGTGTGTTTTCTTATTCTGAAAATAAATTGTACTAGTCTAGTTTATTTTTACTAAAGTGCATATAATTCATTTGGATGCAACTATTATATTATCCATAATGGACGGATGGATGACCCCTATAACACAGGTTTTACTTAGCATGGGGGTCATTGATCATTTATTTGCTATTTGTACGCTTCAATTAAGTTACACCCTGTTATCTGTATACTTTTTATGTCAATTAAAATATTCTATTCTATTCTATCGCAGTACGGTTTTTTTGCCCAATCATTGGTTCATCACCTTCGGAGTCTACATCTGTTGAGTGACTCGCTTGCTGAAAAAACATGGCTAGTTTTGTTTTTCAGTAGATAGTCAGTGTTACTTCTCTTTGTGATGTTTAGGTGTATGGAATGACTTCATCCTCCTTCCTATCTAACCTTTTGTGTTCGTAGGTTTTTCTAAAATCTAATAGATATTGTTTAAAAACTACAAAAATTTTCTGAATTGCAATGTTTCCATTACCATCACATTTTTGAACGGATTTATAGGTCGCATAAAATAGTGATGTTATCTTTGCCACACTCAGACCAGGCCTCAAGACTCAGGCCTGTGGCCCAAGGCCTCCTCTCTAGGAGACGAAGTGGGGCCTTTGTGCATCACGCGGACCCAATATGGGTTTGTGGTGGAAAGTTCCAATGAATGCTCCAAACACAATCATCGAGGTTTTAATCTATGGGCTACTTCCTTTGTGCTTCAAAAGAATATATTAAGCTTACGATCGTATTGTGTTGTTTTCGTACTGATTTGAAAATGTTTTCCCAAATTTTTCTCAGTAAACTTACTTCCCAAAATCCTGTTTTTATTTGTACCTATCAATGTATTTTTCCTACAAACGAAAGCAAAAAATAAGTCGGTAGTTTCAGAAAACAGTGAGGAATGAAGAGTGAGTGACAGCTTCGTAAATACGTAGATGTTGATCAGACCGTGGGGGGTACGAGAAACAGACATCACGTGATGATGTGCTGGGAATGATGCTGGAGATACATGTAGTTAGTGAGTCACTGGGTGTTGTAGATAAGTGGATGGGTTTTTGCAAATAGGTCTTTATTTCTTTATTACTGAGCTATGTTCCCGAAGTTCAGAAAGACCCAACGTAAGAATAATCAATCCTAAATTAATTCTAGATCTTCTAAGCATCCTAGTTTTATCGCTAGCCACATCGTCATCAGCTGTCAGATGTATGTTTCGTAGACTTCAACATACTCCTACCCATATTACAATTTACCTTGGGCTCGCAGCAACGTGTCTTCTTCTTTCGTACTTGCATCTCTATTAGCCATCATCTCAGCAGTCTTAACTTCCTTCCTAATGGCTAAGTGATACGCATCATCATTCACATAATCTTTCCATCGTTTCTTTGGTCTGTCCTTATTCTTATCACTATAACGTTTTGTTCTCATTCAATGATATATCTTTTACAAGCCAATCTGTTTTAATTTCTTAATATAATTAAATTAATTGTGTAAAGGCGAGAATAATAACACCATTATTTTTGTCTCAACGCTGATAAAAATAATTTATCAGCGCTTGACCTTTGTGTGAGTCACACTTCCCGGGTGGCAAGTACCTACTACTGTTGCCATTTTGTCACTAACGTAACGACCAACATCTGTAACGGGGGAATTAATATTACAAATTCAATTAAGACTGCCTGTTAGGTCGAACCGCGAGCATTTCTTCGGAAAACTCAGTTAACTTAGTCTGGGTTATTATTTCTATCTGACAAAGAGAAGTATCAATTCGTCTTAATATGTTAGAAATCACACCAAAGCTCAAACACGGCCTGACACGAAATTTAGTACTTTCATTAAAGCTTTAGGATTTATTTAGGTATCTTATCTCGCCATTCTTCTTGATTCCAGATTAAAAAAAAAAAAACGATCACGACCTCTCTGACTCACCGCAATCCTTCCTAAACTATATATGTATACCAACAATCATAGTGAGAAGTATAATGTTTTGGCCCAGGGTTCCAAATGAATTAAATCTGACTCCAAATAATGCTTATATTCTTGATTTATAATAATTTTATTAGTTCTAGACAAGTTGGTGCTATGAAAGATGGCGAGGTAACACCGTGAATGAATGTAACGTACGTAAGAACGTATGAAGGAGTGAAGCAACCGGTGCGAGATCAGTTTGGTGCACGAACAATCATCATTATTATCATATCCGAGATTCACACATTTCAGATTTGCGAAACACGTCTTCTTCTTCCATACTTCTCTGTTACTCGTCATCACTAGTTACCCCCTTTCTATCAATAGCGTCTTTCTCACAGACCATCCATCGTTTCTACTACTATTCTAGCCATCCACATTCATACTCAAATCTTTCATAACGTGGGAAGTGCACCAACACGATATTCCTTCATTGAGAGCTAACAAGTCCGTACAACACAATACTTCTACTGGATCACCTTCGGGCTGAGGTCAGGAGCTATCGGCAATCGCTATCGTTTCCAAGAAAATGTTTTGTTTTTAAACAATAGTTTCTCGCCTCGTTCGAGGAATCATATGGGCACTGTTATCCAGTATTTGTTTTTAAGATTTGTTAATACTTCAAGCTTCAATAGAGTTGCCGTTTATTTCTCAGGTAAGATTTAAACATGATATTTTTACGGATCTTACCACGTGGTCATTTTCATCTACCAAGAGGTCTATAAAATTCGTGTTAATTTACCAAAGCTTCAAAAAAGTAACATCGACCAATTACCTTGCAACACATTTAATGTCGTACGTAACGTACGTGTAACGTAATCTGGATAATCTCATGAAATAAATCAGCTTATTGATTCTTGGAATGTTCTTAAAATAGCTTTTCAGTATAAATATCTGCAACATCCTCCTTTATAAATTTATAATCCTCTTACAAAACAAAATAAAGATACAATTCCAAGACAGTCACAAATAATCTATCTGTCTTGTGATTCTCCAATACAATTACTTACACATCTATAAATGTATCACTACCAGTTGTAATAGTTTACACTTTACTATACAGAATCAAATACGAAGAAAAGTTTACTATTCAGTGATAAATTCAATTCATTAGAACTTCTAGAATTCCACAATCCACTCTACTGTTTTATGTTACTCGTGGAATCACTGAGGTTTTTGCTTATTAATTTAATTTAATTTTAGAAGTTTTAGTTCAAAATGCCTCACTCTTTTTCTTATTTACATTGCTAGATAAAGTATTGTTATACTTAAAAATTTTGCTGTCTCAAATTATCACACCACGTCATCATTTCCCTGCCCGTCTTAAATTATTCGGGGTCGGCGTAGCATAATATCTTCTTCTTCCAATCTACTATATTAGTTGTCATCTCATATTTCATTTCCTTCGACACCATACCACACTATAATTTCAATATTGACATTTCTTTCCTAGATTTGAATCTTTGATCAGATTCATTACATCCAATAAGTATCTTGAAATGGCAAGATCCATGACCAAACACAATCGTCTTTCACTAAAAAACATGATGACTCAAAAGCCTTTTCAGATTTGGCACCTCACAAACGGAAAACATGTAAATTACTTAACTGCAAATCTAAGAAAACCAATCAATCATACAATACAATTAACTTGGAACTTCCACCATTTCCTTAGCAGACTGAAAACTAAGAAACCCAGTCCGCAAATGTGCCAGAGTGCCATAATAGTGACAACAATGTATGACGAAACAATGCTTCTTCCCGGACACTTTGCATACAACGCATAAATGCTAAGTGCGTGACCTAGGGCACCCACGCTCCATGCACTGACTGCTGTGATATCATTCTACATTGAACATGGAAGAAAAGAGGATATGCCTAAAGACTATGCTTTAGAAACGCATGGTAAGTAGGATTGTGATATGATAACGATAGAAAACAATCAACAAAAGAAACGGTAGATGGATTCTATTAAAAATAATGTGAACACGAAGAGGATGAATACAGAATTGATGGTTGGTGAGAGATGTAGATGGTTTTGAGTAGATGAAAGACTTATGTGCTAACCAAAGATATATTGGAATATTCTTCTTTTTGTGTCTTTAGTAATCTTCTTCTTTGCGTGTCGATGAAATCAAATAGTACCCGACCAGTATTTAGCCACCTGCACAGCTCTTTCGTTGGCTTCGTTTAAATCCTGGAAGGTGCAGGTAGCTGTGCAGGATAGGCAGGCAAGAAAGGAGGTGGAGCATATCCTGCAGAGGGGCTCCACACTGGCATTGCACTAGGGACGCGACGGGTCGATGATACCCCATTTGGTAATGATTTGCTTTGTAATTTTTTTAGGTCCTGTAGGTATAGCCACATTGCTATCAGCACCAGTTGCATTATTAGGCCATCAAAGGTGCAAGTACCGTAACTCCGCATTTCAGACTCTTCAGCAAGTTCGACTTAAAATTGGGATATGTTAAGGAGAATGATGATGATAATAGCTTGTTTAATTAAAAAAGATATTAAGTTATATTAATATCTCTGAGAACTGAGAAAATTAATTGATATGCAAAAGGACTAACGCCTCCAACTTCTTTCTAAGATTTAAGTATTGTACGGACGCTTGTACAAGATACACCTCTAGAATTTAGTGGGATTGTCTGTAATGAGTAATGACAAACAGATGAATTATGAAAATGACCTAGGTTGTCACCTTTGGGTGTTTCGTCATCGTCTTTGCCTTTTTGTTTTCGTGTTTTGAGATAGTCCAATCAGGTATTTTCTGTGGCACTATAGTTTATTACTAGCCCGAATTGTTCCACTGTATCTGGGATACGGCCTCCCTACCATGCTTCCATCTCTCTCTGTCCAAAGCTGCCAAAGACCAGTCACTGAGTCCAGCTCATCCTGTCATGTCCGTCTGGCCCTCCCACTATGTCATTTGCCATTGAAGAGTCACTGGATCATGATTTTGGCCCTATTAAACACTGAGGCGAACAGGAAACATTGATATTCCTATTCTTACTTTCAAATTTTGAATGTATTTTTGGTACTGAAAATGTAAACAGATTTTCGAACCAGGAAATTGTAAACGTAAAATTCCCAATAATTAAAAATACAAAGTCACAAAGCTTGTTTTCATGAATCACAAGATCTAAAAATAAAATGGCGCTTGTGCACTGTTCAAACAAAATAATTTGCGTGAAATAAAGACGCTTAGATCTAAATTATGATCTCGTTACGCTGTCTTAGATCTAGATCAAACGAAATACGTAGATGTTTGACTTACATTTGAATAACATTTTAGTTTTGTTGAAGTTAAGGTTAGAGGCAGTAGGTTAAGTTCATGACGAGGTTTGCCCACCACTAGTGTTTGGGAAATCTATATAAATAAGTCTAATACTGTTGAAACTGGCAGTAGAAGACAGTGCTATGAAAGCTTGCACTACATTAGAGATTCCTTGTATTTGAACCCCAATATGGTTGTGATGAAATAATAGATTCTTTGGCTGAGACAAAGGTTTAGGTTAGGAAACTTTATTCACGTGTCTTCGGTAAGTTCTGTCGTAGCTTTGTGTTTGTATCTTCCATTATCATTCAATCTGTCTAATCAGGAATCGCTGTATGTGTGTTTTTGAGGAGCTCATGTCCTGGGTTTTTAAACGTCTGTTTATCTCTACAGTAGTACAACTCTTAAAATTGATATCTCAATACCATTCTCTCTGACTGCGAGACGTATAAAAACTTGAACTCCAAAGTTGCACTCGCAAAAAATGTGCTTCTGCGTCGCAGTTTTTATGGTAGGACTTTTAGTGCAAGATCACTGGTTACAAGTGTGAAAAAACTGCAAACCCCGAGCAGATTTTGTGTTGACAATATTTTTGCCACCACGGCCAAGGTTATACTGTTATACATTATACCTAAAAATAGAACACATTGTGTCGTAAGTAATTTTGGAGAATTTTTCTTATGAAGATTCATTTACCGTGTTGTTCTAAGATGCATTAAGATTTACTGTGTTCAACTTGGTAGCCAAAGTTTTCTATGACCTTTTGTCACATGGGTTAGTATTGCGATATTTTTCTTCAACACAATGATGAGTGGGTAGGTCTCCTGTATTGTACGCCACGACCTGTTGGAGATTAAAAGTTTTTGATTCTCTCTCTTAGATCCTTCGTTTGTTCACTCAAATCTTACAAACTTCTCCCATTAACTTGCGAACTCTTTGTCAGCAAACATTGATCTTAATCAAGTCTTTGCATATTCATTACATATGCGGCATACTTGAGCAAGATGGGAAAGGCAATTCAGGAAAATAGTTACGGCTAAGCGTAGGCAACCTGGCGGCATCTCAATTATGCATCGAGGCGACGTTTATAGTTGTCAACTTATTGTTTAAGTTCTGTAATGGCGCCGATGAGCGACCTCTTTGAACTGGCACACCTAGCATTGGAAAAGCTTTGTCTAAATAGGTTTAAGATGTTGTTCAGATTTGTGAAAAGCGCTCTGTTGTAATTTTAACGCCTTAGCCTATTTGTTTCAATGGTTAAGACTTTTACTGAGCCATGATTTGACAAGTATTTGGTTTCAACTCTGAGCCTATGTTGTACAAGTGTACAACGCATTACTTCTGTGTGTGTGTTGTAGTGTTGTGTTGTATGGTGTACAAGTCCAGGAATTTTCTTAATAGTAGATATGATGAGTTGTGGTCAGTGACGAAAGCAAACAGTAAAAAAACCAAGTTCTGTTGCATTCACACCACAAAATTGCATTTTATTAAATCATTCGTCCTATTTTTCCTGTCTGCAAACCTGAATGTTTCAAGCATGATGATAATACTGTAGAAACCAGTCTTTATTGTAATCTATTGACTCACAATTCAGCTACCAAGCCATGACATCAGTTAGGAACAAAGAAAGGCGATTTACAAACACTGCAACATTGTGAACTAATATTAGCGACAGATGAAGTGACGAGTATGAGATGTGATGCCTGTCTAAATTATAATGGGAGGAATGTGAGGTGATTAGTGGGGTAATTTGCCTTATATTGTTTAAACGACAAGAATATAGTCATTATGATGTTATGCAGCAAGAATTTTGTGGTTTTCAATGGTTTTAGACCAGATTTTTCTAGAACTCTAAAGAATTTCCGTTAGGAAATACATCCTAGATCCCATAAGAATGACTCGGCCTTAGCAACCTTAAGAAGGCTTTTGACAAAGTCGCTAATCTTCTATTGAAGTATTTGAGGTTGACAAAGCAGTTTAATGTTTTGTTGTTTCTTAAGAGTGTTCAATTTTTCAACTCATACTTGATCCATAAAATAATAAATTGTGATGAAAGCCACACTTTATGAGTGCGATCCTTGTTCAGTAAGTATCCCCTTCCTGGTATCATTCATCTTCTATTATATTGCGCACTATTTCAAAAGCTACATTGAAACCATCTCTATGATATTGTACATTGAAATTCGTCTCTAATGCATGTTGACTCACAGGACCCAAGTGACAGTTGCCAAGCACAGTCATCTTGCAAACAATGACCACAGACACATTGTATCAACATACATAGTTGTATATAAACATGTAAATATACACAATGTTTAGCGGCTACATTAAGTCATCGGTGACTTCGCCGACTTGTTACCATTGATATGGAGACTGAATTAGCAGTGGGTAGAGAATAGGCTGCCGATGATGATATCGCTGGTGCACATCGTATGTTTCCTTAATGTGAGAAAACTTTTGACCAAGAATGAGGATGGCTATAAAAGTAGGAAGACCAAAGAAACGATGAATGGATTGCGTGAAAGATGGTAAACCTAGAAAGGGATTGACTACAGAGATGACGACTAATAAAGTCCATAATATAGAAAAAGAAGACATGCTACGCTAAAGTTGAACCTAAATTATGACAGGAGAATGATGATGATGATTTTTGCAAACAGATGTTTGATTTTCGGATACTGGATGAACAAATCCAAGAGATGCTATTCAATTTAGCAAACAGGATAATAACCCAGGTAGAAAGAGCATTTAAGATTATATCTGGCAATGTACTGTTACTGAAGCATAATAAAATAGGTTATTGATCCTAACTGCTTACTTCAGCTGAACACCACCAATCAGAAGCTCTTTTTTCCATTTGTTAGCAATATGATAATTTCATACTAGATAAAGTTCAACGTTCTATAACAGGTTAACCAGAGATACAAAAAACTCTGAAGTGGCTCTGTGATGATTGATTATGTCATTGCTGACTCCATCTATATTTGTTTTTGATTCCGGTGTTCCTTTATTGATTTGACTATTATTTTCACTTGCTTTCATTTTGTATTGACTGTATTATAATAGTGTTTTTGTCATTTGTTGTTTTGGTTATGGCATAAACCCTGCTCATGAGTATTCTTGTATGTTCTATTGACGAGATTTTACTCTCTTACAAATTAATCATACCAATAGCAGGAAAACTGGTTTTCTTTATTCAATATTATTGATGTTTCCGAGAATATTATACTTTGAAATTAAAGTAGTTAGAGGATTATTTGGCAAAACTCCATCTCGGTATGATGGCTTGCAAGCTGTGATTCATTTGAGGGTGGTTTCCATACAATGGTAATCTAAAAATTTCGTCTTTTTAAGACTAATTAAAGTGGCTTTAGAGTGCTGTCAATGGTTAGGTGCGTAGTTCCCGCAACCGGCGTGCGTGTATGATCAGATGTATGAACGTGGCTGAAGTAAAAGGAATATGTAAGAATCTACCAGGTGGCTCTATAGCTTCTCAGTTTCTACCATGGGGAAACTATATGAGTGTATGTATCTAGTGTACCTCCTATCAATAAAAAAAGCAAGTTTTAACAGGTAAATCTCTCCGAAAACCCTGAATCGGTCTACACTCCCAGAAGCGAAAGCAATCAATAACATATCAAACAGTTATATCTTCGAGCTGTTCCCAAAACTGCTCCTCCAAGAAATCTTCTATAAATCGTTGATCCAGTAAACACGACCAACTCAGTCAATTTCGCGGGAAAATCTACTAACACTAGCAGTAGTTACATAAAAAGTAGATGTTCGAGGAAGATTTAATTAGGATGGGAAAGTGTATTGGGGAAATGGAACAGGAATAAACGCTTCGGTTTTCAATCTAAATTAACATTGAAGCTAACTATTTTTTATGACAAAGATGTGAGTTGAATAAATGATCATACTTAGATTAACGAAAGATGATAATCCTAACACCATGTAAGGGATATCGTGACGTAAACTTTTACCAGGAATTCAGCATTTTGCACTCCGTACTTGAAAACAAAATGCAATACCTACACGGATCACCATCATTCTCTTGCCTTTATCCCAATTCATTTGGGGCCGGCGCAGCAAGTCTTCTTCTTCCATGCTTCTCTATTAAATTATTCGTCATCTCATCAGACGCTTCCATGAATAATAGTAGATTTTTTATAACTGTAAAATATTAAAACCATGTACTGACTATAGTAACAGTTTGTGATACGACTTTCATTTACTATGAAGATAAGGCGAAGAATAATTATAATTTTAGCAAAATGGGCCTCTAAGGAAAATGAGAATGAAATAATTTTTTGCGGTATAAAAATGAGTAAGCAATACGCGGGTGATCCCCGAAGGCTAGACCGGCTTTGTATTATGACTAGCTAGTTCTTAGCTAATAACTTAAAAGTTTTATTTTCTACTAGCTCATGCCCACGGCTTCGCCCGCGTAGGTATCGATAATTGTCCCACGGGATCTTACTACTGGGATCTTCTTTATCGTGTGGTTAGTGCCTAACCTGGTGTCTGAGTTTTTATGCCGCCCATGGGCCTCTGACTTGGCATTACATGCCGTCGAGAAATATCTCTCAGGCATGCTGGTTTCCTCTCGATGTTTTCCTTCACCGAAGCAAGTGATAATTTTACAATTCGCAGATGATTCCGAAAAGTCAGAGGTGCGTGCCTTGGATTCGAACTCGAGACATATGACTACTGGGTATACATAAAAAGTATTTGAGGTAGCCAAATTTCATCCAAATCCGTTCAGTAGTTTTTACGTGATCATAAGCACAATGTTTTGAGTGCTTGGCATTGTGTCCTACCATAAACGTGAACCCTAAAAAAAACCGTTGCCCAGTAAACATTTTTGCTTAGAGATACTTAGTTTGATGCATGTACAGAATGCTCTATTTGGGAAAGGTCTGTTTACACCTTGTATAACACCCACATTTCGCAAGTTACGTTACAGTCCCATAAACCCAACATTTCCTAGTGTTTAGATGTCGTATGCAATGGAATGTGTAATAGCATTGCTATGCATGAGTAGCGTGACACGAATCGAACACGATCCCGAATTAGTTCCAACGGCTTTCAGTGAAACACTCCTAAACAACTCTAGAGGAAATGATTGTATTTGGCGAAACGTCAAATCTTGGAACAATCATAACTTTGCATTCTTATTGGGACGCGAGTCGCCTGATGGAATTTCCCATTACCAAAAAGTTTGATCTTCCATTCATACTTTCATCCGGGCAAAGGGGTAAAACAGGGGATGAAAGTTTGGTGGTCCTGGATTAGATTCCCAGGTTGAGCAAAGTGTTTAGTGGGTTTTTCCATCAGAAATTTCACAGTGCAACCGCAAAGTCTGGATGTGTGCCCATAGGCTGTCTCATAGGGATATTACTTGGGACTTAAACAATACGTGCGAGATTTCGGTGTACTATTAGGTACGTTGCCTAACCCTTCGGGGATTACAGGCGCGACGATATTTAATGTTTAGTGTCCGCCTTCATAACAAAAGAATTTCTTGTACAAAATTTCATCCTTCTAATCCCAGCCGTTTAGTTTGTAAGCTGTCTGTCATGCAAGTTGAGGTCCACTAGTGCTCATTGGGGTATCTCTCATATTTTCCCATTGCCAGAAGTAAGAACAATCATGGTGTATATCAAGAACTACTATCATATTTATCAAAATTGAAGTTAGAATAAAATTAAAACAAAATGATATTTGTTATGAAGCTCTAAAGATAGTGATTGTGTTCTCCATTCGTTTGCCAATAGAGAATAACTTTGCATGCGATTGAAAAATTCGAATCGTGGTCAGACCTTGCACTTTGACCGTGGCAGATAAATACTAAAACGACTGGAAGCTTGCATGGCATGTTCAAATTCAGCGTCTAAAGCTTCCATTTGTAACACTTCAATGATAAATTGATAACATGATCTAATATGATAAATGCGAAAGTAACTCGGTATGTCTGTTTGTCTGTCTGTCTGTCATATTTTCACGCCAATTTTCGGCAGAAAGGATTGCTATGGCTTACTCAAATGTCCTTTCTTTGGTATTGTTCGTTGAATCGTTGAGCTTCTTAAGTTCTGAGGTGAGCTGACAAATGCGTGCACTGACTGGACGGGTCCACAATCTGTTTGGTTATTTCCCCAAAAGACCATCACAGACACTAATCTGCATGATCCTCATTATGATTTGACCAAGATTATGTCTGGATCTTAAAACAGACTGACCTTCGATTTTGTTTCGGCTGTATCTTCTCAATGTAGTCGGGTACGAAACACGTGTAAATTTTTTGAATCCAATTTACAGAAATTAATATAATTTATTTAGACATTTGGCACACAGGTAAACCTGGGTTAAAACATAGGATATGTTTTATCCCAATAATTCGTTCTTGTGGGATAGTTTTCGATCTCTACACGAGCGTTTCAATATTCAAGATGAAACAATTTAGTAACATCTCATTCTTCAAAGTTTTCATAGTAAGATTGTTTCGCCCGGAAACTTAGACAGCTGTGTTTACGCTTTGCTCGAAACCATCAAATGTAATGGTTCGCTGCGAACGGGCTTTTAAGAGCGGCGCTACGCCATTCCTTGCGAATCGTCTTGTAATGGTGGTATTTCCAGGTATGGAAATAGTGTAAGGGCGAAAACAGACTTGCTAGACGCTATCATGCTATGCTCCGCAGCGTCATTGAGCGTACTCATCGTGGCCACATTTTATATTGTGACGTTTCTCTTCGGGCGACTATCTATGACTCGGTGTTACAAGAGTGCTGCGGCCGCAAGAAACCTATACGTTATTTGCTTTGTAAATAAATATTGGATTGCAGACATTCTTCTACATATCACGTGATGTGATGTTTCCGCAAATCCAGGTAAACACTACAAGCTTTTACGGTTTCTCTATAGGAAATAAGATTCTTTCAGAAAAGAAACATTGCCCTTTGTGTTTATTGTGATAAATCAAGTTATTGATATAGATCTTGATACGAAAGCAAAAGAAGATAAACAAGTTTAAAAAAAGAGTAGAGAATAATACTGTTAGTTTTAGAGTTTCCTTCAGCGTATCGGTAAGACACTTTCGCTTTCAATTAGTATGACTATGTCGAAGTCCTAATAGAACGTAATTATGCGTCTATAGCAAGTTCGCGTGAACTGTACTAAGGATCTAGCAAGTGGCAATTACTCACTTACAAAGTCTTTTCTATTCCTGCAATGATTTGCTGACTTAAGCTATTTGGAAGCTTATCTCATGGATTGACTTGTTGATCATCATCATTACTTTTAGGACCGCACTTTGTGAAGGCCCTTCGGTGTCTATTCATATTGATGGTCGCATAATCGGTTTATATCGGATATTTGTAAAACGGCTATGAAGATCTTGCTGAACTCACGAACCTGTCTTCATTAAATTATCTGTGTATAAACTTATGGATTTACCTTACACCAACCGATTCTCCTTACCAAGAAACAGTGCCCCAAACGCCCGGTGTTTTCCTTACGATCTCGCTCAATCGTAGGAAGTGGGCAGAACTGTTCTCAGAACAATATTTAATGGGATACTAACGTTTGTGTTAAACGCCAAGAAATTCTGAATAAAAGTCAATGTTTACATTGTACGGGATGGTAACTGCTGGTTGATTCTCTGAAGCGGTGATAGGTTGTTGAAAGATGAATTGCAAGTTTCGGAAGTGGATGCAAAAATTGGCAGTTCCCAACATCTTAGACATTTTGTTGAAGATTTTGAAGGTCGGGTAAAAGGTGATACGAATATGAAAAGTGCTGTAGACTGTAGAGTCAGAAGCGAGAAATGAAAGGGATAGAATTGAGATAAGTGATTGTTGATGCAAGAATTGAGTTCTTTTCTTACAGTCCATGAAGATACTGTCTAAGCAATCAGAAAATACACTTGATCATTATTGTTATGAGTACGTCAGAAAGGGATTTCCTAAGCTCTTATGTCGTAAATCTATTGAATGTACAATTTACGTACTTTGATGGCGTAGTGACTAGTAATACGTCATTTGAACAATAGAAGTATTATCAGAGATCGAACAGTCGTCAATATTTTGTTTAAGAAAATCTTTTTTACTATAGGAATAGGCTTCAAACGTCAAACTTATGTAATACTCAACCAGTGAAACGATTACAATGATGTTTTCTTAAAATTGAATCATTTTCTCACAATTGTTTGAAGTTTGTTTTGAGATTTCTGTCTTCGAAACTATTGTGTTTTAGGTTTTGAATTTCCGTATTTATCATGCAATAGGCTCGTCTTCTTACAACTTTACGTTACTGTTGAAATGTGAGTGTTGTATAGATACATCTGTGCCTAACCTTTTGGGGATTACAGGCACGATGATAATGTTTAATATGAAACGCTTTCATGATCATCTCCATGCTTGCTGTGCCTCATCCAGGTATTACCCGCAACAGTGTCGTCTGCCCACCTCGCTAACGGAGGACCAACACTTGTCTTTTCATTCCTTGAATGCCACTGGGTGAAACGCTTTACTGCTACTAAAATATGTTTGGTTAGAGTTTACCCTAAATATCTGCTGCAACAAACTCGCCTTTTTCATTGCTCTTACAATGAGGGCTCCTCTACACTCTGTAAGCATATGTTGTATAGGTAGGTTTTACCAGTAGGGTAGGGTTTATAACGACCAAATGACGTCATTCTCAAATTCCCCACTCAGTAATTGGACCTTCGATATGCTACGCCCTATGGGAGTTCGGTTGCTTGATCATTTATTCAAAGATTTTTTCGAAATTACGTATTTTGCAGTCTTTAGTCTCTTTATCTAATGTTTTCTGTAAACTCAATAGTGAGTTAATCACGTAACATTTCGCTGGTTTCTTCCTGAGCTAAGGTTTAGACAGAGATGTACACCCACATTTTTTCAGTATTTACGCTTTTATGCTGGGGCAAGCCTATTTTCATCGACCGAGCACAAAACCAGACTTCGGGCTATTACTGAGTAACTAGTCATGAAAAAACCAATAGCTTTCCCCGTTCTGGGAATCGAACCCAGAACTTCAAGCTCAGCAGTAGTGGCATTTGATTGAAATGTAAATTCTATGTTTTCATACAGAAAATAACAGATATCTCCAAAGCTTTTACTTTCGCTTAGTTTCGATTTACCACACTTCTACACTTTTGACTTGTCACCACCAAATCAATCAACATCACATCATCATCAACCATTGACACTACCAAGTGCACCTCGTCACACATTCTTGGCACTTGCCTCTACAGGTAGTTCAACTTCAAGACCAAGGTTCATTACCAGTTGACCACAATAACCTGTCACTAATTGAGTAACCGTTAAAGGATTGGCATTTGGCAAATGGAGAGAAGTTTGTGCGACATTCTTTAAATAATGGTTGCGAATATTTTTTCGGGCCTTGCATCTTGACTGTGTTTTCTGTTTGTGTCTCTAACACTATTTTATCTTGTATCTCACACACCCCTTACCCTATTGGACACTACCATATGATACGAGCGACCCTATTGTCAGTAAACGGGCACAAATCTAGAATCCAAACCCAATAACAACTGAAAGATAAACCCAATAACACTTGGTCCGACTTCGGCATCAAACCCAGGACCTCATACTCAGCATAGTAGCGTTTGAGTTTACTAGACTAACGAAGCAGGCGATATTGGTGTACCCTAGTCCTTATCATCATCGATGACCTATGTAAAATTGTGCTTATAAACTTACCTTACTTTATTTAGCAGTCGTTTTCAATTCATCAGTCAATTCACTGGCTTCTTCATTGACTGTTTCAGAGTCCAATCCTAGACTAGGTATTATTTCACTCAACAAATTCCCTTCAACATATCAGTTTACAACAATGCCTTAATTTTAAACAAAGCGAACTTTATTAATAACTTTGGGCTTTATTTAAACAGTAAATAGCAAACGTATAACATATGTTGTTACAATCCAAACAGTGCGCGTTCCCCGGTCTAGTTGAAACAATCATACAAAATTATGATCAAACCATGGAATTTGGCGGACACAAAACTCCTTTTCGCCATATGTTGACCCTGAATACACCGACTCACACACACTAAATAAATTCTCCTCTACAATTCCGAAAAGTATTCTATTGGAACGGCTTTAAAATTTAATTTTGAATTTCGCGAATTGTGAGTTAGGACGGTTGTCAATTGAACGGTATGAATGCTTGAGGATAATCGCGTCTCGTTCTAATGTGCGTTTTGTTTTATTGCCTTCTCGTTTCGCGTACCATTTAGTTTGAAGTGCACAGGTGCATCATACGTCTGTCTCGCTCGCTCCCCTTGTTTATATCTGGACGCTCGTGGGTCAGTCTCACGATCGCATCGGTGCGTAGTTGACGTGTTGCTGCAAGCGTATAACTCAGCTTTTTTAGAAAGTGCCTGTGTAGTGGATGTGTTAGTGTTTTTTTTTTGTGAGAAAGAAATTTAGTGATGGCAATGACATCGTGCCTTAATACTTGTGTAGTGTTGTGCATCAGGTGTTAGTGACGTTCTTGGCATTTCGTTGTTTCCTTTTGGATATCCTTTTGTTCGGAAACGTGAGCGTCCGGCTTGTGAGCGTATGCTACGGTTTGTTGTTTTTTTAAGTCACGATCGTTTTAATAAAGATTGTCGCCAATAAGTTGTGTAATTAAAATTACGCTGTCAAATGTTTTGATAGATTTTTTTCTTAAATTGTCTGATAACAGACCAAAAGTTTTTATAAATTCGTTTGTACTTGAACTTGACTTTATTTCGCAGAAATGACACTTATGTCATGATTATAACTAACTGTAAATGACAACATTAAAAAATTAATCATTAATCTTTAAAGAAGGTAGGACAAAAATAATCAAATAAAAAACTACAAACAAAAATAACATACAGTTCAAGCACTCTAAAGACCGTATAAAAAAGATTTCTTCAATTTGAACACAATTCATGCTGATGTGATGTCATAAAATTATGATAAAAAGTCTTAAATACCGGTAACACAGAAATATCTTCTTGTTCCACAATGTTTACACAAATGTTCGCAGACATGACCGGTCAGTCTTTTTATTTTAACGTTATGACACTATACATCGAGGAATTTCTATCAAATATCTGTACAGGCTTGCATTTTGATTTACTGAAGTATTTTTGTAGTTTAAATGCTTCGAAAAAAATTATAACATCCTCCGATTTTTGGATGATGGAAGTTGTAAAATTCAGGTCATTTTAAGCTCTAGTTCAGCCGTCTGGCTAAGCTGTGATTTATAACGAACTTCATGCTGATGACTTCATCATAACTCCTTTATCATAAGTCCGACCTACATCCAGTTACGTCGATCAGGTCGTCGCGCCTGTAACTCAAGGGGCGTTCCCCAACATGCCAATTTGTTATCTAAATATCAAATTTCGCAAGAAGTAATCTAACCGCCCCAACCTAATTATGAGAAGATAACGACACCCTTATTTAGACCCATTTCAGACAGGAAACCGACCCCAACATCACATCCTATGCCTTGCCTTTTCCCAACTAGGTATGATAGGTTTGGCTACCATAATCAGATACAGCTGAATACCAGTATTTTACGTGGAACTATTGTTTATACATCCTAAAAAGAAAAGTAAGCCCGGTGATGATGACTAAAACTCCAATTTCTCAACGAACGATGATAGGCAATTTAATAAATAAAGCCTGTATCGTACATCCACCAGTATCAAAGAAAGAAAAGCTCATCCATATCCACCATGCCACTACAAACCCAGATAGATAGTAATGCATCCACACGACACGATCCGCTGGGAATATGTCCACGTTCGTCCGGAGAAGTCATTAGTTTGTAAACCAGTCGATTGCTTTAAACTATTTCACAATCTCATGGGAACCCGGCTTTCTTGATGTCTCATGTAATTTATGTGCGTTAGAGTAAAGTATAGGCTTGTAATGGTTGAGATGACCAAAAGATAGAAAGAGGTGTGGTTGAATACACTTAAATATTTTCTAGTCAATCTTGAAATTTCCAAAAATATGGTTGAATGAAATCCCCATTATCCTATCAGAGAATACAAATGATTAAACATGCAAAGTACAGATGCACAGCATTTAATAAAACAACACGAAAAAGCTTCGGGACATCACGTATTTTGGTGTGCACGGCGATACTACAAGCTACACAAGTACAGTATAAGTTGACCTGACATTGTGGGCTTACAATGACAGTTGTATAGCGTGATAAGCAAGCTACGCATTGCCCGTACTATAACTAGTTCCGCCAGTTATGTCATAGATTGCTCAGAATAATCGAATCCTTCGTAAAATCTACACGTTTTAATATAACAACAGGTTTCTGAAGGTAAACTGGATTCAAAGTTCAAATTGTTGTCAAAATAAACCATTCATTAGCGTTCATGTCCTATTTGATGTAATAAGTAATCATTATTGATTGGATAGTTTCAAGGCTTCTGGAAGTCCCGAATTTGATGTCAATTTTGGGCTAAGTTTTATTGATTAGCTTCAAATTTCCAATCAGTTTTCCAAATTTCCTAAATTTGCGGAAATATATTATACTTCTTGTATTAAACTTGATTAACAGGTTTGATAAAACTTGTTAGCATTTTTAATGCCTACTTAAAACATGAATTTTAAATACCAGATAATTTGACTTTTTATGAGAATTAATGGGATTTTCAATAGTCTCCAAAGAATATTGTTTTAACTTCTTAGAGGTACTCCTATTTTGAGAGAAGAATAAATGAAGGGTTCTATTAATGTAAATGGCTATTAAAAGTAGTGTAACACCAAAGGAACGATGGATAGACCGTGTGAAATAATGATATGGCATGAAATTGATTCCTTCTCTCATGGTAATCATGAGATGACGACTCATAGGGAAGTATAGAAGATGGAGATATGCTGTTACGAATAAATTGGGATAGCCACAGGAGAATGATGTTGATGATGATGAAATGATGTCTTCCATAGACCGCAACTATGATTGAATCATAGTTAATTTAATACGTGAGTTCGTGACTTTAGTCATTATAATTACAAATATCCTTGTTTCAAGAAATACGTATATTTATGAGTAATTAATATACGTCGTCGGAGGATAACTGGGAATCTCGAAGCAAAATAAAATATAATATGAAAATAATGACTAACAGTTTAATTGTTATTTAGTAGAAGAATAAGCATATATAAATATGGCGGTGATTGAAATTCTTGATTCTTTACGGTTAGTTACGTAGCCAGTTTTTGATTATGTAAAAAATTGGCCACACCCATATGTTAAATGGTGAATTTGTTCTGCTTGGTTTTCACCTTTCCATAGGTTACCATAACTGTTTATTTTGAAGATTCCTAGCACCTTTCCCATGTTCTGTGATATTTTTAGTGTCTCCTGAAGTTGTTGTATTAATCTATCCAACGACTCATAAGCCCAACGAGCATGACATAGACTTTCTGCTACGTTTACAAATTCTTTATCTTCCCAAATATCAAGGAGTCACCGTTAAGTACCATTTGCTCAAGTTATATTTGCCATCAGAAATACAGGTATTAAACAAATCACATGTATACGGAAGTATCAAGTATCCGTTTGACACCACCTCTGTCGGTCCCACGTTTGACTTCCCTAATTATCCCCTAATCCGTTTAATGGCCTTCTGTTTCCTGCCAATCGTTTTACCTGTTCGATTCCGTAACGTTATAGAAAGTGTAATCGATCTGTCATATCTAATTAGCGGTGCTATGGCTTCATCTAATGCTGGTAATCTAGGTTGCTTTGGGTCAAACGGTCATAATGACGTTTTGTGGGAATGCAATAGATCTCCACGTTTCAGGTCTTTATTTTATTATCATGCTATGATATCTATGAATTTATTGGATGTCTAAGTGATTGATGAGAACATGTTTAGTAGCATCCTCATCATCAACATTGGTAGTCTTTTTCACCTACTGCTGAATATAAGTTTCCTCTCTCTTGTGCCATGCTCACCTAGTTTGTGAGCCTCATCCAGGTCTTCCCAGCGATTCTTTGTAGGTCCACCCATCTGGTGGTGGGCCTGCCAACGCTCCTTCTACCATCTTTTTTGTAGCATTGAGTATGTAAAGTAGGATATGTTATCGAAAAATTGGCATAATAAATGGTTATGTCATATAAAACTAATATGTTGTTAACATACCTGTTTTGTACGTCGGAAATAGTACGTATAAAATATATAAGATTCGTACTTGACATTTCAACAACAATATCAGCCAAGCCCCAGGGCAACACAAACCAGTATTCACACAAAAATATAACTGAATACACTTGAAAGTTGAAAACGAGTATCCGTGACGCATCGGCAACAAAACCACAAGCTAAGTTCTTAATAATTCACTGACCACCCAGTGTACCAGTGAATAAAGAGCTGTGTCGAGTGCACACGGGGATATTATCAAGCAATAGTTTCCTAGTATGAGCTGGTCTCAATTAGTACGAGCAGCAAAGACAATGCGAGGTCAGGGAATACTGGAAATGTATTAGCTCGATGTGACAACAACTGTAGAATCTATAAGATCGATCATCAAAGGCTTTTTGTAGTTGAGAATAAGTCGGCTATAGTTGAAGTCTGCTAAGAGTAGAACAGTATAATTTCGTCGGTAGCGACTTTGGTCTCACGCAAACTCCGTTTAGTACCTAATTTAAGTGTAAGTAAAATGTTAAGTCAATTGATCGACCACAAAAAGTTCAACTTAGATGTAAATTGTGTGTTTTACCTATTAATTTTTATATTAAAGTCTATAGTATTTTTGTTTTGATCTTATTTGCCGTATTTTGCTATTCCTCTATTGGTATTGGCAAAATCTCAGAAATATTCTTGGCCCAATGGAGACGCTGTCAATCATCTGCGCTGAAGCTAGTGATGACAAGTCATCAATAACGACAATATTATTTACTATAAGATCATCTACAGCAGCTACAATTGTTTATTTTTAAGCAGGAAAGGTCAACTTAACTTGGTACCTCATACCGTCATATAAAACAATATGATCTCATACTTATTTGTGTTAAAGCCGATACCAGCGCATGCGGCTCAAACGTGCTGATTCTTTATTTTTGCCTTTTTTCTCTTTTAGACGCTCAGCCGTG
This sequence comes from Standfussiana lucernea, assembly GCA_964057025.1. NCBI lineage: Eukaryota > Metazoa > Arthropoda > Insecta > Lepidoptera > Noctuidae > Standfussiana > Standfussiana lucernea. Next base: position 11,788,349 of record OZ059810.1, read on the forward strand.
CGTGCCGAACAAAAATAAAGATTCAAAAAATGTCGGCTTGCAGTTCAGCTTTGCTTAGACAGTTTTATAGAACTTTTGACAGTGTTTAGTAACCAATAAAGCTGTTGGGTGTGGCTTTATGATTGCATGACGTGTCTTGCTTGAATGAGTTTAGTTGTCAGTGTGACAATTGTTTTTGAATGATTTCTTCGTAACGCAGAAAGTCTAACAAGGCCTTCTTCGAGGTTGACCGATGAACTCGTGAAGGCAATGGGAATCGCTGGATGCGATAAGCACAGGACTGGCATGGCGACACTTGGCGATATGATGATAATGATGAACTCAGAATATGTGGCGAGTGATAAAATTAAGAAAAATATCTGCAATAGTTTTCTTAACAAAAGCAAAACTGTAGTAGATACTAAGGAGGCATTAATAAAACTATCAATAACATTTCATGATAATGCCCCTATAGGGACTCAAACAAACAATATTGTTTCTATCAAGACACCTGTCCTTGAACAAAACTGTATAGTCTTCACTCCAACTACACACGCGATTGTCAAATTATCGATTGAACCAAAAATTTGAACATGACATGAAAACATTAATGAACTAGACAACTTATTTCGAATAATCGTCGGTGTTTACAGCAACTGTCGAAAAGTTTGTAAAGAATTTATGGCCAGATCGAATTATGATTGAGCTGTGCTAATCCAACAGTTTTTCTATTCATCATCATCATTGGCAGCCGTGTTCCATTGACTGCTGAGAATTTGTTGTTTGTGCCATACTTCCCTGGTGTACGATTGAAATAGGATGCATCAGTTCCTTATCATATATTCAAGAAGAAGTTAACATCTTTACTGTAGACGATAGTAATATACTGTCCTTTTTAAACATTATCTCGAGAACATTTACCTTATCGACAGTTACATATACTCTAATTTGCACTTGAATTTACACTTACCTTTAAACAACAACTAACTTACCCCAGTAAGCTCCTTCGAGCAAGGTTACTGTGTCATTATCATACCACCCACAGCCCCCCACAATGCACTTTTGTGTCCTTATCAGCTCAATTTGTACCAGCGAACAGGAATGCGCGTTATTGATGATGCTTTTAACAAACCTGTCGGTACAAATAGAAACGTTACACTGTTTTGACGGGAAACGAATGTGGGGCGGAGTTTCTTGGTCATCAGTGTGTTTGGATGTAGAATTGTTGTTCTTAGTTGATCGTGGTCTGTGTAGGTTTGAGAATTACTTTTCAAAGAATCAAAGTTATTGTTTTTCACCCAGTCTTCTTGTAGACCTACTCTCTCTCGGTACATTAGTACCAAGATTAGGTAACTATATTTATAATAGCTCATCATCAACATCATTGTTTGTTCTAGGGCATACCCGGCATCTTTAGCTATTCTCATTTATTATTAAACATCTAGTCATGACCACTTAAAATTATGTTATGATAAAAGTCGCAGCCGTACACCATAACATAACATCTTATGACCAAGCTTCCACTTTAAATCCTCCATTAATCCATCCTGAAGGGATAATATCGTAATGACGACGTTCAGCGATCACTGACCGCAGAGACCATGATGTCATCGTCGTAAAAGATGGTGTGGCCATTTACCTGATGTCCCTTAGACGCTTTTAATCATTCCCTTGAGATGCGGTGACATAGCCGCGGTTGATTCATACTTGTTTTTGAATTGTGGAATCAGCTGTTGTCAGCGGTGTCGCTTCTTGTATGTATTTTTGAGTATGTCTGAAGCTATCCATGAAACACACTTTCCACTTTTAACGTAATTTTCTTTTACTTGTTCCATCTATTTTCACGTTCGCGTCATTCTCTTCCTATTCTTACTCTCTATTAATCCTGACCAAAGAATTATGGGCAAGACTATCTATTTCTATTCCTAGTGCTTTTAGGAAACATTCTTTCCCGTCCCTGCTACTTGCATAATTGCATAGTCGCATTGATAGCAATTTATGTAGCGACTTAAAATTTCGTCAGGTTTTACTATTGTTGATCTACCAATTCTAAGATTAACGATCTAGCTGTACATTGCCAATGCCATATCAGTGTTAATATAAATAATAGTGTGTTCGATTCGTTCTTTACTACAAACGAGGAAGTTTGTTTTAAATACTTCTAATCTCTTGCCAATTACATGATTACATTATGAAAGGCACGTCGCCTAGCGGGGTAGTGACAGCAAGGTCGCATATTCTCATCCCGGCTGATTCACGAGACCCGCAAACAATTCTTTAGTCATGTGGCGAATAAAATGTTGTTTTTGTTTGATTGTTGCGAACTTGCGGAGGTGGGAACTCATTGGTGTACGTTTTGGGCAGTGGTGTAGATTTCGATGTTTTGATTGGCGGTTTCGTGTTTAGTTTTGTATATTCCCGGTTTGATACCTACGTGGTCAGTTTAAAATAGGTAATGGAAATCATCCTCTCGTCTCGTCTTAGAATTCACGAAGTCCTTAATATTTTAACAATGCAGTCGGAAGTTGTAGTTCTTAGCACAAAATTGCATCTGATCAAACATCTCAGCTCATTATAATTCTGCTCACTGAAACTAAAGACACCATTTTCCTCAAATCTTGCGCAGAAGTGCTAATTCGAAGGATGTTCACCTTCAACCAGGTGATTCGCCGAAGCAACGTGTTAGGTTTTACAATTCCAATAGCCAGCAATTAACAAACAGTTGCTAAACGGATTACGTTGGCCAGACTTGAATTAATCTCAAGTATAATACACACACATATACTAACGTACGTATGTGAAGCTAAACAAACATTGGACGCACCTTGATATTTCTTCAAAGCCGTGAAGCAAATAGCAGTATGAATAACATAACATATTTGATTGTATAATTGTGTGGTTCAAAAATAACACTTACGTTACTTATTTTAGAGTCTAGACGTAACACCTACTTGCATTCTAACAATTTTGATAAATCCGTAAACAGTTTTGTTGTAAAAAGAGCATGGATGAGTCAAAGTCCGATGCTTTTTTTAATCGTAAACAAAAACCGGTGTTAAAATAGTCTAAATTCCTAACATATTCTAAAAGGTTAATGTACTGAGGAAAAACAGTTTTGAATGAGAAACAAGGAAAGTTAAAAACACACCTCCATCAAAAGACTAGAAAGATTTTGAATCAAAGTTACAAAAATACGGATGACGGAATTTATAAAACAATAAGACTGAGAATACATTAGCACACCACTAATCTTAGAGATTTAAAGCGTGACGATAATATCAATTACCATAATAATTATGCTTACATCATTTGAAAATATACACATTCCATCCATGACCAAAATCTTCCGCATTCAAGACAAAATTATCAAGCAATTATCCTAACACTAGCCGTCTAGTTCAACGAGCTGTGTGTCACGGGATGATGTCATCTTCGACTCTAGCGCACCCATTGCGAATAATTTTCAATATGGTTGACAGAATGGCAAGGAAAACCGTTCGGAGAATGAGAGGACAATAGCTAGTTATAGGAATATGAGGGTACTGAGTAATAATAATAGTGTTGTTTATTTTGTCACCCACAAACATCTATGTTATAAATGTGGTACAGTTCCAATCCAAGCAGTAGAGGAATCGATTGGAGTTAAATACTGTTAATTAGTTGCATCCGTGTAGACTCGAAGCCGACCCCAACATAGTTACAAAAGAGCAGATGTTACAGGTCGGTCTTAATATAAGCTCTCATCGTCCAAGGTTTAATACTTGTTCCTTTGACCAAGATTCAAGGGTATAAAGTTTTGTCTACTCTTAGCGTAATACAAAAACAACGCATTGAATCTATAAAATGGTGTGTGTCTCGTCATGGCGATGCCACGTGGGGTCTTTAGTGTCTATAAATTGCAATTTGTAAAGCTACCACTATGTTGTTGCTTCCAGAGTATTAAAACTGTTAGCTACTGCTACTGCTGTTGTTAAAAATATATCCTCACCTATACTGGACCAATCGTTTTCTTTTCCCCTTCTTCAAATCTAATAAGATTTGTTTTAACATTAGTTGTTAAATGAATGTGTTTTAATTTTCTTACATCACCGTTTAGTCATCATTGCATTTTCTTAAGTATTTTGCATTTAAACTTGTAGTAAAATTAGCTTATCCGTACCAATTTGCATACAAACGTAATTCAACACAGATTTTATTCAGAAACCATGTTTGTTTATTTTTGGTACCGCTTACGTTTTTCTACTCGTTACATTACGTGCTAATTTGGCGCTTTGCGTGATTTCGACCTGTTTATAGTTTGTTAGCATCTGTGAACTAGGACTGATATACTTTGCTACCGTCCATAGTATTGACCTATTTATGATCGTCATCCTTACTTTCACTAGCTTTGACGTCAGTTTTAAGTCTATCCAGAAACGGCTGTGTACCAGTATTCGGAGTTCCTGACGTATTTGCTCTGTTATTCGTAAATTCCGAGGTTGATGCTGCACTACGTAAAACTATGTTTTGATGTTAGTTTGTTATTTCCTAACCATCGCGTATCACGTTCTTTGGGTTACTTACAGTGGGTGTGTTATTTTTGCATTTAGCGTCAACGTTATTTTTGTTTTGGGATTACAATTATGACCGTTCTATTGTAAGTACGTAGATAGTTCATGTGTATCTTTTGCATTTGATCCTGAAAGCTTTAAATTCTTGCCTTGTCATCATCGCTTCCGTGATTAACATCATTATGATTATCCAATACTTCCTGGAAAACTCATCTGTTTAGTTCAAAGCCTTGTATTTTGTTATAACCTCAACCTGAAATACTCATCTACAAATGTTTTCGTGTTAATTTTCATTATATTTTCCATTCGTCGTGTGATGTGGCTGTGGTTTTACAATAAAATTGAATTAAGTCGGGTCTGTTAATAAAATGTGATTCATTTAACGTTCGATGTTTAGATCCATGTTTAATGTGGTTCCTACGTCAGAGCAATTAGACTTGATTGGTCAGGAAGAGTAGTTTGAGCTAGAAGTTAAGCTGAAACTGGAAACCTGAATTCCGGTCTAGAATTGGTATTTAAAGGTTAATTGGAGTGATTATGGTTTCCTTTTTGATTGGTTAAATGTCTGCATCAGTCTGTGGCCTGGTTTGTTTAGGAGTTTTAGATTCACAAATTTCTACATGTCTTATGTAGGTACTAGTATCATATGGCAAAACATATGTTTGTGTCTTATTGTTTAGATTCACAGACGAAATATCAATGCAAACTATTGTATACAAAATATAAAATACCTTTTCATCAACTATGACAGTATTTTCTATCCTTTCTTTTGCTACTGATAAAAGACCCTTTCAGAATCACTCAAATCCTATTATGTTAAAGGAAGAAAGCACGCTTTTCGGACATTCTATTATCGTACCGTGTCAACACACCTACACAATATTGTCACGTGTTATTTACAAAAATGAATTTGAAAAGGGTGTGGCAGGAGCGGTCCCTTGCGCCTGTATAAAAAATGTTTGTATCGATTCTGGTCCTTCGCGGTACTTTTATGTTTCATTAACAGTACTTCTACTACTACTACTTTCACTGTATTTCGTTACCTAGGTTTTTAATATACGAGTGGTTCTTTACTGCTTTTTTATCTTTGTCTTGTGCTATCGTCTTGATAATGTCCAGCAGTGTCTTTTAATGGATAGTTATTTATCATCGCACCCTGCCATCAATGTGTGATACTACGATCTCCATTATCAGCCAATTTCCATCAACTTCTCATTACCATCACCTCCCATCATAGCCTATCATGGGCACCTGCACACCATCTCGAATGGCGTAACATCTTTTGCACAAAACAGACGCTCTTGTTTACAACACCTCGACCTTGCTCGGTACTTGTATACTAGAAATAGTACCACGATAACCGACACGTTTTTAGTGAATTGTGTTCAGTACCTACTGGGATTTTTGAGTTAGGCAGATATATTTACCTGGTTACTTAAGGGCAAATTTCACCAATGTACCTGATCAGCTCAAATCAGCACATCTGAAACGTTTTCAAGAGTTGTCAGGGTCAATATTCCTTAGCAATGATGACACTAACAGCCCTCGAGCACAGCGTAATTTTAAATAAAAAAAAAGCTAATATTCGGCGTAAGCTCTTAGTCATGACCAAATTCAAAAACAATCAAGTTTTTTAAAGTTGAGCAGAAATGTTGTCATTTCTGATTCGTGCTGCAATGACCAATGCGTTGGCCTAGCATGACCATTATGACAATGTTTCTTTATATCTTTACCTATTATAAAGAATCATGTTCATCAAATGACGTTTACACTCTGATGCAGTAGTAGGCATCATAATCATTCGAGAGTTGACATTAAGTCTGTAAAATCAACAGGAAAGAGTATTTTTTCCTTCCTCAACGAGGTAGCAGGAAACCATGTTTCACGTGTAGTTTCGTTCTGAAACGAACGTATATTTCGGTCAATGTTAATGTTTGGGAACATCGGTCATCTGAAGTTGTCGGATATTGAAATTAAGTGCACTTAAACTCAATTCCATCCGGCGTGCGTGTATGACCAGATGTATGAACGTGGACGAGGTGAAAGGAGTATGTTAGGATCGTAGCAGGTGGCGTTCTGTAGTTTCCGCCTACCTTCATGGGAAAAAGGGTTTTTGCATGTAGGTATAAATTAATTATTTGAAGTAAATCAGTTGTATGCACTTTGAATTATCAAGGAGTCGGTCAGGCAAAAACAAAAAGATCAAGCTAATGATAGTACCCCATTCTGAGTTGTGGTAGTAACACGGGCATTGTGCTGAACACATGATTATTACTTAAAGATTCACTAGTTGCTACTGATAACAATGACTGTACCGATTTTTGATCCAAAACACCAGTTAAATTGATATTTGGGAACGAATATGCAACCAATTCCGACAGACGAATAAACTCCCCGCCTGTAGACCAAAACACAGAAAGTTTTAGCAATTTGAACCAATCAAACCAGCTCCAAACATCCAACGCGCATCAACATAAGCATTGAACACACTGACGACACGCATTAAGTAGAATATAAAAGAGTCAATCAATTCCTGAATACTACACAATCACATGTCGAAATATTGTTCAATAACCTTTCATCAGGCAAGAGTGTCTACAAATATGCGCTCATATATACCTTAATATTAACTGTATGGCATGAGGCTTGAGTGTAATGTAAACTGTTGACATAATACTGACTAGTGGAATCTTTAATTCTATTCTAATATTATAAAGAGGTAATTTATTTGTAAGTTTGTATGTAGGGGTTAATCTTCGAAACTACTGATCTGATTCCGAAAGTTCTTTCGCTAACGGGAAGCTACATTATCCCCGATTGTCATAGGCTAGATTTAAAACGTTTCCGTGGGTTATTTTCCACACATAACGGTAGCAAAGGCGCGAGCAAAAGCTAGTTACTAATAAGGATATGAGAGAGGAGACTGACTCCCAAGAGACTTGAGTTGGTGCATGTTTGATGTTTATCAATAATTATATTATTATAGCTAGCCTGCGATCTTTCCCATCGGTCAATAATTATTTTACAGAAATTGCGATGACAGAAATCATTCCATCACCAACGAAGAAAATAACTATGAAAGGCTTTTTAAATTCATTATCCCTATAGATATGCAATTTGTCAAATTCAGATCCCAGGAGTGAAAGACCTAAACACATCAGCTGTTTATCATCCCACACAAGCCACAGTGTCAATTGGGGCCAATAGGTTACCATGGCGGCCATAGCCAATCTGTCACTACATAATCGAGTACCTGTCATCCATAACAAAACTTGGTTTCTCTATTCGTGGCTCCAATCAATGTTGACATAAGTAGCACCTAACTTGACTGATTGACTTGAATTTTGGCTGTAGTAATGGTGAAATTCTCATTGGTAAGCGAAGTGGTACCTGTGTCGATTGAATGCGCAATATTGATTGTTATATTTGTAATTAGCGATTGTCTTTCTTACACTCAATGACGAGGAAAGGATTCTTCAATAATATTTGTTTCTGACGTCTTTGTTTTAATTCAATCAGTAAAAAATAATCATATTCTTGTCATCGTCATTCTCCTGCCCTTATCTCAATTTATTTGGTGTTTGCGCAACATGGCTTCTTCTTCCAAACTTCTCTGTAGGTTGTCATCCAAGTAAATCGATTGCAAATGAATCAAGTTTATCTTCGTATTCTCATCATAAAGTTTACTCTACTATTTAAACATCAGTTTAACTCGTCTTGACATTTTGTATACCCAAGGCATCAACTAATGAGCATATTTAAACCACCACGAAAGCGTAACAGATCTTTTTGATACTCATGTTACAAGATTTGCTCCACTGCCATACCTATGTAGGACATGTGACTTGTTTATAATGTCTCTTCTTGGCCTAAATTACTATTTATTTTTAACCCTAGACACCTAACTTTCGTCGAATCGACTAATAAGCGATAGAAAATTCATTATATCTCTTTAACGCGCGTTTAATTAAAAATGAATTTTCTATCGCTTATACGTCGATTCGACGAAGGTTAGTTGTCTAGGGTTGATCCTGAGTACAATCTAGTATGATCAATTTCATATTATTATCTGATATCAAAACTGTAATTTTCCTGACAAAAAGCTTTTGAAATACGTCACATTTATTTCCTCATATTCAAGACCAAAAATGGCTACCTAATAGTATTTCCCGCACGAATATCTAGAAAACGTTTTATATTTAGGTCACTAATTCCCGAAACTGCTACACTCAATTGACGAATCAAAACACAACAGTTACCCATAGAATTCCCCATCCTGACTAGTCATCAAAGTAAATATAGTCTTCGCCCAATCCTTGGCGACAGTTTACAACGATCCATCTTCGAGATTGTATCCATCTATCCATCTTTTATGGACTATCTTCAACTTAAGCTCACCGTTCCTAAGAAATACTTGCCCAAAGAGCATTCTATCACGTCCCTCAGTCATAACCACTGCCCATTTAAATATGCCATTGACTGCTCAATTAAGATACTACAGTTATTTTATGGTAGTCCAGAAACGTGAGGTTGAACTATGTTGAGTATCTGTTTTAGAGATTATTTTTGCTATGATGTTTTGAAGTTGTATGTGTCTGGCTATCGTCTTCGATTACAGCTACGTTTATGTGGTTATGGTTTTTAATATTTGGCTTTATTTTGGCAGTTTAAGTGTTTGTATCTTTCAAAACTTTTTTATTGGTCCCAGGCGAAGTTTGTTTCTGGTGATTCTGATTAGGCAAATGTGTTTCTTTTTAAGTTTTTCTTTCTTTCTTGAGTCCAAGTTCAAACTAAAATACTGGTTCTTCCGTGCACTGAGCATATTCTCAAGGGGTTTTGTATTTCATAGAATAATTACATACATTTCCTATGAAGTTCTTGTACGTCATACAAAACCCAGTCGTTGCTAACTACAATACTTGGAGTCAGCTTATATTTTTTCATATCCTGTCTGATTTCAAACACCAAATCACACTGGTCAAATAAGGAAAGAACTGTCCGTTAATTGTTTGTTCCAATACTTTGTGTTTTTTTTCGTTTGAATCCGTTATTAGCACTTATTGAATCATTTTCTTTTTAAGTTTTATTATTGGTAGTTATTTTGTGGTTTTCAGTGTAGACGATTTATTGAAGGCAGTAGGTTTATTAGTGAGTAGCTTTTAGTTCATTGAAAGTTATTATGTAGTGCTTCATGTCACGTATTTCGTCTCTTTTTTAATTTGGTTTGTCGGTCAAACAAGTATGTATACCTACATTAGTATAATAATGATAAACACAGGTTTAAAGAAAACACTTATTTTTAAAATTGCTTCCAATTTAACTACTTTCAGTGATTACCTAATCATCGTGTCCTTTTTACGTAACCTTCAACGTATCATCATCCATTAATGAACTACTACCTTATGCCCGCGGCTTTTCCCGCATGGAGTTTGATAATAAACCCACGGGATCGCACTATCGGGATAAATAGTACCCTATGTGTTATTCCAGGGTTATAAACTATCTGTGTGTCAAATTTTGTCCAAAACCGTACCGTAGTTTTTGCGTGAAAGATTAACAAACGTCCATCCATCCATCCTCATAAATTTTTAACATTTATAATAGTATGTACTATGAGGCACGAGCAAGCACCTTAGTTTTTCCATTTTATCATACTTTGAAGTCCACTCATATTTTCCATCAACATTGATAGAACCACAAATTCGTCACCAGTCACCGCTGTCTGCGTTGCACAAAATTAACTACGGAAATGCTTCCCGGCCCCAGTCGTGACGTGTCCCCTCCCTAGCGATAGGGTTGAACGCTCTGCGGATATTACCTGAGTTGTGAGGTCTGATGTGGTCGAATGTCCGAATGGGAGAAAGGGTTTGTTTTTATTTTTAGATTGATCGTGGTTGGTTTTGCTTCTTTCTTGTCAACATTTTCAGCGTTTGGTTTTATTTGCCAAATATTGGGTATAGATTTCCTCTTATGTGCTTCGTTGTTCTAGTTGTTATGGTCGGGCAGTTTCTTTTGGGTTTTACTGTCAGGGATTTCATAGTAATAGCCCGGAGTCTGGATTTGCGTCCGATTGATGTCAATAGGCTCGCTCGAAATGGGACTGCCAAGTGTTGTTGTACTTTAGTAGGTACACCTCTGCTTAAGTCATTGGCGAATACAGACGCGACGTGTGTGTGTGTTTCCTCTTGTCGACACCAACATTTTTATTTCTCTTACTTGTATAACTTCTCTGATTCTACATTTAAACAAAACATTTTTTCGTTTTATCAACAAAACATTTTCTATTAGCTATCACAACTTATTTTGTTCAACATCAGCGAAGCCCTGTTGTTCTCCTCCCGGATCTGCGTGGAATGCCACGTTCTTGATATTTTGGTGCAGGCAACCCTCGTTTGGCGGCGGTGGCTAAATATAGCCCGCAGACGTACGCAGGCGCCGGCTATTGAGAACAGAGCGCACGAATTCCATATTTGGTTAATTGCGAACGACATATTTTAAGGGTGGGTAGGACAGGATGTTGGTGAACAAAAAAATATAGTTAAAGTAGTGTTGAATTGGATGCTGGCTGTCATTGACAATTCTTAAAAGGTTGTGCGAATGAAATTGCTATTGCTAGGTACAGAAAGGAATTTACTTATCGCGAATATAATAATTTAGGCTTTTTCCCAGCACTGACCAAATAGGCCTATCATTTTTTATAAGTCATTGGTTGAACACTTTAAACCTAGAGTACAGGCGGACTTAATGGCATAGGCATTTTCTACAGTCAACCTTTGTGTATTATTATGTCGACCCATTGAGCTTCTTGCTGTTTGTATTACCAATGTAAGATATGAATCCGTCAATTATTGAACATCCACGTGCTTTCAACACAACAAAGTTTTGTTCAAACAAAATTTACAATGACTTTTCTTTCCTACATAATATTTATGAATACATTCGCTTACGCGCTTTTTATTCAAACGCGAAAACATGGTTCTTTGGCTGAATTCTTCTCGTTAATTCGCGAAGCAATTGTAAACAGTATATTCAATTCATTTTCTGTGTTTTCGATTTCTTTTTAAATCGGATAAATCGTTGAGTTTGTAGCTTTTATTTCAAATCAATCTTCAATAACATTTCTTATACTCTTATTTTGCGCACACACTGGTGCACTATTATATTTCTTGTGACGGTGGCTAGTCTCAGCTGTAATTAGCTGCCATGATTGTACACGGTTAGGAAGACTATTACATTTAAAACAATTGACCATTAGTTTAATAGGTAGGTACTTAGCGCTTAGCGGACTACTGAAAAACCTATTACAGGTGCCATACCATCGTTTTCCTGAAAACGATTAAAAATAAACTATTTTTTTTTAAATTATCATCGTAATAAGTTAACGTTCTCACGATGTTTTTAATTATGTATGATTCACGGACACTTTACATTGTAGGAACTAGGACAGTAAAGTGTTTTAATACGCTTTGCTATCACGTGTTAGTGGACTACTGTTATTGATTGTTATAATATCTTCACAGTTTGATTGTTTGTTCGGTAGAAGTGCACTGCTATCATCATCCTCTGCTCTCATTTAAATTTCCATCATTTCCCATAAACAACGTAAAATTAAATTAACAGGTGAAACTTCACACTTAAAGTCGAGTGTCATTTATTTATTTATTTATTTATTGGCCTATCTACAATTGTCTATCTAATAATACAAGCAATATGATACAAGCATAGTGTACAATATGATGCGATAGACACAGCATGCAAAAAACTAAATTATAACAACAATAAAATTATAATGATAGTGCAGAAATAACACTTTTAACAACAGTGGGTAGTTTTAGAAATACAGTAAGTACAAAGATGACAAGAGAAAAAAGATAAAAAGTCGGTGTGGTGGTTAGCTTTGATGGACTTTGATGGTTCTTTTTTGGATGGTTCTTTGTCATAGTTTCTCTTAATAATTTAATTTTACTAGCTTTATAATTTCCTTGTTAACTCGCACACTTCCTCTTTAGTTAGATATTTAGGAATAACATAGTTAAACTATCTCCTGTTTTCAAACCAAATCTTGATAAAATGAAGTCTTAAAAATAACACATAAATCTCTCTTTCTCGTCATGGGATAACTAAAACTGTAAATCTCAGCTAGAAAATGTCATCTCATAATAAACGGCAAACCTAATAGGAAAGCTCAATTTAATTACTTTAATTTTCAAGCGAAATTGCCTCAGCCCTCAAACCATTTCATTTAGTCGTCATATCTCAGTTAACAGATGTCTGTTCCCCTAACCAGGGTTGCCAGGCAACAAAAGTTACGGTTACGAACGCTCGATACATTTTGTAAGAGGGAAAAACCAACTTACTGATAAAAAATAAAACAAAACAAAATTACGATAGTGTCCGCGAGGTCAGTTTTTTATCAGAACATTAAAAGTCATGTTGTCAATTTTATTTTTATTTGAATCTGTACATATTTGCAGTAATAGTGTAAACAGGTAGTTTGTATGATTAGGTTTAAAAGGTAGTGTCCGAAAATATTCATCGGAATTCAAAAATTTAATTATACATATATATACACACATCAAAAGTATCTAGGGATCAACATATATTTTTGCAATAACTTTTCTCCTGATTGATATTAATTAAAATTTTCTTTAAGGATTCATCAAATAAAGTGTTTTCGTTTGTCACAGTAACGATAAACCAAGTCACCTTTGCATTAATAAAGAAATTTGCCATTTTCCTAATAAAGGGATTTTTGACATTTGAACCACTAACATTAAAGTTCGAAAAAAAGACTGAAATAACAGTTTTCTTTAAAATTTTATTGGGTAACCTAAACAATTAATAATCCGTGTTTCTACCGCGAAAACTAACAACACAAATACATCGGTTTGGCATACTCAAAATGAGTTCATCCAAATCACGCTGTGGAATGGCCGCCCATGTTCGTTGCAACAACAAAAAAAGGTCTTCTTGCGACTGGATACCCTCCATATTCGGCAGAGCTCTTCTCTGTAGCATATCCCATGCATGCTCAATCGGGTTCAAGTCTGGCGACTGAGCAGGCCAGGGCAGGACATTGATGTTAGCTGCGGCGAGAGTCTGTCTTACAACTCTTGCGGTGTGCGGTCGTGCATTATCATGCATTAACTGAAATAAGGGACCGATTTGCACTTGTAGAGGAACGATGACGTCTGATACAATCGTCTCAGCATAAATTTGAGCGTTGAGGTTGCCTCGGCTCTGATCCAAATCAACTCAGTTCTTCCGCCGATCCAAATACCCGCCTATACCATGATGGTTCCACCACTATAAGGATGGACTTCCTGGCAGGATTTTAATCGCTGTTGGCGTCCAGGGGTTCTCCAGTGTCGTATACGTCTTGTATCCGGTCTCATACCAAAACGAGACTCATCAGAAAAGCACACGAAACGCCATTGCTCTTCTGCCCAATTTCTGTGTTCAAGAGCCCATTGATATCGAATCCTACGATTGTGCATTGCTATAGGTGGTACCCGTAGCGGTCTTCGGGAATGAAGGTTCACTTCATGCAAGCGGTTTCTGACTGTTTGGTCGCTAATTAAGTTCCCTGAAGAGTGATGAAGCCTCACGGCTAACATCATGGCGGTTATTGTTGGAGCTCTTCGAGTTAAGATTTGAATGTATCGGTCTTGTCTCCGTGTGGTGCAGCGATACCGTCCTCCATGGCGCTCAGCCACGGTACCAGTGCTTCGGTAACGTGTCCAAAGTCGACTGATAACACTCTGACTTGTATTCAGAGCTAAAGCCACAGTACGTTGCCGGGAACCAGCTTCTATCATTCCCACGGCTCTGAGCATTTCTTCCCTGCTTAAATGACGTCGCCGCTCCATAATAACGTTGGTTTTAATCAGTAGTAGGGAAACAGTAGCACTAATAATGTCTTCAATGCGTTGTATGTTTTTATAGGGAAAACATTGACAGCTTATTTTCATCTTTTACTCGAATTTGATTGAGAGTTCCTGATTCAAATTATGAAATGCACCAAAAAGGATCCATATAAATTTATAAAATCATAAATTTATTACAAAGCCACATCTCAATCTCAAGAAATCCGTATAAAAATGCTTGATCCCTAGACACTTTTGATGTGTGTAGTTACACTGTAACCGCGTCCCATAGGATTTTTTTCTTAAAATTGGACGAAGTCCCGGGCAAAACCTAGTACATTATATTTTTTGTATATTCATTTATCAAAGCATTGAACCCTCCAATTTATTTAATCAATTTTGGATCGCCTAGCAGCCCTAACCCACTCCATTGCTCCCTCCCTGTCTGCCCCCTAAATGCAGTTGCTGCCTTTTTAGTCTCCCCCTCCTCCCCTCGTCTGCCTAGGGCTACAAGGGGGATACATTTACAACGTAAAGTGGTTAGGGTGAAAAAAAAAAAGATTTTTAATTTACCTTAGACGTGTTCTCAGTCGAGTTGAAATCGAGTCCTTTAGATTAAAATGATGATGGTTTGTTGATTAAGGAAAGGGATATTGTTGTTTGTGTTTGAGCCTGTTTTATTACCTCTTTTATTGTATACTTTGCCAGGCTGCAAGAGAAGCAGTGCAGTTGAATAGGTGTTTAATTATGGTGCAGTCCACGAAAGTACTTTTCCGTTTTGCACTTATCAGTAGATACGACTGGTTTCATAAATTCACTGAAAACTTAGACTATTGTTCCTAACGTAATGAGAAAGTGTGGGTTTATTTACTTTTTGTCACTGCTAAACGGATCCTGGCACACAGGTAGACCGTGACCTGGGTTTAGAGATAGGATATCCCGGTAGAACGTTCCCATGAGATATATTTACGGTCGTCACGCGGATGAAGTCAAAGACAAAGCTAGTGTGTTATGTGTTATCAAGTTATCTATTCTCAATAATAATATCAATGTGTAATTTTAGATATAAATTGTCCTAATAACAAAAATAATTCGCACAGTACACTTCCCACTCGCACGTGCCTACTCCACATTAGCCAATCACACGGCTCCTACCGGAAGAGCGGAGGCCGCATCCTCGCGACACTTCCGCCTGCGCCCGCGCAACTAGGCAAGAGATATGAATCAGGCGTTAGTTGAAACTTTAACTTAAGTAGTTGATGAATGAGTCGATAGAAGGTTTTAGTTCGAAGATCGAATGTAGTTTTCGCGAATTGTCAATATTGAAGGGGAATAAGTTGTATTCAAGATATTTTATGCTGAATTGCAGAGAGTATTATTATAGGTTTTAGGGCGGGATTCGTACACAACAGACACACAAAAGTCGGTAAAAACTCGCGTATATTAAAATTACAAAATTTCACAGTACATACAACACTAGCATTAGGTATACATTTTTGGCGGGAACGCCTGAGCGTTAAGTACGCGCCCGCTCGCGAGTGTGTTTATGACGCTACTCGTCATGCGGCACACGGTGACCGTTGGCCGACACGCGCGCGGACAACATTGTTGTTCGCGCGCTTTATGCAAGTGCGACAGGGATAGCATGAAGTGTAGCGATGCGGACGGCGCGCGATGATGCCATTCGCTTCGCGCGATATTCAAAACTTAAATAATTATAAACTTACTGCTAAGATACAAAAAATCAAAGGAATTGCCTACATTCCACCCCCTTGTTCCTGAACACACTCGTCAGTAGGCAACACAACTATTTTTACAACGGGTCGCTTCATCAAGCCCCTACAGGTTCTTACAGTAACTACTCTAATTTGGCCATCACGGCCTGGGTGGACTGCGCTAATTACGCCCCTAGGCCATGCATTACGAGGCTGATGCTCTTCTAAAATAAGAACCATGTCTCCCACTTTTACGGGTGGCACTTCGTGCAACCACTTCTGACGCTTTTGGAGGGTTGGAACATACTCCTTGAGCCACCGTCTCCAAAACATGTCTGCCAGAGCTTGGGCTTTCACCCATGCCTTTCTACTTGTTAAGTCCGATGCATCAAAGATACCTAGCGTGGTTGCACCGGTAGCTGTACCTATCAATAAATGGTTTAGGGTAAGAGCGATGGGTCCATCGGGGTCCATACCTACAAAGGTTAATGGCCTACTGTTTAGGGTCATTTCCACCTCAGCCATCAATGTAATTAATAACTCCTCTTTAGGCGCACGCGCCGACAAAATAACTTTAAGTGCGGTCTTTACTGAGCGGACGAGCCGCTCCCAGCACCCACCCATGTGCGGGGCCGCGGGGGGATTAAATTGCCAAGAAATGCCCTTGGTAACCAAGAAATCCATAGTTTGGTCGCTTTCCATTGCCTGAATGGCAGCTTTCAGTTCTGCGTCAGCACCGACAAAGTTCGTGCCTCTATCGCTGAACATGATAGAGGGTTGTCCACGGCGAGCTATTAAGCGTCGGATCGCCATTATGGCCGAGTCAGCTGATAACGAAGCCGCGAGCTCGATATGCACACCACGAGTGACAAGACATGTAAAAATTACACCCCACCTTTTTTCACGGCGCCTTCCTATTGAAACTTCCATTGGCCCAAAATAATCTACCCCACAATGTACAAAAGCTCTTCTAGTATTAACGAGTCTAGCGGCTGGTAGATCACCCATCTTGGGGAACGAAGGACGAGCGCAACGGACAAGACAAGCCTGACACTTAGATACGGCGGATTTTACTGTACGTCTCAACTGAGTAATCCAATATTTTTCTCTTATACTGTTGATCACAGTTTCAGTATTGGCGTGGTGAGCGCGCTTATGATATTCAAGTGCAATAAGACGCGCAGTATAGCTGTGCCCATCTAAAATAACGGGATACTTCTCGTCAAACATTAATTCCGGTGCAGCACTCAGGCGTCCTCTGACTCGAAGCAACCCATCACCTTCATACAAAAAAGGATCTAAATCGCGAATTTTACTTTTCGCAGGCAATGCACTTTTCGTCTTTAATAGTGCCAACTCCTTAGGAAAAGTCTCGACTTGACATTGTTTCAACAAAAGAATCTCAGCCTCACGGACGTTGCCAACTGTTAACGTCTCAACCTGGTTCTTGCGACACATACCTAAAAAAGCAAGAACTCGACCTGCAGTTCTAACAGCCCGTGTCCAACTGGTAAACCTATCGACATTAAATAGCGGAACATATTGCTTTACAAGGTGAACCTTCTCAAGGCGTTCCAAATCCGTATCAACAGCATCGTCGTACTCATTGACCGGCCACTGGTCTTTATCCTGGTATAAAAAAGTTGGACCTGTAAACCACAATTTACAATTTGTAGGCCAGTACAGTTTCGTGGCTTCATCAGCGGGATTTTCTGCTGACGGCACCCAACGCCACTCACTTGGGTTGGACTTCCGGTCTATTTCTGCCAATCGATGTGAAACGAACTTCTGAAAATCACGAGGATCCGAATGCACCCATTTTAAGACGGTTTTTGAATCAGACCACAAGTACTTGCGTGTTATTGTCAAGCCCTGCTCTTTAACGACGGTACAAGCTAACCTACATGCCAACACAGCTGCCTGCAGTTCAAGACGGGGCACGGATATTACCTTCAGGGGGGCGACACGAGCCTTGCCAATAACAAGTGAGACGGTTACTTGGCCAAAGTCATCCCTACCTACAAGATATGCTACTGCAGCATAGGCTGATTCACTGGCATCACCAAAAACGTGTAATTCGACAACAGAAGTGCCAAGCTTGTACCACCGTGGCACACGTACGTTATCTAATTGTTTGATATCATGCAGCCACTTTTCCCATTCCTTAAACTCGTCCTCCTTAAGTTGATCGTCCCATCCTATACCAGATTTCCATATTTTCTGCAACAAAATTTTTGACTTTATCGTGTAAGGATAAAGTAAGCCTAATGGGTCAAAAATACTCATAATAAATCTCAGGAACTGCCGTTTGGTAGGAATAACTTTGCCCTCAACTACATCTGGTGTAACCTTTTTGAACGATAAGTCAAAGGCTAATTCATCTGACTCTGGCACCCATATCATTCCTAAAGTTCGTTCACCATTAAACGGAGACTTATCAAAATTTATAGTACCTGGCACGACAGCTGGTAATTCTTTTCGAAGCTCTGCAGAATTGGTCACCCACCCCCTGATAGAGAATCCACCAGCGGAGTGTATCATGGAGACATCTTTGATCAGC
This sequence comes from Standfussiana lucernea, assembly GCA_964057025.1. Lineage (NCBI taxonomy): Eukaryota > Metazoa > Arthropoda > Insecta > Lepidoptera > Noctuidae > Standfussiana > Standfussiana lucernea. Next base: position 11,807,019 of record OZ059810.1, read on the forward strand.
TGACGAGCACTATCTATTGAATCAACACTGTCTAGGTAATCATCCATGTAGTGGTTTTCGTGGATGGCTTTGACGGCCTCAGGATGTGAATCTCGGAACTCACTAGCATTTTTATTCAAAATATGAATGGCTGAGGCAGGCGACGACTTAGCACCGAAGATCATCGAGTCCATTACATATGTATCAGGATCGCGCCCTCTGTCCCGGCCTCTCCACAAAAAGAGCTGCGCGCCCTTATCTTCCGTCCGAATTTTAATTCGCAAAAACATATCAGCTATGTCCGCTGTATAAGCAATTGGGCCAGATCGGAACTTGAACAGAACACCTAATAATGAGTTTAACAAGTCAGGCCCTGTTAATAAATAATCATTCAAACATGCACCTTTATATTTGGCCGCGGCATCATAGACTAATCTAAGTTTATTTGGTTTATTCGGGTTAATGACCCCAAAATGCGGCAGGTGCCATACCGGGTTAACACTGAGTGGATTAACCAATCGCCTAGCATAATTCTCAGAAATTAACCTTTCAATTTGACGCGAATGCGATTCAGCATAGTCGGGATTTTTATCCATCTTACTCTCTATCCCGCGTAGACGCTTCACAGCGTAATCGTAATTATCAGGTAAGTGTACCGCGTCACGTGACCATAGTAAGCCTACCTCCCAGCCCCCGTCAACACGGCGGCTAGTGCTATCTAGAATCTTACAAGCGCGTTCAGTCTCGACATTTTTACGTGACAATTCTGCGATACCGATTGACTCGAGCAAAAATTGTTGTTTCACAAGTTCACTTAAATCATCTAAATTATCATTAACGACATTAACCGATTCATGACCAGACTTATCATAAATACCTACAGGTCCATGAACAACCCACCCTAACTTCGTAAGTGACGCTACGGGTTGCCCGGATTTACCTTGTCGTATCTCCTGGTTTACTATTAACTGCCAATTGTCTTGCCCGATTAATAGCAATGGTTTAGCGCACGACATCTCACCACAATCTAGGTCACGTAGATGTTTATATGTATCTATAACTCTGGCGGAAATACTTTGGGTCGGTAAGTCTAAGTTTTCAATCGTGCGTAACGATACATCATGACACAGGCCGTTAGGTCCACGAATTAGCGCAGTCACCCTACACGAATTCTTATCGATAATAACATGACCGCCAGCACTTACAATTTTTAACGGGGATGATGGTCCACTTAACTTACAAATACTTGAATCGATCAACGACACAGTGGCACCATCATCAAGCAATGCGTAACAACTATATTTTACATGGTTCACAATAATACTAACAGGAACAATTTTTAACAACGTTTTAGTGTTTGTACATCGCTCACCCACACTCGTTACCGACTCAGCGTCCGACGGCGACTGTAGGTGGGGCGCAGCCGTCTGCTCCGCGGCACCCGCGGGTGGGGCTGCGGCGCCGGCGGCGCTCGAGCCGCTCGACTTCTCGTAGTGGAGAAGTGTGTGATGCGGAGAACGGCACTTATCACATCGTTTTGCGCGACAACGATAACGAGAATGGGTTTGCACTAAACATTTAAAACATAACTTATTTACCTTCACATAGTCCCACTTATCTCGTTCACTCTTATTTATAAACATCTCGCACTCGGGTAACCGGTGACCCGCACTACTACACAACACGCACACACTCGATTGCGACGACGTACTTCGCGATGCACTCGATAACGCAGCTTCCTCGCTGGTGATGTGAACCCGGTGAATATGTTCGCGTTGTTGTCGACGCGTGGAGTCGGCGCGCCCGCGCCCCGCGCGCGAACTGCTATCAGCGACGGCAGAGCTCGCGGGGTAAGCAGGAGCGGTGGTCCGGTTGCGATGACTGTTACTATTTTGCTCGGTGCTTATGTTCAGTGGTAGATAAAAAGCTGACGCTCGTGACAAATAACTCAGAAACTCGAGTAGTATATTTATGTTCGGCGAAACACGAAGATCTTCGTTGCTATTGATGTTTTTTTTCATAACAAACTCGCCGTACTGCGCTTTTTGATAGTGGGTTAATTTGCTTAGGATTTCATGAGTTAATTGTGGGTTGTTGATATAACCCTCGGCTCTTATGTTTTTTAACAAGTAAACACAATTTCGAACGACGCACGTCATATTTCGAAGCTCGACGCCACTGTCGGACACCCTCGGTAGACTTCGTATCTTATTTACAGCAGTTTCCAGAAGTAGATTTGGATGTCCGAATTCTTCCTCGAGGGCGTCTATAACGTCTATTGGGTCGGACCCGGTACTCAGCAGACCTTCGACGGCACACTTTGCCGCGCCACGGAGCGATGCTTGTAGTCGCACGGCGTTTTCATACGAGCTATACTTGGACGCGGTGGCTTCGTAGGTGCGTCGGTACGCCAACCAGTCAACTGGGCTGCCATCAAATATGGGAAGATCATAATTCTGTCTTGGCCGTTTAGTCATGCTCGTAATAATAACGTCGGCTAGATGCATGATGTCGGAAGCTGCGACGGCGCCGGCGGTGTTGGTGGCCCCGGACGGAGCGACAGGCGCATATTTCGTAGCGGGCGGGGAGGAAGCCGCCGCGGGCGCGAACGACGCGTGGACGCCGACCGCGGTGTACGGCGCATGCGCGAGCCCGCGCGCGCGCTCTCGAGTTAGGCCTTCGGTCGAGCACGCGCCGGCCGGCGCGGGAGGCGCTGGCGGTAAATCCAGGTGCTCGCATGGGACTTGACTAGAGCTTATCCACTCATCTACGTTATTAGGACCACTGCAAACACTCGGAGCGTGATGTTCTGCTTCTTCGTCTTCGATCTCAGCGATGTCTAATGCTAGTTTTTTTCTTATTAGTTGTTCTTTTAACTTGACGAGTTCTTCCTCGGCTTTGTACTCGGCACGGAGGCGCAGCGCTTCGCGGCTCATGCGGCTTGATCGCGACCCGGTCGACGCGCACGTGGCAACAACCTCACTACGCGGGATCGTAGTGACACACGTGGTATCCGCTCCAGGTCGTAGCTCAGCCTCAGCGTGGGCTTTGCTCCGTGTGACAACACCAGCAACGCGGCTATCCATTGTGATCCGGCTCGAAGGACCAATTTATAGGTTTTAGGGCGGGATTCGTACACAACAGACACACAAAAGTCGGTAAAAACTCGCGTATATTAAAATTACAAAATTTCACAGTACATACAACACTAGCATTAGGTATACATTTTTGGCGGGAACGCCTGAGCGTTAAGTACGCGCCCGCTCGCGAGTGTGTTTATGACGCTACTCGTCATGCGGCACACGGTGACCGTTGGCCGACACGCGCGCGGACAACATTGTTGTTCGCGCGCTTTATGCAAGTGCGACAGGGATAGCATGAAGTGTAGCGATGCGGACGGCGCGCGATGATGCCATTCGCTTCGCGCGATATTCAAAACTTAAATAATTATAAACTTACTGCTAAGATACAAAAAATCAAAGGAATTGCCTACAATTATGCTTGAATATTTAAAACAAAATACAAGTAGTACCTTTCGTAAATAATTCGATGATAACGAATGAAAAATCTTATTTAACATTTTGTATCATACTCAACTTAATACTTGTTTGAAATCACGATTTACAGATAGGAATTAACGTCTGCTTCTTTAAAGCCAATAAAATACTGTTTTATTAAGAATTCTCGCTATATCTTACAATTCACACCACAAACACCTTCAACAGCACTACACCAATGACATTGAGTTGTCTCCTCACTCAATATCGGCTGATGATGATGTATCGATTCAGCCAGCGGCTAGCAATAGCCTCTGTACATTCATGAGATTAAAGGATAAATACATAAATAATGGACTCTTTGTTCCTAGCTTAGAAATATGTATTGCAAAACGGAAGTGTAGACTAATGTACGAATCGTGAGCGAATTATTTGCAATGCTTTATTTAAATAAGATATTTTTTTATCCTATCAATTTAAAAACCGTCTGAAAATTACGTCTGATCAACACTTGTTTTATTCGTAAATCTTGTAACTTAATAAGAGTTGACTTAAGAGATGCAATTAATTTAACCATATTGGTTTATTAATAAACGATGTTTAAAATTAAGGGACGTGTAAACGTCAAAAATGTTGCTAATAGTAAGTTAAGCAGACGTAAACATAACTATAAGTACCGTTTATAAATAAATCCAGTATTGGGACTCCCGGGGGTCATGCGTCTCTTTGTGAATGAAATGTCTCACATTTACATACCGTTATATTATAATAACTTATCAGTTTACAAATTGGCGTAAACAAGTTATGAATTAAATTAGATTTCACAGTCCGTGTGCCATTAATAACATTATCATAAACATCACTAATCCAGATTTACGAAAACGACTCCTCAAATCCCATATTGCAATAACTGCCATGTTTTACAAATCACTACAAGACAGTTATACTTAAGGCAATTTATTACACAAAGGAATGCTAAAGAACGTCGTCCAAATATATTTGACTACCAACAAGGAACATTACGGAAGTAAGAAACCTTCGGTATCTGTCCAAAGTTCTTTGACACCTAAGCATAAATTCGTTGCACGTATCTTGTTTGAATAAGGAAGAAGGAAAGTGTTCTACGAGACCAAAATCTTGCGGAATACTTGTAGCACTTTTTGACGGAAAATCCTATGTGAATTTTACTGATTTTTCCCTTATTTTAATTAATGTGGAAACCGAATTGCTTTATTCGGTTTTTGTAGTTTGTGATTTAGGCTTAACATTTAGGAGTAAAACTAGGCGAAAAACTGCCTTAAGGAAAGCATACACAAAATATTCTACCATTCTAGATAGATCTATTTTTTTGCGGGTAAAATTGTGTCGTTTCCCTAAACAAAAAACAATGACATCGATATCTCTTCAAATAGTCCATCAAACAATGTAGTTACGTAACCATTGTTTAATAATAATTTATAAAAAGCGGCTTATATTGATAAACCACTCTAATAGTTTCAAAACAAAGCACATTGTTGACTAAACTATCTTTGACTATGACAAGTACGATAATACTTTTTTATAATTACACAATCTGAACGAAATTGGCGACAATCTATTAATAATTATGAGACAATAATTTAACACCTCGTCTTTGCCAAGAACATCACTATAATTGATACCATTATTCATATTTAAGCTGGAGGTGTTCCAAGAAACGACCAAGTTTAGTGTCAAAACAGTGTACCAAACAGTGACGTGAAATGTTACAAGTGTGAGTAAAAATAACAGTTATAAAGAACTGTTACTTTATAGTGGATGCGTAATACATGGTCGGACAGATGATGTGGTTTAAAAGAGAGCCGAAAACGGCTGTGGACAAAGAAAATGGAGTCGTAGGAAAACTGAGGAGGAAGAAGCCAGTGATTCTGAAGACGACGAGAGAATCCAGTGAAAGAGAAACCTCAACAGAAAGTGATAAGGAAAGGAGAAGGTATTCCGACATACTAGACGTTGTATCTATAGGTATGTATACAACTGCATCTCTCATCGATGATATAAAAGAATTTCTTGCCATTTTTCATTTTGAAACGCGTTGAAAAGTTACAGACGTCTGGTATGTGGAACAGGTTTTTTTTTTCATGTAACAGGAGTAATCTTGCTAAAAATAAATGTTTAACAATGACGTGATTGAGAGTGCACTCGAAAACAGTCTCATTGTTTGTAATGTTCTATATGAGAATATATAAAAATCGCTTGTCTGATCTGAGCCGTCAGTCTGGACGAACAATGAAGTGTAATCATAATAAATCATCAGCTGAAGGCAAATTTATTGGTGAGGTATCTTTTTCACATAACACATCCGTGGAATTATAGGGTTGCTTTGAATTTGTAGAGAAACAACTGGAAATAGTGAAATACAAAGGTTTCTCTGCGATGAAAAATACAGTTAAAATTAAAAAAATAAAACTAGCCTAATTAATGACGTAATGGATAACGATAGCTAAATATAACAAAAAAATAATAATGACCGTATATAGTTAGTTTATTTATTTGGCATGTTCAAATTTTAATTATTAATTTATTCGTTTTATCCTCTCATTGGAACGCCACACATAACAATTACACCAATGGAGCAAAAGAATAACTAAACAGATTCTGATTTGACAGTCGTTACCATTACAGGTAGTCAGTGGCCATAAAGTCTGACAACCTGCATCTTACAGAGGGTACCAGTTTTACCCAGAACTGAAATGGCACCCTATTTCCAAAATCACTCGCTATATCTGAAAGCTTCGCGGATACCCTTAGCTCATCATTAGTGTAAAAGGTACTATTAGTGTCACATTCGCACGCGATCACTATTTAGTGTAGGCCTACTGGCCTCCTTTCGGTGTAACGGCCTATTTAACTATTGAGCCCTCGTTAAATTATAATTTTACAACTCTATTCGTGTTGTACAATAATTTAATTAAGTGTGACTTGTATTTAGGGCTACGATTAGGAAAGAAACGGGCTGAATAAAAAAAAGGCGAGCAATTGTAAAAATTGTCCTTGAAAAAAATCTGAAAATTGAAAATTACACACACATTTTACTTTTTAATCTTAATTCTATCGGTAGTCATTTATTTACACATTTTTATTAGAAAAAAATCCATTTCGAAAAGTCCGGACATAGGACAAGGCCATATCAAATCATGATGGAGACCCAAAAAGCCGGACAAATGCGTACGGATGATTTTATATCGGGATGTCCGCAACTCCATTCGTAGTTCGTATGATGATAACCCTACTTGTATTGAAATTAGGTCGAACATAAAAATGAGAATGCTTTTAATTCTATTACGAGGGACACAAGAATAGTTTTTACTGAGTGATTTTATTTGTCAATGTTTTCCTGTTGTTCTATTTGTGTGACACTATTAGCTGGAATCGTAAAAACTTCATTACGGTTTTAAAAGCTGTTACAATTTCATTAGGACACCTCACTCATAATTTAAATGGTATCTTCAAATGCTATCCGTATGTCTCCAAATATTTAAATCTCTCACGGCGAATTTCCAATAGTAAAGTAAAAAAAACTAAAAACCTAGTGATTTCATACACCAAATAAGCAAGTAGCATCCATGTTTTGACTAGCATAAAAACAGACCAAAACAAATAAAGTTCACGAAGACGACCAGACGGTGAACAACCGTCCCTGGTGACGTCACCCCCCCCCCCTTTCCCCACTTCCCACTCACCTGAGACAGAAGGAAAACGTAAAGAACTTGTTAATAATTTAGTATGAATCCGAGGCATGCAACCTCGGTTTGTCGAGGGTCGAATAAATTCCGGGAAACGACTTGTTTGCCTTTAAATTTTTTGATTGTGCTAATCGGTTTTAATGATCAAAATCTTTAATTAATTGCATTAAATTAATGATTTGCTCTCGTAATTGCCAACAGTTTGGTCAATATTGGCGTTTAAAGTACAATCAAAAGCTAAAATAAATCGAACTGAAACGATTTGCTCTCCCGTTTAAAAAAAAATTACTTGCTTTTTGGTTCCTTTCTTCTCACTGAATTCTTTTAAAGATTTTATTTTTAAATCATATCGGTAAAACGTTGGCTCTATATCCTATTCTAAATTGCTTCTGTCCATTACTCAATATTCAAGGCTAGCAATCAGGTTAAAATTAAAAATAAACACAACAGATTGCGCCACTCCGTCCCAGCTATAATCTAACGTTAGACACATATTTACGGTTTATGCAAGATTACTGTTAAGATTTACTCCATCGTAAATGCCAGTCTTAAGATACACCGTTATCTGGATTAAGTAACACTGATAACGTTTCTTGTTTAGATTAAGTAATGGTTTAATTCGTTTAGTTTACTTGTTGAAATAAAACGAAAATCGTTTTGAAGAAACTATAAAACTCAGTGCTGCCTCTAAAATATTTTATACTTGAAAAATTCCTTTTTATGGCAGTGTGAAATTTAACACATAAAAATCAATAAAAATAGTACTTCTAAATAAGATTCACCAAACGATAATAATTTTCTTCAGTAGCAAACTTTCCATGTTACTGCAAAATCTACTGCAAGCGTTAAACAAAACATTTACGAAAATCCGAATGTGACGTAAACCGAAGATCATAACAATCCGAGAGCGGAACCCAACCTTTCGCAACACTTGACGAACATAAGATAACAACATAATGAGTTTGTTACGTGTGTCTAATTTCTTCTAACACCGGAATTATGCAATAGAAAGTGTACATCCCTGCTTAACGTCAAAACAGCAAAAGTTAGGCCGCATTGTATGCTAATAATAATTAAACGTATCTTCCTTAAGACGTGCTCAGCCGTCTTCGTATGACTCACCACAATCTTGACATTGTCTCGATCGGAAAACGACATTTTTTGCCCTCCAATCAGGTCATTGTTTCACTTCTTATACCACACAGACGTCTATAGCGATATTAATGGTGATTGTGAAATGATTGCCGTTAAATTTAGCAATTACTATACAAAAGTAACGAACGTTTCTGTAATAAATGGCAAGGAATTCGCGTTAAGACAGTACGTACCTCATGACGTGATGTAATTTTAACAGAGAGACGAGATGAGAGCGACGAGTCGTTGTACGAGTCTGCGGACGGGCACAGCGACGCCATCTCGGCGAGCGATGATACTCTGCCCAGGCTTGGCAAGACACCCACCATCAGCAAGGAATCTCTCAAAGTAGCTGTCACAGACGAAGAAGTGGACTTTGTCAAAACAAAGAAAACACATAGAAAAACAATGTCCTTATCAAACCCTCTAGAAATTGTCAGAAACCTAGGAGACGAATGGTTTGAGTCAGCAAAGAGGGAGTTAGAAAAAAACAATGACAAGAAAAAATCCAGAGAAAGCCTTTGGAGCGAAGAAGATCGGGATTCCATTCATGGGTCGACGATGAAACTCGACCAATCACGAAAGAATAGCAAAAAAGAAGACAAAAATCAGGCTAACCTTAGAAAAACTAGCACAATTGATGCTCCCAAAACTAGAAAAACTAGCAAAGGATCATCAGTTAGTGCACTTAACTTCCTTAGAAGGAAAAAGACGCCGACGTCTACAAAACCAGTAGAATCAGTCGCAGAAGATGAAAAAGGCATCAGCATAGAAGAGATTATGAACTACACCAAATTGTTCTTAGAATGTGAGAAACGTTTTTCTGCCATCTCAGAATGCAGACCAATGAGGCCAGTTGAAACTGACTCGGAGGACGAGCCTCCTACACCAAAACAGTTGGCCGATCACAGGAGAAGGTTGAGCAGACAAACGTCAAGAAGTAAAAGTAAAGCAAGAGGGAAGAGTCAATCTCTAAAGGTTAACACATTAAGGAAATCTCACAGTGGAACCTTGAAGAAAGGAAAAAAGAAGAGTGTAAAAGCTCCATCATCAGGAGGAAGAAGTCGACAAGCCAGTATAGTAGAACAGACTCCCATCGCAAAGAAGAAGCATACAGAATCTACAAAGGCAAACTCTTGGCTGTTCAGTGGATCTAAAGGTGAGTCAATTCATATTTTCATGCGTTTTAAACTTGAAGCTTTTATAAAATATAGTTAAAGAGATCAAGGCAGTAATAATTTCACAAATAAAGCTTATATAGAAATTATGCTAAGGACAGAAATTGTTCGTCTATTTTGTTAGACATTTGCGTGTAATATTATGATTTGCATATCTCTAAAAGTAATTGCCATATGTCACGGTGTCCAAAATTATCGCCTGGGTCATGTAATTATCTTCTCTAATTTACGAGCTAGGTCATTTCGATATCATTCTACATTATTGTTTAATAGCATTAACAAAATGGTTTTCACGATCATCATTTTTGGTTATCAACTAAATTCATATGGTATTGTCCTAGTACATTATATTTCGTTATATCGTTCATTAATTTTATTACATTATCTTTCGTCTTCAAAGTTGCTTCGAATAACAAAGTTTCTGTATCAGTCCAAGCGTTCCTCAGTAACTATAATCAATGTATAGGTAGTAACAGTAAGTGTAGTTATCTTAGTAAGTTGATAAGGCATGACCTTACTGCGTCTTGCTACGTTCAATATTACGGGCCCACCATCAGTACCAGCAGTATTATTTTAATCTAACTTTACTTGTGGACAAGAGATGGAGTCACATGGTCTTTTTTCACATATACATTCTTCTATAAGAACTGATAGTACTGGCCCTATTCATTGGCTTCTGCCTAGTCCTGCTAGTTAGATCATCGCTCTTTTGTTTAGCGGTTCATAATGCCCTGTTTAGTTACTTTTGTTATTGTAGCACGATGTTTTGCCAGGATGCTATGGCTATAAACACATCTCTGAAAGACACGTCGATCGATTGTTTGCCTTTATTGATTTTATCCTTCAGTATTTTTGTTATTGTTTGTCGTTTTGCTGATCTAGTGGTCGTTAACGCTAATGCTGATGAAGTCTTGTTTGATTCCCAAGTGGGGGGATCAGCGTTATTGAGATTTTCCATCACGAAATTTGCAGTATCATCCTGGAGTCTGGATTTGATCTCTATTGATGAAAATAGCCTTTGTCCTATTCCATGGGACTCAAACCTTAGTGGCGAAATCATGCTGACTTTTCGGGGAAAATACAAGCTTATTGTTATTTTATTGTACGTTGTATAGTCGTTCAGAATTCAAGACTGACTTTGGCTAGTATCGTTCTAAATGGAGAACACACCTGTTATCCGTCATAAATGCTCTCTTTTATGTTTTCTTAAATATTCGGTTTCTCTGAATTAGCAGTCGGAGTGCGGGACTTACATGCTTCTGAGAATCAATTGTTCGGTGTCTCCGGACATTCTTGTAATATGTTATCATCACTATTGATACTGTGAATATGATTTAATGCATCGGTTTTTCCTTTTGATATTTTTACTGCATCATCAATTAGTTTTACTTTTACCTACACTTTGTATAATTATGCATTGTTGTGATCTTTTACGGTGTAAACAGAGACAATAATTACTGCTGTTCTTATTATATTTTTGTCTTTTTGAGGTCAATGTGTGATCCCTTGATAAAAATAAACATATAGGTTATTTATAAAGGTTTTTTACTTTATTTTACTGTATACGAGGTCAATCGAAATCATGATACAATCTTTCATCTATATTTGGCTACTACATTTTCCTGCTATAATCAGCAGCTGATTCACATTGTTTCTCTTCCATTTTCACTTCAGTTTTAAAATAACTGCACGCCAATATATTACTAGAAACATTTGCGATTTATATCCGCTGCTTGTTTTCGTGACCCGTTTCGCTAAAGTCTCTAAACAATGATTTGTTACATGTGAATTATCCCATTTAAAAGTAATATTTTGTTTTTGATGTTTTTATTTGTTAGACAAAGTGCTTGGTGGTGCTTAAATCACTCGACTGAGAAGACACATGGAGTTTTTTACCGAGTGATAGATATATCTTGCTGTTATTTACCTTTATTTGAATTTCAAGAAAATTATTGAACTGAGAAAAGTTCAATTGTAAATTGCACGGACATGCAAGTGCTGAAAAATAATAATTACATTCCGAAAGTGACATTTAATCGAGCGATTTTTGTATTGGCATCCCTCTCAAGTTTCAAAATGCGTATTGATATCACTCGTTTTTATTTAGAAGCGATACATTTTTATTGTGATTATTTATCTGGTGTTCAACTGCCAAGTAAGTACAACGGTACAGTGAATAATGAAATAAACGTTTAATTTGGAACCTAGCTTATGTCGAAGAAAATATACTACTTTTTGCCATAGACACGTCCATCTGTTTAATCAGCACAACAATTCTGATGCTGTTTCTCTGCAACTTCTATTTAAAACTAATCTTTGATAGATGACGCCCTTGATATTTCGCCCAAACAAATATTTGCTCAACAAAAACTATGTCACGGAATGGATCAATCGGAACCAGTTTACAATAACAGCTCAATAGCTCATTGAGCATTATTATCTGCACCACCTTCCATAGCTCGCATTCCTGAGCTGTCCATGACCTGTCATAGCGGACTAATCGACGATTATGCCGCAGACACCGAATAGTACAGAAGGCCAGTTTCATACAGCGAAGTCATGCCCAAGCAAACGTACGTACTGGTCTAATCATTCCCATCGAATGACTATTGCTGGATATAAGCGTTTCCCTAGCATCGCCACATCAATCTATCCTCCGCTTTTTACATCCAGCTGATTTCTGCGACCTTTACCAAATCATCAGTGTACTTTTTTGGTTGACCTTGTGCGCGCTCTCAGTCTATCACATCTGAACACCTGACTCAAGTGCGCTTGCACTCGCTGTACATGGAGCGTGTCTATGTGTGCGTTCGTTTTCGCTCGTCGTTTGAAGCTGAGCTTCTGTACTTCGTCTCTCTATTCCGTACCTCAGTCTATCGCGGTCAATCGGCCGGCGCTTATTGATAACTCGGCCGTCTTGACAGTATGTCTACTTGCAGTCAGTCAGTCCTCGTTTAAAACGAAGTGGGTGACACGAATCTAGTAGGCTGTGGATTTATGTTCGGTATTGGATTTGAAAGGGATTTATGGTGGAGCTGAATCGATTGATTCGAAACTAAAAACAGTGTTTCTACTATATCTTTGCTTTAGATTTCTTCGATGTTTAGGATTATGTCTTAATTGCTGTTTGGAACTGGGATCAACTAGAATAGAGATATTCAAAAGTACCTTTTGATGGCTTCACTGAATTAATTTTGTCATTGATTGTTCGAGCTTTCTTTGAAACAGAGTATTAATTCAGAAGTATCTATATTGTTTGTGACTCTCCTATTATCCTAAATACGTCCATAATATGTAAGGTTACCTTACATTGCCAGACTAAACAAATACTCCATCATTTGAATCCTCCCCCTTCATTTAATAAAATTACTTCCAAAGAAGCGCGTCCCCTACCATCGTTAACTCGATTGATATGCGCGTCCTAACTCCGGAAGTGTATATAAATAGTGCGAGCATTGAGTCACGCGCACCGAAACGTAACGTATTGTCTCGGGGGCGACCACGCTAATTCTGGATCTCTAATAGTAGGGGAGTTCTTATTTTATGTATTAGCTTTCTTTAAACTGCCAATTTGTGGATCGTTTCCGGGTTATTTGTGTTTGTCGTCTTCTTGTTTAGGAGTTATTGTTTTACTTTTCATCATCTTTGTCCTGGTATTTATTTGTGGTGCAGTATTCTTTTATACATCTATCTTTATTAGCTATCACCTCAGTAGTTACACCTTTTCTAATCGTATTATAGCTTGTAACGTTCCTACTGCTGGGACAGAGGCCTCCTCTCCCAAAGAGGAGGTGTGCCTCCACGTGGGCCGAATGCGGGATGGTGGATATCACACGTTTTTAATATTTCGGTTCTAGGACTTTACCCTTTTGAGAATGGTAATTTCTCGTTAGTAGATTACATTACACAAATGACTGCCTACCTGGGTTCTAAACTTCGACTTACCTTATAATTTGTCACCAAATCCGTTATATATTATACGATAATAATAGCAATGTCACAGCATAGAGCTTAAATAGATTGATAAGACAAAGTGTTCTCCATGATTTGTTGGTCTGCTATCTTGCTCACGTTTTAAATCAAAAAGTCCAGTAACTTATTGATCATTAGTATTCTCAACGCATATATCTTTATCGTAGGGTTTTCCCGCTCTATTGTCATGTTCCGTTTCGCTTAACGGAACTGCTTGCTGGATTGTTAAACAGCCTTTAGGTATACATGATGTATGAGTTTTCTGCTTTTATATGAAGGCTTATATTGTCAGAACCGTCCATCTGAGTTCATGATGCTGTTTCGTGGCCGTAGTTACCTGTACGAATGAATAATAAGTAAAAAGTTCGGTACAGTCACCCGCAAATCGGTGTTAACAATTTGACGTTGATAACGCGTTTTTGTCATAGGTGCGATTTTCGTAGTGCTACCTCTCATATGCGGTTGATTCTATGCGGCAGTTTGTGCTTCAGAAAAAAGTCTATTGTAGAAATATGGATACTGAGTTTATCATAGTTCTTTTCGTCTCGATGAAAGATTTAAACAGTCACGTACTGACCATTCAAGTAATGGGTTCCGATAATATTTCAATGTCAGTAGTAACTCACTTAGGCGCGGGCATATTGTTTTCCTTATACCAAGACATTATGATATTAATTTATGAACTATTAAACATATTTATTGGTGCCAGGGTCGCCAAGGATAGTGTCTGAGCTGTGGACCCGCCACTACGCATCATCTGTGATGTCATTTGTTTCGATAGTGATTTGTGAGTGAACGAATTTGAGAATTGAAATTATAAACAGCAATGAATTGAATTGGTCGGTGAAAAGTAAACTTGCCATTTGTTGGTAGGCTGACATTGTGTGGTGAAATGAAATCATCAACAATAAGAAGCATACAATAAGAACATAATATATAAACAGCGTTATGTAAAAGTAAAGTTCAATTATGAGACAATCCTTTGGCTTATCATAACTTTATGAACCAAAAATGTCTGACTCATGTCATTAACTAACTAGACGGCTACAACAATTAATTTAAACAAGAATTACCAATCTTTTGAGTTGCTTGATCCAACCCAAAACAGTATTTACTTTCCTTCATCGTTATCGCTGATAGGATTCGCTAGGCCACATATCACGCACCCAAAATGATAGAAAATATTTCAGAGCACTTACGTAGCGATGAGTCAAATTCAAACGTAGACAGAAAAACAACGTCAATCATCTATTAATCATTGTACTGTGTAGCTACAGGTAAAATGTTCTTTTTTCTTTTTCAATTCGGAAAAATCTTGAAGTTCCTGAGTGACAAGTAGTCTTCGCTCAATATCTATGTCATTCGCAAAAAAGCATTGCATCTCCCGTGCCAGTATCTTTAAAATCTTTCAGCACTGTTTTGGCAGCTTTTAAAAATGGTTATCTTTCTCGTAAAACAATGTTTTAGTCGTATTTACTTCGGATTTATTTTGAGCCACTGCTTACGCCCACCGGATAAAAGGATGCAGTTTTGGAAACGGGTCGACGACCAATCGAGGTGTCTGACGTAAGCACGGCCGTCTTTGATTGTGTGACGTTAAAAAAAAACAAACTTTAATGTTCGTGCAATAGAGTTTTATTTCGTCTGATAGGGATGTAGTGCTCATGCTCAATAAGACTCGTCCATGATGTACACGAATTAGAACTTTAATGTTTGAGAAATAAGGTGTAGGTGAGTATTTTGCACGAGTTATTGATGGTACTTGATAAAATTGATTGAAGTGTATGAATGGTTGCAAAACCTATTGTTATCCGGTCTTTGCTTGAGAACCTATTAATCTGCCAATCCATTGACACGAAAACTTTTGTAACTTACGATATTTCCATAGGATAATATTGAGAAGGGAACATGATATTAAAGTGTTATTGCTTAAGAAAACTTTGATGGAAAAAGGAAAGAAAACTTGGCTGTTGAGAGAAATGCAAATAGAACTGGTGACAAGTACCGCAACCCACACTGTTGGCTATCTTAAGCCAAATTGAATGAGCAGCTTGAAGGCCTGGGAAAGGCTCATATTTCTCAACGTACCTACTAGAAAACAGTGTGATGACTTTTCAGGGTCTTGGGACGAAATACACCAATGGAGCTAAATGCGATCAGCACATTTAAACCGCGATCTCGAACTTACTATGTCATAATTGCTGTAGCATATAGACGCTGGGAGTTCTTGAACGCGGTGTTAGATGTGCTGAGCGCGTTTAGTTTTAATTCACAAAAGTCCTGTTCTGACGTATTTCAATGTATCAGCATACTTTTCTCGCGTCAAAACCACGTTCATACTAACTAAAAAGAGAACAAAAGCTTTATTACTGACGCAATAACACCATATTTAGATCTCAATTTAAACATTTTACGCGTAATAAAAGCCACGCACTTCCTCACTGCAAAAGGAACAGCACAGAATTCTTCCATTAATCCAACCTCTTTGTAAGAAGCTGTATAAAAACATGTCGTACATGTAAAGGCTGGCTAGTGCTCATAGAATATCCTTAACGGTCGGCGGTGTGGCCAGTGACGTCATCGGTTAGATCATCACTAATTGTGGCAGTTAATTTGTATGAGCTGCGTATGCGCATGGTATGAGTGTTGTCCTGGGAATATTTGCGAGACGGTTTGGGAGTGGGAATTACAGAAAGTGCATACTAATCCATACTTATATCATGAATGAGAAAGTTTCTCTCTCTGTCTGTTTTTCACACCTTAACGGTTGGACGGATTTTGATGGTCGACTCATAGGTAGACCATGACCTAAGTTAGGGTACTTTTTATACCTGTACTACGAACGTACTCTGGGTTAATAAGTAACCGATGTCCTAGACCCGGTCCAGACGAAGCCACAGGCATGATCTAGATACTATCTAATAAAGAAAATCAATTTGGGAAGGACTATGTGACCGATATAGGACAATGAAACATACTAGCTTCTGAAGTGCACGAATTGTAGTATCTCACGGACATAATGGAAAAAAAAAGACCCTGGGAGGCTGTTGTTAAACCACGTTTTAAATGTGATGAGGTGGTTAGCAAGAAATAATTATTTCTCGTTAACTGTATTTAATTGGATAATATGGAATGATTCAATAATATGGCTCCCATGTGTAAGTGACACATGTTGGTAGTTTTCAGTCAAAAAGTGACTCAAAATTCAAGCTATAATCTTACATAATATTGTATGAATTTCGTAAACAGTTTATTTTTCGTTTCCACCCTTTTTTCTTCCAAATTGATTTCGCAATGTTTTACTTGTTATCAAGTTTAGTTACCGAACATTTTTTACAAGGATTCTTCAGCAAGGGTAAAGCTTATTGTTTGCTGTAAAAGGGAACGACCTAAAAAGCTTTCAACCTGGGAATCCATAAAAAGGTAAAGTGGGGTATTAATTGCCTTCCAAAATTAAATGTTACGAGATTTTGTGAGTAATATTTCACGTTGATTAGTTTATAAAGCGTTTTGGTCACGTTGCAGTTAGCCCAAGGCGTCATAATAACAGAAATGTTGAATGTTTGCTACATAGAGTTTATGTTTAAGGAGCAATTCTTTTTCTTTCAATGGTTCATCATCATTCCCATGCCCTAATCCCAGTTTTTGGGGTTTGCACATCAATACAGAAAGAAAGAAAGAAAGATAATTTATCAAACATGCGTATTGTCAAACATGCGTTTACATAAACTGACTAATCAGACATGCAAGGTATACAGCACAACAAGGGAAGAGGTACAGCATTTCTCATTCTTCCAACTCCACTATTAGTGTCTCCATTCAAATTGGGCCTATTTTTGTATTCACTGCTCGCATCTTAATTTGCTTTGGTGTTTGTTTTTTGTCATTTCCATTTGTCAATGGTCAGGCATCACAAGTTGGCACGATCTTCACACCAACTCATCTTGTATGATGATTAGCTACATCTATATTAATATTATAAATGCGAAAGTGCTCTGACTGTCTGTGACCTATACAGGAAAACCTGTAAGCTAAGCTTTATACTCCCGCACGCAAAATACGCGCTTTGGACGTGGAGTTGCGGACCAGTCCGCTATACAATACAATACATTACCTTTATACTCATTTTGTTGGGAGCAGGGCGATCGTATCCCTACAGGATGGTGCGGTTTCCGCGTTGTGTCATACGTACGCTTATCATTTGGCATTGGTACTTGTTGTATATGGGATCACTTGTTTTGTCATATTGTTGCTATTCTATTTTTATGTATGTCACGTGTCGATGGTGTTAGGAATGGTATGATTATTGGTAGGTTTAAGAAGTCTGCTTGACTTTCTTACTGCTTTAAGGTAACTCCTGAATTCTTCACCTAGTGTGATGATCACGGAATTGTTGACTTACTGTGTTGTGGTGATGACCACCAGACATAGCAACAGAACCAACTGCAGTGAGCCTGTAACCAAGTTTTCCTGACTTTCGAGGTTTCCTGCTGTTTAATTTCGATGTTGTCAGCGGGAATCAAATTTGTCTGGGTAGCATTTTCAAACACTATAATATTTTTGTTTACTTAATATAATATACTCGTAAAGCATATTAAGTAAACCGTTTAAGATTTCCATATACGACCGTTTTATTGGCGTCATGTCAATTATTTTTAAAAGATTATTTCTTATCGCAGCCTATTCTCTAGATGTAATCTCTTCATGAAGTCTTTTATCGTTCATTTTCCGTTAAAGGAACACTACTTAATATAATTTGACTCAAGTGGGAAATAAGTAGTTTTCATGTTCGTAGGCGAGGAAATAGCAATTTGTGTCTATTTTAGGATCTGCATTATGTACTGCAGTTGTTATTGCAAATAACTTCCCGTCTATTGTTGTGGGTAGTTAAATATTGATACAAGTAACGCCATCTATTGGCAGCTTCGAACAACTTTTGTTTAAACCAGATTTTATATTTTTTTATGATCGTCGTAAAAGTAAAGATTTTGCATACTCTGGTTTTTATTGTTTTGTTGTGTTCGGTGGTAAGTAGGTGGAGTAAAATAATATTTTCGTGGTGCTTTTAGTCTAAAATACTTTTTTGATAACACGTATTAAGTGTTGTATTACATTTTTACAATGACGGATACTTTTAACGTTCTTATTGATTATGATTTATTTACTTAAGATGACGGTGGTCATCTACTGCTTATCCGTTTTATAACAACTGGCATGATGTTACTAGAAATTTACAAATCCTCAACCATTTCGGGTCGCTCTTCATAATAATATCTCAGTAGCCAACCGTGACAATGTGTTTAATTTTTCTTATTACCGCTGTGTGATTTTCAATACATTTTCATTTATTCCTAACTTATTATACGTACGTACATGACATACATCAATTCCACTCCTCTTTTCCACGGGGGTATGCAGAAACTATGGCCTATCGGTAAAGGTCTAGCTAGTGGTCGCAAGCACGACTGCTGAGCATCAGGTGCTGAATTCGATTCCCAGGTCTGGTTAAGTGTTATTGTTATATTTCTTAATAGCAGCCACGGAGTCTGTATTTAAGTCCGATACTTACGCCTTTTTACAGGCGTGATGTTATGTCCTTTTACTTTGACTTTTCACAATCTAACTGTATCCCTCTCTGCCCCCAGGTGAATCCAGACGGGAAGGCTCCACGGACGAGCCGACGGCGCCCGACGCCGACATCGATACCAGCGATGCGAACACCAAGGAACCTGACAAGGATAACAAGTAAGTAGCGTGAGACTAACGTATCACGTCTTAATCCTCTAAGAATTATTTTATGTTTAAGTCCCATCTAATAAGCCTCTTTCCACCAACCGGGCACAAATCACGACTCCGGGCTGACTGGTTACTGAGAATGATAAAATGGTGGATACCACAAAAGTTTTGAATTGATATGTTCGGGCGAAAACTGGATGAAGATAAGGTGTAGCATAATCTTAATCTGTTGAAGGTCATGTGATTTTAATGGAAAAGGAGTTTAGTTATCCATCTGGCTATTTAAAACAAGATAAAATACTTATATAAAAAAAAAACTGATAGGTAGGCTATTTAATTATTGACTTCGAAAAGTAAACCTTTTAACTAAATGTTAAGCACGTAGTGAGTTACATTAAGCAAGTAAACAGATTTTTCGACTGACGATTATATCTTAAATATCATCACAAAAAGGTTCAAAACAAACTGTATTTGAATACGTAAACATTGCTTTCAATGTGTAGCAACGGTACTACCCGTAGCGCCATCTGTGGTCAAATATCAAGACTAAACATTTGTTTGTAGTTCAGCCACTCGCCACTAGGTGGCGCGGAATACAAATGAAATTATAGCTGCCTTTTCTAACAAACTTTTTTATTTATTTACTTAGGGTTTTTTTTTTTAATTTAGCAGCATTTTTGCGACACTTCCAAACTTAAAAACCTGGATTTGATTCCTGAACTTATTATAGTAAAAAATTAAATGAAAGTACTTGCAGCAACAAATAAAAGGTTATTGTTTCCAATTGTACCCGAAAGATGGCGGTAGATTCACCACCTGTAGAGGCCTCTTCTAATTTATTGTTTTGACCATAGTATGTATTTTAAGAACTTTTACTTCTTATATCCTAGGAACAATTATATTATTATAGTATAGTTTATTGACATTATGTTCTCCATTCTAGTTGGCGCTCCCCGGCGACAGGGGGCGGTCGGGGCGTGAACCGCGCGGAGAGCTGCCGGGAGCGCGACGCGCCCCGCCGCGGCAAGCACCGCAACGCGAGCGACCCCAACCGACTCACCGCGCATAACAACCAGTATGTACTGACACTGTATTGAACAAGGTCATAGTAAATTAGCTAGCGACACTGATACCGATAATCAAAACACTTTCCGAACGTAGTTTCACACAGCTTTTGTGTGAAACTGCGTTCGGAAAAGTGTTTCATGTTTTTTTTAATGAGGTTAACGACTACATCTGTCGTACTTGTATCAGGATGAGTCTTTAAGTTTTGCTAGTTAATTTAATTTGATGTCCTGCTTGTGGTGCTGATGAACGCACCACCACGTTAGAGGCGTGTATTATTCATACTGTAGTGTGTCCCATAAATATCGTTTTACTGTATTGAAGACCAGTAAGGGAGGTGAACAGGAATGTTTTTAATGTGCAACACATTTAGATACGAAAATACGATCATATATGTGGCGACATCTATACCGCCACATACGAACTACACTGATGTATCCTGGAGTGTGATATTAGTTAATTGCGAAACATAATTATAATATAATTAAATAGGAAACCGTCAGTATTTTCCTTGTTTTAGAGTCGATGAAAGACTTTTCACCCTGCTCCTAATAACTCTTATTGTTAAAAATAGGAATAGATCTACTTAAGTATCTATTTTAAATAATTATAATACAAAACAAAATTAATGCAATACTTTTCTCGTCACAGTCATATCATGTCCTGAAAAACACTGAGAAAACTATTTCGGCCATGACATGAAAAATCTCACCCGATTTTTTTTATATTATTACCAATATCAAGTAGAACCGAAATATTTACTCAAAAACAAAATAAGTAAAAATTCCTTGCATTCCCTCCCAAAATAATCTTCCTCTACTACTCGGGGACGAATCATGCCAATACTTTTATTTCCCCTAACGGACACCTTGAGCAGACTTCAAAATGTCCTAACTATCCTCTATACAACTACAAAATAAACTCTATTGTTTACGCGATAAAGTGGAATTTTGTCCAAACCCAGCTGTTACGTCTGGAATGGTGTTAATTTAATTATAATTTTAAACCTTATTTTATAGAGCGCGTTGTGTTTATTTTCGACTGATAAACATTGGGTAGCATTATCTGAAGGATTTAGTTTTGTTTTTGTTTAAAATTTAATGTTATTTGAGTTCTTATTTGTAATAGAATCTATGAAAGTAGCAGACATTTTTTTTAAGGACATTATTTTAGCTGTTACTTAATAAAAAAATACTAAGACAAAAAGTGAAACTAGGTACGAATCTTACTGACTTTGAAAATATCGCCTAGTCTCTAACTCTAGTACCTCGTTCATCTAAAAATATTATGACCGATACGGTCTTTTAATAAAACGTACTTGTTCACTTCAAAATGCGTCATTACAAAACTGTTACATCAATATTAAATTCCAGTCAAATCATTCGACTAACAAATTTAGTTTGGTCTCTGAAATTCATCAGACTTCCAATTGAATACAGGTCTACACAATGTGGCTTTTTAGTCAATATTAACCAACGCAATTTGATCATAAAATTCATACAGCATAGATTCCATTTCAGCTTGACTGAATCTGTTCAATAATGGCCCAGAATGTGTTGATCCACCGTTTTCATGACATCACTCCCTACTTACATATCCTTCCATATTGGTTGGTATCTGTTCAAAATTGACCGGTTTACATTGATCTTTCGTTACTAGACATATATTCGTACCTACGTATCTTAGTCTCCTGGTTCACAAGGCCAGTATTACTTGGTCTATGTGTAGGTTTATTGTAGTTGCATCCAGAGGTCTTGATAAAATGCTAGCTGCATATTGCAGGGTGGGATAATGGTTACAGTTTTCAGTATGAATCCAGACGCGATCGAACGCGGATTGCGACGTTTTATTCATAGATACATTTATTATAAACGCGGTGTTTTTTTTTCTGAAAGGATTCTTGAATTAATAGTACTTAGTGTTTTTTGAGTGAGATTTTCATTTTGTGACTTTATTATGTAATGTTTATTTTTCGATGTGAGTTTACTATAGGACGTAAGTATTTTGAAGTTGGCAAAAGTTTTTTTTTTATAATTAATAGAGTCATGGTCATGAAAACTGAAAAGTTCCATTATTTGTTATCTTTCTAGTTAACTTATAATTGTATATAATTCCTGAAAGAAACTATAATTTTGTAATGCCTAAAATATTTAAGGCAAATCACAAATCTGCACACATAGAAATTATAATTATAATTAAATCGTTTTTCTGCGCGGTTTATCGTGGCTTAGGTTATTTTACAATACCTAGTAAATTAATGATAACATTATTTAGGTATAAATTAGTAACTGCACAATAATTTATTGCGTTCTTGTATTTACATTAAAACATGTAAGTAACAGCATTTGAGTCAAATGAGTATACGACCGAAACAATTTAGTTAATCTGGATCCAATAGGAACCTGTGTCCTTTAGCAGCGCAGTGATAGACGGGTTCATCTATTGGTGTTTTTATTATGGTTGATGGAATTTACACCAGGAAAACACAGAGTTTGTCGTCACATTTGACAACAGATCAAATTGGAACAAAGATGTGAAAGTATGATGCAGCCTATAACTTTCCCACTTCTGGGGCACTGCCCCCCCCTCTGACAGGGATTGACCCAAATGCACCACGCGGGCCCAGTCGGGACTCTGCCCGGGATGCTGGAAATCACGTGTTCGATTTTTTCCTTCTAAGACATGCCAGTTTACTGGCGTCTTAATCTTTTTCATACTGATACTGTTAGCCTGCGTCATCTCACAGATGGGCAAAGGCCTCTCCCCATAACTTCCAGTTGTTTCAATGTGGGCCACTGGTCGCTGGTCTTGTCCAGCTCTTCCCACCATCTTCTACGAGGTCTATATGTTTAATTTTCCAAAAAAATCAGCTTAGTCTTTGCCTAATTATTTGAATTTAGAAAACTAGTAAGATGAACTTGAGTTTTCATTGGAACTTCCTGTTTTTTTTAAGGTGTTTTCTTGTCTCAAAGATCCGTTGCCTAGTCGATAGTTTCCAAGGTATTACACATTGATACACGAGAGCGTAAGGTTCTGACACGCGGTGCGCGCTAACAATAGACAATCGAGTCTTATGTTACTGACGCCATATTTAATAACATCGCTATACGTTTCGTTATTCTTTCTGACATATCATTTTATAAACTTGGTAATAACCAGCGCCCTGTATTTATTTTTCTATATTAATTCTCATTTTCACTATTAACAGGCGACAACTTAATGTAATACGTAAACACTAAGCTGTTTTTTAACGCAAAAAAACATCACAAACTACAAGGCAAGAAAACATTCAGACGTAATACCTAGACAACTCTGAGTTATCCATCAACAATTTTGTGACAATGCTATCGACACAAGTAAATAAAGTTGCATGTTGGACAAAGTGTCAGAAAACATCCTTACACCTCCTTTCCTATAAGGGTGTCTGTGTCTACCCTCATCTGAACGTCGGAGGCATCCGTTGCCAAGTCTCACACTTCATTTAATTGTCTATGTATGATAAAAGTTTTCCTATCCTGACACTAGCTTAATGGGATTCTCTTTTATTGTAAGAATACTCTATTCAAATTACAATTACTTATTTAAATTCGACTCTAAACCTCTTTCGAGTTCTAAATGACAGCCCATCTGGCACTTATTGAATCAAACCCTACTCGATTCAGATCTCAATCATATCGTATCAAAACCTACAGGCACACCCCCATCCTGTTAATTTTGTAGCAAAATCTATTAAACTCTGCAGCAGCCTCCCCCTACCTTTGTCTCGTAACTTAGTCGGAAGCGTCTCGACAACTACTGCCGTATGTTTACTTTGGCCGCCATTGTCTTATTGTTGCGAACGTAAACAACTGTCATGTCGTCGTGTCACATGAGGAGCATTCAATGGAGACTTGGGTAGGGAGCTTAATTGTTTGTGTGGTGGTTCTGCATATGCCCGAACGGGTTTCGAACATCGACGTTGATGATTCTGGCTGATTTTTAGCAATGGCTGTTGGCAATGTTGGTTTCTTTGAGATTATTCCAAGTAATAGTCTGAAAGCATTGTTAGTGGTCGCAAGCGCGTCTGCTGAGCACGAGCTCCGGCAAAGTATTACTGGGTTTTTCCTTAAGAAATTTCTCAGTAACAGCTACGGAGTTTGGATTTGTGCCCGGGTGACGACAATAGGCTCGCCCCTATTCCATGGGACTTGAACATAACTGGCGTAACGTGGGTGTACTATTAGCTTCACCTTTGCCTAACTCTTCGAAGATTACAGGCGTAATGTTTATTTATTTTATTTATTTATTAAAACTTTATGCACAAGTAAAAATCTGTACAAAGGCGGACTTAATGCCTTGGGCATTTTCAATGTTGTAATGTAAATTTAATGTTGTGTAGTCTGAAAGCCGTAAGAAAAGCTAGCTTGTATTGGGTAAAATATGATACGGTTAGAAAGCGGGTGACAACCGAGATGACAGCTAAGAGATGTAAGAAAGAAGTAGCTGCTGCGTCGACTCAAAATAATTAGAATGAAGGCAGAATGATGATGATAAGTCTGGAAGTATCACCGGCCAAGTCTTTCCCTGAATGACATCAACAACAACGTCATCGACGTGGCTCTCATCAAATCCATTTGAACATTCCAAACCAATATAAGTTTGCAATTTCCAGGTGAATCACTAAATCACTTATCTGAACCTATTTATTTCCTTTCATTTACGTTCAGAGAATCCCGGCCTTAGATTCTTTGAACGTTTAGACGGATTCTAGTCTAGAGCAAAATTTAACCAATCTATCCAACAATATAAACTTACTATTTGAATCGACTACACATCTAGAGTGACAGTTAGCGTCTGCGCATGTTTGGAGCACCGCAGTGCATGCTCGGCTGATGTTCTGGCGTTGTGCCAATCTGGTGTGGTGTCAATGACGAGATTTCGAAGACATCGAACTGGGCTGGTTATTATTCTTCATGAAAATCTTTGTCTCTTTGGAATATGCTTGAATGAATTGGACGTTACGTTTTGAAATAATACTTCCCCGTCGTATTACCGAGTACTAACTGGGTTATGGAGGTCAGATCAGTCGCTCCGTGTATAATATTTGTATTCAGCTGCATCCGGTTAGACTGGAAGGCTAGGCAGATGATGGATGATGTTTTAAAATAATACTGCTATTGAGATGTGGTATGTTATAGTTCTAGCAGCGACGCTCTTTCTTCCCAGTTTTCACTATAAATCCTTTCCAGTATACTTTTTATCGAGACATTCTTGTTATTTTTCTCGCCAGCTACCATTTTCACGTCTCTGCAATTGTTTGTGTGGAAGCACTTGTCTTTTCACCATCTGCCACAACAAGCGGTGCTTCGCCTTCCGCATTCATTTCATTCCAGCTGTTTATCTCTAGTCCAACCAGATCTTATCACAGGATTAAATTATTTTCTGTAGATGTTAGCTCTGGATAATAAATCATCACGTCGTTTTAGAGGTTACCCCCACAAATTACACAATATTTTTACGATGTTACTCACACGTTTCCTAGAGCTTAAAATGTTGACCATCACTTCCTCTGAAAACCTCGTAACACATCACTTGCGGCAATTTGTAAAATTTTATTGATACATTATGTCACTTGAGCGTGCAAAATAATATTTTATCACCTCCACCTATATTTAGTGAACGCTTACAAAATGTATGTCTTGTAACATCGCCTAGTTCGCGGCCAAACATTCCGCGTAAATATTATTTGTATGTTTTTTAGCTTTCATCATGGGGTTTATTTTGTTTTTCAACAAGTGTAATAATAGTTGTAATGTTTTGGAGATTAGGCTTTTCCAGTGTTGTTGATTCTCGGTGCTTTTTCATGGGTAAAACCTAAGAGATATTTGTGACATTTTAATTTATTCGAGCAGCAGTAATAGCTTATGTGAAATGGTAAATATTTATTTGATACCGTGACAGACAGTATAAATTAAGAGTGGGAAAACACCACAGCGTAATTTCAACATTTAAATGTGTCTTTTGAAGCAGATTTTCAATATTTGAATAGACATCAAAGAATATAAAAGAATGCGGAATAGAAATACATAAGTTAGAAAACGTTTAACCGATTTATTCGACAAACAGTAAGGAAACCTCAATAATTTCATGAACCCATTATAAAATCTAAATTCATTTCGGAATATATTTCAGTGGGTATCGTATAATATCTGACTCCACAACCTTCATAATTTGCTTCCTGTATGTTAATGTAAATCTTCCAATACGCATCATCATTTCGTCTAGTTACACGCATGCGTTTGTTTTTCTGTTTACATTACCACCAGTGCGTTTTATATCCGATCGGAATTTATATTCCCGCATTGTTATTTAAATTGATTCTGGTTACCTTTCGTAGAATGTAACCTTCAAATGTTTTAATTTTTTAACTGAATACAACATTTAAATATTCAGTTGTTTTCTACGTGATGCTCTCAATTAACGTGAAGCAGCTGGATTTCCCCTAAATTGTCTTGAAGACATCCATATCCTATTTCGAAGGATACCATCTGTTTTTCAAAACACTAAAAATAACGCGATAGATGTTAATTCTTAATTAGTTTCTCAAGTTGCTTTAAATGTATTCTTACTCTCCCTTGAGTTACTGTAAAAGTTCCCTGTGGCTATTTTTTTCTTGCGTATAACTTTATCTTTCTGTTTTTTTTATCCCTGAAATCCAATTTGTACCTCTAGATAAGTTTGCTGCGGTTATAGACTTTAATGCATCTCCTGGGACGCATAGAAGGTTCGTTCCCTGTTTGGCCTTCTCATCTTATACACTTTTTCCATGTTCTTGTAACACGTCATCAATTTTGTTCCACAGGTCATCAGAATTTGTTCCATTACATTTTCCCATATCAACACGCTTTAATCAACTACACGTACTTAAAGGATTAGTAGAAAAACATGCACTTATTCCATTGATATCGATAGATACGGACAATTTTGACTGACACCAACGTTTATGGAAAAATACAAAACCGTACGTAGATCATTTCATTGTGTTACTATGATTTAGATTTGTTTTATCTCTGACGCAGTTGTATCCCTAAATATTATCACATTTATGATCCTTTATACTCTGAATAGAGTGTATATGACGTCAAGAAGAATAACTCTTCTTCAACGTCAAATTAGGTATCAGTAAATCTCACGTCGGTAGCAATTTGTTTAACCCTTTCTCAGCCTGTCGATCTTAATCTTCATTTGCCGCTTCTAGGTAAATTCTGTGTAAGCTATATCGATTGACTGACACTCTCGACGTTTAATCCTTTATTCTCTTCGCTTTATTGATTTTAGATGGATTCTACGTTAGCTTCAGGAATTTTACTGTAAACATTTTCGTCTGCTTATATTTAAATTTAAAAACCGAAAGCTTAGCCTTTGCCTTCTTTCTGTTGGAGTATACTTGCAGATGAATAACAGTATTTAACATTGAACGACGAGAAACGACCCAGTTACTGGTAACACGATTCCCCTTGGTGAGACTAATACTGTCAGAATTTCTGGCTGCTGACTACCCGTTACGACTGTCAGAGAGCAGCGTATTATTAATAATACCGTCTTTATTTCCACCATTGATACCTTGATGGATTAGTTCAGTTTATTATTGTTTATTTTTTTTTATTCCTCATTTATATCCGGATTATTAATGCCCGATCTTTTCACTCCAAGGATCTCTTCGTCTTCATTTCTCATACATAACACGGGTGACTAATTTGCACTTCAAACATTAATACATTAATTTCTTTCCTCCCTCAACTAATTTACTTGTTTACTATTAAAAACGTGTCTAGGTCGATTAAATCATCAAGGTTAGTCTTCGTTTTAATTTCTTCTACAAGTGACAGTTTTTCAGTAATATCCCAGAGATGAAGATGTAAATACACACATCAAAAGTATCTAGGGATCAACATATATTTTTGCAATAACTTTTCTCCTGATTGATATTAATTAAAATTTTCTTTAAGGATTCATCAAATAAAGTGTTTTCGTTTGTCACAGTAACGATAAACCAAGTCACCTTTGCATTAATAAAGAAATTTGCCATTTTCCTAATAAAGGGATTTTTGACATTTGAACCACTAACATTAAAGTTCGAAAAAAAGACTGAAATAACAGTTTTCTTTAAAATTTTATTGGGTAACTTAAACAATTAATAATCCGTGTTTCTACCGCGAACACTAACAACACAAGAACATCGGTTTGGCATACTCAAAATGAGTTCATCCAAATCACGCTGTGGAATGGCCGCCCATGATCGTTGCAACAACAAAAAAAGGTCTTCTTGCGACTGGATACCCTCCATATTCGGCAGAGCTCTTCTCTGTAGCATATCCCATGCATGCTCAATCGGGTTCAAGTCTGGCGACTGAGCAGGCCAGGGCAGGACATTGATGTTAGCTGCGGCGAGAGTCTGTCTTACAACTCTTGCGGTGTGCGGTCGTGCATTATCATGCATTAACTGAAATAAGGGACCGATTTGCACTTGTAGAGGAACGATGACGTCTGATACAATCGTCTCAGCATAAATTTGAGCGTTGAGGTTGCCTCTGATCCAAATCAACTCAGTTCTTCCGCCGATCCAAATACCCGCCCATACCATGATGGTTCCACCACTATAAGGATGGACTTCCTGGCAGGATTTTAATCGCTGTTGGCGTCCAGGGGTTCTCCAGTGTCGTATACGTCTTGTATCCGGTCTCATACCAAAACGAGACTCATCAGAAAAGCACACGAAACGCCATTGTTCTTCTGCCCAATTTCTGTGTTCAAGAGCCCATTGATATCGAATCCTACGATTGTGCATTGCTATAGGTGGTACCCGTAGCGGTCTTCGGGAATGAAGGTTCACTTCATGCAAGCGGTTTCTGACTGTTTGGTCGCTAATTAAGTTCCCTGAAGAGTGATGAAGCCTCACGGCTAACATCATGGCGGTTATTGTTGGAGCTCTTCGAGTTAAGATTTGAATGTATCGGTCTTGTCTCCGTGTGGTGCAGCGATACCGTCCTCCATGGCGCTCAGCCACGGTACCAGTGCTTCGGTAACGTGTCCAAAGTCGACTGATAACACTCTGACTTGTATTCAGAGCTAAAGCCACAGTACGTTGCCGGGAACCAGCTTCTATCATTCCCACGGCTCTGAGCATTTCTTCCCTGCTTAAATGACGTCGCCGCTCCATAATAACGTTGGTTTTAATCAGTAGTAGGGAAACAGTAGCATGTCTTCAATGCGTTGTATGTTTTTATAGGGAAAATATTGACAGCTTATTTTCATCTTTTACTCGAATTTGATTGAGAGTTCCTGATTCAAATTATGAAATGCACCAAAAAGGATCCATATAAATTTATAAAATCATAAATTTATTACAAAGCCACATCTCAATCTCAAGAAATCCGCATAAAAATGCTTGATCCCTAGACACTTTTGATGTGTGTATTTTGTCTTCTTAATCTTTTGTTTACTATTTAGAAACGTGACTAAGACAGAGTTTCCTCATTTACACCGTCCTCTTTAACATCGTTGTTTTTCAATAACCGTCTAAAACACATAAAACATTCACAATTTAGTTCCGAATATCTAGACTATGTCGAATGTCGGAACTAATTCGCAGAACGAGTGCTTGTGTACTTATTTCATCACGAGCTATGCGACGGAAATAGTCGCTAGTTCAGATGCTAAGCTGGCCCCTGGCCTGCGCACCTGGAAGTTTTCATTAGAGAGACAATTTTAGGAGGGACTAAAAAGTTGAAAATAGTTTTGTATACTCAGTATCTCTATCGTCTCAGCTAAGCTGCGGAATTCCGGGTAGTTCTCAATTAATATCTGGCCTGGAATGCTATTTGGGAAACTAAAGCTGTTTTAGTCAACCAAAATACAGCACAAATTGTCATGCTTCTTTCATGCTCCAAAAAATATTGGATTTGACTTTAATGGACGGCACAAAACATCATCAGATTGATAAACATCCTGCTGCTATCAACATCCAACCCTGAAGAGGAAGGAAACAGATTCGAAGCGCTCTGACGTTAGATATCGTAATAAAACTATTATATAACCAATTTTGTTTGATGATGAATCACTGGAAACGATTTCAGAATATTATAAACGTAAGCTTGAAAGGTCGACGGCCAAATTATCAGAGAGATTTATTTGCAAACCCAGAGGGTGTACTTCATCCTTTGATCGCTTGCCAATAGTGGCCGCTGCACTAATATTCGAAAAAATCGTTTTTTTTTGCCCCGTCCTTGATGCCAAATAGATTTTATTTGTCGTCGTAATATTGTGATATAATGGATCAACAGTTTGATATTCTGAATCGTTTTGCACTTTTTATTCAGCTATTTTTGTACGTCCGGAATTTTGCAGTGGGAGCCGTGTCCGACAGGCGTGTTTTCATTCATGAATTCCTGTTTTGTTTTAAATAAAACTGATTTTAGGTCTCCAAAACTCTAGCATGTTTGAAAATTTTCTGCGTATATCTTTTTTAAGGTAACAATAGCGTTAGTTATATAAAACAGGACTGTATTTCAATGGTCAGTTTAATGTTTTGTTATAAACATTCCAGACCAGTCGATTAGCGTTCATTACTGCCCATTCACCTCCCCTGTAGACCTCGACGACAATCGCCCGAACCAGGATATAACCATAATCACACGAGTGCTTTGTTGATTCACATTCATCTCTAGTTTTTGTTCCCGCATCCCACCTGAGCACTTACGTAACAGAATGACTCAAAGCAAGTCTGTTTACGAATCATCCAATAACAGCTTAATTTCGGCACCAGATTAGTCTCCCATCAATTCGTGACAGCCATGTTTGAAAGCTGTCAGAGTGACGTGCATTTGCGCGGGAACCCGACGCGATACGGCTCGCTATACATCATTGACCCATTCCCGCATTCTATTCTCGTAGCCGGAACGCGGTTATTATATAAAAAATAATATTTATTAGGGGCAGCGACATGATTCATCTTTTCGTTTATAATTTTCCCAGAGTTCAGTGCATGATAAAGGTTTAAGCGACTGCTGTTAATCTTACCCTGAATTTGATATGTTAATTCGAACTAAGAATAATTTTCGCAATGAAAATGGTTGGCATTGATCTTCCTCGCGTTAGATTTATAATACGACCTCCGTTCTCCGATTAAATTATAATCTAACCTTTCTTCCTGTTTATAAGAACGGCTCCCAGTTTTGCTGATGACAGTTATATCTGTTTTGTTTTCTAAAATGTTCACTATCATTTCGTGACCTTTTTGCTCATCATCCATAATGTTGCATTTTTCTATTTTCCTTTCGCAGTTTCTAAGTAAATCTGCCGAAATATTTCAGAACAGTCTTTCTTTTCATTACTCAATATATTTAATGTTTTTCGTTGTTCAGTGGCAAACAAATCATTTTACTTTTTCTGTCTTTCTTTTCTTTGACTGTTTCATCAACCAAGCTATGTTAGTGCACGTGATCAATGAAGGCTACCATCGGTGTCAAGTGTGGCTAACGTCGCGGAAGTCACTCGACTCGCGAAGCCGTACAATAGCAGCTATCATAATCGCTGCCTCGTCTTGGTGACGTATGCATGCCTTGCTAGGTAGTTGTGTAGTTCCTGGGGTACCGTAAGTTATCTGTTTCTTAATTGGTAGGTAGTATCAATGTTGATGGTTGAGAGAAAAAAGTTGCATTTTTGCGGGACCTTGTTGAAAGCTGTGAACTCAAACTCAAAGCATTTATTTCGATTAGACAAAAACAACTACTTTTGAATGTCGAAATAGAAAAAAAGCGAAGCTACAATCCCAGTCACAAGGCATAATAACTTGTGAAAGTACTGTAGAAATAGTACGCATTGTGTAATGTCTTTTTGTTAAATCCGTTTTGATTTTAAAGTTATTTATGTTATTTCGAAATTTCAGATTTGACTTCAATCGTATGAGATTGAACCGCATATGAAATAGATAGATTTTCAAAAATCAATATCTCAATTAAAAAATCCTAGTCGATTTGGCAAGTTCAATGAAAACAGTAGTAATTTATTGAAATTCGCTGAAAATCAGCACTTTTTGAACATCAAAAATATACAGGACAGTTCTTCGAAACGCCTGCCCTTGGGCTTAGAGAGAAGAAGTGGCGAAATATACTCCCCTGCAACATATCGGTCTGTAAAGTTAGAAGAGCTTGACTCTATAAATTCATATCTGAAGTACTCTTCGTATTTTTCCATCTTTCGTCTTTATTAGAGGAAAAATCCACGCAGAAACCAGTTTAAACCCCCTGAGCTAATTGATGTGCGCAAACAGTGGAACAGCCACCCATCCCAGGCGCGCCCCTGTTGACCCGAAGGCGATTTATGCGCACATGTGTGTATTCGCGCGACCTGAACCTACGGCAATGA
Source organism: Standfussiana lucernea (assembly GCA_964057025.1). Lineage (NCBI taxonomy): Eukaryota > Metazoa > Arthropoda > Insecta > Lepidoptera > Noctuidae > Standfussiana > Standfussiana lucernea. The sequence continues at coordinate 11,839,710 of OZ059810.1, forward strand.
CATATGGTGGCAAACACCGTAAGAATGCTATGAGATTGGTATATGTGTAGCTCGGTAATGTGGGTTGGGGTGTTTTGGTTTCGTGGATTTTCTTGGGACTGTTCACGAAAATGTGGAGGTTCCTTTTACTTTTTGAAGTACCTACTGTGTCTTAATTCTGGGCGAAAATCACTGCTTTTTCACGTTAATTTCGGGATTTTTCTATTTACTAGACTAGAAAAATTACATCTAATGATTCCATTTGTCCGAACTTTTCTAACCACCTGGTCACCTCACCACACATGACCAGAGTTAACAATGGTGTGTCTTTATGCGTTCCATTTGTGTGGGGTGGCACTCCCCACGAGGCCATGACTTGGTGACGTCAGCAGCGCACCTTCACGACTCCTTGCTGGGATGGGGGTGGTAGCTTTATGATTGGCTTTATCTGTGATTGGTGAAAATAGTTATGGTGTCACCTGTTGAACGGTTGTAAAGATTTTGTGGTGATTTTTATTGGTGGACGTAAATTGGTTAAGTGTGGTATTATTTTGAGAAATGAGATTTATTCAGGGTTGTCTTGCAATATCTTCTAGAATATAAACGCTCTGTGCCTATAACCGCCTCAACCCAAAATCTTGTGATTATTATCAACATCAGCCTTTTGCCAAAAGGTCGATCTATTTTCTTATCAGTAAACAACAAAACATAAAGCCTGTATTACCCGAAGGATTTGGTAGAGCTGTACTTTTTGCCAGTGGTGTTAAAGTCCCATGTAATAGAGGGCAGTGTGTAACTGCAATTTCAGCGCTTTTTGGCTAAAACAGACCTCTCCCGTAAACAAAAATATATAAAATATGTAAAGTTTCTATTATTAAAGCTGCTGTCAAATGTCACAATAATAGCTTTTGTGATTGTTTGATAGCAATAACAAAAGTTAAACAATCCATTTGACAACATAATAATTTGTATTGGTTTGAGAAACAGGGAGTTAGTCAACAGAAGCAAAAGAGAGGAGAGAACGGGGTTGGAGAGGGGCAATTGTTGTGGTTAAGGATGTACCCACTCTAATCTCGTTCGCAATTTAAAAATATCTCAAATTTTCCTACATTGCCAAAAAGTTTTTGACTTTGATCGTCACTAAGATGAGATTTGCAACTAAGATTTTGTCCGATCATAAATATGAGAAGTGTTTATTAGATCATATACATTTACAAGTATCTAAATGCTTACAATTTGATACGCATACCTTACTCATCTTACGAGAAGCCCACGGAAGCTATTCAACTGATCCTTTCAATTGAATCGTTAAGAGATGCACGTAATTTCTATTCACAAATCTCAATACCCCTTTAAACATTCTAATAACTTATCAATACGTCAGCTAAACACAATCGATGGAATTCTCACGTCATATGCGACCCTCAAGTTCTATATTGTACACCCTTTCTGTTATAGCGTCGTGATATAAGACTATGTTTCAATTCTATGATCCACTGCCAGTCGTACCGCGTTCCTCGGGTTGAACGCACGTCTCGATAACCGCGCTTTTCAATTCGATTCGATTCTCCTATCGAGTGGACAGTGTTGTTATTCGATTGTCGAATAATTGTTCTCGATAAAAGTGTTTACTTTTTAATCTACAGCTGTGTTGGTATTATGTAATTAATGTTTTAATTTTGAATGTCGAAGGTGTGAGCGGTGTTTCGAATTTGGGTTCTTTGACGGTTGATTTTTTTTGGGGTGATCGAATGCAATATACAATGCATTTTTTGTGTTATTTTGATTCCTTTTTTATTATATTATTATATAAACTAAACCTTTGATAATTATGCCACTAAAAATCAAAAGAAACACTGAAATCCATAAGTTTGTTTTAGAAATTAGGGGTCATCCTATAATCACGTGAGGTTTGAACACGATGTCGGCGGAGGGTATAAAGTGACAATCACGTGTATTTTTTTCGTGGGACTAAAAAAAATAATTAAATGTGACATGTGAGTATTTCACACGTTACACATAAATATTTTTTTTTACCAATAATGGATTAAAAACCCGAGCAAGCAATATTTTGCCTAAAAATCCCGGGCAAGCGATTTTTTAATTAAAAAAAACAGTTTATTTTTTATTTTTTTGTTAAAACCGATCCTAGAACTATCTGATATTTCAATAATAAGAAATACACGTGATGCTGGGAGGGGGAGAGAGGGGTAGCCTGAAACCTCACGACGTATCACCAGTGGGGAAGGGGGCTATAAAAGTTGCCTAAAAAACATCACGTGATTAAAAGACGGCCCCTTACCTATAGTGATTAGAGTATCGGACAAAATCAAGACTAGTAACCATACCTCAAAATTCAAAAATACATTTTTTATGTTAGATTAAATGCTCGTACTATTAGTGAACCCCTCACCTAATTTCGCTCAGTGATTCCCGAGATTAGCCCCTGACGAATACACACTTATAAACCCAAGATATTAGATTGATGAAACATTTAAACCTCATAGTGTAGGCATCTGTTTTGTATGAACCGATAGTTATAATAATAGCTTTGCATTCCTTTGCCTGTCATTTACAACTTCACTAGACAACTAAAGAACGATTAGTGGAAATAACTTAGGTATTTCACAATGATTTAATAGAATCGGTTACTTGGGTAACTGAAGTTGGGAAACAAGTGATTATGACAGTTTTTCCTGAAATGATTTTGTTGGAGGTATCAAGTACTTAGGCCACGTTCACATCAAGCGCATGATCATCTATAATTAGCATATACCGGTCCAACTGCTAAGACTTATTCACAATGATATCAGCCATGTCTTCGCGTTTCTGGTTCTAGCCTTCTAGGACCAAGACCAATTGAAAATTTCTTCACAAGAGAGCTCCCCTTGCGAAGAAATTGTGGAAAACGTGGCTAAATAAAATCACCCGCTCGAGTCGTTCTTCAGGTTATGCCGCGCTTGCCTAGGTGACCCCACAGTATATACCGAGTTTCTTCCCTGCCTCTAAAAACACGTTAAGCCGTTGGTCTCAGACGTCATTGGTAGATCAGATAGACAGTCGCTTCATCTAAAATACCGGTATTCAGCTGCACCCGGTTAGACTGGAAGCCGACCCCAACAAAATTGGGAAAAAGCTAGGCAGATGATGATAATGAAGTTAATTTCTTCAGAAATGTTCACTGTCTGGGTTTGAACCTTCGACAAGTAAGTCCCAGTCAGTCGGCGGCTGAAGTTTTTTTGCATACATTTTGCATTGGACGCCCTTATTCAACTGACTAGCTATACGGTTTCATGTGAGCGCGGTCTTGGTGTTAAATATTTAGTGCATATTATAGTTGCGTGTACAAAAACTGTGTAGGCGGTTTTTAATGATCGTGAACAGATGACATCAGTCCCGAAATTAATTTATTAATATCTAGTACAGTTTCAATTGTTTCTGCAGCCATGACTTATTAGGAGTTATCGTCAGCTACTTCATAAATCCTTACGATGATTTTAACTGCGAAGATTTCTGTTAAATAAAACCCTAATATTAGAGTTATTATCAAATTGCAAACATCAACTTAAATGAGACATAATTTAGAAGTGATTTTTCAACCTTGTCTTTCTAACACGGCCACGTTGGTCAAGTGGTCGCAAGCGCGACTGCTGATCATGGGGTCCTGGGTTCGATACCCGGGATCGGCCAAGTGTTGTTGGGTTTTTCCATCAGGAATTTCTCAGTAGAAGCCACGGAGTCTGGATTTGTGCCCGGTTGATGGTAATAGGCTCGCCCCCTATTACATGGGAATTACATAACTGGCAAAATATCGGTGTGCTATTATGTACACTTCTGCCGAACCCTTCGGGGATTACAGGCGTGATGTTATGTTATGTTCTTTCTAACAGTTTTCTAGTTACTCAGGTAGTAATTGTGCCAAATAGGGTTTCAATTCTCTTTGCCCCTCGCCCCTCTGTATTGGCGTCAAATAGCTCTAATTGACAAAGGTCAGATAAGTACTCTGGGTGCAAATTCTTATATTGAGTTAGTCTGGAATATGACCGTTACATATTTTGTCGTAGGACTGGAAAGAGTTTGTCACTCCTAGCACTTAGTAGGGAATTTTGATTTATTTAGTAAGTGATAAGACTAAATTAACTCTTCGATGTAGTTAACGCAAGCGTTACTGCTGAACACGAGGTCTTAGGTTTGATTTCAGTGTCTAGATAAGTGTTATTGGGTATTTCCGACAGGAATATCTCAGTAGCATCTCAGAGTTTGGATTTGTGCCCAATTGATGGCAATAGGCTCGCTCTCTATTACGTCGTACTTAAACATAACCGTCGAAATGTGGGTGTACTACCCACCTACCCTTAGGGGAAAACAGGCAGGATTCAGTGTAAAGATGAAATGGACAATAACTCATGTTTTGGTGAAATAAAATATTCAGCATGCCAGGGGCTGACTGCTATCACCATTCAAATAAAACGGTGTTATAATATGGGCTGAACAGTAGAACATGTTTTACTCTACTTGCCTTGTTAAGAAAACTAGTCGTAATAATACATCTTTTGTTCACCAGTAATAAAACTATTCAATTTCCATACATTTAAGTAACCGACACACTTTCGTTTATTTCATTAAAGCGTGCTTTAATTGTTGGTTAGATTAACTTTTACTTTTATCTGGCCGTTACCGGTTAACTCTAGTCTTGAACTGTCGCTGAGGCAATGTTACTGGTCGTTAAGTTACGATATTATTGCTTGTAGGATACTAGACTGGCTGTGTTATTGTTTTAAATTACCTAGTAAGTACATTATATCTTCTAGTTAGAAGTAAATGTGGCTTTAGATTTTCGGCTTTGAGAGATAAATATCTAACATAACACAATGTCTGTAATTTCCGGAGGGTTAGGCTATGTTAAAAACCTATGTCACAAGGAGAGAGCCTATTGCCATCAACCGGTCTCAAATCCAGACTCTTGGTTGCGCTAAAAAAAGCCTGATGGAAAAACCCTGTCACACTTTAACCGGCCTGGGAATCGAACCCATAATCTCTTGCTCAGAAGTAGGGCATACCACTACATCGACCGTCGAGGCTTTTAACGATATTGCTACCTGTTTTTATTCTAAAAATTCTGCTTTTAAAATTGATAGAGTGGTAAACAAATTCTATTCAGCTATTTCCGAGATAAACCCAAACATACAAATTTTCTAAATATTTTTAGCTAAAGTACTATCGATTTATTTTAACAACACCTCTTTGCAAGAAAAACAAAACTTGTATGAATATTCCATTAATGTAATTCCAATCGAAAAACAATGAAAAATTTTTCCTTTGTTTTCCGCCGTTTCTTTAGCTGATCATAAAAAAGAGGTAAATATAGCCTTCATAATAGTAGTGACGTTGTTTAGTTAGGTGTTTAGACTCAGGCTAGATCTCGGCCTAGAATAAAACTGGCTTAGACTGTAAACAGCTAAACTTTATAGCTGCAATAAGGTTAAATATTTAATGGAAACTTTTAAAGTCTACAAAATATAATGTATTATAATGTTAGCTTTCATGATTAATCAGTATATTTGACCTTGTATCCAAACTAATATTATAAATGCAAAAGTAAAAGTCTGTCTGACTGAACGGATTTTCATCAAATTCTGCACTCAGGTAGTCGATGACTTGGGTTAGTACATTAAAAATCTTTATCGAGTCTCTAAGATTTACATAACACTTGTGTCGGGGTTGTCTCGCTCCTCCCCTGAATTGGTAGACAATATAGAGACTATGAAAATAAAAAATCAAAATTAAAATAAATTACAGTACATGGGATAATTATGATCCCAGTAGTATGTTCTCGTGGGATAATTGCAAACCTCCATTACATTATTTTTTTAAACTATTAATAAAAAGCCATCTGATAGTAACTTTGTATTGTTGTTTCTACACAATGCATTTTGTTACGAAATTATTCAATTCAATTCATTTATTGCATCTAATATGGTAGGTACATGAAGTTCTTATAATTATGTATAAAATATTTAGTAACACACATTTGGCCAATACATAGCATGCAATAGTACAAGTTTTTACACTTAAGATATTAATTACTAGGTAACTACATTTTGTCAAATTATGTACTTAACACTTAAATATATCTGTGCCTTTAATGTATACAATTTACAGGGACACTTTTGAATGAGCTCATCTATCGAATAAAAACACTCTTGTAACAACGAATCAATCTTACCAAACCAAACAAACCAACCAATCTTGTGAATTATGTGAAGAAATAGAAAATGTAATTATTATAGTAAACAAGGAAACGTAATTAATACGATACGATTGATACCTCATGTAAAATGCCAATAAAGCAGAGCCAGTCAACAATAACAAAACATAAAGAAATCTTCGCGTTTCAAGTAAATTCATGTTACTATCTTTTCCTATTCCCTTATACGTATTAAAAACACAATTATATCATTTTCTAGGATGGTATTAACATAGGGTTTAGTCTATAACCGGCCACTGTTCGCCACGTATGGCCATTGTCCATTATGTTGGGCGCCGTTGAGTGGACATAGTCATTGATAATTGTGGCTTATGAATTTATGTTTATGGGTGTTTAGAGAAAACGAGGTAGGTAGAACTTAAGGGAAGTAAGATTATCGTGACAATTGATGCAATTTAACGTTAGTTGATGACAAATTGAATGCTCATGAAGTCTCTTAGTTTATTAATGTCATAGCCAAAAAACTCTGTAGACATCCGGATTTTGTCTCAATTAAGTTTAGGTATCCTTTCGATATGGATACCCTCTTTTAAAGAGAGGAGCCTCCCTAAGACGAAGCAAGAATCAGAAAGAGTATTCATTCACCACATTAGTATTTCCTTACTCAGTAATCCCTCAATCACATAAGGAACATGTACGGTCCCTGTTTACTCCAACCGGCCCACAGTTTACTTAACGTGTGGACAGAAGGATAAGTTACCGATTGGTGGTCAATAAGACATACGTATTGGTATAAAACTACCAATTATTTGGACTGATTCTATGCTAGACTGCATGGCACCAAGATTTGTTCTTAGGGAAATTATTCGAAGGCATTATTGCAACGTTTTGTGTAAATTGGTGATTGTGAAATGGTATTTATTCTTTCGGTCGTTTGGATAAATGCTAGATAATGAAACTTCTCAAGAATGTTTGGTTAGGGTTTATCAAGATAAAATTCTGAATTATTTTATAATAATCACTGCTAGGTACAAAAAACTGTTTTTTCCGATACTCCACTAGTAACATCTTATTATTGGGTAGTTATGAATCGAAACTTATTCTTCTTTGGCCAACTTCAGAATTTAGAACATCGCTTTTACACATCATAAAGTTCAGTGACAACCAAAAACCAAAGAAACTTACCAAAAGTAACTAGATTATCAAAACAATAGTAACCCAGTGCTAAACCAAAAATGCCAATAAACTGACAACCAAAACAACAACAATACAAGTGACAGTTGGTAATTGTTGTAAAAAGTGGTGATTAGTGATCGTAACCATGGCAACGCCCGCGCCACCCCGTGTGTCCAGAAATGTGTCGCTGCCTGCGGGTAGACAGCCCCCTACCGTGGCTATGCTGGCGAGGAGGACGCTGTCAGAAAGGTAAAGGTGTTTTAAAGATTTATGAAGATTATATTGAGGTCGTATGGTGATTCGTTTGTCGTGACAGGTAGTCAGTGGCCCGAAAGTCTGAAACCAGTCTTACCAAAGGGTACCGTATTACCCAGTACTAACTGGGTTGCGGAGGTCAGATAGACAGTCGCTCCATGTAAAATCTGGTGCTCAGCTGCATCCGGTAAGACTGGAAGCCGCCCCCAATAAGGTTGGGAAAAAGGCTAGGCAGTTGATGATGGTGATTCGTTTGTAATAATTATGATATTTGTGACTAACGTCTACTGCCCACGACTCTACTCAAAAGTCTACGATGCGACTTACATTGCTAGTTTGTGATTGGTTGTGTTGTGTTTTTGTCTTGACCGTCACAGAAGTACTTAATGGTGCCGTAAAGTTCTGGCTAATCATTGGTGATGTGTGTTTAGTAACACGTTACTTTTGAGTACAGTAAAAACGACATAAACCTTTAAAATGTTGTCATTTCAAACTCACGGCGGTTAGCCATAATTCTTAAAAAAAATGTGGCATTCACGATTTTTTCATACTTATATAACTAATCAGTCACACCATAAATCATAAAAATACACATTTTGGTGCACAGTAGCAGGAGCAGGACTAATGTTATCTGGCAGACATACCGGACGATTACGATAAATGAGTGGTCGCTTACTATCAGCCCGCTCTTATCCTACAGCTACATGCTCGTTACTAGCCCGGGATGCACAGCTTTTGTTATTATATGTTTTTGTCAGTTGTAAGTACAAATTAATTAAATGTGATCAATTTAGCAAAAGCCGACTAAGTATCATAATGTTTTAGAAGGATGCTCAACTTCGAAAAAATATTTCAATTATAATCTGCGCTCGTGGACGATTTTAAATTTTGAACACAATTTTCTAAGAAATAAACATTGTAACTTTACTAAAAGGCTTGATGGTAAAAGATTCCAAGTGACTCATCGCAAATTTTTCGGGCTGATCCAATTAAGATTGCTATCGACGCGCTAAGAAAATGAAGAAAGCTTTGAACATGTTAGGCAGACAAATTCAGCAACCAAAACAGAAAAAAAAAATCAAAAGTTAGTAGCTACTATAACTTTAGTAGCTACTATACTAAAACTTTTCTATCATTTGCTAGTTTAATGTACCACTGTTTACTTGGTACTTTGACGTAGCTACTCGTAATGCATGGAAGTTTCCAAGTTTCCCACAAGTCGGCACTGAAGGGAACCATTACATCATGAAAGTGCGAGGGCGGGCGATAATTATAGGAATTTCACGGCAATCCAACTGATGGCGTTCTGTTCCATGAAATCGCGGGAATATTCCTCTTTAATTAATTTTGTAGACAAACATATAATTAGTTCATTTAACTAGGATTGCCCATTTCTATATTAAATGGAAAGGTTTATTAAATTAACCGGCGGTATTCAAACCTCGTTTGCATATTCATTAATTTTATACCCCTGGGAATTTACTGTTTTAGTCATGGAAAAGTAGAACGAACAGACGATTTCTTCGTACTTGATCAATGATGTTTTAAGTCCCACTTCGTCAACTTCAACTGTTTACCAAATGGTTGATGTTTTGGGTTAGTCCCTGAGTACCCCGATACCCGAGGCACCCGTACCGGAGGACCCCGATTTATTTTTATCTTGAGAAAGTCAATCAAATGACAGTTTAGCTTAAAAGTACCGTCAGCAGGTGAAATGTTAAATAAAATTTTATTACGTAAGTCTTGCTTGGTTAAGGTAAATATTATAATTAGAGAATACAATATAGAGTCTCGTAGAGCAATCACAGGTTTTAATTATTATCACAATAGTTGCGTTTTCAATACCGAAAATCAAAATACCTACGCTACACGATAATTTAAAAAATACCCAAAAACAGAAGTGCCGCACTATAGAGGTCCCACTATAGATGCCCGACCCAATTCTCGAAAATGGAAATTTAACACTGTATTGGGATCAATCCATCATCACTGACAGGACTATTGTAGCCAATAATCCTGATATAGTGGTGATGGATTGATCAGAGCGGCGCGCAGTGATTGTTGACATAACAGTCCCGCATGACGAGAACCTCGTGAAAGCCAAGATAGATAATCAATAATTAAATATCTTGATTTGGCTCGCGAGGTTGTCGACATGTGTAGGATGTGAACTCAGTGATCATTGCAAATGGTTTAATTGCCAAGAGCCTCGACCAATACCTAAGGAGGCTCTCGTTAGACCGCTGGATCAAGGGCTTGATTAAGAAAGCGGTACTCCTGGACACGACTCGTATTGTTTGGAGGTTCCTCTCTCCAAAACAAAACGTTACGTTCGTACTTTACATTTTTAATAACAGCAGGTAATAATTAATTTCACATGAAACACGTTACGAATCGAAGAAGACGCTGGCTTAGAATCAAAGAACTCTTAGGCTTCCAAAGATAAGAGGAGTCTTACCGCAAATGCCTTAGATTTGATAGGACGTCACCATTTTTATGTTTTGATGTTGCAAATGACTTCGTTTAGATGTTCAGCTTAAGCAAAATATTTGTTTCCTCTTTTTTAATTTGTGCAGCTTATTAAAAAAAGATATTACATGGAAAGAAAAGCCCCGTAATTACTTCATATAATGTACATACTTTCATTGATGAACGCTTCTGAAATTAAAAGTGCCCCAAAATTCCGATCTTTCAAATAAATTACATTCGTCTTATGTATTTCAAACACATATGTACATTTAAGCACTTTTTATGTCGACCGTACAAGTTGAAAACAATAGAAAAAAACAAAAGAAAGAAATGTAATCATATTTATCAAATTCGGGGTACTCCGGTACGGGTGCCTCAGGGATCGGGGTACTCAGGGACTAACCCGATGTTTTGACCTGGAAATGCAAACGATAGGACACTTAATATGTCCTTATTTATGCAAGTTTGAGGAACTTACGCTTTTGATCATTAGAGCGAATTAGATTTCCAGACGATAGGCCTTCGCTTAGTAGTAACAATTAAAATTGCCACGAAACCACACACTGGGAAGGAAGAGTGATTGCAAACGAAATCGTCAAACAACCAAACGTGACAGGGAAATTTAGTATTCCAGTAGCATTCTATCCCGTTCTTTCAACCTAATCCCTTAATTATTTCGAGCCGCACGCCAAAACGAGCTTCCTCCACAAATTACCAGACCTTTGCCGGTTTTTCCCCTAAAACAACATACCATCACCATTCCTCCATTTGTACGTAAACGAATCAATTCCTAACATCTCCAGTCGGGTCACGTCCCTGTAAATGTGCTTCCAGGGTGTTTCAGAGCCAACTTGTGTTACCCACACTGCATTACAATCATTGCTCTATTACCTCCTGATACACAGAACTGATTTTATTAGAAAAATGTGGGTGAGATCGAGGTGTTTTGGTTTGGTTCGTTGTTTGATAAAGCGGGCTCGATACATTTTTAGGGACCTTAAACTAGACTTGATATTTTTCTAATCAGTTGGCGTAAGGTCTTCGAATAAAACTCATGATAGCAAATCTTGAATCAACAATTCATGTTTAAGTTAATTCACAATAATATATCATCACGATTCACGCCTGTAATCCCCGACGGGTTAGGCAAAAGTGTACCTAATAGTACACCCACATATCGCCAGTTATGTAGTCCCTTGTAATAGGGGGCGAGCCTATTGCCATCAATCGGGCACAAATCCAGACTCCGTGACTGCTGAGAAATCTCTGATGGAAAAACCCAATAACAGCTCAACCTGCTCAGCAGTTGCGCTTGTGACTACTGGACTAACGAGGCAGTCAAAGTCAAATTAAGTCATCATAATTCAGTAGAAATATCCAGCGCTAAACATAGGTCTCCTGAACCACGCCATAACAACCACGCATACTCTGAACGTATAACTGTCAATTTCTTCACTCTTTGATCCAGTAACAATTTTCCCTAGTGTAAATGAAGCCCTTCGCTTCTGAACATCATCAATGCAGTTTCTCCCTTTAGTAAACTACTCGATCGTACTTTGAAGTTACTTAATTGACTTCCTATATCTTTAAGCAAACATCAAAGTCAATCTCGGCAGCATCATATGTATCTTCTGAAATAATGAGAATTGGCAAAGGAAAATATTGTCGTCAAGATGTGAGGATATTAGCATAATATGAAGCGTAGTGAATAATTTGATTCAGGAATGGAATATCAATTTTGGGGTGATGAAATCGTTATACAAAGACGTGCTATTTACAGTCAAGGTAATTGCTTGATTATCAATTTGAAACACTGCGTCACATTGCTGTCATAAAGCCATCTCATTACAACTGACAAAGAAACAGTTGTTATATTGATATAATGTAATTGGAGGGGTTTGAACAGGTTTACAATTAGCAAAAAATGTATTTCTCTTACTTTTCAATAAGTTAAAAAAAAAATGGCTCAAGAAGTAAAGAGAAAATTGGAAGGCAAAATTATGGAACATATGGCTAATAATAATTAATTGGATAGAAAGTATCAATCAAAAAGTTATAGTAGCCGAACCTACATCGTAAAATGTCTATTAAAAGAAATCAAATCAGTCTATTTCTATAGTATGACAGCAGTGAAACATTTCTCAGACCATGTTTACTATCCAACGGTAGTGTGCTAACAATTTGCAGAAGTATACTAATAAGTACTAGTCCGGCCTCTTTCTAAAAGTAATGTTCTCATCAGTAGGAGTAATTTCACAAACCCGTTTATATTTTAAATGATAAACCTAACAGTTTCAATTTGCAATTCTGCAGATTCTCACCTGTTTCCTTTAGCCTGTATCTACTGTTCCACCACTGTGCAAAGGCCTCCCCGAATTCCTTCCATGTTTCTCACCTAATTCGAATTAAATGAAATCACGTATTAACAAATTCATCTGAGTCGAAAACCGAAGCAATGGAACGACTCCTGCGCAGTATTAATAAGGCGCGCACAGAATTAGCCATGCTTTTACTACTTCCTGGCCAAATGGCCGATGTTTGGACTTGCGTTTCCTCCTGACCTTTGTTCGGACTTAATTGGCGTTTGCCGGAGATTTGCTCCGCGTGAAATATCCTTATGTAACATAACATCGCGCCTGTAATTCCCGAAGGGTTAGGCAGAGGTGTGTCTACACCCATAAATATGACCACACCATTTTGATACACACTGAATAGTAACTACCACCCACATTTCGCCAATTATGTTTAAGTCCCATGTAAAAGAGGGCGAGGCTTTTGCCTTCGACCAGGCAAATATCCTGGCTGATACTGACATAATAACACTTTGTCCAATCCGGGAATCGAACCCAGGACTTCATGACTAGCAGTAGCGCTTGCGGCCACTAGACCAACGCTGGTGATTTTTTTCCCATGGGGTTAAAAAGAAACTACAGAACGCCACCTGCTACGATCCTTACATACTCCTTTTGCTTCGTACCCTTGCATACATCTGGTCATACACACACGCCCTCTTACATAATACGGGGTGGAAGGGACACCGCCGCGAAAACGGAAACCACATACTCAGTACATCATTCCGAACCCCACAAAGAAATTTTTCGTCGGTTATTAAAAAACAATCAGCTGTTCCATACATTTTGACCGTGTAGGTATTGCACTTTTGTAGGAAACGGCTGATTTTTTTTAATAACCGACGAAAAAATTCCATGTGGGGGTGTTACGTATAGATCCAATGCGAAGAATTATCACTTTTTAAAAAGCCATTGTTTATTTTAAAGAAACACCTATTTCTGTTTGATCGATGGCACATATAAAATGCGACTGCCAAAATCCACAAAACGATTCCGATGGCTGATGCCGAAAATACGTCAGTAAATCGTTATCCAGTAAAACTGTGGTGTACCTACGGTATTGTACTGTCCGTCGGGATTATTGAAAATGTAATCTTTTGTGTTCTAGGAAGATCCCAGTGGGTGGTACGATATATTTTTAAGTTTGTTAGGTATCTTTAAAAAATACTGAAAAAGTGTGTTGCACATTTAACATTCCTGTGAAGATCTTCAAGTGAGCTAAAGGTTTTAATTACCAATCAAACAATAAGATTGAATTCTGGTCCTCCGATTATAGTATGATGTGTGGACTGGCCTATCAACTGCATGGCAATGGGAACAATAATTATGAAAATACAGCACCTTTGTTTCAAAGCAGAAGGACTGTTGCACCTGAGATTTGTCGTAGACTTATTCGAGTCGAGCTATTTCTTTAAGAGTTCGCGAGTTAATATAGTCTCCCATCCCGCAGGTGGCGCGTGTCAATCATATCTAACTCCTTCGTTTTATTCTACAGTGACCTGGAGCCAGGTGCAGTGACAGCTCCCTCTGGCAGTTCAAGTAGTTCCAGCTTGTCTTCCAGGAGTAATGAGAGCAACACCGTCGCTGCTGAGCAGCAAGGTAAGTGACAAGTGTTTTCATACAAAGCAGTTTAAATTGAAAGCATCTAAATTGATTAGATGAAAGCTTTTAGCGGACTAGTCGAATATTGATTACGTTTCCGAAACTTGTTAAGCCTATGCTGGCTAGTACTTTTAATAGAAATCCGGGGTTATGTACGTAAAGTTAATTTGATTACCTCTCGGTCATCGGCCCTGGAGAGAGCAAATTGCTTGGGCAAAAAATGGGCGGTGTAAGTACCCGAAATTTCTGTAATGTGATTCAATTTGGAGCTTTAAAAGAAAAGATTGATCCTTTCAACTAGTAATTAATTGTGTTATAGACTTTAAGACAGAATCTTGACATCTAGAAACTGGAAATGCTGGAGAAGCAAGCGAAGTATTGACGCGACGATCTTTGATTTACACCACACTTTAATAAGAATTGATTACCTGGCGATTGTCTGAATTAAATGTAATTATTTTTTTACAGCCTCTCAATCAGACTGGTCAGAGGAGGAAGAGCCCCTCGCAGCACAATGGGCAGACAGTCTGCCGCCGCACGCGCTCGACACCTTGGACCTGTCCGCTACGCTGCGCAAGAGGCAGGAGGTCATACATGGTGAGTGTAACATCATTACCCCACTACTGCGTTTATCTCAATATACTCGTAATAATTTATGCTAAACTTAGCCAAGTCCACACAGATTTCTGCCGTTGCTAGAAAAAAATCTACGGTCAAGTGCGACTGGGTTGGCCACGTCAGCCGTATGCCGTGAGCTGTGGGCCAAAATAACCAAAATGTGGCGCCCTGACACAGCCAGAACTAGACGCGAGAGGCCTCGTTCTAGATGGCAGGACGACCTTGACGAAACCAACGACCAGTGGTCCACATTAGCCCTGGATCGAAAGAACTGGAAGTTATGGGAAGAGGTCTGTGCCTCAGCTGTGGGAATGCCGCTAGCTGACCATGCTACTGCACACGCGCACAAATGCCTACAACTGACTTTGATAGATGACAAGGAAGCTTCAGTTGCCAAAGAGTAGACTAAACCTGCAATGATTTATAGAAGCAACACAGACTTGTTTTCCAAAAAACTACAAGAATAACTGACAGCATAATACTTAACACCTGCATAATATTATGATTTAACTAACGAAGAATTAACTAAGCATTGATTATGAACAACATTTTGCAGGAGCACAATATAAACTAGCACGAACCGGTTTTAAGACTGTCTGGCGTTACAGAGAAAAAAGTTTGCATAAATCCTCTATGAGGTCACTACAACAAAATAAATAAAAACTAATTATAATCCAGCTATGTTTTGCTAGACAGCCAATTAGTATGAGGCTTGGAAACTTTGTAATCTTTCAAAATCCAACCACAAATATTTCTCCTTCCAGAACTAATAGTATCGGAAGGCTCCCACGTCCGTTGGCTTCGCGTCCTGGGCGGAGTCTTCTTGCGGCCCTTGGAACGTCACCCTACACTCCTCGCCGGTGACGAGCTCCGAGCCCTGTTCCCCAACCTACCGGCTGTGAGGGAGAGGCATTCCAGGCTCTACTCCGATCTTAGGACTGCCAGGAATGAGGCTGACAACCATCTGGTGCAGATTCGACCAGTGGCTGATGCTTTACTGAATGCGGTGAGTTTTTGTTGGTTATCATCTGTCTAGCCTTTTCTCAACTATGTTTGGTAATCGGATGCAGCTGAAAACCAGTATTTTACCTGGTGTGTTCTCTTCAAACTAGCTGAGTAACACGATAGCCATTGGTAAGACTGGTTGTTACACTTCTGTGCTTCCCGTAACGACTGTCAAAAATCTATGAATGATAACAGCCATAATGGGCATTATCAAACTTGTCGTAAAGACATTTTTATATTCATTATTTCACCTGCTTAAAAATAAGACAGTCTTTATTTTTGTCTTTCTCCAACCACTTGTTTTCTTCGTCAGCTGGGCGAGTCTGGGTACGCGTCGTGCGTGTCGAAGTTCTGCCGCGGGCAGCGCATGGCGCTGGAGGCGCTGCGCGAGCGGCGGCGCAAGAGCAAGGAGCTGCACGCCTTCCTGGCGGCGCGCGAGCAGCAGCCGCTGTGCGGCCGCCTGCAGCTCAAGGACATGCTGGCGTGCGTCTGGCAGAGGTATGTGCCGCAACACCACTTCACTACACTCACATTCTAAATTAAATATAACTATATATAAAACACGAATTTTATCAATGTCTCTTATGGACTTTGAAATCATCCAACCATGTGCAACAAACCGGTTTCATTAGAAAGGCAATAATGCGAAGACGGTTTTAAACCACTAAAACAATGGACACTATAGCGTAGTAGCACACGCCAGGTATCCGCTAGTTAAAAACAAACAACTATGCACCATAACAACTCGACAAAACACAATTATAACTCATCAATCCACACCAAAAACAACAACCAACTAATCCAATTATCATACAACTACACTTACACGCACTTGGATTACAGATGAGTAAATGCGCTTAGCACTAAGCGAATTTTATCTCATAAGACCGATATTTTACATGTGAGGCGAAACTAGTGTCCGACCGTTGCCGAAACCGGTTTAGCGGGCGAAGGTTGTGGTAATAGCTGATTATTGGCTTCGGCGTCGGTCGGACACTTGGCACACATTTACTGATATGTGGTGAAAGCTAGCCTTAACATGACAAAGGAAACAAGAAATTGTCGAATAACGTTTGTGTGTGTTGTGGAATACCGCTTTACACCCAAAAACACTTTCAAATAAATCCATTTCTCTCTCCCGCAGACTGACAAAATACCAGCTCCTCCTGGAGGGTATCCTGAAGACAGTAACGGAAGGGGAGGAGACAGAGGAGGACCTGGCGCGGCTGCGGCGCGCTCACGACGTCGCCAAGGACGTACTGCACCGCGTCGATACTGCTATCAGGACTGCGGAGAATGAACACAGGTAAGGTTTAAAGAAAGGAAAACGTTTATGTAGTACAAGTACCAAATACCAGGAATACGTGGAAATACTAACACCCACCCATCCCTATCTTGCTCCCCATTTTCTTTTTTACTAGGGATGCAAAAAAATAAAATGTCTGCTTTTGTCTGCTCTTAAATACCCACCCGCAATAACTTCTGTTTATCCTAAAGTTTCTACGAATGGCAGCTAGAACGAACAGCTTTATGTGCTTTCTAAACAACGGAGGGTGTCACTTTAAAACGGATGCTCGCCCAGTTACAGACAAACCGCAGCAAGTGTAGATTGAAGCATTCGCATTCGAGATATTGACGCATTTTACGAAATAACCATGTGAATGATGAAACTTGACATGCGAGATTAGCGCAAGATGTTACAAGAACAATCTGACCCTGTAACCATCTTTTACAGACTAAAAACAATCCAGACCAAGTTAGAGGTCCGCGTGCCGACGTCTGGGGAGTGGGAGGATCTGCGCCGACTAGACCTGACGCACCACACGCTGAGAAATGAAGGAGAACTGACGCTCAGGAACGACTCCACCAAGAGGATCAATGTGCTCGTGAGTATTCGCTCATTTGAATGAGGTAATGCTAAAAAGAAGAAAGTCAACATATTATCGTCGTGTAGGTTGTCTGTCTCTTTTATAACAAACATGTTAACTGATGCTTACCCATGTATTCAGTACATCATTCTGAACACACATATAAATTTTTCATCGGTAATTTAAAAAAAAACTACTGTTTCTTACAAAATTGCAATACCTAAATAATCAAAATGTATGGAACAGCGTTGGTGAAAAAAATCTGCTGTTTCCTAGAAAAGTGCAAAACCTACACGGTCAAAATGTATGGAACAGCAGTTTTTTTTTTAATAACCGTCGAAAAATTTCTATGTGGGGAGGGCGGGTTCAGAATGATGTACTGAGTATGTGGTTTCCGTTTTCGCGTCGGTATCCCTTCCACCTCGTAAATGCAAATCTAATAGAAAATCATAGATCAGCAATTGAAAAATTACCTGAAGTGTTACTGATGATATTGCAGTATATTTCTTCAATCGTTTGAGGTTATTAATAGTTAGTACATATTAGTTATAATTTTATACCACTAACTAACGTGTTACCCCCCCCCCCCCCAGGCCCTGATGTTAGAAGACAGTCTAGTCCTGCTACAGCGCGAGAGCGACAAGTTCGTGCTGAAGCCGATCCCGCAACCCAGCCAGTCACTCATGCTGTCACCACTTATCAAATGGTAAGATAAACCTAGATTTTTGATCATCATAATATTTTTTACAGTACTTTTGACCGCTCGCTGCAATCTGTAACAAACGATCTTATAGTAACTTAATATGATGTTGGCTTCCAGTTGTGACATCATCATAATGTGTAACTAAATTATAATCTTTATTCGAACAGGGACAAGGTGCTGTTCCGGCCGAACGCGGCAGTACGCAACACGTTTTTCCTGATGAACATCAATGGAGTTCAGATGCATGAGTTATCTGCCAACACCGCACCGGAGTATACGTCGTAAGTATAACTTTACTGTTATATTCTTAAGAGCGTTTACGCCGTCCATGCGCTGTTTGACTCCAAAACAGTACTTTTCAAACCCTTTAATACCATCAACCCTTTATTTTACAAAAATGATAATTACTAATAACTTTAGGAAATTTCGTTGTCTCAATAGTTGGAGAGAAAAATATTTCAATTAATAGAGTATTGGTAAATTGTATCAAGATAACTCAACAGAGGTATTCTTAATTTCCCTTTTAGCGTCAGTTTCGACGCTCTAATTATAGGAAACCACTGGCAAACCTAATTAGATTTTTTTTTTACCTATTGCTAAGATCCTAAGGAATATAGTTGGAGAAGAAAATTTTTTGATTTAGGTTTCTTTATATAAGAAATTAAAGTTCAAACAATGTGAAATATTAAGGAATTAAAATGATTTTTTCACCGATATATCTTACTTGATTTAATATAATAATAGCATAATATAATAGAAGAACATATGCTTTAAAACATCCAATTTAAAATTTCAAATAATTTACAGTGATTATTTTTCTATAAATATTTGAAAACTACTATAAATCACTGCGCGCGAGCAATTTCAAATCAGACCGCCGCGAGGCTTTCTAGAGAGAGGACATGTCGCTCGGCGCTCTGCCTGACCCGAGTTGACCTTAGTCGTACTTGGAAGGATAGCGGACGTTTATAGTGTGATTAAAAAATCTTGGTACTTTGATGATTAAATTTTTTTATTATTATTTTTGATGACTGACAATATTTTTAGTGACAACCAATATCTACCCAATTTTTTTACATACGAATTTTATTTATTAAAACTTTTACTTATTTTTTTGTAAATAAGAACATAAATTGTTTTTAAAGTTAACGCCAACCTATTGTATTTCCCTCATAAGAGGTGTCACTAAGAGGAACATCGCGTCAGGTTAAAATATAATATAAAATAAACGTAAGTAAATCCATATAAAGTGATTTATTTGAATAGAATAAGAAATATTTATTAATCAGTCACAAATCAATAATAATTAACGAAGTTCGGTTTCTTTCTAAAGTTTAGATCAACAAATTCATGTTTGAATAACTAAAAAACGACTTTAATATTAATCATAATTATAGCTATACTTGCAATATATTATTGAATACTTATTTTATGCACTCGTACTTTAGTAATCCGTGTACGTTCAAATTCAAATTCAAATTAAATTTTACTACAACAATTGCACTCGAACGGATCATAGTGGGTTAGTTTGACTATAGCGCGCTAGAGCGCGCCAGCGCTATACACACAGGCACGCGCGCTTCTGTGTGTGTAAAAAATGCATTGAATTACCTAAACTTGACTTCGCGCGATAGACGTAAACGCTCTTAAGTGAGATGCCCTATGTTTTTCTTCTTAATGTCGTTGTTATGACAGTTTTTTGTATTTTTTTTATTACTGACTTTGCGAATGACTATTCCTTGTAGGCTTATTGTTTCTTCGAATCACATGCTCATGCCAGCAAGCTGTGCTTCTGTTCAACTTATCCCTTAGATATAAATCCTAGTTTCGTTCTAAATCGCTGAAAGAAACGGGACAGTAAGTCACTTCCCTCTAATGTCCTTTCTAATCTAGAACGTTTTCATCCACAGCTGGGTGAAACACATCCAAGAGGCCCCTCTCGCCAAGCTGACAGAACTCAAGTCTACCATCACGCCCTCACACACACACAGTCGCTCTGCTGATGACTCAGGTATATCTACAGTTAGATCAGAAAATAAATGCGCTTCGGGAATCTTCGTGTTTTTGAATCAGTACAAACGTCGCGTTACAGAGGAAGGGCTCATTTATGGTCTGCAATAAATTCAAACATAATATGGTGGTGTATGACTGCGTTTACGGAGAAGCGATTTTACGCGCGTTTGCTTGAAATGCTACGATACGCGGCGCAAGGGGTACAGCGACAGTTCTTGGAGCACGTGCCGCGTCTCTGTAAATGAGCTTTAGCCCCATACAGGCAAAGCTTCTAAGCTTTTAATGTTGCAAAAGTGCATCTGTCAGTGCGCGTTTGGAAAAAAGAACACTCCGCCGGACTAGCTACTCTAATAGCGTCTTCTGTCACTCAAAAGTTATGAAAAGGTTTTTTTGGACTTCCATACAGTTGTTTATCTACAAAATTGTAATTCAAAACACAAAAACTTTCATAGATGTAGCAGATAT
Source organism: Standfussiana lucernea (assembly GCA_964057025.1). Taxonomy (NCBI): domain Eukaryota; kingdom Metazoa; phylum Arthropoda; class Insecta; order Lepidoptera; family Noctuidae; genus Standfussiana; species Standfussiana lucernea. Next base: position 11,860,422 of record OZ059810.1, read on the forward strand.
ATCTTTCCAAAAATAAACGATGATTCCCAAAACGCATACTTTTCCCGTAACTCGTATGAATTACATTAGAATCATCTAAATCATCTTTATGAACAGGCGTCAACGTATCCCGCAACCCATCAGACGCCTCCGAGAAATCGTCGTCAACGGCGGCCGAGGAACCTGTGGAGCCGGAGAAGGAGACGCCGCCCGTAGCTCTGAGCTCGGCCGAGCGGGACGACAAGCCGCCCGACGCGCCCGACGCGGACAAGCGCAGCGCCGAGCGGGACTGCGACCTCGACAACCAGGGGGAGGTTAAGGACGAGAAGGAGGATAAGCATAAGTGAGTTTGTCTTTTACTATTTATATTTTTTGTTGTTTTGTTTTTCGTGAATTTTTAATATGTAGATAGGTCGTCCGCGAATTATTATAAAAATATGGCTTCACTATTTTAATCAAATTTTGTAAACAATTAATTTTTTTCTAAAATAAAAGTTTTATTTAGAAAAACATTCTCATTATAACATCAGCTAACAGTAAAAATTCCGTCAAAATCGTCCAGCTGTTTCGGAGATTAGCCGGAACAAACAGACAGACAAACATACAAAATTAAAAAAATCTGTAAAAAGCTGTAATTTTGAAATTACAAACAGACATTTCATTTTTATTCATTTGTTTACATTTTTGCCATGTGTGATTTTAAACGATCGATGGTATTTTACATCAAACAGCAGCGATCTTATTGTCGGTTTTCAGTAAGGTGTTTGAAAAGGCTTAATCGGATGCTTAACCACTGTAACACCAGTAAGATCTTACATGAGAAACAGTATGGTTTCACTTTGGTGAAACCATACTGTCACTTTGGTGAAACCATACTGTTTCTGGGCGTTGTAGGACTGACGCCGGTGCCACCTTATTAAAACATATACATATGCACTGCGTGGGAAGAGGCACAAGATGCCATAGGAATTTTCTGTGATCTCTCGAAAGCATTTGATTGCGTGAGCCACGAAACTGTACTCCTTAAACTTGAGCATTACGGTTTAGGGAAACTTGCGCTCAGTTTAGTGAAATTGTATTTGAACGAAAGACATCAGCAAGTAAAAATAAATGGTGTCAATTCAATGGGTTTAAAAGTAAGGATGGGTGTACCACAAGGCTCGATATTAGATCCTTTTCTCTTTTTAGTCTTTGTTAATGATCTACCCCATTTATTTAAAAACTAACCACAAATGGTATTGTTTGCGAAATGGAAAAAAAACTAAGTGCATAAGATTTACTCTACCAAATGTCAAAAGTAGTGATTATGACATAGTATTGAATCAAAAGAAAATAGAATTCGTCGATGTAACTGTTTTCTTAGGGATCACGCTCGACTCATGGCTACAATGGGGTCCTCATTTAACATCTCTTGCAGGACTTAGAAAAATCCGTCAATTTACTGATGTAGAGACCGCGAGGCTAGTTTATTTTAGTTATTTTCATAGTTATGCCATACAGTATTTTACTATGGGGACGGGCTGCAGACATCGAGTCTATATTCATTCTGCAGAAAACAGCCATCAGAGCCATATATAATTTACGTAGCCGCGATTCTCTAAGAGAACTGTTTAAGGAAATTAACATTATGACGATACCATAAAAATCTGCATTTATAAATAAATGTAAATTTTTCCTGACGTATATGATGTTTTCATAGATGTATTGGCAAGGTATTACTAAAGTAAAAGAGGCGACAGACACCACTATAATACTAGAACCAGGGGCCAACTAGTTCAGCCAGGTTTCAGGCTAGCTAAAGTAGACTCATCTTTCATGGGGTACGGTTTAAAATGTTACAATAAAATACCTCCCCGCATTCTACAACAGAATGAGACGAAGTTTAAATCTTGTATAAAACGCACACTGTGTAGGCAAGCATACTATAAGTTGGGGATTACATTGATGATAAAAATACTTGGTTCAATGCTGGTCCTGCTCCACAACCATAGGAGCAAACTAATTGATTAACATGTGAAGTTATTGTGGAAGCTGCAGAAGATTGTAAACATATCTTTGCATTGTAAAGATTCAATCTCTTAGCGTTATTTATTTGCATAGCACATGTGTGAGTTCTATTTACGATAAAGCTACTATTTTCATCTTTTATGACTGGAATTGCCCTGGCGGTTGAGAGAATGTCATGCTCACTCAAATGTCGCTGATGGTGGCGCATCTGTCGGGTCGTTTAGTTCCCTTCAAAATGGTTGAGTTGAATGATGGCTGATCCATGCGTCATGTTCGTGAACGGGCGCTGTCAGTAGGGACTGGTCATCTCGCAGCTGCCATGGATTATTCTGTTTTTGAATTGTTTATTGTATCTTTTTACTCTAGACGCTCTTACTCGCACGTCTTTCTACATCATTCTCACATATATGTATAATCTCGAATTGAATGATGTAACCAAAACTTTGTAACAACATTTTGATTTAAAAGAGTGTCCATGAAGTTTCTTGCCCATTCTTCTCTATGTAGAGATCTACGCTTTCGAATGGGCAACTACAGCACTCACAAATTATTATGCCCTGTGACTGAGACTGTAGCTTTGTTATTTTTTTTGTGCTTTGACATTCAAAAGTGCCTGTAATGGTCTAATTGAATTAAATGCTTTGAGTTTGAGTTTTGTGACAGGAATAAACATCACTGCGATTTTAATAGTGATCTAAAGACAGATAAAAACCATGAAAGGAGCGTATTTCATTCGACAGTACACGTATTTGAGTATCGTTCAAAAACGATTTAGGTAACTATACGCCATCTCAGTAACAGTTTATAGTCGAAAAACATTTCTACATACACATTACACGAAAGCTACATCTGTTTTTGGATAGTGTCCTAAAGTGATACCTGTTGTGTCCAGACCGCGGCGGCCCACAGTGGGTCGCATCAGCACGCACGGCGCGGCCGCGTGCGCGCTCGAGTCGCCCGCCGCCATACACGTGCTCGCGCCCGCTGCCAGCGCCGCCAGGACGGCGCATCGAGCCTTCACTGATCAAGGTCACTATAGCGATAAAAACCCACCCATCCCTTTACACATGCCATTGTGAACATCAGAGAGAGAGAGAGAGAGCCTGCCATGACCTCTTAATGCAGGAATGTTTTAGTTCTAGACGATAGACAGCTGTCTAGCGCCATCTCTTTCCCACTCTCGAAATAAACCTAAAACATTCCTGCAATAAGCGGTCATAGTAGCCCTACAGCTCGATAAACAATAAAACATAACATCACGAATTTAAACCCCGAAGTGTAATTCAGAGGTGAATGATGTGCGAAAAATGCAGATTTTTAGCCTAAGGTGTATAAATGGCTTTTGATTTCATTTTTAGTGGTGAAATATGAGTAAAGTAAACGTCACCTCTGCCTTTCCCTTCGCGGAAAAAGGCTTGATCTTGTGCTATGTTATGTTGACATACTGTTACTGTTAGCCTGCGTCATCCCACTGCTGCGCAAAGGCCTCTCCCCATGACTTCCAGTTGTTTCGATCCAGAGCCAATGTGGACCACTGACTATATTGACTTGGTATTAATTATTTAGTATGTTATTCCCAGAGCGTCTCCGCCGCCTCGACGACGTGATATCGCGCGCCCTCCGCGCCAAGTCGTCCATAGTGGGCTCCGCGCTGGGAGTGCCGCCGCACAGTTACGCGCACTTCGCTGATCTCGCCGTCGCTGATGCCTTAGGGGAAGTCGGTATGTATGAGTTACGATTAGGTTCGATCCTATTCAGAGTCTTTCCTGGCTACAAAATTGCTTGTTTTGGAACGGTTATGACCCGAAGTTTGCAGACCTGCGCCTGTTTTCAACCACAGCGAGGGCCTGAGCCTAAACACAGTATATAGGACATCGATGCATAAACTGTAACCAAGAACTCGCAAACCAACCGAAAACAGTGATAACTTATTGCGCGTCGATGTCCCATTCACTCTGTGTTAGTGGAAAGAATTTATTTTTGCTGATTTAAAGCAATAATTACAACAAGTCATTATTTTAATTTGTCAGATGTTTGCGGCGAGTTGCGCATGTCGGGCTCGAGGTTGTCTCGCAGTAACAGTCAGGAGGAGGACGTACCGTCGACCAACGGGGACATACACCAGCTGCTACTGGCGGCGCATGCGCAAGGTACTGTACTAAATGTTTTTATAGATAGTCTGTACGGTCCCACTGCTGGTCCTTTTTTTACCAACTCTCCCGGAATAAGAATATAAGAGAACAGCAGTCAAATCAAAGGAGAGAAGAGAAAATAACAGGAGCTACTTCGAGCCGGTAGATTCTCTTTTTGGTAAAGAATTCCTGAAAAAACCATGGAAACGATTATTTGTGACGGATAATTCACATTTTAGTTTTAATTTCGACCATATTTTCGGTGAAGCTACACCCTCAAACACTGTGCTGCACTCCAGGCGAAGTATCCGGTATGTTGCCATTCTCCTCAACAAATATTTTATGGCTTTGTTAACCAACTGCATAGTTGTAAAGACTATCATACTAATGTATTCCTCTCTCCACAGCGACACAACTGACCCGCTCCCTGCAGCGCGCGCTCAACGTCACCGAAGCGGAGACCGTATCTGCACGAGCTCGCTCCGGTCGCTGCGACTCGTGTCGCCATCCCCCCTCACACGAGCACGAGTCGTTCGAGCTCGTGTCGCACGTGCACGACGAGCACGAGCTGTCGGCCGAGACAGCTAGCACGGAGACGTTGGAGAGGGACGTGGCCGAGGTGCTCGGGGATCTGAGGGAGCTGAATGAGGAGTCTACAGGGGAGGGGAGCGCTGAAGATGCACTCGGTAAGTCTTTCATATTAAGCTGTCTATAATTATTTTGTATGGGCCTGTTTGAATTTTAGTTTTGAATTCACTTTTACAAATTTTAATTATGAAAATACTGGGACTTTTACTTGTCACAAGAATGTATTCGTTAAATAAAGAAAATAATTTTTTTTTCGGCGACAACAACAAGCGAGAGCCTTTACAAAACGGTTTCACATTCCAGGCTTACAAAACTGATTCACATACAGGCAGTCTAGTATACAATAAACCATATCTATAGCGTTCTTCTGTAGAATCGGCCTAGATCATGCTGCTATTTCTGTGTGGTTAGAGCTAATGTTAGGTTGTTAACCCCACGATCTGGTTGCAGAATGTTCGGGAAGCGCGGCGCTGCTGGCGTGCCGCCTGGTGGGCGTGACGTGCGGGCTGCAGCGCACGCTGGCGCGCGCCGTGACGTCACTGGCGGCCGCGCGGCCCGAGCGCGGCGCGCGCGCGGCGCTGGCGGCGCTGCGGGAACAGAACGACCGGCTGCGGCAGCGCGCGCTGCAAGGTCACTGCGGATTAACAACTGAAATGCGCTATAACATGATCCCGTATATAAAAAAGGACAATAAATATTAATAGAAGCCAACACTCGGCTTTATCTTGCATCGACATGCGAGACAGCGGCCCAGCGCTAGGTTTGTGGCGATAAATGGAGTTAACCTAATAACGTCAACCGTTGCAGCATTTAAAGGTTACAAAATTATAAGCTCAAAAATGGTCTCATAGTTGATAATAAGTCTTCTAAAAGCATACAATATAGTATAAAAAGCCTGTTTCACAATGAACAAATAATTTAAAAATGGAACAGAATTTGTATGAAACTATAAGCCAAATAAATTAAGATAGATACGACAAGGTAGCCCGAGAAATCCATAAACCTTCAGCAATATACTTAACTTTGTAATCAATAAAGATGAAAGTATAACAAAGCTCTTTAACTTTCCAGACCAGCACACGACAGAGGAGATCTCCGTGCCCAAGACAGGTCTGGATCCGTCTATACAGGTGAGGATCGTCACTCTGTTACTTACTTATATTGAACATTACTTGGTACTTCACACTGTATTAAAGTTTAATTTAGTTATGCAACACTTTAAAATTGAAAAGAGTGACGAATATAACAGACAAGACAAAAGAAAACAGATGAATTGTGTGAGGAATAATATGAATAACAAAGGAGTCAAATATAGCGTGACGGTTGAAGTGTTGCGCCTACCGACCACGAGATACATGGGACAACGGTGGAACGATGATGACGATGACTGCTGTAATGCAAGACTTAACTTTAAAATAAAAAATCATTCACTTTAATTCGCCAGCATAATTTGGCATTAACATGTTAATAAAAAAAAATACTTTTAATCCGATTTACAGAAAATATTCCAATTTGGATTTGTTAATTTACGTAACGATCAGAGTCATCATTCTCCTGCCCGTATCTCATTTTATTTGGAGTCATCGCAGCATTTGTATTCTTCTTCCATACTTAATCGTATCATTAATTTCATCTTTCACCGTTCCTTTAGTATCCCAAAATACATTCAATAATATTGTACTGTTCTTGTTACAGGAGCAACCGAGCAATGGCGGGTGATCTCCCAGCTTGATATAAAGAATTGTAAGCGAATACCCGACGTGAACACGTAGTGATATTACTCGCGCTAACTCTGGCTGGCCCACGAACGAAACGGTCGTAGTCGCCACTAACCAACACCTAACAAACTACTCTAGTTTCACCAAAAACGGTCCATCAGTTTCAGATGTGTCAATATTTTTGTCATTCTCTCCGTTTGTAAGTATTGTAACCCAGCACGATGAACATTGTATATTTTGTAATAATAATAATGATTATTATATTGTTTTTTTTTTGTTACAATTGTAAGTACTGCATTAAATTAGTATTAAAAAGATGATTATTCCATACGTAAGAGATATTGTGATTGACTTGATGAAGTTTTTTTTTTTTAATATTATTTTTGTCATTTCGATGTTTTTCACAAAGATTAAGATATGTTAGATGTCGGTGTAAATAATGTAGTGGTTGTAGTATATAAGTGACAACAATAATGTATGATTTATTATATATGATTTTGTGTATACATTTTATGTTTTATTTTATTTTTTCAACGAAATCTTTTCCTTTTTTAAAATTATCTTTTTAATTTGACTCTGGGTCTTTTATATTTAATCATAATATGATATTTATATAGGTAGTAGCTTGGATAACTTTAATAATGCTTTTTCAAAAGACATACCATAAATGATAATGATTTAACTCTTAAAGGGATTTCTTGACACTCATAGCATTTCCGTTGGGCACAAATTATATTATCAAAACAATCAAGATAAGTTTACAAGCACGGTTTCAGTCTATTCTTAATGACTTTCTAAATCTATGTTAACGTATTTATGCATAAAAATAAAATCAATTAAAACACACTGGATTTGCTTGCATGATTGTGGAATATATACTTCTTTACAATATTTTACATAATAGGTATACACTAAACAGTTATTATTTTCAGTATATTTATTAAAATAAATGAGGTAATCTGTAATTCTATAGAACCGATAAATAGTGTATTTAGGTGAAAAGGCACGACAAACCTTTAAAGGAAAATAAAGCGTAGGTGATCCTTCTTGAAAGCCGTTTTTGCCTTGGCAGTGTCACAATTTTATAGCATGCATGGATTTATTTTGCTAAGTTTATAAACATTCTGAGGAATCTTAGATTTGTGGTCTGCAATAGAGCTTTTAACTAACAAATACATGAGACAAACATGTTAAACTTTTGAACGCCATCGTCACATACGTGACAAGCAAGCGCGTGCCCTGTACGCCAACGTCACTAGTATGTGACAAAAAATGCGATGCACTATATCACGAAATAAGCGATTAAATCATTACTTTTGTGTGTTTTTATTTGTACCTTAAATATTTAAGCTCTTGTCTTGTCTCTTTAATAATATTGTTTATCGATAAAGTTTTGGAATGCATATTCTTTTTGTACGTATTTTTTTGCATGCGGTGAAATTGTGGCTTGCCGTGGAGCACGCGCGTGCGGTTATGCTCTGGCGTTCAAAAGGTTAAACAACTAGTAGCGAAAAGTATTACACATATAACAATATTGAAATTAAATCTGGATGCATAATACAGTTCCCTAAATAAATTAGGAAACAAAAATATCTAATTATAATATTAAATAACATAAATAATGGAAATTATCCCCCTCCTGCCCTAATCCCTCGTTGTAATTTAGTTTCTCGCCCACTTACACCGAACATTGAATCTATCGTTGCATATAACATGACGGCGAACTTTTTCTCGCGATCTCGACTCCGCTGATGGCACATTTGTCGATTTAAATCTTTGCGCAGCATGTCTTTGTCCATACATCTAAGTACTAGCTTTGTCCCGTGGTTTCACAAAATACAGCTTAATTACATTATTATATTGATTCACCCTCTTTTTAGCCAAATCATTGCAGATCAATAATTCAAGAAAGCGATAAGTCTAGAGTATGCTTAATTTGACACGGGTTCAGTACCTAGCAAAAATGTGCATTGTTTTGTATATGGATCCCTATAGTGTCATAAAAATGTTACCTTCATTATAACGAATGCCATATTAATAAAGTTATGAAATAGCCACATAAGCTTAGTATCCGCTCCGGATATGTCTACAGAATTATATACAATAAACTTCGCACAAAAAGAAATTATAAACATTACCAGTTTTGTAGGTTTTCAAAAACGTTATTTCTAGATGAAATTGTAATTTCGAATATTCATATAAATATTTAAAGTTATGCCATTTTGTCCGGATTTGTCCCATTGACTATATTATTATAAAAGTATTACAAATAATTGTCCAGCATTTTTGGAGATGTATTTTAAAGTAGTGAACAGCTTGTAAAATGGTCCCATGTACCTTTTAATGTATAACAATCTAGCGTCGCTTGCATTTTAGATATATTTACAATCAATACTGTGTGTTGGGCACAAAGGAATCTCATTTTACAGTGTTACAAGGATCTTTTGGCGTTTAATGATAGGGGAAACCCCTTTTTTGATTGCTGTAATGAAAAATAACAAGATGGCGGTGTTAGTTCTTGGGACGCGTCAATAGATTCGTGTAAATATCTTATTTATTTAAATTTTGGCGTCTTTCAACTTTGTATTGATGTCAACGTATTTCCGATGTCTGGCCGCGTATGACCACTTTAAGTTTGCAGTTTAAGGTGGCGCTGCTTGTCAAGAAAATATGCATCGATATGTCAAACTTGGTACATTTATTTTAGTTCCCGCCTGCACACATAACTTGGTTGAAGTGTTGAGTGCTGCAAGGATCATTTGACGCTCGAATGACGTTGACAGAGGGACTCTGTTGGTCAACGTACGTTGTGGAATATATTGAAAAATGGCGACATTAGTTCTGATTTTAGTCATAGACCAAAAGGTTCTTGTCCACCTCAGGTGTGCCACCTACGACACAACGCGTGTTTAATTCTTCCCTTCATTTAAAACATAATTATATTTTATAAAGTTTTAGCGTAAAGGGAATTCGTATGGATGTATCAAATACAGTTAATTTTTCTTCTAGATATCTTAATAAAAATACCACCCTATATGGTCCAGGGAAAAATCTCTTCTCATATAGAGAAGGCATATTATATTTATCATCTTGTTGTTGGTCGAGTTTTTGTCTTCTTCTTATATTGCTAAAAGTTCTTCTGCTTTAATAAATCTTATTACCAAACACACAGTATTTTATATATCGAAAATAAATATATTTTATATATTTGATAATGTAGAATAGGCTTAGACCAAATGAATCCCATCCAGAAATTGTATTTGTATGTTTATATCGTTATGTATAAATGTATGCTATATGTATTGTATGACGTATTACATGTATAGATGTATGCTTTTAGGACAATTTGTATGATATGCTTCGATATAATTAATATCCAGTTATATGTATATTTCATTGCAATAAACGATATGTAAAATACATTTGTATTTTCTCTTGAACCTCAAACCAATAACTGCAGGGTTGTGGAGTTCAGGTAGGCAGTCGCTTCATGTAAAATACTGGTATTCAGCTCCATCCCGTTAGACTGGAAGTCGAACCCAAAATAGTTGCGAAAAGGCAACCAGATGATGATTTTATCTTGTAATGGCTATCGATACAACGGAATAAAATAGTTTATTTTAGATTCCACGACTGCAGTTAGTGTATTTACTTAAAATACTTTTACAAAAACAAGTCGACATCTACGGAGTTTTGCTAGCTAATTATATTTAACTTTACAGAACTTTTTAGAAAAACTTCACCTTGTAGAGCGTCATCTCTGTTATACTTGTGTCTGTCTCTTTCTTTTTATATTAACACCTTACGGAACAGTGCTTTCACATGTATGTATTTTATTTCTAACTTTGCATCATTGTCAAAATGACAGTGAACTTAATGTCCATTAGAATAAGGTTGCAGGGGTTAAAACATGTCAAATGATTTCATTACATATAGGCAGTTAGGTAAAGAAGTAGATAGGTATTTCCTGCTTTATCGTTATTTATATAACTCCCTCATTGTGGTTTAAACGATAATCGTAAATAACAAACCACATAAAATGCTATTTAAATACTAAACGATTGTTATTGGGTTACCTAATTAGTTATTTTTCCTAGTTGTCCAGGAAACTTTATAATTAGTACCTTTTACATGGAATCATACACGTATACCGGGTGTGGTTTTAGTCCAACGGTTAAGGGTCGAAAGCTATCACACACTGCAGATTAATATTTTTTCTACTATAAGTTTCCGAATTGGTCTCAAGGGTCTAGTATGGTCGTAAACGCGACTGCTGAGCAGGTCCTGGGTTCAATTCCCAAGTCTGGCAAAGTAAAAGAAAACGGTCATCGTGGGCCTAAAGAGAGTTGGCCTGTATCCCAGCTGTGGGGGCGTTATAGGCTGATTTATGTAAGGGTGGTAACGTTCTAGCTGTTCTTACACTGGCGAGCGGTCTAAGGGAAGACTAAAGTTGAGGCGTGACCGTGGCGACAGTGCTTCCATACCCAACCCATTCGTTCCACCTGATGAATATCTCTCACCTGGATATGAGTAGCCAAGGCTGGCTAACCTGAAAATCATTAAACAGACTCCGGATCCAGGTTGGCTGAAGTTAGGAAAACCTGATCAGGTGGAGATTCATAGATGACTCTGCCCTGGAGTGTAAATGTGGTGTTGTTCCACAAATGACACAAAATCATATCCTGTGATTCTTGTTGTTTGCTACTGATAACTGATGGACGCTCCTGAAGGTGCCAAATCTGGGCCTCTGAATTGTGTCAAGTTAGATTACTATCGACACGCTAAGGAGGCACTGATCTGGGGATCGAACCCAAGATCCAATGTTCAATGTATATGCTTACGAATACACACAACTCTAGATCAACTACGCACACTTCTCGTTCTTCTATTTCTCGAATAGATGACCGAGATTTAGTTCGACAAGTACGTAGTGACCTGGATAGTTCTGTAATTTGCCTCATTCAACTCCTGAAGGGTGCAATTAATTACGCACGGCGGGCAGGGGAGGCATATAATATCCTGTATTGGTGTTTTATTTTTATTTTGTCCAAGATGGGTCGATTATACCCCATAAAGCCAGGCTGAATGTGCAGTGGCTAATTAGAGCCCGCAGTCAGTTCTAAGACTTCCATTTGCCACTGCAGTTCGTGATCAGATGTTAGTTTCCCTGCTGGTATGATAAATTGTGGAGGAGGGAAATTTTGTATGGGAATGATCATATACGCACAATGGCCAGTTAGCGTAGATCATCATTAATATTGCTATTAGGTAAATCACTTGCTGTACGTGGTTAATATTATGGCAATTGGGTATTACCTACTGTTGTGTTGTATTTGGTACTGTTGATAGCAATATTTGAAAGTTTTCCTTGAATTTATGGTCACAAAAGGGGAAAAGGCGTCAAACTGCGTGCCCATGGGTAGAAATGTGACGACCGTTAGGTATGGCATGCTAGTTTTACACGTCAGCTAAATTGACACATCATTAAGTAACTTATTTACTTCCCAGAACTTAAATAAATGTGTCTAAATATTTTCCTAAATATTTAAGGTACCTTTAATTTACGTGTTAATGTGTTAATCGACTTTTGTTGCTGACTGTACATAGAAATAAAGTTATTATTCTGTGAGAAGTCTATATTTCTTTTGTTACAAATCAATTGAAGCACTTGAAGCACGACAGTTAAACATGCTTGAACATACTCGTAGATGATTAAAAACTTACTAAATTAAATCTTTGTATTGAAATTAAAATACTAAAGATTTCTGAGATACAACAGTTTTTATTCGAGATACAGGTGGTGTACAAACAACATTGAAATCGTTGATATTAGACTGTCGATGTCCATAATTTGTTCGTATTACCTACATTATCATAAAACTATGTTCATCACGCCGAGATCAACAGATTGATGTACCTACTTACGTAACAAATAAAACATATTGATAACAATGTCATAATAAGGTAATTAAACCTAATCTTTAAATTATAAAAATTTAATACATAGTATTTAACTTACATATCTTGATATTTTGTCAAGTCTGACACTGATTAGTTAATATTAACTAAAATTAACATATTTTAACAAATATTTAATTTTAGTTCTACAAATACTGCTTATTATTTGACTCGATCACCGTTCGCCATCCAACCCTGAATTAATTTTTTTTGCGGAATTAAAAATGATCATTTAGTAAAACATTTTAATTTTAATAACATAGGACCAAGTATAAAATAATATTAACTAATTTGTAATTGCCTCGACAGCCGTGGAGGGGCGAAACACATGTGGGGTATCTATAGGTTTGGTGGCATCGCACCTTTTCTGCATGTGCATATAAGGTGGGTGGACCATGGAAGGCCATGCTCCTTCGAAGGCCAATTATTAAAATTTCGTAGTTATTGCCATGTGATGACAAATTCCTTCTATCTACATAAACATCCATCGAACTAGAAATCACAGACGCGGCGGTGAATCGCTCGCGCCACTATTTTGGCAGTACGGTCCCTTGCTTCATTGATATCGAAAATCGGCGCCGTTAAAATAAGGTGGGTGTACCATAGAAGGCCACTCTAACAAATAAATAGTTATTATTCGTTTATTTACTGGATAAATGAAACTAACAAATATTTAAGTAATACTTTGTTTTATTACGTAATATATAAACCACTTCTTTTCATTGTAGATTTAATGGCTATTTATTAACTTTTAGTGTTAAATGACTGATTTATTATAATGGCCTTCTAAGGAGCCTTGTTCCTAGCAAGGCCATTTTTAAGAGTTCAATGAAACTTAAGTTTAATCAATATTGATCAAATCTGAAATTTAAAAAAGTGGTTTATATTTTACGGAATAAAACAAAGTATTACTTAAATATTCGTTCGTTTCATTTATCCAGTATATGAACGAATAATAACTGTTTATTTATTAGAGTGGCCTTCCATGGTACACCCACCTTATTTGCGGGCGGGAGGATGCCGCTTCACTCTGCATCCAAGCCTCTAGAGCTCCTTTTTGATAACATTTCAATGTCATGAATTTCCGCAAAGGAACGCCCGATACCATAACTTATCCTATCTATGCTAATATAATACCAGGATAAAGTAGTGGTTTGTTTAAACGCACAAATCTCCGGAAGCACCAGTCTTAATTGAAAAAATCTTTTTTGCATTTCCAAACCCCATTCTTGAAGAAAGGGCTTTTTAACCGCGTGGTGATAAAGCCGAGAGAAACGGGAATCGGTGGGTGAAATCGTGGGGCGCAGCCAGTATTACAATAAGATACAATGTTCAATGTTGAGTATTATATTCAGCCGCTGTCAACCACTTTGGAGTCTAAGATCCATCCGATCAGATCGATTAACTCGAAGGACCTTAGTCTTCCTCCGTTGATTATTTGTCAGTAATCATTGTAGTCAAAATAGTTTTCCCAGTAACTGAAAAAAAGGGAAACTTCCATTTAGTTTTGGCGAAAACTTATGTTTTATGGATGAAAGGAAAATGCAAAAGTAACAAATTTTACCAAAATTAACTAACTAACATCAAATACAAAAGGCTGGAAGAAGGAACGAATTGGAAAGGAATCAGTTTCCTTCAACACTTTAAGGTAAAGATTTTCTATAGTATCATTCATTGTAATTTTCTAAAATTATGTGGGTTCTAGCCAACCCTTTAGGGAATACAGGCGTGAAGTTGCGTAAAAATATACTAATAAACTAGCTGTTGCCCGCGACCTACGACCGTATAGTATGACTTCCCTATTTGAATCGGATTTTGTTAACAATTTCAAGTGGTTTTTTTGCACGGAACCCTAATTCTTTTTCTAAAATAAAACTAGTCTAAGTTACTCCTTATAACATCAGCTATCTGCCAATAAATGCCGTTTCGGAGACTAACCGGAACAAACAGACAGACAAAAATGTGTCTTTGTTATAAGTGTGGTATACACTTTCGTATGCATTTAGTAAAAAGCTGTTATTTTGAAATAACAAACATACATTTCAATTTTATTTATTTTTATTGTATAATTAGAATTGCTTTTTATACAGCGTGTTACGGGAAGGTATCGGAGTAGTTATACTTTAGGGTGTGGTACAGACCATCAAACTAACTTGCTCCAAGGGACCAACTTCGTAATGGTGAAAAACTAATCAGCTGTCATACAAAATTTGAATACCTACTCGACCCACTTGTATGAGGCAGCTGATGATGACAATGTCGGACCGACCATGGGGAAAGTGGTTCAGTTTGATGGTCTGTAGCACACCCTTTAGTATGACTTTACTCTTTCTGTTACACGCTGCATAATCAGTCAAGTTTTCCTATTCTTTGTTACTGTATTTACTTGACTCAACACACTATTTTTATACGAATATAAACATTACAGTTGTAAAATTAAAGTTCATAATCATCTGAAATGTTTGTTCACAGATGCTTATGCAAATTTGGACAATACTTGGACAGAATAAGGTTTATATTCGTATGAAATACTTATTTTACTTATAGCATAGTATAGCTTGTGAATCTCGCCCAAGCGAACAATAGTATATATAATAGGTTCAATGTATCGTTTCTTTTAGATCATCAGAGAAATCCAGACGCAAACCAAATGAATAAAGATAATCTAACTACTTACTTATTATAAATGATATAGTTTGTGAGAATGGATGGATGTTTGTTACTCTTTCACGCTAAAACTATTGAACGAATTCTGGTAAAACTTTAAAGTAATATAGTTAATACATTAGAATAACAGATCTATACTAATATTATAAAGAGGTAATATTTGTTTGTAAGTTTGTATGTAGGGGGTAATCTTCGGAACTACTGATCCGATTGCAAAAAAAAATTCACTGGTTGAAAGCTACATCATGGCTACAGCAGTGGCTATAAATTATATTGATATCATGCTTATTAGACGTGTGGACACAATTTTTGCGGATGAAGTCGCGGGCGAAGTGCTAGTAGGCTATAAATTAATTTAAAAAATACGTTACGCGGGCGAAGCCGCGGGTGGCAGCTATTCTAGATTAATTATGTTGGTAAATACTTACTTGTCTGTAATACATCTTTTGTAGTAATAACTGTATACTTCAGGTTCATCACACTTAGGAATCCATAATTTTGCTCCGGGCATCGGTTCGTAAGATGCAAAAATGCCTGCGTAGGACGCTCCTACTAGACAACACAACAGTATTAACTTTGTCAACATTTTATAATAGGATCTGCTTACCCTCTTGCATATAACTTACTACTGAGCTTTAGTTAAAGTCGTCAGTTTATATACGAGTAGGTGCCGGACCAGTGACGCATACCTGACTGTATTTTATCCTTCCCTTGTAATTAAAATACCATTTAAAATGGGACTTTGTTATTTCCAGCAATAAATTATATTGAACTTTGACTTTTCTATACTGTATGAGTAAAATGATATTATTAAATTATTTTGGTCAGTAATAGCACAGCAACACGATCCATACCACGAAGAGTTCAGGATCTGTACCAACTATCTACGAATACACACATGTATAAAAGGATCGACCAATTTAGCTGTTTTTAGGGTTCCGTAGCCAAATGGCAAAAACGGAACCCTTATAGATTCATGGTCATGTCTGTCTGTCTGTCTGTCTGTCCGTATGTCACAGCCATACGGACTGTTTTCCGAAACTATAAGAACTATACTATTGAAACTTGGTACGTAGATTTTCACACAAAAATAGAAAAAAAAACAATACATTTTGGGGGTTCCCCATACTTAGAACTGAAACTAATTTTTTTTTTCATCAAACCCATACGTGTGGGGTATCTATGGATAGGCCTTAAAAAATGATATTGAGGTTTCTAATATATTTTTTTCTAAACTGAAAAGTTTGCGCGAGAGAGACTTCCAAAGTGGTAAAATGTGTCCCTCCCTGTAACTTCTAATATAAGAGAATGATAAAACTAAAAAAAAATATGATGTACATACATTACCATGCAAATTTCCACCGAAAATTGGGTTGAACGAGATCTAGTAAGTTACTTGCTGCTACGGAACCCTTCATGGGCGAGTCCGACTCGCACTTGGCCGCTTTTTTCCCGTTATGGTCAGAACAAGGTTTGTATGAAAGAAAATGTCGGTTTATTTTATTTTATTTTGTTGCTAAACGCTCTTTTTATTTTATTTATTAGTAAACTAGCTGATCCGCGCAACTTCGTCTGCGTTACATTTTTTATTAATGCTCCGCTCCTATAGGTCGCAGCATGTTATATACCTTCCTCGATAAATGGGCTATCCAACACTAAAAGAATTTTTAAATTCGAACCAGTAGTTCCTGAGAATAGCGCGTTCAAACAAACAAATTCTTCAGCTTTATAAATAATATTGGTATAGATTTCAGCCCTGCGAGCCAAGCGGGAGGTCAGTATAAAATAAAAGAAAATCAGTCTATTACCGTCCCTCGGCAGGGCAAAGGTATCTTTGCAAACAGAGAAAGCACGAGCACTGATCATCAGATTGTTCAAGGCGGCTAGAGGCTTGGTGATTTCAGTCTTAGTTAGACATTAATTTATAACAGGTTTCCTCATGATATTTTCTTTTACAGATGTCAGTGTCCACGATAAACTTCGAAAGTACGTATAGTGAGAATATAGGCTGATTGGGTTCGAACCACAGAAGTTCAAAAACATTGAAAAGCGACTATAATATTAACAGTCGGCAAAAAAGCAACATATTTCTGGTGTGATTGATTCATGGACTGTGTGAAGGATAATATGGCTAGAAAGGAGGTGACTGCTGAGATGACGAGTAATAGAGAAGAATGGAAGAAGAAGGCATGCTGCGCCGACCCCAAGTGAGTTGCGATAAGGGCAGGAGAATGATGATGATGATTTCAGGTGTCTTTATTTCTGTTCTCCGGCGACAGGCAGTCGTTTCATGTTAAAGACTAGTATTAAGCTGTTTGGAAGCTGACAAAAGGTTAATCAGTGATGAAGACGCTGTCAGCTTTGCATGAACTTTGGATATTCTAGTCTTAGTCACAGTATAGCCGCCGTGTCTTGAACGCACTTGGAAGAGGAAGAGAAAGTGCACCTTGTTGGCACATAGGTACTTGTGCACCACCCCCGTGCCTCGGAAAGCACGTTAAGCCGTTGTTCCTGTTCCTTATCTCTCTTCTGTCTACCGGACCAGACTATACTTGTGATACTATAATATTTCCTGCGTCGATGGCATGGCGATTATAGTCTCCGCTGAGTTTGGAAAATGGTCAGAAGGACTATAATATTTCCTTTATTTATTTTTCTTACTTACTAATTACATTTTTAAATATTCCTATAAAAAAAAACATTTAAAAATATAAAAAATAGTAGCCCACCGGTATCGGGAACAGGGTCCAAGCTACCGGCGGTCAGGGCTCCAGAGAGAGGAACCTCCTAACAATACGAGCCGTGTCCAGGAGTACCGCTTTCTGAATCAAGCCCTTGATCCAGCGGCCTAACGAGAGCCTCCTCAGGTATTGGTCGAGGCTCTTGGCAATTAAGCCATGGGCTGAAACGACTATCGGCACAATGATCGCCGTGTCCACTTCCCACATGTCGACAACCTCGCGAGCCAAGTCAAGATACTTGATTTGTTTAACTTTCTCGGCTTTCACGAGGTTCCCGTCATGCGGGACCGTTATGTCAACAATCATTGCGCGCCGCTCTGATCGATCCACCACCACTATATCAGGCTTGTTGGCCACAATAGTCCTGTCAGTGATGATGGATTGATCCCAGTATAGTGTGATATTGCCATTTTCGAGAACTGGGTCGGGCACATACCTATAGTACGGCACTTCCGATTCCACAAGGTTGTATTTTAGAGCAAGTTGCTGATGGATAATCCTGGCTACAAGGTTGTGTCTATGCAAGTACTCACCGTTAGCTAGACGAGAACACCCGGAGATAATGTGACGAATTGATTCGCCCGGACGGTGGCATGCCCGACATATGTCAACCGTGCCGTCAGAAGGACTATTATTATTATCAGTGAGTAATAACATTGTACTTTGTAGTTTGGGTGATTCAATAAATTGTAACCTGGAACCACAACCTTAACGGTTTAGTGGTGACGCATACAGTCACACATCAACTGATATACGCAAGCTGTTATCTGTGTCTTACTTACTCAGTGCTTCAAATTATTGACTTTCACATTGGGGTTCTGATATTTAAACGTCGCCGGTCGATCAAGGTTAACCTACTCTTGCTGAGGTAAGTCTGTGGATGGGTGACCATCCTATTTATATTTCATACCCCTTCGTAGCTCGGAAAACACGTTAAACAGACACGTAAAAATAAATAATTTTTAATTATTTTATTGATTGAAATTAAAGTCGAGTGACGAAACTAAAAATCTCATATAACATATATACGTGGGACACTCAGAAAGTTTTGCGACACTAAAAAAAAATGTTCTACAAGTACATATATATTTTATTAAATCTTTTCAAAGTACTCTCCACCAGCCTCTATACAAAAATTCATGCGTCTGAACCAGTTTTCAAAATACTTTTTCCAGTCCGCCGCAGACACCTCGTTTACAGCCTGCTCGAATGCAGCCAGCGCATCTTCCGGCGACGAAAATTGTATCCCCTTGAGCTGATTTTTTATTTTTGGAAATAAAAAGAAGTCACACGGTGCTAGATCAGGGCTGTAAGGAGGGTGACCCAGGAGTTTGACTGGTGTACTGTCCAGGAAGTCCCTCGTTTTGAGCGCGGTGTGTGCAGGCGCATTGTCGTGGTGGAGCAGTAGTCCGCGGAGCCCTGTGTTTGGTCGCTTGTTGCTCACAACAGAAAAAACTTCTGGTAAACATTTGGTAGTAAAAATAAACATTCGGCGTTGATGCTTCTTTGATCTCGTAAGGGAATTGAGGCCAAGTGGCCAGTCAAATTAAAAAAGCTGGCGATCAAAATCTTCCCCCCGCTTCGAGATCCCTTCACTTTGGTAGGCGTTGGTTCATTTTGAAACACCCAAACTGTCGACTGGCGCTTGGTTTCTGGATCGTATTGATAAATCCAGGACTCATCACCTGTTACGATGTCGTAAACACGCCGAGACGAGCCTGCTTCAAATTAGTTCAGCATATCACGGCACCATTCCACCCGGGCCTGCTTCTGAGCGTCGGTGAGGTAGTGCGGCACCCAGCGCGATACTATCCTCCTCACGCGAAGATGCCCGTGTAGAATCTCGTGAACGCTTCCCGATCCAATCTTTAATATGTGCTGAATCTCCTGATATGTAGTTCGCCTATTATCTTGGATTAAATTTTTCACTGCTAGCACGTTTTCTTCCGTAATTAGCCGTCAAAGGGCGACCGCTTCTTTCTTCATCCCCCAAAGTTGGTCGACCGCGCCTAAATTCGTTATACCAACGATACACGGTTGCCTTGGAGGGGCCTTCATCCATAAATGCCATTTGAAGTCTATCGAACGATTCATCCGGTTTCAGGCGACACTTGAAATCGTAATCATAGCTCTAAAATGTTCCCGGCGCAGATCCATTTTTCAGTGAGACACGATACTTTGAATTGGCTCGCAAAAAATGTGGAGGGAAATTTTGAAAATGGAACACACATATTTTTACTTACAAGTAATCACATTTTCGAAAAAGATTCTAACTGGCCAGTCTCCCATATATAAAAACTATTTATCGCAATACTTTCTGAGTGGCCTGGTATATTCATACGCCCTGATCAAATGAAGCTAGATGTACGTGGATTCTGACCTACGAGTCAACAAGACAACAATAATAGACCACTGTGCTGGCCTACTCATCATTGTTTTCTGTCTCATCATATTAGTAGCTGCAATAATCGGAAGCAAACCAGAGCGCTGTGTTCTTTTGCTCCATAGATTTTAAGAGCGTTGTTCCAAATCTACGCGCTCGGGTTTTAGGTTTTTATCGCTCGACGCCGCTTAGTGTGCGTTTTTCCTCATGTACGGCACACAGTTGCGACGCTGCGACGACTAAACGGTCTTGATCTGTAGCTATGGCGTACCGCGTACCTATATTTTATTGAAGTAAAAAGCTAAAAGTTTTCGGAGAAAATAAAAAGACTGTCCACAATAGATTATTAGTGTATTTTAATTAAATTTATACAAATATGGATGAAGAAAATAACATTATGTAGCTACTTATAATACAAATAAACTCATTTTATTTGTTTATTTTTATAAGTACCTACTTAATTGAAGTTTTTAAAACTATTTGTCTAATGGGCATCGCTCGACTTTTCCTTGGATCTATAATTGCTAGGAGAACACAATCAAAATAAAATGTTGTTAATCGTGGAGCCATCTTCTGTCCCCAGAAATTATCATCTCTGAAAACTTTGAAGACTTTTATGTTAAATTGACAGCCACACAGCAAACAAACACACTGAAATATCTGTACTGAAATCACTGAAATAATAATAACAATTTTCTACTAACGATGTTTAATTATTGAGGTTATTGGTACGAGGTGTTTTTCTGGGTAAATCAAAAGTCACGTTTGGGTTTCGTCCTTCAATTAAACCAAGATCCATGTTTTCAGTCCTACAAATAAAATTGCTGATATTAAAGAAAATAAAACAAAACAAAAGTTCATCTACTAGAATAAAAACAACTAGTTTCAACTTACGATATTTGATGATAAGTGATATCAGATTCTTCTCTTATATCCGTGGATGAGTCAAAAGTTGGGAGCGAGTCGGAAGCTACATTTTTGGATGAGCCAGAAGTAAAATTTACTGGTTATACAGTAGGAAGGAAGACAGAAGTTACAGTTGAGGATGCATCGGGGATTATATTATTTACCAAAGATGCTCTTAATTTTGATCTGAAAGAAAAACATAGAAAATTATTAAGTTAGTTATTAATAAGTAATTTAATTTAACTATTAGTAAGTAATATAATCAGTAATAGTCATACATTTTAAATAATTTTGTATAGTTTAAAAAACTAAAATCACACTTTAATTCTTATATGTAAGTACGCAACATTTCAACTTAATAGAAAACCGGGAAGTGGGTCAAATTTTACTTCTAAGATTTGCTTTCATAGTTAGAAGTGAAGGTTATACATATAAGTGTGTTCAAAAGAAACGGTTACGGTTGATGGGTCACCGCTAGTGGATTTGCCATTTACCTGACTACGAGTGTTGTGTTGGTAGAAAAACAATAATTTACACAAATGTATTGACCCCCTGTTAAAAAATTAAATAAGTACTTACGCAGCTTCTCTTGCCTTCTGCAAATTATTAATCATTTTACTTTTTCGTGTCTTAACAGATTTCTTTGATCCAAAGTAAGATGTTTTGTTTATTCTACCCATGTTCTGTAAGTAAAATAATAACAAGTTTGTAGAGAAAATAGTTTTAAGTACATAGTTCCACTTTACCTAATTATTAAAATATTACTTAAATGAAGAACCTCATTCAGATTCACAAATAAAATAAATAATACTTACGGATCAAAAATATTTGGTCGCACTATAATTTACGTATATATCACGCGTGGCGCTTGCGCAGCGGCGGGAGGTAAACCGACATAGGTCCTACGTCGACGAGCGCCAGAGCGCGACTGATTTAGGCCGTAAGATTCAACCGATTTTATACTTACTTTGAAAAATTATTTTCATAAATGATTGAAGACATATATTTTTTCTTTTTTACACATTTATGGTGCAATGTTTCTTCTTACATATAAAATTATTTGTGTTGCCAAATGACTTTTAGATTATGAGATATGACGTGTTTTTTTGTGGTCGATTTCTCGATTTTTTATTTTTTTTTGACGTGATAAAACTACAAGTTCATGAATTAAAAATCGATTTTTTCTCAATGCATTTTAAATTTCAGGGTATGCCTCTTCGTATGAATACCTTTTTACCTTCTTACTTAGTAATAATATTTGGTGTAAGATTACTTCAAAGTTGTGCCCTCGCGCGTCATCTGGAAATCGCACCTTCGAAATCCGCTATTTTCATAGTCAATAATCCAATTTGAACGAGTTTTTGTTAATAGAATTTAAACAAAAATCTATGATAATTACGATGTTTGAAGTCAAAAGAAGCTAAAACAATAAATTATGTGACTAAAATCACTTCAAAATCTCCCAAAATCGCGATTTACGTTTGTAAAATGCTAACACGCTCTTAACCAAGTTTATGTTTCTGCTGACGCACATACTTCCCTGTTATTATTACGTGTTTCATTTCTAGTTAATTAGGTTTACTATATCAAATAATTCTAATTGTATCACTATATAATTCTAAATACTGTGTTAAAAAATCTGTTCCTACTACAAGTGTTATATTGTTAGAGCTCCTTCCGCCGGTGATACAGGATTTTCCTAGTACAGGCATCGAATGCGGCACACAATGGGTGCCTGAGGATGGACGGCGCCGCCGAGGCTATTAAGAGGTGGCGAGATGATCTGGACGTGCATCACGAAGGCTGGTGCGAGGTGGCGCAGAAGAGTACCTGGATATGGGAGAGGCCTTTCCCCAGCTGTGGGACATTCAAGGATAAAAAAAAAAAAAGTTTTTTCATTGACTTTGTCCTGCCATGGGATCTATGGATCCCATATCCATATAGACTTGTGTTGCTACTGCGCCTATATGGTACTTTAGAGGTAATTTCATGACGTGTCAAATAAGTTGCAGTGACGATCCGACCTCTACAACCCAGTTAGTACTTTGTAAGACTGGTTGTCAGACTTTCAGGCCACTGACTACCTGTACGACTGAAAAAAAGAAAGGAACAGAGAGGAGGAGGAGGGGAGGGAGTGTAGGTTGGTTCGAATTTAACTTGTCTATGTTTTCTTTTATGGGCTAGCACAGACTGAGCGGCAACTGCTCGGGCAAAATGCGCCGCTTACGACCAACTAAAACATAAATAACTACTTTTGGTTAACAGTCATGTCAGTTGGGAGCGTCGCTCGTTAGTTACCTGTAACAACGCAATTAGGACAGTATCAGGAGGTATCCCAAGTAAGCAACTATTTTGGCAACAGCACGCGTGATAAAACAGTACCATCCACCTTCTCAACCGATGGCCTGCTGATATAAGAAATCAGAAAATAAAAGGTGAAGGAGATCACCGAGCCTTTATACAGTTTTGGGCTATTTTCAAAAGTCGGTCCGGTGGCACTTGTTGATATCGTTCTTAAAATCACGATTCATGAATTCGCAGACCTCAGCATTAGCACGCCAGATCTCGACGTGTCAATTTAGACTTTAAATTGTATTTCCTACGTTGACAGTGCGGTGACTGTGAGGCGGGTGTGTATCTTGCATTATTAATATTAAGTAATAGAGCAATGAAAACTGCTGCTGAAATGTACGCTCGTGTCTAGCTTGTAACATCGTCATTGTACTACTGTACGTCATTAGTGCGTGACTACTTACTCACTTGGACGCAACTTGGTCGGAATTTTCTTATACATTTTTCACCATGAATCATGTCAACATTAAATATTTGTTTTCATAGTAAAACTGACACTATTGTTTGTTTTCAGTATTGGGGTAGTTTAAGAGTGTTTAGTGTCTTTTCATCATTTGCCTACCTTTTCCCAACTATGTTGGGTTCAGCTTCCAGTCTAACCGCCTAATAGCTGAACACCAGTATTTGACATGAAGCCACCACCTATCTGACCTCCACAACCAGTTGGTACTGGGTAATACAGGGCTCCTGAGTACCCGTAACGCCAGAAGAAGATCACAGGCACTCGGGGCCCTGACTCAGGGTCTTGAGCACCCGAATTATCTCTCACAATGCAGCTGCGTCAAGCTGATAAAATCACGCTTTTAATCCCAGAGGGGTTAGGCAGAGGTGTATCTAATAGTACACCTCTGCCTAACCCCACATCATCACATTCCGCCAGTTATGTTTTAAGTCCCATGTAATAGGGGGCGAACCTATTGCCATCAACTGGGCACTAATCCAGACTACATGGCTGCTACTGAGAAATTCCTGATGGAAATACCCAACAGCACTTTGCCCGACCCGGGAATCGAACCCAGGACCAGTGACCAGCAGACCACTAGACCAATGAGGCGCCTTGGCTAGTGGGGCTAGATACCTAGGATCAGTACTTTTAGTCACAGGTCTTTGAGTAAGCTTTAGAAATAAAACTCTTTTCCGTGTGTACTAACTAATATAATGTTTTTGTTTTATTTATAGCCTTTATTCAACAATCTTAGAATAATTTTACTTAATCAATTACAGCCAGTTTCTCTTTAATTATTTGACATTGGTAACTGAAGATTGCCTTGCTTTCCAGCATAGGCCTCCCCTACGAACTGAAAGAGAAGTGGAAATACATATTTTCCGATAAAAAGAAGAGTTTTGTTTGACTTCATGTTTCGTAGGAAGTTAAAATTATTTATTGACTTCCCATTCCCACTAGCTTTTGACCGCGGTTTTTCATGCATACATTTCGGATATTATCCCGCGGAAGAACTTTACTGGCATAAAAAGAATCCTTAAAGTAAACTCAGGTCATAATAGTGTAGGTGTAATAGTCTACTTGTATACCAAACATCAAAATCCAGGTGAGGTGAGAGGAATGAGATGGATAAAAAAGGGAATGAATGATAAATTGACTGGGGCGAATGAAAGTAGAAAACAATATGGGATAAGGGCAGGAAGATGATAAAAATGAGTATGGCTGGTGAAAAATATATACAGCTTTTGCAAAATAAATGATTTCTGATTTCAGAAAAGTTTAATAAATGAAAAAACATCTAGTCAAAGAAGTCGTTAAGATCGAATACAGGAGTCACCGGTGTTTTCACAGTTGTAGTTGTAGTTTCGGTAGATTTTTCCGTTACTTCGGTGACGTCATCAATGTCATCATACAGGAGGAAAGTGTAGTCGAGTGGCTCCTCTTCTTTTTGACTGAAAAAATAAATTTAAAATGTTTAGTTTCGTGCTAAATAAAAATAGATGCTCGGGTTGATTCTCGAGTTAAGCCGCGCTAGCCTAAGTTGCACCGTGAATGGGTGACTAGTCATTACATACCGAGTTAAGCCGTTGATTCCAGCTGTCATTTAAGATCTTAACAGGTAGTCAGTGACCCGAAAGTCTGACAACCAGTTATCAAGGGGTAACGTATTACCCGTTACTAGCTGGGTTGTGGAGGTCAGATAGGCAGTCGCTCCATGTAAAATTCTGGTATTTAGCTGCATCCAGTTAGACTGGAAACCAACACCAACATAGTTGGGAAAAGGGGCAGGCAGATTTTTGATTTATTTCATGGAGTCGACGACTGAAAATATCCAAGACTAATATGACCGAGTATAAGAGATTTACACTTTCACTGGTTAAATGAGGGACATATTATTTGAAGGGCGTGTATTACTTCTGAAAACGAATAACTTTTACTGTGGGACCAACCGTGAAGTCGAAAAAAAAAACATCGGCTACACCATCACATTTAAGGTCGCAAAGCTGGGAAAAAATTGGGGAGGGTCTTTCTTTTCATTTTTTTCGTTGAACACACTCTTAAATATGACCTCACGTTATGATATACTCTGTTTATGTGATACTAAAACGAGACGGCAACTTTTCTAAGCCAATGCACGGGCTAAGTAACGTTTATAGATATCGGCCTCCTTTGTAACATTAAATAAGCTCCTATGTACAAATCCAGCTTAGCTTTAATGGAAACGGTTGGGCAGAAAGGAGTGGGGTGTTTAGGGCAAGCGGAGACGAGCAGAGACGTGAGCGGCGTGCCGTGAGCGGTGTGCTCTCCGCTTTGCACAGCTACGCACAGCTACGGTGAATACACCCTACTTCACCCTAGCTTTTACGCATTGCCTCTCCTCCCCGCTTCACACATCTCCGCTCATCTCCCCTTTGGTGGAGTCCGGGCGTAATGTTATTTATTTAAACTGCATGCACAGTATCGGTACATAGGCGGACATAACGTCACAAGGCATTTTCCACCAAACACCCTTCTGGTCACAACACTACTACTTCACTGGAAACTATCTGTAGTGACCTATTTAACCATTGTTGGTACTAAAATAGATTGAATTACTTTCCTTTTATAATCAAAAAAGCATAGTATTATTTTAATAATGCATCATAAATACCATTCTTTTTTAGAAAAAAAACATTGTAAACTACAAGAGAATGACAAAAATACTCACATTTCTACAGGTTCAACACATTTCTTTAATACGCGATTATATTCGAGGTCTATGGGGCATATATGAGCCACTCCATCATCTCTTCTCAGGATAGAGGATAGCCCCCCCACCACACTCAGTAACAATACGACCACTTTCAACAACATTTTACAGTTACACCTTTTCCAACACTAAAGTTGAAACACGATGTTTCAACTTATATATTTCATTATTCTCTGATTCATAATGTCAAAAGAGGATAAAATAATTATTGTCTTCATTGATCATGCGTAATGCTCATTTCAATAATAGGTATGCCTATTCATGCATGCTTCATAAAGCAAGCTTCTGAAAATATCCCTATATTCTAGCTATTTTCTATGTGGCTGTGTGGTTCCGGCCTAGAATATACTACCCCTCTCCCCCCGTGGGTATCGTAAGAGGCGACTAAGGGATGAAGTTGGTGGTTGATAACTATCATCCTACATGCGACACCCGTGTGAGTACTCTAACTGTTAACCTCACACCGCAGTAGGCCATCTTTGAGCTCGGAATAGTACCTATTTCCTAGAGGTCTGGATGGAGCAGGCGGCATCAGTGCAGGATAACGACTCAGGGCGGTGGCGGATGAACGTCACGCACGTCAACGGCGGCGCCTAAAGATCCAGTTAGGTCGTCTACTGCGTATCCACTAAACCGCATTAGACAAGCGTGGTGGGATAATTTTTTCTAAACCGCTTCCCAAAAGTAGAGGGAAGACCCTTTGCCCCGCAGTGAGACAATATAGGCTTATAATAAAATAATTAAGCTATTTTGTTGGATTAGTAAGAAAGGGTTAGTGGTAACATTATGCTGAAGTATAAATATTTAAACGCAATAAGTTCAAAATGGTGAGAAAACAGTTAAAAGGAGCTTCAGATTAGTCATAATTTGACTAGGTGTCAACAATACAGTGGAAACTTCCTGCTAATCGTGACTCAAGTGACGACACTATTATTAATAAAGGGTAGCTATTAGATACGTCCTTACATGCTCATTATAAACCGTAAGATAACGCTCTGGTTTAACAGAGGCATATCGAGGATGTGGGGCGAAATATTTTTAATGATATTTATTGATACTCGTTGTAAAAATTACGTTTAGTGTAAATTATGTTTTAAAACTATTCTGACAGAAACATA
This sequence comes from Standfussiana lucernea, assembly GCA_964057025.1. Lineage (NCBI taxonomy): Eukaryota > Metazoa > Arthropoda > Insecta > Lepidoptera > Noctuidae > Standfussiana > Standfussiana lucernea. The sequence goes on from OZ059810.1 coordinate 11,888,165, forward strand.
GAAACAATCTCCAGAAGTAACAGTTTCTTTTAAAGTCCTGACATATAGTCTTGGTCATATGTGAACCCAGATTAATGTCTGCGATGGTATTTTGAATTGTATCATTACAGGTTGCGCTGCAGTGCTCGGTTCTCGTCACTCACAGATATAATGCTCGAATCTGAACTTATATTACAGGCGAATGCTGCGGTGAGGGAGCGGAGTGTAACGTTCCCGCCGATTGTCTTTAAATTGGCGTGAATGTTCATGTGACTCCTAAATAATAAAACGTGCGCGAGTTTCGCCTGAGTTCAACCAGTCCTTTACTCTGTGTCTTTCGGTGATGATTCAATGCAATTAGCAATTACATGGCATGACGTCTGCATTCTCAAAGTGGTGTATGATATGATCGGTATGATGAAATATTACGCGTCAGTCATGTTTAGGTCCCATACACTACCGGACTCGGAAATCTACCCAGGACCTTACGTTCAGTGTTTGTATCTGCGAGACCATCAGGGTTCCTTGTCCATTTTAGATTGTATCATAGAGTAATCAGCTAAGATGATGAACCGGCCGAAGGTGGGTTGATGGATGTTCCTGGTCTTCGAATTTTTAGTTACAGGCCATGCTGGTTTCTTCACTGTTTTAGAAGCAGTGCTGATGAAATAAATTGCGCACGTGCCTGTTGTAAGTGTAAAGTTACGTAAAACTGCTCCAGTTTCATGTTACCTCTTTTTAGATTTTCAATAAGTAATGGTTGATGTAGGGTTTTTCTATATGTTTTTATCTGGCGGAGAACTGTAATAGCACGATGCGGTAATTATATTTTAGTTCTTCATTTGCGTCATAGATGGCGCTACAATACTTTTCATTTTTTTTCTATGCCACTACACACCAACATACACCTGATTTCGCCTCTCCATCTCCAATTTTATATAATCGTACTTCAAGACCCAAGATTATTTAACTGTCTAGTTTGGGGCTCACTAGCAAAAAATGTTTGGTGATCTAGTCAGTATGTAGGTACTTAATTTAGGAGAGGAGCTCGTGGCTAAATAATAACAGCCTCTCAGATCGATCTTCAGGTTAAGCCGCGCTTGCCGAGGTTGGTCCATGGTGGGTTGACCATGATTACATACTGTGTTTCGTCCGCGCCTCGGAAAGCACGTTAAGTCGTTGGTCCCGGCTGTTGTTTATGATCTTTGACAGTCGTTACAAGTAGTCAGAAGCCGAAAGTCTGACATCCAGTCTCACTCAGGGGTATCGTATTGCCCAGTTACTGGGTTGTGGTGGTCAGATAGGCAGTCGCTCCATGTGAAATACTGCTATTCAACTGCATCCGGTTAGACTGGAAGCTGACTCCAACATAGTTTGGGAAAATGCTAGGCAGATGATGATGTACTTAGGTACTTAATATTTTGCTCCTGATGTTGTTTCAACTTTTGTTAACTTATGAAGAGGTGGCGAGATGACCTGGACGCGCATCACGAAGGCTTCCAGGTGGAGCAGGAGAAGAGTACCTCGAAGGATATGGGGAGACCTTTGCACAGCAGTGGCACATTCAGACGATTACATAATTATATATTTTCTATCGACACAATGCAGAGGCAAGAGGTTTATTAAAACTACGTTTTCCATACTATACAAAGATATTTTTTTATTTAAAATAATAATATATACAAAAAAAATACTAAAGAGAAATGAAAAGAATAGATAAAAGAAATTAGGTCATATTTTTCTGATTAGGCGCGTAACAGTGCAAGGATGTTGTCCGATGTTCTTCCAACACTCCAATAATGCTATTTGTTACATTCTTAAATCTGATCAGTTTAAGCTTGTAAAAGACCGTAATCAACTGAACTGAAAGTAAAAGAAAAAAAAAGACATTAATTCGACAAGAATAGCACGAATCTTTGCCTACTAATATTTAACATAACATAACATCACGGCTGTCATCCCCGAAGAGTGAGGCAGAGGTGTACCTAATAGCACACCCACATTTCGCCAGTTATGTTCAAGTCCCATGTAATAGGGGCTTAGCCTATTGCCATCAACCGGGCACAAAACCAGACTTCGTGCCTGCTACTAAGAAATTCCTGATTGAAAAACCTAGTAACACTTTGCCCGACCCGGGAATCGAGCAAAACCTCATGCTCAGCAGTCGCGCTTGAAACCACTTGACCAACAAGGCAGTCACATTCAATACTATTGTGTAAACACCTCCGTGACCCCTGCACTGTTCCATGCATCCATCAGGACAATGTTTTGAGGGCGTCACATAGTCCTACCGTAAAATGAAATTTTACACACCAAAAAAAAAGTGGTTTCCCAACAATTATTTTTGCGTAGAGTTACTTTGATGTACAGAATGCTTGGGTTACGGCTTCGTGAAGGGCCCGTTCACACCTTGTATGTACATACGCGGTGGAAGAGACACCGACGCGAAAACGGAAACCACATACTCAGTACATCATTCTGAATACCCCCACAAATAAATTTTTCAGCTGTTTCCTACAAAAGTGCAATACCCACGCGGTCAAAATGTATGGAACAGCAAATTTTTTTTTAATAACCGACGAAAAATTTCTATAAAATATAAAATTTCTATCGCGTATAGGCGTAAGGCTTCCCTCAATTTTGATGCAGCTCTTGCAACTGCGTAGTTTCCTCTTTTCAGCTTTTTTGTTTTCTCATTTTCTGTCTAATTTCTGCCCGCAGTTTGTTCGGCATGCGGTAGACATGTAAAATTGGCCAGCCAACTTACAAAAATAATCAGTTAGACATTTGACAATAACTTAGTGACAGTAAGAGTTTCTTTCCCGTTCTTACCCATAGAATCCTGCGTTTTGGAATGGGTAACTAACTGGGTTGTGGAGGTCCGGTAAGCAGTCGCTCCATGTAAAATACTGGTATTCAGCTGCATTCGGTTAGACTGGAAGCTGACACCAACTCACTTGGCGAGAAGTCTAGACAGATGATGAGTAAATGAAATGATTAGAATTACTTACTTGTCAACGTGTTTAATACAACTTTTGAATAGTTTACTGTAAACCTGGTCCGTGGGGCATTTTTCGAGCCAGGCATTGTCGTTCGCCAAGTTCGATAATGCTGCCACCACACACATCAACAGCACCAGCAGTCTGAACAACATTTTGGTCAACTCTCACTACCGACGGTTTCTAACACTGAACTTAAATTAGAAATCCAGCGTTATATGTGCTCTTTTGCTGGCTAATAAGGATAAATTCTATATTTGTTACCTCTGGTTAACACGTAATTATTCTATTAATAAATGGCTAGGTATGGTTTCTGAAAATAACGTTTGAAACGACCTTGTTTATAATTTATTTACCTAAGTGATTTCTAGCTTCAGCATTCGCCTATCCCAATAATTTAGTGGTTAGCGCAGTTTGTCTTCTGCTATACTTCTTTATTAGTCGTCATCCCAGTACTCACCATGTCGTCTTTTACACAGTCCATGCATTAATTCTTTCTACTCTGATAGCTTTCCATATTCTTACTCTGTGCCCCAGCATGACTCGAGGATATTCAAGTATCGAGTGAATAGTTCCTTTTATGCAAGCATTCATCGTCGACACAGCTTACCGTAAGATAATACATGGGTTTAAATTACCGATGAAAATTTTCTAGGGGGGGGAGGGGAGGAGGAGGCTCAGAATGATGCACTGAGTACATAACAACCGTGTGTGCGTCGGTGTCCCTCCCATCTTGTATAGCTGTTCAAAAACACAATCTTGCATATAAATTATTTCATTTAATTGCTTTAATGCTATGTTTTTATGTGAAAACTTTCTAAATTGCCATTACTCATACATATAAATGTCATATTGGAATTACATAGTGATATTTAAATGGCCAGATATATAATTATTTATCTAAATATAATAATATGACAAAGGTACAAGCATAAGTTTGAATACATAAATTATGAACATGATATCAAGTCAATTTGGAACCCTTCAGTTTCGGTCACTTGCAGAAAAGTTGCTACATTTCCAGGGGGGTTTCTAAGCGCTCCTTTAGTTTTAATATAATTTTCTTGATGTGTATAATGATCACATTAACAGGCTGTAGTCAACTTGGACGTCACTGAAAAAAAACACAAGTATTGTTTTTAGTTCCCTGTCAAGAAACCAACATGAAATTAGCAGCCTATATGTGGGTCCCCTTGATGGGACATAGGCCTTTTGCGGTAGCGGGTATATACCAGGTGGGTTACCATGATCTTTTAGTGCAGGAATGTTTTAGAATTATTCCGAGAGTGGGTAAGAGATGGCGCTAGACAGATGTCTAGCGCTGTCACTTTCCCACTTCTGTCTCTTAATTAGGGGGGGGGGGGGGGTTAAACGATGCACCAAGAATTACTCCTGTATCGTAGGTGTGTTTACAAAAAAAATTAACTCACAAACACAAATAGCCTGACCCGGAACAACTACCTTATAGGCCCTACAAATATTAATTGTTCCGTGCGGGAATCGAACCCGCGATACGCAGCGCCGCAGCCAATCGGTTAGCTACTGCGCCAACCTTGTCATCAAATATAATACCAGCAATTGGCCGAGTTTTTTGACCTATTACTATAATATATTATGAACCAGAAACTCGGTTGCGGAAGTCGGATACTCAGATAGTCAGACAGGCAGTCCCTCCATGTAAAATAGTGGTATTCTGCTGTAACCGGTTAGACTGGATACCGACCCAAATATAGTTGGGAGGAAAAATAGTTATGATGGTTCGGTGCTATTTATAAAACTGTTATCCTTCTGTTGTAGCTGTCAGTTCTCCTGTATTTGAATAAATTTTACAAACTCGAGGCTGCCATGAGAAATCTCTGATGGTTTTACACAAAGTAGCAAGAGGAATAACTTCCACATGATCAGCAGTGACAATGACTTCTGATGTACTTTTAAAATTAGATTTACTTTTAAATTTAAATTAGAATACTTCTCGTATTTATTCATATGACACACTTCCATATACGCACCTATTTATGAATACCCAAGCAAAAATAATGTAATTTTCCTGGAACTTAAATAAATATGAAATTATATTATTAAAAGCCAGAGGAGCACGAGACCTAATAATAACATCCGTTCGGGTTGATCTTCAGGTTAAGCCGCGCTTGACTAGATTGGTCCGTGGATGGGTGACCACCTGTGGGCTACTAACTACCTGTAACGACTGTCAAAAATTTACAAATGACAGCCGGAACCAGCGCCCGAGGCACGGAGGGAACTCGGTATGTAATGAATAGTCACCCATCCACGGATCACCCAAGGCAAGCGCTGCTTTACCTTGAAGATCGACCCGACCGGATGTTATTATTTAGCCAAGAGCTCCTCCAATATAATATTGGCAATATTGCAATAAGTTAATTATAACATATTCCTTTGTTTTGAACTCTTCTTAGGCTGACGCAATACACAGATAATGTACGGGCTCATAAGGGTATAAAATGTGCCACAATGTTATGTTTTATTTTAGTATCCAAATCACCTTGCAATACGTACGTTTTTCAAGATGTGGTTGAAAATAGTTGTTATGTTGTTATTGATCAGTTTTGTGAGACTCTCGTTCTCTGCGCCATTAATTCATACAGAACATTGTCCTGGTGATATGCCGATATTATCAACTGGAAAACTGTGAGTACTATCTAATACTATACTATACAAGATGTAAACAGACCCTTCACGAAGCCGTCAACCAAGCATTCTCTACATCCACAGATATAATAAATACAGGAGATATGATTTGTAAACAAATGTATTCGTGTTCAGATGTCGCCGTGTTCTCCCCACTTAATTCACTAACACAAAAGCAAAAACTATAAGAACGGCACACGAGCTCATATTTCTCCCGCACACAAAGAAACTTACAGCAACACTAATAAACTCACTAATAGAACACAGGCATACATGGGGCGGGGCTTCTACCTGTAGCTACGGACTCAGAATAAACACACATCGCAACTAGTGATGTGAAGAGGTAATCGTAGAAAAAATAGTATCGATGAAATTCAGTTACCTTTAATCTGCCCTTTTTATATATATATAAAAATACAGTACTATTTTTGTATCTGAATTCGCGGTGTTGGTATGTAGTCTTTCTTCAATGGTTGAAAGGACTTAGGCTCAAAGTGAGACGAACATATCGTGGTATTTTTTGTGGGAAACCAGTTTGGAACTTTTCCTGTCGCATTTATCCACTTTTCTTTTATTTTTGGATACTTCGGATAGCTAAAATGTTAAAATAAAACCAAGGTGTGAATTGTGATGATGATATCAATGATACATGTGTAAGAGTACCGCAATAAATTAAAAACCCATACTTGATTCAATAAAAGATAAGTCGAGTAATCAAGAAATAGTACAATGAATTGTATTTTTCAGTAATTAATTATATAAATTTTATCATTAAGTACCTCACATTAGTAAACAACAGCTATAAAGTTCCATGTAACAAAAATAGTCTAATTTTTTACCCTTGTGTAATCATTCGTACTAAGGGATCGTATAAAATATCGACAACCACAAAAGTGACATCACCTCTCTAATTATCTACCTTAAACACACCCGCTTCACGAAACTATCGTGTGAGTGAGAGTATCAGTAAAACACTTATCCATTGCACTATTAGACCAGCCGATTCATTGATCGATGTGTATTAAGCAAACAATGGTTGTTGTTCCTAATGAAAATAATTGCTTTTGGTACTTTATCGTGTTTCTAGTATCACGAAGTAATGTTTTAATGAATTTAATAAGAAAAACAATCATATTTTAGTACTAACGTGTGAAATGAGATGCCATCTTTCGTATAATTCACAATAGAGGTGTTATTTTTGCAAACAACCACTGTACAAAGCGGCATTTTGTAAAAAATCACAAGCAGTGAAGACGTCGCAAGTTGACATTCGACTAATGGCCGAAACTGGCAACAAGTCTCTTTGCGGCTAGATGCGTTTGCAAGCGCCACGCCTCTTTGCCATATCTCCTGTATTTATTATATCTGTGTCTACATCATACTTAGTAACGCTACGCAAATAATATTGCTGGGAAACGACTTATTTTGGGGTGAAAAATAACGTTTGACTCAATGTAACACACTCAAAACTTTTTTCTGATGGTTTCATTGAATAGTACGGGGGTCGTAGAAGTATTTATAGTAAAGTTATAATATTAAAAACTTGTATTAAAAAAAAAAGTTGCGATAAAGTTGGAACTTTGACCCTCAATATGTGCGTAACTAGAAGGTTCCCAGGTATGATCTTAATCAAAAAAAAATCGTAATGACGGGGAGAACAAGTGCCTTTCCACTTCGTTAAGGATTTTACACCCTTTATGTGTCGTTGAACTCCTTGAGTTGAGCTAATACGATAACTGACAAATGCTAGCACGGACTGTGTGTTGTTCTTTCTTCAAAAGATCATCTAAGACACTAATCTGCATAGTGTGCATGTGACTTGACCAAGAATGTCTGGATTTTAGTGAAGACTGTGACCTCTGAGTTTGTTTTGGATGTTCCTTCTCAGAATAGTCGGATAAGAAACACCGTACTCATCGTAAGCTTTAAAATATTATCATCTTTATCGTGTAAAACTGTTTGTAAACCATTTACAAAATAAACATCATTTATCATTCACAGAAGTCGATTAAGCAATTTTTATATTAATCTCCGGTTCTAACCATATTTTTTGTATCATTTTCAGTTGCGACCACAAGAGAAAAATCTCGATTATATCTTCAACTGATTTTATGAATAAATACGGGTAAAACATGTAAGATCAAAGTCCCTATTTATAGAACATAGTATAGTTTAGTTATTATAGATAAAATTATAAAGGGGTGAAGGGACACCGGCGCGAAAACGGTTAAGTACCACATATTCAGTAAAGAGTTAATATTTCTATGTGCTTTGTAGACTTTATGAACTGAGTATATCGAAGATGATCGGTATTGTCCTCAGATTTAGGAGCATTAATTGATTATTGAGCTAGTAAGATGCGTAATCCATTTTCGTATAACAAAGTAGGTAAATATTATTAAAAAATATTAGATATATGCAAAATGTTATTAATTATAATGTATTAATTATTAAATGATACAAATTATTTATTGTTAATAATATTCCATTAATTTAACAACTTTACACAAGGTAAATATTCACTGAGATTCATTGTTGATCTTGCATTACAGTGAGTATGGCTGAGCGCTGCGGGCTCTCCGCCCTCTATCAGAAACGGTTGGGCGTTTGTCGCAAATTTTATGCTCTACAATTTTATAATTTATGTTAACATCATTCGAGATAATCGCGAAAATCTGATTTTTGTGACCTTTATAACTTACGGCGCAGACACAAGATTTTATGAGACTTTTGAGACAACTTTTAGAACACCAAAATGAAGATGTACACGAGTTTACAGCTTATTATCTCTCATTCTGAGGTGAAACCCCTAATATGACTGGACTATAGTATATACATATATATATATTAAGATAAAATATCAAAGAGCTGTGGATTTTGTGAATAAATAAATGCAAATCGGCATTATAAAATTGGTTTTGATGAAGTTATTTTGATAGTTAATATTATCGTTTTGATGAAGTTTTAACAGAGCATGTGTTGTTGTTATTCAGATAAACTTCAAGACTAGTAGTGTTAAGTTTTCGTAACTGTATTATTAACGTGTTATCAATGCATTTTGAATTAAATAATTATCTCAACAATAGATTGTTTTACTTTCCTGTGTTGATCCCATGTTCTATACAGAGCTAGGAAAAATGTATCATGCACCCTCACACATTCTTAATCCATTAGTCTATAGTGTTCCTTCTGCTAACAGGTCTCCTCTGCGCGAAAACGACAATTTTTTATAGTGCATTCATTGACTTGAATTGATATGGAGGAAATGGCTTCCAAGCTGAATGGTTAGGCAGAGGTTCACCTAATAGTCCACCGACATAGAGTCAGTTATGTTTAATTCCCATGTAATAGAACCTGGAAACCTGGCTCAGTAATTGTATTCTTAGCAGTGAACTGTTTGATCAGAGGTACGTAGTCTTTAGGCGCGACAGAGAAACTTCGAATTTCCATGCTAAAAAAGAGGAGGTGGTGTATTGGTGGCTATATCTAGGAGGTACGCTGCCAACAGACAATGTTCTTGGTAAAGTGGATGCGAGGGTATGTGGGTTTACAGTAAATGTTGCACCAGGTTTCAAAATAGCTATTTGTGGCCTTTATTTGCCCTCGCCTGTGCAACATTCCATTTTGGAGCATTTTCTGGATAATTGTATTCTGGATAATGTAGGAGAAAAAAAATATTGTTGTACTATTCTCATCGGCGACTTCCCTATGAGTCATACAAGGTGTAGTTTTGCAACCTCGTCGAAATTCAGGAGGTTGTCATAAAAGACGTAAATAATCAATATAAATTACGGTACCTGGTCAATAATAATAAACGCTGCTTTTTTTAGTTGTTTTAATTTGAAACTATTTGAGAATGAAGACCTTTTTAAAAGAGGAGAATCTCCCGTTTATCGAATAAACGTCTACGTTTGTTTTTGTGTGTGAAAGCGCGGTTATAGGGCTAGTATTAGACGGGCCGCGTTTTAATACGGGTAGTGTACACTTATCGATTTCCGATATAAAGAAAAAAAAAATTACCTACGCATTTTATTATTGATTCGGGTCGAGAATCATTAGCATAGTTACCTCCTTGAATGTGACGGGGATGCAAAGCAACAGCTTGTATAGAGTGGAATCAAGCTGTTAGCAGTGGTGATACTCACACTTGTTCTACTTTCTCAAGGGCAAATTCTAAAATAAATGAGACACTTTTAGACTTTATTTATTTATATAACCTCAAGCAATGTAACAATGTCGGTAATATTAAAAGCAGAATCCTGGACTTGGTTCTTGTAGACCTCTCCGAATGTAAAGTGATTGAAGCCCCTAATCGTCTGACAAAGATCGATCCTTATCATCCTCCCCTTGAAATGTTCCTTTACTGAAAAGTAAACAACTGTTTAAACAACTGTTTGAACCTAACATTAGATTAAATTAAAAAAAAACTAACTACAGTGTTATTTAATCTGAACTTGAAAATATCGACTGGTATACATTTGTCTCGGACACAGAAGATCCAAGCATAATGCTAGAACGTTTCTATACAGAACTCCATCAGATCATAGAGCGGTATGTCCCATAGAACATAGTCAAAAGTGGTTCGCGTCCACCATGTAATACAAACTAGCTGGAGAGATTTCTGCTTGAAAAAAAAACCACCTAAGAAGGAGCTTCGTTGGTGTAGTCAGAACTGTGACAGATTGGCAAAAAAATTATACAACTCCTATATATGTAAATAACATAGAACAGAATATTACAAAGAATTCCAAGTGTTTTTGTCCTTTATTAAGTCTAAACGGGGTGCTGTTAATGCATACCCGGCTTCAATGTCAAATGGCGTTTGCTAAACTTGTAATGGGTACGATATGTGCAATATGTTTGGAACCTACTTTTCATCAGTGTACAGCTACAGTCCAGTTGATCATCCGAGTAATGTAGCTCTAGCATCGCCATTCTTCGAAAACCTAGATAACAACTCCCCTAGCTTTTTCATGATCCAAATACTAAAAAATAAAAGAGTCAAATATTTAAAAAAACATTATTAGACGTATCCAAAGGTTTTGGTATTATGAAATTCCCTCTAGCTTCATCGCAACTTGCGCTGATCAACTGGCAACCCCGCTTTTCTTGATTTTTAACAAATCACTCACTGTTGGAGTTTTCCCTAAAAAATGGAAGGTGGCCAAAGTGGTTCCGATCCATAAAACGGGCGCTGAGGATGTGGTTGGCAACTATCGTCCTATCTCTATCCTTCCGACGTTTGCAAAAGTTTTTGAAGCAATAGTATACTCAGACATCCAAAACTACTTTAAGAAGTACCTTTCTGAACACCAGCATGGTTTTACTGTTGCAAGATCTACCTGTAGTTATCTGGTCGCATTTGTTGAAAAAATTGCAGCTTCACTTGACTCTTACCAGCAAGTCGACGACATTTACTCGGATTTTAGTAAGGCTTTCGACAAAGTGTCCCACGTAGTTCTCATTCAAAAGCTTGCTGCGTAAGGCTTTGCTGGTTCTCTTTTTAAGTGGCTTCACTCATATTTAACAGACAGATTGTTCTATGTTGTTGCGAATGGCTATAAATCCGAAACCCTAATTATAACCTCCGGGGTTCCTCAGGGTTCTCACCTGCGTCCAGTAATATTTGTTATCTTTGTTAACGACCTTCCCTATTGCTTCATTAATTCCACGCCATTCATGTTCACCGACGATTTGAAAATAGCTCGTGTAATAAATTCTCAAGTCGAAAAACTTTACTTCAAGATGACCAGAATAGACTTATTAAATATAAAACTTTAAACATAAAAAAGTGTTCTCAAATAACCTTTACCCGGAAGCCATTTTTTTTTATTTCAGTTACACTATGCATGGCATGTGCCTAAGCAAAGTTGAAGTGATCAGACCTGGGGGTCTTTCTTGACCATAAATAACCATTTATTCCCCACATGGACACTATTATAAAAAAAGCTTCAAATACACTTGGTTTTGTACTACGGAATGCAAAATGTTTTCGCAAGCCTCAAACTAGAATTTATCTGCACAAGTGCCTCGTTCGTATCGTATTTGAGTACTGTTCGGTTGTGTGGCGTCACCGCTATGCAACACATAGTCTTAGGTTGGAGCGCATTCAAGAAAGATTTTTAAACTACCTTGTTTACTCGGGGGGAGTAGCCAAAAAAGTTCCGGGCTATGCAAAACGACTAGAAAAATTTAACATGACTTCACTCGAAAAACGCAGAGATAAAAACGACCTTATGACTTCAAAACTCTTCACAGCAAAATATATTGAGCCTCTCATGTGTCCCACTGCGGGGCAAAAGCCTCCTCTTTCTCCTTCCAAACCTCTCTGTCTTGTGTGATATCTATACAAATATTTAATTAATCTTAGCAAACGTTATCGATAAGATTTATCGAATTTGATGCCATACTAACATGATTGTAGATACAGCATCCATAACATAGGTGGTTCACTAGAGCGATGGGATCATAAGTAAGTTTAGTTTTAACTTACCACATAACTACCCGCGTCACCCTGTCAAACTATTACGTCCCCCATTCCGCAAAACTGTTTTAGGGTCTAACTCCCCAATTCCAAGACTTTGCAGGCTGTTTAATAATTGTGATGATGTTATATATTATTGTTGCACATAAATACAAAAATTCAAGTACCAAATCCACCAAAAATAATCAACACTACACTGAATTATGTATGTTACTCTTACTACTACTATACTACTAGATACTAAGTATGTATAAAACTGTACAACTACTGTAATTATTAACTTTTAGTTAAGATAAGTCCATGCATGCTGTGTCTCATCATCTTCCTGCCCTTGTCCCATTCTACTCGGGGTCGGCGCAACACGTTTTCTTCTTCCATTCTCCCCTGTCAACCGTCACTGCATCATTTACTCCTTTCTCTTTCATATCATTCCTCACACAATCCATCCATCTTTTCCTTGGCCTTTCTCTCCTTCTCTATCCATCAACATTTATATCCGTCACTCTTTTGGTAACATGCGTTTCATCCCTCCTTATTACATGTCCATACCAAGACAGACGACTTCCTTTAAAATTTTCAAACTTCCTCTAATATACGATCATTCTTTAATTTATCCATTCTTGTTACTCCACACATCCATCTCAACATTCTCATCTCCGCTATATGCAATCGTTTTTCATCCATCTTCTCCACAATATTCTGATCCATACAGTACGACAGGCCTAGTCACGGACATGTATATTTTCCCCTTTAACTTAACTTGAGGGGCATCCGTGAGTCGCAAGTTGTTCCAGTGTCCTGTCGCCATTTCATCCATCCTGAGTTGATCGTTGATGCGTTACATCATGGTCTACTTCACCATCCCCTTGGACGAGCGACCCGAGGTACCGGAAGTCGGAGCAGATCGGTATGGGCGTTCCGGCAAGAGCGATAGGCACAGGACTGGAGAAACCACCGAAATCGAAAAACAAGTATTCCGTTTTGGTTCTACTTAATTTCCGGCCAACATTCTCTAGTCTTTGCCACCACACCTCCAATCTGCTCTGGACCTCTTGGCCGCTCTCGGCAACCAAAACAATGTCATCGGCAAACAGCATACACCAGAGAGCCTCTTCCTGGATGTCCGACGTGAGAGCGTCCATTATCACCAGGAAGAGGTAAGGCCTGAGAGCCGACCCTTGGTGCAAGCCGACCGCCACATTGAAGCTACCGATAGTGCTCGCTGTAGACCGTACTTAGGTAAAGAAAGAAAGAAAGAAAAAGTATTTATTAGTCTCGCACTGGACAAAACAAAGTGGTATTTTGACAATAAAACGAAGATTTAAAAAAAAGAAAACTTAAGAACAGATTAAAATCAAACTAACTAAACTGGTCCTGTACGAGGCCAAAAGGCACCTATCTCAGCATGGTGCTGTAACATTAAAAAAGTCACAGCGCTGGTATTCTGATAGGGCCCAAAGTGATCCCACGGTCAAATAATAAGGATGTGATGTCGGATCAGGTGCGAGTCATCCAGCGTAATCGTATGTTGGATGACACCGTACTTGATCGCCTGCGGACTGAAATGCAGAGTAGCCATGTCATTACCCCGTCGGTGCAGGCTGTGGTACCACCACAGTCTACCACAATACCGGATCGCGCTGACGACTTGAGTGATGACATGGCTATTAATGTAAGTACCCAGTGCAGTGAGGAAATGAGGTGTGCTTTGGAGGGTGCGATTCGAGAATATCGGTTCATGTCGCCCGACCTTAGACCGCGCATACCGCGTTTGCCCATGCATAACAAAAATAGGGCGCTGGTGGCTGTTCTGGATTCGCAGTTGTCAAACTATTTTGATAACTGCGAAGACCTCACTGATGCTCACTCAATCCTGTATTGTGCGGCTGTAGCGGCATGTCGTGTAGCTCATGAAAAATTTTTTGATGACAGAGCTACACGACCTAAGCCAGCCGTACCAGCATGGCAGTACAGGATTGAGCGACGTATTGATGGGGCCAGAGCACTCATCGGCAAACTAATCTCCTTCAGGGAGGGCAATACGCGCCATAGAGTGATGCGCTTTGTGAGACGGGCGTTCTCGGGGACTGATATTAATCCTCGAGACTAGATCTCCCGTGTCACAGAGCGCATCGACTTCCTGAAGCAGAAAGTGTATGCATGGGCGAACCGTATTCGTAGGTATAAGCGACGGGTGGAACGATACACTCAGAATCGCACATTCCAAAGAGATGAAAGGTGGGTTTATAGGGCTTGGGAGCGACCGGACCAAGGTGTGGCTGACACGCGCCTGCCGGATGATGACGTCATGACTTCGTTCTGGCGCAGCATCTGGTCGGTGCCTGTCAGCCATACCGAGGGTGAATGGACTCGGGAGGTTGAGCATGCGTGTGATCCAGTATCAGAAATGGGGGCAATCTCTATCAGCCCCCAAGACGTAGTTCGTGCAGTCCGTCCGTTACCAAACTGGAAATCCCCAGGGCCGGACGGGCTGCACAACTTTTGGATCAAATGGTTCCAAAGATCGCACGCTCGCCTGGCTTCCCTGTTCCAGTCAGCTTTAGAATCAGGGTCGCTGCCCGAGTTCCTGACAACAGGTATAACCCACCTGCTCCATAAATCGGGTAGTACTGCGGAACCCAAAAATTATAGACCGATTACCTGTCTTCCAACAGTCTATAAAGTTCTTACATCCATCTTGAGAGCTAAAATTAGCGAACACGTTAATGAAAATTCTATCATGTCCGCTTCTCAAAATGGATGTAGGAACGGGTCCCGTGGTACTAAGGAGCTACTCCTCATTGATATGGCCATTAGCCAACAGGTTCGCCGTTCCCGAAAGGATCTGTCAACATGTTGGATAGACTATAAGAAGGCCTATGACTCGGTGCCACATACATGGCTCATGAGGGTGCTAGAGTTGTATAAAGTTGATGCAACTCTGCGCACCTTCCTGATGTCGTGTATGGGGCAATGGAGCACAGTCCTTCGCTATCCAGGATGTCGGCAAATCCAGAGGAATAGCGAGCCGATAAGGATTGAGCGAGGTATATTTCAGGGCGATAGTTTGAGTCCACTTTGGTTCTGCTTAGCCTTGAATCCTCTTAGCACGCTGCTGGAGGATTCAGGTCTAGGTTATCGGTTGAGGAGAGGTGATCAGGTTATATCTCACCTCCTTTACATGGGCGACCTGAAACTCTTTGCCCCCAACGGTTTGCAACTGATGGAACTACTGAAGGTAACTGAAACTTTCAGTAGTGCCATCAGGATGGAATTTGGTGTGGACAAATGTGCGGTCATGCATGTAAAGCGAGGGGAGATTGTGGAATCTGTGGGAACCCAACTCTCGGATTCCATAAATCTTAGATCCCTTTCAGCAACC
The DNA here is from genome assembly GCA_964057025.1 of Standfussiana lucernea. Taxonomy (NCBI): domain Eukaryota; kingdom Metazoa; phylum Arthropoda; class Insecta; order Lepidoptera; family Noctuidae; genus Standfussiana; species Standfussiana lucernea. The sequence continues at coordinate 11,903,676 of OZ059810.1, forward strand.
GAAACCTACAAGTATTTGGGTATGTCGGAAGCGCTGGGCATCAATGTAGCTGACATGAAGCAATCGTTGAGGGAGCGCTTCTTTGGCCGCCTGAGAAAAGTATTTAATAGTCTTTTATCAGGCGGGAACAAGGTGCGTGCCTTCAACAGTTGGGTCATGCCGGTTTTGATGTACTCTTTTGGCATACTCAAATGGACACAAACAGAACTAGACGCCCTGGATAGAAAGGTCCGTACATTGTTGACGGCATATCGAATGCATCACCCACGATCTTCGGTTATGAGACTGTATATCCCGCGGAGGTGCGGAGGTCGAGGCTTTTTAAACGCTAAGACTCTCCACAATCGCGAGATATGCAGTCTCAGGGAATTTTTCCTAGAAACCGACGTGGGGATGCATCGGGATGTGGTCGCGGTGGACAAGGGCCTCACCCCGCTCTCCTTGGCTAAAGAGAACTGGCGCAAACCTGTAGTACTTGACACTAACGACCGCAGGGAGGTATGGCAGAGTAAGGAGCTCCACGGACGCTTTTTCCGGGCCCTTCATGGGCCCGATGTAGACCTATCAGCGTCCGTAGCCTGGCTACGTTCCGGCGACCTCTTCGGAGAAACCGAAGGTTTTGTCTGTGCAATTATGGATGAAGTTATGATGACGAATAACTACCGCAGATTTATTGTGAAGGACGGCACGGTTGACATATGTCGGGCATGCCACCGTCCGGGCGAATCAATTCGTCACATTATCTCCGGGTGTTCTCGTCTAGCTAACGGTGAGTACTTGCATAGACACAACCTTGTAGCCAGGATTATCCATCAGCAACTTGCTCTAAAATACAACCTTGTGGAATCGGAAGTGCCGTACTATAGGTATGTGCCCGACCCAGTTCTCGAAAATGGCAATATCACACTGTACTGGGATCAATCCATCATCACTGACAGGACTATTGTGGCCAACAAGCCTGACATAGTGGTGGTGGATCGATCAGAGCGGCGCGCAATGATTGTTGACATAACGGTCCCGCATGACGGGAACCTCGTGAAAGCCGAGAAAGATAAACAAATCAAGTATCTTGACTTGGCTCGCGAGGTTGTCGACATGTGGGAAGTGGACACGGCGATCATTGTGCCGATAGTAGTTTCAGCCCATGGCTTAATTGCCAAGAGCCTCGACCAATACCTGAGGAGGCTCTCGTTAGGCGGCTGGATCAAGGGCTTGATTCAGAAAGCGGTACTCCTGGACACGGCTCGTATTGTTAGGAGGTTCCTCTCTCTGGAGCCCTGACCGCCGGTAGCTTGGACCCTGTTCCCGATACCGGTGGGCTACTATTTTTTATATTTTTAAATGTTTTTTTTTTATAGGAATATTTAAAAATGTAATTAGTAAGTAAGAGAAATAAATAAAGGAAATAATAAATAAAGTGTATAAACGAATAAATACATAAGGTATAATAAGTGTGTAAAGCACACTCAGAAAAAGAAAACACCCAACGTCATCACAATGTTTGACTATGCCATGAGTGTACTGCATCGACTGTACATCGCACGGATCAACTGCACATACTTTCCCAGGCACACCTTTCTATTTAAGAGCCCACCACACAAACTCACGGGGTACCCGGTCGTATGCCTTTTCGAGGTTGATTAACACCATGTGCAAGTTTTTATGTGCACCTCTGTATTTCTAGCACATATGGCGGGTAGCGAAAATGGCATCCGTAGTTCCCCGACCAGGCATAAAATCGAATTGGTTCTGTGAAATTTCGCTCTCTTCTCTAAGTCGCCTTTCAATAACTTTCATACTATGTGACATTAGCTTTATCCCTCTATAATTGTTGCACTCCAGCACATCACCTTTGTTTTTAAAAATGGGCACCAGCGAACTGTTACACCATTCGTCAGGTATGGCATCTTCCAGCAACAGTTTAATGAAGAATAAAGCTAACCACATCCATCCGTCCATCCGCAATAACTTCCATACTTCAACCGGTATTCCGTCCGGTCCTAGTGCCTTACCATTCTTCATTCCATTTATTGCAATCCTCACTTCATCCACGCTAACCTTTCTCACTAGTCCCTCATTCACAGGTTTATTTTCAAGCATACCACTCCAGTCATTCTCCTCATTCATCAGACTTCCTTAATTTTCTCATCATCCGAAATAACCGTTCCAGCTTCGTCTTTTACACATTCTACCTGACAAACATCCTTCGCCTTTCTCTCTCTAGCTAGTTGTTTTTGGCCTGCTGGACTATCCAGTGTATTGCATCATATTGTACACTATGTGTGAATTTTAGCTTTTATTATTAGATTAAAAAAGGTAGTAATTGTAGATATACCAATAAATAAATAGGGTATATTGCCATCAAACGGACACAAATCCAAAAAGAGTGGAGGCAAGCCTTTGCCCAGCAGTGGGACACGATGGGATATATTAATAAAAGTAAGCCTAGACTAATTGGAAATGGCATAAATAATATAGGCAAAATGCAGCTTTTCTTCTTCTTCTCGATTAAATCAAGCACGTCACTACCTTGTACATATTCAAGGTACTTAGAGGGAAGTTACATAATGCGGACATTTTAGGGCAGATAGGTTTGTGTGTTCCGGACAGGTACGTGGGGCGACATCGACAGCCACGCTTGCTTGCAGAGCCGCGCGCGCGGACCTATCTGTTAGGGGAGGCGCCACTGACGCGTGCGCTCCGCACTCTGAACCTCATAGCTAGTGACGTTGATTTATTCAATTGTTCACTGAGTGCGTTCACAAAAAATGCATTGTTTGTGATTAGTTACAAAATTTAATTTTGTTATTGTGTACACTATCACATTAGGTTACCTACTATGTAATGATAGTCGTAAGATGGAGAAAATAAAAATAAATAAATAAAAAACTATACATCAGTAAAAAGTCACGCTATGGTATAGGTACATAATTATACTGTACTGATTTGTACAACTGTATTATTGTAAAAAGCTACAACCAAAAAAAAATAATATTATGTAGTTTATCTGTAACTCGAAATAGTAAATTAACATAATAGTGTAAATCGGCATCACAAAACTATTTTGAACAAGTAAGGGCTCCTACAGACGAGCGGCACGTTGTCGAATGCAGCAGTGCAGCCTAGCCGTAGCCACCTGCCGGCGGCGACTGGCAAAGCGTCGACGGCTGCCGCCGACCGGTGGCGACGCTTGCAGTTGTGGCGTGTTTCGTCACATTTTGTCAGTCGACTGCAAGTAAGCCAAGAGTGCGCAAGAGTTGCACGTCCACAAAATGAGCTCCAGAGACGAAATTAATGTTGAATTGCTAATTGTGGCAGTAAAATAATAGAAAGCTTTGTTTACATCAGGCTCTGTGTAAACTTCTTGCCAGGATAGTTGTGATAAGTAATATATTTTCTTTTTAATATTTTCATCACTAAAATCTTGTTTTTGACAATACCAATGTCGTTCAATTTTCTTGAAGTCTCCAGGAAATTCAAGTATTTGAGCGGTTTCGTGATCCGATAAGTATAAGGGGTAAACTTTACACCGTAGCGTCAACATGGTTGCTTGCTATAAGTTCTATGCAGTTGCTTTGACGTGTTGGTTCAGTAATGTGTAATGTTAAGTTAAAATTAGATAGTATGTTTTTTAAGTTTATCGTGTTGTTGTTTACTAAAATATTAATGTTGAAATCACCTGTTATCATGATTTTATTTACTTATTTATAATTTTATATAATAATTTATCTAACAGTATTTCCAATTTATTGAAAAATGTATTTAAGCTGGATGATGGTATTCTGTATAAACAAATAACAATAGTGTTCATACTAGGAATTTCTATTCCACAGAATTCAAAAACATTATCACAGGAATATTTCTTGTATGTTTCTATTGGTTTACAGTCAATTCCACTATAAGTTAATATGCACGTGCCGCCATGTTTCTGTTTCTTTCTTGAATATTGACTACCAAGTATATATTAAGATTTGACTCATCTCCTTTAATAAAAGTCTCATTAAAACATAAAATCTGCCTACAGATCCTCTAATACATTCAATAAGTATGGGGTACCACAAGGGAGTGTTCTGGGGCCCTTGTTATTCTTGATCTATGTATATCAATGATTTACCCGACTCATTAAACTACGATAATATCCTATTCGACGATGATATTTCTGTTATAGTGCCCAACAAAACTAAAAAAAAAACACGAAAATAAAATAAAATAAGCGAAGCTGACAGTCCGTAATAAATTGGCTTGAATATATGTGTTAATTTATCGAAAACAAAATTCATTAAATTTAGTACATACAAATGCAAACACTGATAGTAATAACTTTAAAATAAACGATAAAAATATAGAAAAAACAGATAGCATTAAGTTTTTAGGTATAACTTTAGATAAATTTTGTAATTGGAAGTAACACATTACCAGCGTATGCAGTAAACTAAATAGATTTGTATATGCTTTACGGAAACTTCGTATTGTATCCGACGAACAAACTGCTCGCATAGCACACAGTGGATATGTTGAATCCATTTTAAGATACGGACTAATAATGTGGGACAATTCAACAGATTATGAAAAGGCATTTATTGTACAAAAATAATGTGTTCGAGCTATTTGCGGTGTCGGTTCAATTGAATCTTGCAGGCCTTTATTTAAAAGACTCAAACTACTGACCGTGCCCGGCATGTATTTGTTTGAGGTATCGGTATTTGTAAGAAAACATAGTGAATTTTTTAGATTCAAAGGTGACAGTTACACTGAGCAGAGGCCAAAAGATCCAACAAAAATTATGATACCATTTTGCAATATAACATTGATAAAAAACAATGTGTATCATATGTGTAGATATACACTGTAACGTGTTTTTTAAACTGTTACATGCTTTTCATATTTTAGTCGATTTCGGAACGATTTTTATAAATAATAAATAAATAAATAAATCATTTATTTCAGATTCATCCTAAGATTACATCCATATTTGTTAGTAAAATTGCGAGCTACTACACTTTGCTTGCTGTGTGTTTTTATACTGTCTTTTATTGGCTATGGTTCGGCAACTGTCATTTTTTGACGTTTCACTTTACGACCTGATTTCGTCATCGAGGCATTTATCTCGCCAAATTAATTTTACAAATCCGGTATAATCACGGATATTTTTAGGCCAAATGATGCCATAATCGCTGCCTTAAACACCCAGGACAAGGTGTTCAGAAGGAGGGATCCTTAATTTCTTCGGTAAGATTTGTTTCTACCAGACCAATATGTGGTCATCATTTTAAGCTGGGTCGTGTTTTAAGTCGAATTGATGTTTCAGGATTTCAATATTGGACGATGCTCTAGTGTGATTTTCACCTACTTTGGATTTATCGGTGCACACGGGAAAAGTCATTTATTAACGGAAAAACGGTAAGTTCCTTCTAGGGACGCCATGCTCCTCACGTGTTGAAATTCTAATAGACTTGTGTATTAACCCTTTAAAATTTTGTTACAGCCCTGCTGTGGCGTTTTTCTTCTACTTTTTCTTTTTCTTTCGTCTGATTATAATTTTCCATTTCATGGATTCTGGATTCTCTCATCTTCGACGCCGAAATCTTGAGGTCTAATTTAACATTTTTTTAGCCAGACATCTGGCCCAAACTTAATTTACTTTCTTCACATAAAGATGCAACAATAATGATAATCTCGAATTAGTAATTTAATATTTAAAGTAAAAGGAAGCTACTGACGTAATAAAGAAGGTATTAACAAAGGTATTTCCATTGTTCCTATAATCCTAGTTTAGTCACCCCCGGAAGATTAGAAGTTCGACTCTACAAATTGTCCTATCTGGCAAGTATTTTTTTAAATGTAGTGTGCGTTCCCAAGGCGCCCGAAATTTCTTTTATTGTTACACATACATCTTTTTTTATTTTTAATAGGAGAACACACACACACACACATTTTTTTTGCTCTTGTATGATTTCTTACATTGGATCTTACACTTGATCCCACACACCCCCCGGGTATGTTACATTTTTGTCGCTCTGCGAACAGGGACTTGAAGTAGCTTCCTGATCTTGTTAGTTATTGTTGCATCTTATAATTTGTATTATTGTTTACAGAACACATTATATAGTTTCTGTAAAACATTATTGTTTATTGTTGTAATTTACAACTTGAATTTTTTTTGATGTTTCCTTGTAAGTAAACAATATTTCCTAGTAACATTATTGTACTATTGTGTATGTTTAACTTTTATGGTTACAGCATTACCCATTTACTCTTGCAAAACCAACATTTGTATGGTAAGACAGTTTTGTTTTGTATAAGTAACTCAACATTGTAAAACTAAGTGCGGTGTAATTTGATTTCATATTTAATTTTAAGTGAACTTTGGTTTAACTTAATAATCATACTTTATGTGACTTGAACTTATATTGTAAATTATTGCTGCATCTTTTCATTGCTAAACACTTTGATATTTTCATAAAAAACAACTTGTAACTTTAAAAATATTTCAACTTAACCTCAAATATTTTATAACTTTTGAAGTCTTGCATTTTGCTTTGCTCATCGATTATTATCATATTGTTTATTCAAAATGGATAAAGAAGTTCAGTCTTCTCTGCCTCTTGCTAAAGATAACATAGAAACTGATGGTGCATGCACAGTTCCTAATGTTGCACCTTTTGTTCCTGACATGATTAATTTGACAGATGTACCACATTCTTTTGATCATAATGACAGGATTGCACACTCTTCCTCAGCTTTTGCGACGAACGCTTTGCCTTTATTTAATTCAATGAATGTTTTGGTTATTGAAATGAACATAATATTAAAAAGAATTTTCCTTCTGCAATTAAGTTGCCCTATTTAATAAAGAGTAGAACATAGAGTATAGTAATATAGATTAAGTATAATTAAATTCGATGGGAAATCTTGTGTTAGAGAATTTATTACTGAAGTTGAAGAATATTTTTTATACAATTTTGATGAAATTTTGTTGGTTAGTTCATTTACGGACTTGCTTAGTGGTATTGCTCTGAAATGGTTTCGCACAGTTCGCTTTCGTATTCCATCCTGGCACGAGCTTAAACTTGCTTTACTTAAACGTTTTGACAGGCCGGATTTTGACTATTTTCTGGAACATGACCTTCATACGAGGAAACAGAAGAGTTCTGAATCTCTTTCAGATTTCATTACAGAAATAATGGACATGGCTAGTCGTCTTTCTTTGCCATTGTTTGATGCGGTTTTGATTAACATTATTGAACATAACATGTTGCCTATTTACACACCTTTTATATTTGGTAAGCATATTGATTCTGTAGAACAATTTCTTGTTCTTGCAAAAGAACTTTAGAGTAGAAAATAAAACTTTATATGAATTTTGTAAATGTAAGTATGATCCTAATAGTAATCTTAATTGGAAAATAGTTATTCATATAGAACATATTTTAGACACAATTTACTTCTAAACATTTTGTAGAATTTTTGTATGGTTTTAATATCACTAAAATATTTTATAATACTTTATACACGCCTCAAAACAATACAGTTGAGAGATACAATAAAACTGTTGAAACTTGCATAGCTTGTTTTGTTAAAGAAGATCATAGAACTTGGTCTAAGTATTTATCTAGTGTTTAATTAGTTTTGAATAATAGTGTTAATCTAGCTACAGATTGTAGCAATAAGTAAAGGGATTTATTAATGTGGACTATGCATTGACTGGTTGATGTAGGGTTTTTCTATATGTTTTTATCTGGCGGAGAACTGTAATAGCACGATGCGGGAATTATATTTTAGTTCTTCATTTGCGTCATAGATGGCGCTACAATACTTTTAATTTTTTTTTCTATGCCACTACACACCTACATACCAATACACCTTATTTCGCCTCTCCATCTCCAATTTTATATAATCGTACTTCGAGACCCAAGATTATTTAACTGTCTAATTTGGGGCTCACTAGCAAAAAATGTTTGGTGATCTAGTCAGCATGTAGGTACTTAATATAGGAGAGGAGCTCGTGGCTAAATAATAACAGCCTCTCAGATCGATCTTCAGGTTAAGCCGCGCTTGCCGAGGTTGGTCCATGGTGGGTTGACCATGATTACATACTGTGTTTCGTCCGCGCCTCGGAAAGCACGTTAAGCCGTTGGTCCCGGCTGTCATTTGTGATTTTTGACAGTCGTTACAAGTAGTCAGAAGCCGAAAGTCTGACATCCAGTCCTACCAAGGGGTATCGTATTGCCCAGTTACTGGAAGGTTAGATAGGCAGTCGCTCCATGTGAAATACTGGTATTCAGCTGTATCCGGTTAGACTAGAAGCCAACTCCAACATAGTTTGGGAAAATGCTAGGCAGATGATGATGTAGGTACTTAATATTTTGCTCCTGATGTTGTTTCAACTTTTGTTAACTTATGAATAGGTGGCGAGATGAACTGGACGCGCATCAAGATGGCTTCCAGGTGGAGCCTGCTCCACTCTCCACTTTGCACAGCAGTGGCACATTCGGACAATTACATATCTATTTTTTATCGACACAATGCAGAGGCAAGAGGTTTATTAAAACTACGCTTTTCATACTATACAAAGATATTTTTTATTTAAAATAATAATATATACAAAAAAAAAAAAATACTAAAGAGAAATGAAAAGAATAGATAAAAGAAATCAGGTCATATTTTTCATATTAGGCGTGTAACAGTGCAAGGATGTTGGCCGATGTTCTTCCAACACTCCAATAATGCTATTTGTTACATTTAAACTTGTAAAAGACCGTAATCAACTGAACTGAAAGTAAAAGAAAAAAAAAGTCATTAATTCGACAAGAATAGCACGAATCTATGCCTACTAATATTTAACATAACATAACATCACGGCTGTCATCCCCGAAGGGTGAGGCAGAGGTGTACCTAATAGCACACCCACATTTCGCCAGTTATGTCCAAGTCCCATGTAATAGGGGCATAGTTTATTGCCATCAACCGGGCACAAAACCAGACTTCGTGCCTGCTACTAAGAAATTCCTGATTGAAAAACCTAGTAACACTTTGCCCGACCCGGGAATCGAGCAAAACCTCATGCTCAGCAGTCGCGCTTGAAACCACTTGACCAACAAGGCAGTCACATTCAATACTATTGTGTAAACACCTCCGTGACCCCTGCACTGTTCCATGCATCCATCAGGACAATGTTTTGAGGGCGTCACATAGTCCTACCGTAAAATGAAATTTTACACACCAAAAAAAAAGTGGTTTCCCAACAATTATTTTTGCGTAGAGTTACTTTGATGTACAGAATGCTTGGGTTACGGCTTCGTGAAGGGCCCGTTCACACCTTGTATACATACGCGGTGGAAGGGACACCGACGCGAAAACGGAAACCACATACTCAGTACATCATTCTGAATCCCCCCACAAAGAAATTTTTCAGCTGTTTCCTACAAAAGTGCAATACCCACACTGTCAAAATGTATGGAACAGCTAATTTTTTTTTAATAACCGACGAAAAATTTCTATAAAATATAAAATTTCTATCGCGTATAGGCGTAAGGCTTCCCTCAATTTTGATGCAGCTCTTGCAACTGCGTAGTTTCCTCTTTTCAGCTTTTTTGTTTTCTCATTTTCTGTCTAATTTCTGCCCGCAGTTTGTTCGGCATGCGGTAGACATGTAAAATTGGCCAGCCAACTTACAAAAATAATCAGTTAGACATTTGACAATAACTTAGTGACAGTAAGAGTTTCTTTCCCGTTCTTACCCATAGAATCCTGCGCTTTGGAATGGGTAACTAACTGGGTTGTGGAGGTCCGGTAAGCAGTCGCTCCATGTAAAATACTGGTATTCAGCTGCATTCGGTTAGACTGGAAGCTGACACCAACTCACTTGGCGAGAAGTCTAGACAGATGATGAGTAAATGAAATGATTAGAAGTACTTACTTGTCAACGTGTTTAATACAACTTTTGAATCGTTTACTGTAAACCTGGTCCGTGGGGCATTTTTCGAGCCAGGCATTGTCGTTCGCCAAATTCGATAATGCTGCCACCACACACATCAACAGCACCAGCAGTCTGAACAACATTTTGGTCAACTCTCACTACCGACGGTTTCTAACACTGAACTTAAATTAGAAATCCAGCGTTATATGTGCTCTTTTGCTGGCTAATAAGGATAAATTCTATATTTGTTACCTCTGGTTAACACGTAATTATTCTATTAATAAATGGCTAGGTATGGTTTCTGAAAATAACGTTTGAAACGACCTTGTTTATAATTTATTTACCTAAGTGATTTCTAGCTTCAGCATTCGCCTATCCCAATAATTTAGTGGTTAGCGCAGTTTGTCTTCTGCTATACTTCTTTATTAGTCGTCATCCCAGTACTCACCATGTCGTCTTTTACACAGTCCATCCATTGTTTCTTTCTACTCTGATAGCTTTCCATATTCTTACTCTGTGCCCCAGCATGACTCGAGGATATTCAAGTATCGAGTGAATAGTTCCTTTTATGCAAGCATTCATCGTCGACACAGCTTACCGTAAGATAATAAATGGGTTTAAATTACCGATGAAGATTTTCTAGGGGGCGGGGGGGTAAGGAGGAGGCTGAGAATGATGCACTGAGTACATAACAACCGTTTGTGCGTCGGTGTCCCTGCCATCTTGTATAGCTGTTCAAAAACACAATCTTGTATAGAAATTATTTCATTTAATTGCTTTAGTGCTATGTTTTTAGAAAACTTTCTAAATTGCCATTACTTATACATATAGATGTCATATTGGAATTACATAGTGATATATAAATGGCCAGGTATATAATTATTTATCTAAATATAATAATATGATAAAGGTACAAGCATAAGTTTGAACACATAAGTTATGAACATGATATCAGTCAATTTGAAACCCTTCAGTATCGGCCATTTGCAGAAAAGTTGCTCCATTTCCAGGGGGTTTCTAAGCGGTCCTTGAGTTTTAATATCATTTTCTTGATGTGTATAATGATCACAATAACAGGCTGTAGCCAACTTGGACGGCACTAAAAAAAAAACAAAAGTATTGTTTTTAGTTCCCTGTCAAGAAACCAACATGAAATTAGCAGCCTATATGTGGGTCCCCTTGATGGGACACAGGCCTTTTGCGGTAGCGGGTATATACCAGGTGGGTTACCATGATCTTTTAGTGCAGGAATGTTTTAGAATTATTCCGAGAGTGGGTAAGAGATGGCGCTAGACAGCTGCCTAGCGCTGTCACTTTCCCACTTCTGTCTCTTAATTAGGGGGGGGGGGGGTTAAACGATGCACCAAGAATTACTCCTGTATCGTAGGTGTGTTTACAAAAAAAATTAACTCACAAACACAAATAGCCTGACCCGGAACAACTACCTTATAGGCCCTACAAATATTAATTGTTCCGTGCGGGAATCGAACCCGCGATACGCAGCGCCGCAGCCAATCGGTTAGCTACTGCGCCAACCTTGTCATCAAATATAATACCAGCAATTGGCCGAGTTTTTTGACCTATTACTATAATATATTATGAACCAGAAACTCGGTTGCGGAAGTCGGATACTCAGATAGTCAGACAGGCAGTCGCTCCATGTAAAATAGTGGTATTCTGCTGTAACCGGTTAGACTGGATACCGACTCAAATATAGTTGGGAGGAAAAATAGTTATGATGGTTCGGTGCTATTTATAAAACTGTTATCCTTCTGTTGTAGCTGTCAATTCTCCTGTATTTGAATAAATTTTACAAACTCCAGGCTGCCATGAGAAATCACTGATGGTTTTACACAAAGTAGCAAGACGAATAACATCCACATGATCAGCAGTGACAATGACTTCTGATGTACTGAATTTAAATTAGAATACTTCTCGTATTTATTCATATGACATACTTCCACATACGCACCTATATAAGAATACTCAAGCAAAAATAATGTAATTTTCCTGAAACTTAAATAAATATGAAATTATATTATTAAAAGCCAGAGGAGCATGAGACCTAATAATAACATCCGTTCGGGTCGATCTTCAGGTTAAGCCGCGCTTGACTAGATTGGTCCGTGGATGGGTGACCACCTGTGGGCCACTAACCTTGGACTTGTACCTTTAACGACTGTCAAAAATTTACAAATGACAGCCAGAACCAGCGGCCGAGGTACGGAGGGAACTCGGTATGTAATGAATGGTCACCCATCCACGGACCACCCAAGGCAAGCGCTGCTTTACCTTGATGATCGACCCGACCGGATGTTATTATTTAGCCACGAGCTCCTCCAACATAATATTGGCAATATTGCAATAAGTTAATTATAACATTATAACATATTCCTTTGTTTTGAACTCTTCTTAGGCTGACGCAATACACAGATAATTTACGGGCTCATAAGCGTATAAAATGTGCCACAATGTTATGTTTAATTTTAGTATCCAAATCACCTTGCAATACGTACGTTTTTCAAGATGTGGTTGAAACTAGTTGTTATGTTGTTGTTCATCAGTTTTGTGAGACTCTCGTTCTCTGCGCCATTAATTCACACAGAACATTTTCCTGGTGATATGCCGATATTATCAACTGGAAAACTGTGAGTACTATCTAATACTATACTATACAAGGTGTAAACGGACCCTTCACGAAGCCGTCAACCAAGCATTCTCTACATCACACTTAGTAACGCTACGCAAATAATATTGCTGGGAAACGACTTTTTTTGGGGTGAAAAATAACGTTTGACTCAATGTAACACACTCAAAACTTTTTTCTGATGGTTTCATTGAATAGTACGGGGGTCGTAGAAGTATTTATAGTAAAGTTATAATATTAAAAACATGTATTTAAAAAAAAAAAGTTGCGATAAAGTTGGAACTTTGACCCTCAATATGTGCGTAACTAGAAGGTTCCCAGGTATGATCTTAATCAAAAAAAAATCGTAATGATGGGAGAACAAGTGCCTTTCGATTTGTGATTTGTGCCTTGAGTTGAGCTAATACGATAACTGACAAATGCTAGCACGGACTGTGTCTTGTTCTTTCTTCAAAAGATCATCTAAGACACTAATCTGCATAGTGTGCCTGTGACTTGACCAAGAATGTCTGGATTTTAGTGAAGACTGTGACCTCTGACTTTTTTTGGATGTTCCTTCTCAGAATAGTCGGATAACAAACACCGTACTCATCGTAAGCTTTAAAATATTATCATCTTTATCGTGTAAAACTGTTTGTAAACCATTTACAAAATAAACATCATTTATCATTGACAGAAGTCCATTAAGCAATTTTTATATTAATCTCCGGTTCTAACCATATTTTTTGTATCATTTTCAGTTACCACAAGAGAAAAATCTCGATTATATCTTCAACTGATTTCATGAATAAATACGGGTAAAACATGTAAGATCAAAGTGCCTATTTATAGAACTGTAGTTATTATAGTATAGTTTAGTTATTATAGATAAAATTATAAAGGGGTGAAGGGACACCGGCGCGAAAACGGTTACCACAAGTTCAGTAAAGAGTTAATATTTCTATGTGTTTTGTAGACTTTATGAACTGAGTATATCGAAGATGATCGATATTGTCCTCAGATTTAGGAGCATTAATTGATTATTGAGCTAGTAAGATGCGTAATCCATTTTCGTATAACAAAGTAGGTAAATATTATTAAAAAATATTAGATATATGCAAAATGTTATTAATTATAATGTATTAATTATTAAATAATACAAATGATTTATTGTTAATAATATTCCATTAATTTAACAACTTTACACAAGGAAAAATTCACTGAGATTCGTTGTTGATCTTGCATTACAGTGAGTATGGCTGAGCGCTGCGGGCTCTCCGCCCTCTATCAGAAACGGTTTCGCGTTTGTCGCAAATTTTATGCTCTACAATTTTATAATTTATGTTAACATCATTCGAGATAATCGCGAAAATCTGATTTTTGTGACCTTTGACCTTTATAACTTACGGCGCAGACACAAGATTATATGAGACTTTTGAGACAACTTTTAGAACACCAGAATGAAGATGTACACGAGTTTACAGCTTATTGTCTCTCATTCCGAGGTGAAACCCCTAATATGACTGGACTATAGTATATACATATATATTAAGATAAAATATCAAAGAGCTGTGGATTTTGTGAATAAATAAATGTAAATCGGCATTATAAAATTTGTTTTGATGAAGTTATTTTGATAGTTAATATTATCGTTTTGATGAAGTTTTAACAGAGCATGTGTTGTTGTTATTCAGATAAACTTCAAGACTAGTAGTGTTAAGTTTTCGTAACTGTATTATTAAAGTGTTATCAATGCATTTTGAATTAAATAATTATCTCAACAATAGATGTTTTACTTTCCTGTGTTGATCCCATGTTCTATACAGAGCTTGGAAAATGTATCATGCACCCTCACACATGCTTAATCCATTAGTCTATAGTGTTCTTTCTGCTAACAGGCCTCCTCTGTGCGAAAAAAAAATCACTCACTGTTGGAGTTTTCCCTAAAAAATGGAAGGTGGCCAAAGTGGTTCCGATCCATAAAACGGGCGCTGAGGATGTGGTAGGCAACTATTGTTCTATCTCTATCCTTCCGACGTTTGCAAAGGTTTTTGAAGCAATAGTATGCCCAGACATCCAAAACTACTTTAAGAAGTACCTTTCTGAGCACCAGCATGGCTTTACTGTAGATCCACCTGGAGTTATCTGGTCGCATTTGTTGAAAAAATTGCAGCTTCACTTGACTCTTACCAGCAGGTCGACGCCATTTACTCGGATTTTAGTAAGGCTTTCGACAAAGTGTCCCACGTAGTGCTCATTAAAAAGTTTGCTGCGTACGGGTTTGCTGGTTCTCTTCTTAAGTGGCTTCACTGATATTTAAAAGACAGATCGTTCTATGGCGTTGCCAATGGCTATAAATCCGAAACCCTAATTATAACCTCCGGGGTTCCTCAGGGTTCTCACCTGGGTCCAGTAATATTTGTTATCTTTGTTAACGACCTTCCCTATTGCTTCATTAATTCAACGCCATTCATGTTCGCCGACGATTTAAAAATAGCTCGTGTAATAAATTCTCAAGTCGAAAAAGTTTATTTCAAGATGACCTAAATAGGTTTATAAAGTATAAAACTTTAAACATAAAAAGTGTTCTCAAATAACTTTTACCCGGAAGCCAATTTTCTTTTATTTCAGTTACACTATGTATGGCATGTGCCTAAGCAAAGTTGATGTGATCAGACCTGGGGGTCTTTCTTGACCATAAATTACCATTTATTCCCCACATGGACACTATTATAAAAAAAGCTTCAAATACTGCTTTAAATAGGTTTTGTACTACGGAATGCAAAATGTTTTCGCAAGCCTCAAACTAAAATTTATCTGCACAAGTGCCTCGTTCGTATCGTATTTGAGCACTGTTCGGTTGTGTGGCGTCACCGCTATGCAACACATAGTCTTAGGTTGGAGCGCATTCAAGAAAGATTTTTAAACTACCTTGTTTACTCGGGGGGAGTAGCCAAAAAAGTTCCGAGCTATGCAAAACGACTAGAAAAATTTAACATGACTTCACTCGAAAAACGCAGAGATAAAAACGACCTTATTTTTTTGTTCAAAACTCTTCACAGCAAAATAGATTGCCCCCAGATCATAAGTAAGTTTAGTTTTAACTTACCACATAACTACCCGCGTCACCCTGTCAAACTATTACGTCCCCCATTCCGCAAAACTGTTTTAGGGTCTAACTCCCCAATTCTAAGACTTTGCAGGCTTCTTAATAATTTTGATGATGTTATATATTGTTGTTGCACATAAATACAAAAATTCAAGTACCAAATCCACCAAAAATAATCAACACTACACTGAATTATGTTACTCTTAACCTAATTATTTAATTTTTTAACTGTCTATATACTAAGTATGTATAAAACTGTAATAACTACTAACTACTGTAATTATTAACTTTTAGTTAAGTTAAGTCCATGCATGCTGTGTCTCATCATCTTCCTGCCCTTGTCCCATTCTACTTGGGGTCGGCCCAACACGTTTTCTTCTTCCATTCTCCCCTGTCAACCGTCACTGCATCATTTACTCCTTTCTCTTTCATATCATTCCTCACACAATCCATCCATCTTTTCCTTGGCCTTTCTCTCCCTCTCCATCCATCAACATTTATATCCGTCACTCTTTTAGTAACATGCGTTTCATCCCTCCTTATTACATGTCCATACCAAGACAGACGACTTCCTTTAAAATTTCAAACTTCCTCTAATATACGATCATTCTTTAATTTATCCATTCTTGTTACTCCACACATCCATCTCAACATTCTCATCTCCGCTATATGCAATCGTTTTTCATCCATCTCCTCCACAGTATTCTGATCCATACAGTACGACAGGCCTAGTCACGGACATGTATATTTTCCCCTTTAACTTAACTTGAGGGGCATCCGTGAGTCGCAAGTTGTTCCAGTGACCTGTCGCCATTTCATCCATCCTGAGTTGATCCGATGCGTTACATCATGGTCTACTTCGCCATCCCCTTGGACGAGCGACCCGAGGTACAGGAAGTCGGAGCAGATCGGTATGGGCGTTCCGGCAAGAGTAATAGGCACAGGACTGGAGAAACCGCCGAAATCGAAAAACAAGTATTCCGTTTTGGTTCTACTTAATTTCCGGCCAACATTCTCCAGTCTTTGCCACCACACCTCCAATCTGCTCTGGACCTCTTGGCCGCTCTCGGCGACCAAAACAATGTCATCGGCAAACAGCATACACCAGAGAGCCTCTTCCTGGATGTCCGACGTGAGAGCGTCCATTATCACCAGGAAGAGGTAAGGCCTGAGAGCCGACCCTTGGTGCAAGCCGACCGCCACATTGAAGCTACCGGTAGTGCTCGCTGTAGACCGTACTTGGGTACTGCATCGACTGTACATCGCACGGATCAACTGCACATACTTTCCCAGGCACACCTTTCGCTTTAAGAGCCCACCACAGACACTCACGGGGTACCCGGTCGTATGACTTTTCGAGGTTGATAAACACCATGTGCAAGTTTTTATGTGCACCTCTGTATTTCTAGCACAGATGGCGGGTAGCGAAAATGGCATCCGTAGTTCCCCGACCAGGCATAAAATCGAATTGGTTCTGTGAAATTTCACTCTCTTCTCTAAATCGCCTTTCAATAACTTTCATACTATGTGACATTAGCTTTATCCCTCTATAATTGTTGCACTCCAGCACATCACCTTTGTTTTTAAAAATGGGCACCAGCGAACTGTTACACCATTCGTCAGGTATGGCATCTTCCAGCAACAGTTTAATGAAGAATAAAGCTAACCACATCCATCCGTCCATCCGCAATAACTTCCACACTTCAACCGGTATTCCGTCCGGCTTAGTGCCTTACCATTCTTCATTCCATTTACTGCAATCCTCACTTCATCCACGCTAACCTTTCTCACTAGTCCCTCATTCACAGGTTTATTTTCAAGCATACCACTCCAGTCATTCTCCTCATTCATCAGACTTCCTTAATTTTCTCATCATCCGAAATAACCGTTCCAGCTTCGTCTTTTACACATTTTACCTGACAAACATCCTTCGCCTTTCTCTCTCTAGCTCTAGCAAGCTGGTATAGGTGTTTTTGGCCTGCTGGACTATCCAGTGTATTGTATCATATTGTACACTATGTGTGAATTTTAGCTTTATTATTAGATTAAAAAAGGTAACAATTGTAGATATACCAATAAAGAAATTAATATTGCCATCAAACGGGCACAAATCCAAAAAGAGTGGAGGCAAGCCTTTGCCCAGCAGTGGGACACCATGGGATATATTAATAAAAGTAAGCCTAGACTAATTGGAAATGGCATAAATAATATAGGCAAAATGCAGCTTTTCTTCTTCTTCTCGATTAAATCAAGCACGTCACTACCTTGTACATATTCAAGGTACTTAGAGGGAAGTTACATAATGCGAACATTTTAGGGCAGATATGTTTGTGTGTTCCGGACAGGTACGTGGGGCGACGTCGACAGCCACGCTTGCTGGCAGAGCCGCGCGCGCGGGCCTATCTGTTAGGGGAGGCGCCACTGACGCGTGTGCTTCGCACTCTGAACCTCATAGCTAGTGACGTTGATTTATTCAATTGTTCACTGAGTGAGTTCACAAAAAATACATTGTTTGTGATTAGTTACAAAATTTAATGTTGTTATTGTGTACACTATCGCATTAGGTTGCCTACCATGTAATGATAGTCGTAAGATGGAGAAAATAAAAATAAATAAATAAAAAACTATACATCAGTAAAAAGTCACGCTATGGTATAGGTACATAATTATACTGTACTGATTTGTACAACTGTATTATTGTAAAAAGCTACAACCAAAAAAATTAATATTATGTAGTTTATCTGTAACTCGAAATAGTAAATTAACATAATAGTGAAAATCGGCATCACAAAACTATTTTGAACAAGTAAGGGCTCCTACAGACGAGCGGCACGTTGTCGACTGCAGCAGTGCAGCCTAGCCGTAGCCACCTGCCGGCGGCGACTGGCAAAGCGTCGACGGCTGCCGCCGACCGGTGGCGACGCTTGCAGTTGTGGCGTGTTTCGTCTCATTTTGTCAGTCGACTGCAAGTAAGCCAAGAGTGCGCAAGAGTTGCACGTCCACAAAATGAGCTCCAGTGACGAAATTAATGTTGAATTGCTAATTGTGGCAGTAAAATAATAGAAAGCTTTGTTTACATCAGGCTCTGTGTAAACTTCTTGCCAGGATAGTTGTGATAAGTAATATTTTTTTTTTTATATTTTCATCACTAAAATCTTGTTTTTGACAATACCAATGTCGTTCAATTTTCTTGAAGTCTCCAGGAAATTCAAGTATTTGAGCGGTTTTGTGATCCGATAAATATAAGGGGTAAACTTTACCCGTAGCGTCAACATGGTTGCTTGCTATAAGTTCTATGCAGTTGCTTTGACGTGTTGGTTCAGTAATGTGTAATGTTAAGTTAAAATTAGATAGTATGTTTTTTAAGTTTATCGTGTTGATGTTGTTTACTAAAATATTAATGTTGAAATCACCTGTTATAATGATTTTATTTACTTATTTATAATTTTATATAATAATTTATGTAACAGTATTTCCAATTTATTGAAAAATGTATTTAAGCTGGATGATGGTATTCTGTATAAACAAATAACAATAGTGTTCATACTAGGGATTTCTATTCCACAGAATTCAAAAACATTATCACAGGAATATTTCTTGTATGTTTCTATCGGTTTACAGTCAATTCCACTATAAGTTAATATGCACGTGCCGCCATGTTTCTGTTTCTTTCTTGAATATTGACTACCAAGTATATATTAATATTTGACTCATCTCCTTTAATAAAAGTCTCACTAAAACATAAAATCTGCCTACAGATCCTCTAATACATCCAATAAGTATGGGGTACCACAAGGGAGTGTTCTGGGGCCCTTGTTATTCTTGATCTATATCAATGATTTACCCGACTCATTAAACTACGATAATATCCTATTCGACGATGATATTTCTGTTATAGTGCCCAACAAAACTAAAAAAAAACACGAAAATAAAATAAAATAAAATAAGTGAAGCTGTACAGTCCGTAATAAATTGGCTTGAATATAATAATATATGTGTTAATTTATCGAAAACAAAATTCATTAAATTTAGTACATACAAATGCAAACACTGATAGTAATAACATTAAAATAAACGATAAAAATATAGAAGAAACAGATAGCATTAAGTTTTTAGGTATAACTTTAGATAAATTTTGTAATTGGAAGTCACACATTGCCAGCGTATGCAGTAAACTAAATAGATTTGTATATGCTGTACGGAAACTTCGTATTGTATCCGACGAACAAACTGCTCGCATAGCATGACAGTGGATATGTTGAATCCATTTTAAGATACGGACTAATAATTTGGGGCAATTCAACAGATTATGAAAAGGCATTTATTGTTCAAAAATAATGTGTTCGAGCTATTTGCGGTGTCGATCCAGTTGAATCTTGCAGGCCTTTATTTAAAAGACTCAAACTACTGACATTGACCGGCATGTATTTGTTTGAGGTATCGGTATTTGTAAGAAAACATAGTGAATTTTTTAGATTCAAAGGTGACAGTTACACTGAGCAGAGGCCAAAAGATCCAACAAAAATTATGATACCATTTTGCAATATAACATTGATAAAAAACAATGTGTATCATATGTGTATATCTATCTTTAATAAGTTACCTAGAAGTACTAGAGAACTCCCATTTAAATATTTTAGAAATAAATTGCGTAAATGGTTGACAGAAAATTGCCAATCTAAAAGAATTTTTGCAACACGAAATTTAATGTTAAGGTATCTGTATGGTTTTATGTGCAATATGTGTTTTTTTGTTTCTTTTTCTCATTTATAATTATTTTTCTTTAAATTAACTTAAGGAAATATTTGTTATATTCCTCTTAAATACGCATTATACAACATTATTTTTAGTATATGCGAAACCAGAATATAGTTTGTTCAGAATAAGTAACTGAATCGTTTCCAATAATTTTAATATCATGTTATATTTTGTCCTAAAAATATTTAAAAAGGGTTACGAGTTGGACACCGAGCGACACTTAGTACCTATCCGTAATCATACGCGCACAACACAGGTATTAGGCGCGGGCGCACAGTGGGGCGCCGCGTGGTGAGTATGTTTTTGTACGGACAACCAGCTAACATAACAAGCTTATAACTTTGTGATTTTTCATGATACAGTTTTGAAATTTTGTACATAGATTCTTTATATAAAAATACTAGACACGTGTTTCAGGTTTCGCATATACTAAAACTAATATTGTATAATAATGTAAAATTATATTTGCATGCCCTAAAAAGGCAAAATATGGCTTGTGCCTAAACCAGCAATTTTAACAACTGGTAACACCTGTATTTTAAGCAAATAAAGTATTCTTATTCTATAAAAAAAGAGCCTGTATTTAGAATTAGAAGATTACAGTAACTAAAACTTTATTGCAAAAAAATAACCGACTTCCAAAAAAGTCAATGAAAACACAAAAGTCACCGATATCCGAAAGTAAAGTCCAGTAAAGTGATTTTCACGTTTTTTTGTGTGATTTCGTGGACGTGCAACGCTTGAGCAGTCTTGGTTTACTTGCAGTCGACTAACAAAATGGGACACTGCAAGCGTCGCCACCGGTCGGTGGCAGCCGTAAACGCGCTGGCGGCAGCCGTCGACGCGTTGACAGTTGCCGCCGGCAGGTGGCTACGGCTGCAGTCGACAACGTGCCGCTCGTCTGAAAGAGCCCTTATCTCTATAGTTAAATATATCCAATGTTTTATTTTACCACAAAGGCTTATGACCTCACATAAGTGTTGCTATTCAGATAAGCTTCCAGACAAAGAGTAGCGTTAAGTTTTCGTAACTGTATTATAACTATATTGTTTTATTTAGCAATAATTGGTAATTTAGTAATTTTTGCAGTGGGACACCATGGGCTGATATAATCATAAAAGTAAGCGTAGACTAACTGGAAATGGCATAATATCGGCAAAATGTAGTACTTCTTCTTCTTCTCGAATCAATGACTCAGATTTTGACCGACCAGCTTGTAGGGACCTGGACAGCTGTTGTTTCGCCTTCTCAGTTTAACAAGTTTTCTTTAATTTCTTCTTTATTATAAAAACGTAAAATTCGGATATAGGGGGTAATCTGCAAAACTACTGATTCGATTCCGAAAATTCTTTCATTAACCGTAGTTAATAAACATTATGCCCGAGTGTCATAGGCTATTTATTTGAACTGCGCGCGGTGCCACGGCAAGAGCTGGTATTCATACGTATAAAAACGATGTGTACTTTTTAATGGATAGGCTGCAGCCTATTCATTAAAAAGCACAGGACTCCGGGCCTTATACTCAAAGCACCCACAGGATAGTCCGGTTAAGCAGAAGCCAACCTCATAGGTTGGCGTTTTGTAGTTCTGCCTACCTCCGAGGGAATAAAAGACGTGAGTTTATAAAAACACTAGAAAATGATCGCAAACCATAAAGCATTAACAGGTTGAATATTGTTACGTAAGTAGACGTTATACTAAGGTACCAAACAATGAAAATCATCCCTAGGCTACCACTACGATATTAAGGTGCTATATAGGTACTATATATATATGGATGCACGGATGGATAAAATAAGAAATGAGTACTTAAGAGGAAGTCTGACAGTGGCGTCAGTGACTGAAAAGTTGTGTGGTAATCGGTTGTCGTGGTATGGGCACGTGATGCAGAGGAATGAGTAAAATGTTGTGAGGAAAGTTTTGAGTATGAATGTGGATGGGTATAAAAGTAGAGGAAGACCAAAAAAACGATGGATGGACTGTGTGGGATAAGGGCCGGAGAATGATATGACTAAACTCTAATAGAACAAAGGATCATGGGCAATTTTCTATGAAATCTGGGCGTAAGATCAACCATACATATATCTCAAGATACAGTAGCTCATAATTAGGCCTTAATTACATACTAAAACAACAAATACCTTAAAAAGCAAAATACATAAAAAAACAACTTAATCTATATCTATATCTTCTATACATCTAATAAATCTGTAGACGTGGCATTTCTGTACATTGAAAATATTTAGAAAAAAAAATAGTAGGGTTGTTAAGGGATAACAAACAGAACCCATTTCTACTATTTTTAGAATTTTTGTCTTTTTGTCTGCAGTCTGTATGTCTGCAGTCTGTGAGTCTTCGGCTATGTTTGTTTGTTTAAAAGTATCACGTGAAAATTACAAAACCAATGTGGTTTCAATGCACAAGTATTGTGCGTAACTTAGAAAAAGTATTCGTTTTGTTTCATTGCAATCCGTGCTCTTAATCAAAAGTTATATGAATTTAAAGTGTTCAAGAAGCGATCATCATCATTAGGTACTTAAAATACATGCAACTACATCTATTGAAATAAATTATATAAGTTGCTTTTTTATGTATTTTGCTAAATATTTGACCTAATATTCAAGCGATTAATGAACCAATATTAACCAAGGGGTTCCGTTACACAGCCTTTAATGTTCCTTAGTCGATTCTAGGACATTGCCAGCCTTTTTTTTCACTAGCCTGCTCTATCCCACTCCTGGGCAAAGGCCTCACTCCACTCCTTCCACTTCTCGCGAACCCGCGCAGCTTCCTTCCATTTCGGACGGAACCTGTCCAGTTCGTCCCGCCATCTCCTTCGTGGCCTGCCGCGACCTAGCCTAGTTTTAATTAATATATGTGTGCTTAACTTTAGCGCAATGTTTTCAACATGATTATTATTGTAAAATCTTCGACAAAATATATGTACATACGTACAGGTAATTCCCAACATTTTTTATTGGCTCTATCTCTCCAACTTTGAACTTGCACTTTTGTAGATTGCATAAAGACAAACTATATTAAAATTAATTTTAAGTACAGTCGGACTCAAAAAAATGTATGATGTGTTACAGTCAAAAATGTCAATCCGAATCAAAACTACTTTTGACTGGTGTCAGTTAAGACTGTGACATATTCAATATATTTACATCGACAAGAATTCATTTAGTTCTCTATAATGTTTGTGCCATTATTTTGTATCAATTTATAGCCACAACATATAGGGTAGGTAGCATTGGGTACTTAATTGCAGCTAATAATTGTTGCAATATTATGGAACACAAAATTGTACAAAGTCAATAGAACTCTTGTCCTTGTTTACATCTTTTTCAAGCTGACTGTATCAGTTATTACTTTGTTTTGAACTCAATAAATTAAGCTGATGCAATAGACTGATTATAAAAGGTCCCCAAACTTGTAAATTTATTTTAGTATCCAAGTCGACTTGAAATACGTATGTTCTTCAAGATGTGGTCGAAACTAGTTGTTATGTTGTTGTTGATCAGTTTTGTGGGAGACTCGTGGTCTGCGCCATTTTTTAAATAAAAGAGACTGCCCTGGTTTCATGAAACAATTATCTACTGGTGTTTGTGCGCCAACTACTGCATCACCAGACATGGAACCGTGAGTATCTACTCTTCTTCTTTAATATAGAAGTCGGTTAACCAACACTAAACAACACTTACCGATTTCAATCCGCGGTCTTAATTTATTTTTTAAATAATTTTCAGGGAATATTTTGACTCGATGAGTGATTTAATGGATAAATATGGAAAATAAAATGATGACAGAAAAACTTCAAGATTCGTTTCTCGTAACCGGAGCGCCTTAACTAGAAAAGCACCTATGTAGTTCTGACAAATAAGTGTCACATCTTCTTCGAATTATATTATGTTACTATTAATAATAATAATAATAATAAATTTTATTCAAAAAAAAAAAAAAAAAAATATAAAGGTATAACATTAAATACAGTTTTTCTTAAATCTATGTCAAGTGCACCCATGATTTTTGCCTGAACTAGGTAGTCCTGTGTTTCAGGCGATTATAGGTATTATTAATTGATTAAATAATCACATAATTAGCATGTTAATCTTATTGGTATAAAGGTGTATAAAATATAGTATATTAACTTAGCTTATAATAATTTAAAAATAACAATAATACGAACAATATTTACTTTAGCACAAGTAATAATTTCTCTGTATCTTCATAGGACAAAGATTGAAGAGCTTCCTTAAGGGTTTTCTTGCAGTTACTGTGATTTAAGGAGTAGATGGTTCCTTTTTTATTTAGCCTGTTATAAAGTAGCGGTCCGAGGTAGACATAAAATTTGGCTGTGAAAGCATGTTTTGTACTTTTTTGAGGGCAAACTATATCTCTCCGTCTCCTTTGAGTTAATTCAGTGCTATAAGGAAGTGCTGCGTGTTGTTTTAGTACAGTGCTCATTATAAATAATTGTCGAACTGTTAGCACTTCACAAGATTTATATAGGAGGTTAGTGGGGAAAAGGAAAGGGCGGCAAGTAGCCACCTTGAGAATAGCTCTTTGAGCTCTTTCAATGGGCAATAACAAAGTTTTACTCGCCCCACCCCATGACGTAATACAGTAAGTCAAAATTGACTGACAAAGAGCAAAGTATACCTGTCTAATTATTTTTGGATCTGTAGTAAATCGAAGCTTTTTGAATACGAATATCAGCTTACGAATTCTATTATTTACAGCTTCCATATGGTGTTTGAAAGTAAGGGTTTTATCTATAATAATACCCAGGTATTTTATTTTATCAGTCTTTTGTATATTAGGACACTTACACTGGCTATCTGCAGGGACTTGGCAACAATGAGCATGTAACGCTGAGGGGATATTCGATATTTGCTTGCGCATCGAAAACTTAATGTAATTTGTCTTCTCTGTATTTAGGGTTAGTGAGTTATTTTGAAGCCATTTATTTACAATATTGAATCCGTGTTGCGCAAATTTGTAGACTTCATTTTCTGAGTCAGCCGAAAAAAGTAGAGCTGTATCGTCAGCGTAAGTTATGATAGTACCATGCTCTAGCTTTACATTGCAGAGGTCATTTATGTAGATCAAAAACAGAGTGGGCCCTAAAATACTTCCTTGGGGAACACCAAAAAATGAGTTTTTTTGAAAATCGCTGAGAACATTGCCAATCTTTACGCACTGGGAACGATCTTCTAAATAACTTTTGAATATTTTAAGCTGGGTGCCTCTTACACCTATGATCTCAAGCTTGCGCAACAGAATTGGAATGGAAATCGTGTCAAAAGCTTTGGCGAGGTCCAGGAAAATTCCTACTGTGTGGTTACCTTTGTCAAGTTCTTGCGCTAGATAGTCAGTCAGATGATGAACCGCATCGGCAGTTGAAAGTTTAGGCCTAAATCCAAACTGCCGTTTTGACAGAATTGATTTATCTTCCAAATATTTCAACAACCTTTTGTTTATAATTTTTTCCAATATTTTTGACAAAGCAGGCAGTAAAGAAATAGGTCTATAATTTGTCACATGATCTTTGCTGCCTGATTTGTAGATAGGAATAATTACAGCTTTTTTAAGACACTCTGGAAAATGACCCGAAGATAAACAAATGCGGAAAATATAAGTCAGTGGTGGTACCAAAATGTCCTTGAATTTTTTAATAATTTTATTCGATATGTTATCCCAGCCAACTGCACAGTCTTCTTTCAAGGTCATGATTATACTTTCTACCTCAGTCTCGTCAGTATCTAGCAGCGCGAAGGATGTTAAAACAGTGTTGCATGTTAAAGGAGTGCTCGTTAGGTTTTGGGATTGACCCACATTTTTTTCTGCCAGACACTTTCCAACATTAATAAAGAAATTATTTGCTATGTTAGCGGATTCCAGCGGTGTCGAGTGTGCTTGTAATAAACCTGAAGATGACTCATATTGTTTGGCGGTATAGGTTGAGTCTTTAATATATTTCCAGATCTTTTTACTATTTGTTCCAGCCTTTTCCAATGCCACTTTGTCATAGTTGTTTTTAATTTTTTTAAGGAGATCATTGCAGTAATTTCGATATCTTTTGTATGAAAGTTGCAATACTTCATTGCCTGGATTAGATTTAGCTTTCATATGCAATTTATCCCTATGTTTCATACAGCGAATAAGACCTGATGTGATCCATGGTTTTATGTTGTAATTTCTTTTGCTCAACTGAGAAACGACCGTGTTTTTCTGAATTGCATTTCGTAAGTTTTCAATTACATACAACATGCAGAACTGCGGGTCAGCGGAATTATAGACTGGATCAAAATCGATGACGCGTAAATCTTCTTCAAGTTTATTTATATTCAGTTTTGAAATTATGCGAGTGTCTTGTTTAGGTGATTTACAATTTAGGGTTAGTAGGGCAGCATTGTGATCGGTTATTGTTGAGTTAACAACAAGTGCAAGTGAAGGTAAATTTGATTTAAGCATAATATGATCCAAACAGGAGCCACTGTGATGTGTAGGAAAGCTGTGTGCTGGGAGCAGGCCATGAAAGGCGCATAGGTTTAGGTAGTCCTGAGCAGACGCATCAGCACTTCCTGGAAGAATATTGATATTAATATCCCCAATTACAATCGTGTTTTTAATGGATGACAGGTTTTGCAAGGTCTCGTTCAGAGAGTCAGTAAAAAAGCTAGTATTTCTAAAAGACGGAGGACGATATAATGCTAGTATCGCAAATTCTGATCCAATTTTAACTAACAAACTGTTACAGTCGTTCATATCAGGTTCCTCAACAGAAACATTCAAATGATTTCTTGCATAAACTATCACCCCATCATTTTGGTTGTAATTTATGGTACTTCTATACATATTATATCCCGGGATTAGTGGTATGTTATATTGTTTTGCGAGCCAGCATTCGGTTAAAACAATAACGTCACAATTTATGTTTAGCCGTTGCTGAAATGTACTAAAGCTATCAAAATTCTTAAAAACACTGCGAATATTTTGTGTTAATATGTTTAGCGGAGTTTTGTAGCCGGATAGATATTGTTTGCAGTTTTCCGCTTCACAAACTTTGGATTCGGATACAGAGAAATTATCTAAATCATTGATTAAACTATTTATCATAATGGTAGTTGAATATAAAAATATAAAATAAAGGAAAAGAAAAAGGTCAGAAAAATAACTAATTAACGGCGCTCTTAGGCGCCTCCATAATCTACAGAGTTGATGTACCTTTTTTCAGCCATTATTTTCGCCGGGCAGTCCGCAGCACCTGTGTTATGCTTGTCCGGCTTTTTGAAATGCAAGCAAGTAGCGCATTTTGGTTCATCAGCATTTTTTGGACATTCTTTAACTGAGTGACCTTGATCACCACAATGGCCGCAGGTGTACGTTGTCTGTCGACATGATTTGGCCGCATGTCCATACTGCTGACACTTATAGCATCGTGTGACCAAAGTAAAGTCCCTCACAGGGCATGATGACCAATTTACAAAAACTCGGTCTTGTGATATCAGGGCTTTGCGTATGACTGCAGATACTTCAACAATGTAATTACAGGTCTCAGTGTCTTTCTTACCTGACTTATGACTTAATTTAATTGAGCTCAAAAACGTCTCAAGGCTGCAGTCCTGAAGTTTTTCTGCTAGATTTTGGTTGTACAAGCAAGTAAAAACCTCATTTTCCTGCATGGATGTCGGCACTCCTATAATTACAACCCTAGGCTTCCTTTTTTGGGGCTCGTCGACTGTTAAGCCTGACTTGGTTAGCTGTACCGATTGTCTCAGCTTTTCGATGTCATCCTTCGTCTCGGTGCTGATGATAACACCGCCGTTCTTCGTCTTGCGCAGGCCTCTCACGTGGAGCTTCATTTCTTCAGGACTGATAATTTTTTGGACAAGGCTTTTTGTCTCATCGCTGGTCTTCAACTTGTCACTCGGATAGATGGCCACGGAACTTACATGACTCGGCTGGATAAAATTGTTGGCACCTTTCTTCACCATGTCAGCAAAGGAAAATCTCTGGGCAGGTTTTTTCGAATCTTCGATACTCAGCTTAAGGTTCTGCAGCTGCTGCGAAAGGTCAAGTTGGTTTTCGAGAGTTCTGACGGTGTAGTGCGATTGGAGGGCTTTCGCTTTGATAGACTGGTACATGACAGCCATCTGCGAAGTCCCGTGACTAATCTTCCGGCATAAACTGTTGATGCGCGTTTTCTGCTCCACATTCAGCTTTCCTTCAGCTGCAATAGAGCACACCTCCTTTAGGCTCTGTTCGATAATCGCCATCCAGTTTTGAATTTCTGACGTTGAGACAACTTCAGGGGCATCGTTCCTTTGGATAGGCGCTTGAGGGGTAGAAGCGGGTACGCCCACGGGCACAGGTGTAGAAGGCGGGGATCGAATACATCTACTACTTCGGTTGAATGGACTATCCTCCATCTGGACTCTACTGGCGGTCGGTTAAACTAGGTCACAATTTAGCAAGTGATTATTTGTTTATTATAATATTTGTTCGATACGTCTGTTCACTACTACTCATAAAAAAAAAAAAAAAAAAAAAAAAAAAAAAAAAAATTAACAAATTTTAAAAATTATTAACGTACACTAGTTGTTATGTTGTCGTTGATCAGTTTTATTAGACTCTCGTGGTCTTCGCCACCTGCTGGTGGTGGCTTGCCATAACGTCTTATAGCAGGAATGTTTTAGTATTACTCCAGTGTGGGAAAGAGATGGCGCTAGACATCCTGTATATCTCTGTCTCTTTCCCCCACTGGAAGGACATTAAAACATTCCTGCTTTAAGACGTCATGGTAGGCAACCTGACCTCAAACGTTCTCCTAGTTACATGCCAAGATACTGAGGAACCAGGAATTTCTGAAACTTAATAATAAATTAACATAATAGTGTAAATTGGCATTACAAAACTGTTTTGAACAATCCAAGCAAAGAGTATGCGTTATGTTTTCGTAATTACGAGTATATTATCTATTATTATAACTTTTAATCAATGCATTTTGAATTAAATAATTATCTAAAACAATTTAATGATTTTAATTTCCCGTTCCCGTTGATCCTTTGTTTTATACAGGGTGGAGGACATCGACGCACAAACAATTAACCCCCCCACATAGCAACTTTTCTTCGGTTATTTATTTTGGTGTGTTTGCAGTGGGACACTATGAGCCGATACAATAATAAAAGTAACCTTAGACTTGCCTAGACTAACAGGAGATGGAAAAATGTAGTTCTTTAATTTCTTTTCTATTCAAAAAAACCTAAAATTGATGTAGGGGGTAATCTTCGAAACTATTGATCCGATTTCGAAAATTCTTTCACTAACCATAGGTAGAAAACATTATGCCCGAGTTTCATAGGCTATATTAGAACCGCGAGCGGTACCTACATATCAAAACGATGTCTAGCCTATTCATTAAAAAGCACAGGCCTCCAGGCCTTACACTCAAAGCACCCACAGGATAGTCCGGTTATGCAGAAGCCAACCTCATAGGTTGGCGTTTTGTAGTTCTGCCTACCTCCGAGGGAATAAAAGACGTGAGTTTATAAAAACACTAGAAAATTATCGTAAACCATGAAACATTAGGAGGTTGAATATCTTTACGTTAGTAGACGTTATACTAAGGTACCAACCAATGAAAATCATCCCTAATATATTCTAATAGACCAAAGGGCCATGGGAAATTCTCTATGAAATGTGGGAGTAAGACAAACCATATAGCTCAAGATATAGTAGCTCATAATTTAGGCCTTCAATTTATCCTAAAACAACAAGTACCTTGAACAGAAATAAAGGTACCTGAAATAAGTTACTTATTTGACCGATTGTTTGACCTAATATTCAAACTAATAATAAACTTGTATCATTGTGCCAATAGTCGTTTCAGCCAAATTGCCAAGAGCCGGGACCAATGCCTGAGGAGGCTCTCGTTAGGCAGCTGGATCAAGGGCTTGATTCAGAATGCGGTCCTCCTGGTCACGACTCGTTTTGTTAGGAGGTTCCTCTCTCTGGAGCCCTGACCGCCGGTAGCTTGGACCCTGTTCCCGATACCGGTGGGCTACTATTTTTTTTTATTTGAAAATGATTTATTTCCCATCTTTTCTTAAGAAATATAAAAATTGAAAATCTATGTATAAAGAATAAATAAAGACACCTATATATATTGACAAAGGGTTCTGTGGCACAGCCTTTAACATGCGAAAAAGGTCGTGGTCAAAGGCCGGTCAGGCTTCACAGACTGTGGCGAAACCCGGGTTAACTCGCAACAAGGTGATGCTGCATGTGTGGTGGGATTGGAAGGGCATTATTCATTATGAGCTGTTACTACCAAGCAGGACCATCGATTCTGAACTGTACTGCGAACAACTGCTAAGATTAAAGCAAGAAGTTGAGAGAAAGCGGCCGGAATTAATCAACAGGAGGGGTGTGGTTTTTCATCATGATAACGCTAGACCTCACACATCCTTAGCCACTCAGCAAAAATTAAGAGAGTTTGGCTGGGAGGTGTTAATGCATCCGCGGTATAGTCCTGACCTTGCACCTTCAGATTTCCCCCTGTTTCGGTCTCTTCAGAATTCTTTAGGCAGTGTCAGGTTAACATCACGAGAGGACTGCCAAAATCACTTGTCGCGGTATTATGATCAGAAGTCCCAAAATTTCTATAGCAATGGGATCATGTCCCTACCTACAAGATGGCAAAAAGTTATCGAACAAAATGGTACCTACATACTTTAGTTAATTGTAAACAAACTATATAAAAAAATGTTTTGAATTTTCTTAAAAAATGCGAAGAAACTTTTTCCCCAACCTATTATAAACAAGGCTTCTTTTGCCAAATGAAATACTGACTACTTGAAAACATCCTGTTTTTTAGTTAAAATAATCTTATAATTTTTAAAGCAAAATATTCAATAAACCACGGTTTTGTGTATTTTTATAAACCAAATCTATTTTGTATATATGTACTCAACTAGCTTATGCCAGCGGCTTCGCCTGCGTGGAGTTCGATAATTGACCCAGGGGTCGTTCTACCGGGATTAAAAGTAGCCTATGTGCTATTCCAAACTATAATCTATCTCTTTGCCAAATTTCATCCAGATCCGTTCAGCCGTTCTGGCGTGATTGAGCAACAAACATCCATCCAAACTTTCACATTTATAATATTAGTATAGATAGTATAGATTATATTGTCGTTGGTTTGTTGTTGTTGACTGCCTCATTGGTCTAGTGGTCGCAAGCGCGGCTGCTGAGCATAAGGTACTGGGTTCAATTCCCAGGTCGGGCAAAGTGTTATTGGGTTTTTCATAAGGAGTTTCTCAGTAGCCACGGAGTCTGGATTTGTGCCCGGTTGATGACATTAGGGTCACCCCCTATTACATGGGACTTAAACATAACTGGCGAAATGTGGGTGTACTATGAGGTGAACCTCTGTCTAGCCCTTCGGGGATTACTGGCGTGATGTTATGTTATGTGTAATGTTATACTGTCATATTTAAGACGCAACAACCTGAAAACTGAATACTGATTTTCTGAAACATTTTTTTTTACTTCAAAATATTGTAAATGAGCATAAATAAAACGCTTTTAGTTAAGTGTCCTAACACAATAATAATTTATTGCAAAGGTTTCTAACATCGCATTTACATTTTGTTTGATATAATTGTATCTATCGTGCATTTTGAATTAAAGTGGATCAAAAATAACGATTTGTTTTCCTGTGTTCATCCCATATTCAATACAAACTGTAAATAAAATCATTTCAGTCCAACATGCGTTTGACTAGCAGTGCCATGATTTCTCCTTAATTTCAAGGGAGCCTGTATAGAACAGGTAATGAATTATTTAAGTTTCTGTGGTTAATGTGTATGGCAACAACCGGGACACGCGCTAGAGGATATGCTCCGACCTTGTTGGTGATTTTCTTCAGAAAGGTCAGGAGCGTAGTACTCGCAGCCGGCGTGTCTTATCATCTTAGCAGGTAGCGGTATTTCCTGCCTTCTTCCATGGGAAGACAGCATCTTTCTTTGTAGTGTGGTTAGTGCGTAATTTTGTGTCAGAGTTTTTATGCCGCCCATGCATGGGCCTCTGACTTGGCATTATATGCCGTCTAGTTATCTCTCAGGCACGTTGGTTTCCTCACGATCTTTTCATTCACCGAAGCTAGTGATAATTATATAATGCGCACATGATTCCGAAAAATCAGAGTTCGAACCCAAGACACGCATCTTGGGTTCGAACTCGAGACGTCTTTCTGAATCCAATATGACGGACTCTCAAAGATGACGGACTAGTTCTTTTTTATGCATCCCCATGATATGGGATTCAATTAAATGGGTTTGCTGAGTAGAATACTAAAAAGATGAATACAAAAATGACGACACACCTTTATTTAACAATAGATAAAATAAAATTCATATAAAAATTATAACATATATTTCTTTGATTAACTATAATTATACATTATTAAAATTAAAAACTAATATATAGACTAAAATAAATAACCTAACAACAAACTATAAAAGGGCATCAAAAAACACCTCCTCAAAACATTTGTTTTTAAAAATATGTTTTTACTATAAGCTTATTTCCTAAGAAAAGATGGATGGATTGTGTGAGGAATGATATGAAAGAGAAAGGAGTAAATGATGCCGTGACGTCTGGCAGGGGAGAATGGAAGAAGAAAACGTGTTGCGCCGACCCCGAGTAGAATGGGACGAGGGCAGGAAGATGATGGTGATGACTACCTACAAGCTTATTTTCTGAACTATTTATTGACTACCAGGATAAACTGAATTAAATACATTTTAAGTTCGGTGTTATATTGTTGGAATTCCTGTGATTAATCAAACGCAATATACCGATAATGTAGGTACAGTATTTAATGTGCCACAATTTAAACTTAATTTTAGTGTATAAATAAACTTGACACACGTACGTTCTTGAAGATGTGGTCGAAACTAGTTGTTATATTGTTGTTGATCAGTTTTGTGGGACTCTCCTGGTCTGCACTATATTTGCATTTTAATAGATTCTGCCCTGGTTACATGCCAAGATTCCAAACTGGTGAATGTGCTCCAACGCCTCCAGATCCGTGAGTACTCACTATCTAATACATACGCGGTGGAAGGGACACCGACGCTCAAACGGTTACCACGTATAGCGTATCTTCCGTTTCGTATTCTTTTGAGAAAATATATATCTATGATAAATTTCTATGTGGTGTGGTCAGAGTGATGTACTGAACACGTGGTAACCGTTTTAGCGTCGGTGTCATAATATTTTATACTGACGGTCGACCACTTTTCACCCTTATACCCTAACTAACAAGGTTGAAAAGTGGTCGACCATCTCTAAGCACGGTAGTAGGTACCTACAGCGATAGTTGTCTATCTTTTTGACATATTTCTAACAATCAATAGGCCAGCCCTCCTATTCACAACGCTTCGATTCGATTTCGATTTCGGAAAGTCGTATGTCTGTTTTTTTTTGGCATTACGAAAACGATCGAGATAGACATACGACTTTCCGAAATCGAAATCGAATCGAAGCGCTGTGAATACGGGGGCAGATCTGCTGAATTAGCTTCAATAATATGTATTTAATTCAATAAATTAAAAAGAGTATCTGTTTAAAACTCTTGTTTCGGAATTCGATGGCCAAAGATGAATGGATCGAAAAACCTTAATTACCGACTTCCGAAACAAGTTATTTTGCACTTTGTGGTGTTGTTTTTGGGTTTAAGTCAAGTTGTCGTAGTGGGTGGTCGCATAAAATCAAGACCATAATTGCGAATCAGAGAAAGCTGAGGTTTCCTAGGAGGTTTCCCAGTATATCTCGTGGATTAGGATGTCCCCACGTTGTTCCGCTTAAAAGAATCGAGTAGGAGCTCGTGATTAAATAGTAACACCCGCTCGGATCAATCTTCAGGCTAAGCCCCGCTTGCCAAGGTTGGTCTGTGGATGGGTGACCACCTATTATTACATACCGAGTTTCCTCCGTGCCTCGGAAATCACGTTAAGCCGTCTGTCCCGGCTGTCATTTGTTGATCTTTGGCAGTCGTTACAGGAAGTCAGTGGCCCGAAAGTCTGACAACCAGTCTTAACAAGGAGTACCGTACTACCCAGTACTGATTGGGTTGTGAAGGTCAAATAGGCAGTCGCTCCATGTAAAATACTGGTATTTAGCTGCATCCGGTTAGACTGGAAGCCGACCCCAGATGAAGTTCCGCTTAAAAGAATCACCGTGAACGAATGTGAGAACGCAGACTTTACAGTATTTGTTTTTCTTTTTCAGATCTATTTTCATGGAGATACTTGAACGATGGGAAAACGACGACTACAGCGATTGACGTTATCCATCTGACGTATCACAAATTATAGTGTCGTAACACTTCTTGATACTTGGAGGTTCGTTGTAAACCTCTCCTAAAGAGTAGAAAGGTTAATCCTCTTTGTTTATCTCGGTTTAGATTTAAAGTAACCAGAAACTTGAGAACATTAAATGGTCGATGGTTTGTTTTATTTTTATACCTGCTCAATAAAACATCATTTGTAAAGGTATTTTATTTTTCCTTCTAACCTTTACTCTTAAAATAAGGTTAGTTCTTACAAGATGTCGTTTTGTTTAAATTATCTAATAAATATTATCGAAATTCAATGTAATACAATTTGTCCTGGTAGTCAACAAAAGATTTAGTTACTTGTAGGAACGATGTCTTCCTTCACTGAAGCAAGTGATTAAATATACAATACAATGATTTTTCGGAATCATGTGGATTCGGAAAAGTCTTGGGATCGAACTCGAGACCGACTCGATGACTAGAGATATTTCTCGACGGCATGTAAAGTCAAGTCAGAGGCCGGTTAGGTACTATCCACACGATAAAGAAGAAAGAAGAAGACCTATACGACAACTAGATTGTCTGTTTCGCTATACTTCCATCCGCATCCGCTTCGGCGATGTAACAATCTTGACTTCTCGGCGTACTCAACTGGTTGCTAGTATCTTTTTGCCGTCTGTTGTCCTCATACTGGCATACAGCATGACTGCCCCAGTAACTAAACTTATCTACCCAGCCTTTTCCAAACTATATTATGGTCGCCTGCAAGTCAAACTGGACGCTGCTGAATATTAAATCATTGACTAATGCCATTTATATACTCACTTCTGTTTACCATGGGCATAGTCGGAACCTACAGGACACTATCTGCTACTATCCATACGTACTCCTTTTGCTTCATTCACGTTCATACATCGAGAATACAATCGTTCAATAGCATTTTAGTTAAATTGTTTGCAACAATCACAATCAGTATCATCCAAACAACGAATGACTAACTAAGCAAACGAATGACTAAATTCTATAAATATACTACCCAATTATTCTTCATACCGTGCGCTATATATTTAAAACGATTCATAAGGAGTAAACATCAATAAATCCCAAAAAGAGATGTATACTCTTAACATGGCTGGCTTTTACCTTGACCAGAGGCTAAGCGTTGCCATACACCGTGGCAACGCCGCCAGTCTCTTGGGCACATTACCAGTTGACAGCGTTGAGGAGGAGTTTCTTGACGCAATTTTTTAGTTTATTGTTAAGTTAGTTACTTTAGTTATTTTAATTTATAAATGTAAATATGCGAGATGAAGAAGGCTGGTTCAAGGTGGCGCAGGAGATGAGTTCCTGGAAGGATATGGGGGCGGCCTTTGCCCAGCAGTGGGACACTAAAGCCTACAAAAAAAATGTAAATAATAATGTTACAAAAATAAACTACTAGTAATTCATAATTCATTTAATAGAACGGATACCATTTTGGATAGATAATGTGACTGACGAGTCTATGTCTTGAATTATTTCAGTACTGTAACGTATGTGACGTCGCCGTTGTCATCTGGTTATCCATCAGGTCATACCCAGTTACATCATTTCAAAGAAATCGCTGAAACAAATACAAAAAATATGATTAGTTTAGTCTATGCTATTGATTTAGCTTAATAACGACCACAATCGTTTCGATAGTCTACGAGAGCTACCAAATAACCGGACCTCATGCTCAGTAACGCACCTGCGACCACTAGTCTGTCAAATATTTAGGGATATTTGACAGAAAACAATTAAATTAACTCTGCCTAACCCTTAGGAGATTACGGGCGTGATGTTATGTTATGTTTTCTTTTTTAAACGGATTTAAAGATAAGACAGTACTCACGGATCTAGAGTCGGAGTCATTGCAGGCGCACATTTACCATTAGATAATTTCGGCATGTTACCCGGACAGAAAAGGTTCATAAAACGACCGGGCGCTGACCACGATAGTCCGACAAAACTGATCAACAGCAAAATAACAACTAGTTTCGACCACATCTTCAAGAACTTACGTATTTCAAATTGATTTGAATACTAAAGTTTTGTAAAAATGTTGGTACCTTTTATACCCGAACATAATCGGACCATTGCGTCAGCTTAGTCACATGAGTTCAAAACAAACTTATTATACCTATTACCTACAATTCAAATTAATATATTGCAGTTTTGTCCTGGTAATCAACAAAGAGGTAGGTATGTACTAATTAGCAGACTTGGACACAACACTGCTAGTGTTGTGCATGTTTGTTGTTTAATATAATATGTTACCTGGTATTATTCATACAATTCATGATATAGCCAGTTTTACCTCATTTAGGATACAGCATGTATCAGAAAAGAGTGATCAAAAAGGGTGTAGTACAGTCAACAGCAAAAGTAGATGATCAAAATCAGAAATTCAATACTAGAACGGAGTTCGCGTCAGAATCGTATAATCAAAAATTAAATGATGAAACTGAGGCCATGTAATCATGAGGCAAATGATTCATCATTAATAATTCATTTTGGCACTGCTCCTGTCCATGGGCAGACGTGGCGCTTACAAATATATCTAAATATTACTAATAGTTTTTAAACTAATAAAAATAGTAATTCTAATTAAAGGTTTAATCTAGACTAGTAGACTGAACTGACAGGTTTAAATTAAAAGTGTCTTCATTTTTTTCCAATCTTCCAATCTAATTTTTGATTTTAACTGTTCACTACTTTTTTTTGTTTTTTTTTTTTCACTTCTTAGTTCTGGTGCGAATTGAGTTTATAACTTTTGGAGTCAAAACTGATCACGAATATATGGCAGCTGTACTAGTAGTAAATGTTTGGTATAATTTACAATCACATACTTTTGAATCACTTCGACGCCACACAGTTCATTAGTATTGAATTTCTGATTTTGATCATCTACTTTTGCTGTTGACTGTACAGACCACCAAACTGAACAATTTTGTCTCTGGGACCAATATCGTAATTGCAAAGTTTTTTTTCATTTTAATCATTCATATTAAAATCTAAATGAAGTTTTATAATCAACATTTAGTAAAAAAAACACTAATTAGTACTATTACATGAAAAAAAAAAAGTTTTTTTCGTGGCGTAACAAATTTTCGCCTAATATAAATACGATAGTTATGTACAATATATTTATTTACCTTACTAAAATTCGTAACAGTTTCTACTTCTAATTTCTAACAATTCCTACTGCTGTCCATCAGATGGTAGACAGCGAGAATTATTTTTAAAAATGGTTTCACTGTCTACCTCAGGTGGACAAGCTGGTGGTGGACATCGGGAATCATCATACGGAAACACGAGAGCGATAGTTCACTCAAATAAATTTTCTTCAAAGTTAGTGGAGCTAGCGTATCCTCTTAAAGTAATACTTCTATATGAGGTGGTGGTAAAGGCCCTGATCAGCTGAGTAACTAGAGTGCGGAACAAATTCCAGAAAATTATTATTAAATTATTGATTTTATTTCAATAATATTGATGACGAAAAAACAAAACACTGTGAATAAGATAACACTTTCTGTTTGTATGAACTAATCATAAATAAAAGTTGTAGGGTAGAAGGAACGTACGATATAATTTTTATGTATTAAAAATACAAAATTACATACTAACATAAGTTTTATTGTGTACAGAAATCATATTTTCTAGCTTCTAATTATTTTTAAACTAAAAAAAATGGTTATCCTTTCTTATTTCTTATAACAGGTTATATTGAGACTCAAAGTATCAAGAAGTGTTACGATACTATAACTTGTGATACGTCAGATGTGCAAAGTCAGCGGCTGTAGACATACAGTGTGTTTATTTTTCCATATCTTCAAACATTAAATCATTTAATACGTCAGGCCTGAAAAAAAAAAACAAAATAGATTAATTTTCTGGTAAAATTTATTTACAAATCAGGGTGTTGTGAATCTTCATCAGTAGCTTAAAGAGCAGCCTGCCATAAAAATATTAAAAAAAATATATTTAACTTAGGGCTGTTTTCATCAGGAAAATTAAACAGGATCAGTTGGGTTACCATGATCTAAACCGCGTTCAAGAGCTCACAGTGTCAGTATTCTAGAAATTTGTCATTGGTACTTAAAAAAAAAACCAGCTGTTCCATACATTTGGACCGTGTAATAACTACACAGTTTATTAAAGTTTTTTGTTTTACTAACCGACGAAAAATTTCTTTATGGGAAGATTCAGAAGGATGTACTGAATACGTGGAAACTGTTTCAGCGTCTGTGTCTCTTCTACCCTGTGACTGGAAAACTTTGACCCTGACACACAGGCTGTCCTAGTTAAGGATTCGAGACTATTATTGTTTTCAGAAGTGTTTAAATAAACTAAGTCCTTTAACTGTCGTTCATTTTCATATATCTTTATTAGCCATTTATTAACAACCAAATCAAAGTAAGGAAATGCACTTAACCCTTAGCTACATTTTCATTTTTAATTATGGCACTTTACTGGGCTAGTTTTTCACCTTTCAAAACTAATAAATAACTGGTAACAACAGAAACTTAATCAATTCGTTATTTTTTTGATATTTTTATTTTGTAGATTGGGTCACTTTAAGCAACTAATTTAAATATGTTTGTATATATGCTATTTCTAGACGATGATTATAAATTTATATGAAATAAAAAAAAACTTCATTGGTTTTTATTCTGAAACCATAGTCACCCCACTATTATTTTTTCAATTTTCACTAACCTATGTTACCCGGGATAACGCAAAGATTCTAACAATACCACATACATCAAAATCGGTTTGGGCGTTTAGAAGTTATGGTGGAATAAAGAAACTCACAAACATACATACATGAACCCTGAAAACATAACACTCCTTTTTTGGGCAGTCGTGTAAAAAGACACCAAAAAAAAAATAGCAAAGTAGAAAAGAACAATACTCACTGAAAACAACGACCGCGGTAAAACTCGAGACCCCTTGGGCAAGAAACACTAATCGCATTTGGATTGGACAGCGTCAGTCCCATAAAACAGACCAACAACACCAGGAGGACTATTGTCGACAACATTTTCTTCAGCAAAGGTCCTTAGTAAGACTGAACGTCAGTAAAGATGTTGCCCTATTTATAACGAGTAAAACAATAATTAATATTAAATAAATAAATACTGTTATCTATAAATACTGTCATATGGTTCCAATTGTTAAAAACAGGAAAATGAGACAATTAAATCTCTGAAATATACGAGTGTCCCTTTGAAACTCGTTAATAAGTTACCGCTGTATTTATGTGATGACCTCATTATCATAATAATTCGTCATGTTCGCACGAATCAGCTACAGCATACTTCTCTATTACCTACTCGTTATCTCAGCATCGAATTCTCGCTATATCAGCCTTGTTCCACCCATGGCCGAGATCTATTTTAGTTATTTTCATACTATTATGACATACGGCATTTTACTATGGGGACGGGCTGCAGACATCAAGTCTATATTTATTCTGCAGAAAAGAGCCATCAGAGCCATATATATTCTAAGTAGGCGCGATTCTTTAAGATAACTGTTTAAGGTAATGAACATTATGACAGTACCTTGCCAATACATCTATGAAAAC
This sequence comes from Standfussiana lucernea, assembly GCA_964057025.1. Taxonomy (NCBI): domain Eukaryota; kingdom Metazoa; phylum Arthropoda; class Insecta; order Lepidoptera; family Noctuidae; genus Standfussiana; species Standfussiana lucernea. Next base: position 11,944,049 of record OZ059810.1, read on the forward strand.
ATCATGTACGTTAGGAAAAATCTGTATTTATTTAGTAAAAGAGGCGACAGACATCACTATAATACTAGAACCAGGGACCAACTAGTTCAACCATTTTCATGGAGTACTGTTTAAAATGTTACAATAAATTACCTCCCGCATTCTACAACTGAATGAGACGAAATTTAAATCTTGTATAAAACCCACACTATCTAGGCAAGCATACTATAAGTTTGGGGATTACATTGATGATAAAAATGCTTGACTCAATGCGACCACCATTCAGCCAAGCATTTTTATCTGCTGCTCCACAACCATAGGGACAAACTAATTGATTACCATGCGAAGTTATTGTGGAAGCTGCAGAAGATTGTAAACATATCTTTGCATTATATAGATTCAATTTCTTAGTATTATATAATTGCATAGCACATGTGTGAGTATTATGTACGATAAAGCTACCATTTAAACCTTTTATTGACTCGAATTTTCCCTGGCGGTTGAGAGAATGTCTTTCTCACTCAAATGTCTCGCTGATGGTGGCGCGTGTGTCGGGTCGTTTAGTTCCCTTCAAAATGGTTCAGTTGAATGATGGCTGATCCATGCGTCATGTTCGTGAACGGGCACTGTCTGTAAGGACTGGTGATCTCGCAGCTGCCATGGATTATTGTATTTTTGAATTGTGGATTTTATCTTTTTACTCTAGACGCTCTTACTCGCTCGTCTTCTACATCGTTCTCACATATTTATATGTATGTATAATCTTGCCATGAACGATGTAACCAAAATTTTGTAACAACATATTGATTTAACCACACACACACACACATGGACACACACACACACACACACCACCACAGGTTGTACCACAGGTTCAACCTAGTTCAGGCAAATAAGCAACTGTGCTCTATTTTAATTGTTATGATATTTTATTGTAACTGTGCACCTTTTTATAAAATAAACGATTGATTAATTGATTTAAAAGAGTGTCCATGGAGTTTCTTGCTCATTCTTCTCCATAGAGATCTACGCTTTCACAAGTTATTATGCCCTGTGACTGGGACTGTAGCTTAGTTTTTTATTGTGATTTGATATTAAAAAATGCCTGTAATGGTCTAATTGAAATAAATGCTTTGAGTTTGAGTTAGAGTAAATCCTCTTTTTTGTGTCATTCTTCCCTGAGACAAGTCTAATCCATCCATTGTAGATCATCCACCTATCTGGCTGTAGCTCTGCGAACCATTCCGTTAGAACTCTGCTCAACCGGCCATCACCACGTCTGGCAAAATGTCCTGCCCACCTTCTTTTCAGAGCCGTTACCAGTAGTTCAACGACTTGAATATCTTAAACCTCAGTATATTATGGTCAACTAGCTTTAGATGTTCTCGTCTAGCTAACGGAGAGTACTTGCATAGACACAACCTTGTAGCCAGGATTATCCATCAGCAACTTGCTCTAAAATACAACCTTGTGGAATCGGAAGTGCCGTACTACAAGTATAGGTATGTGCCCGACCCAGTTCTCGAAAATGGCAATATCACACTGTACTGGGATCAATCCATCATCACTGACAGGACTATTGTGGCCAACAAGCCTGATATAGTGGTGGTGGATCGATCAGAGCGGCGCGCAATGATTGTTGACATAACGGTCCCCCATGATGGGAACCTCGTGAAAGCCGAGAAAGATAAGGCAATCAAGTATTTTGATTTGGCTCGCGAGGTTGTCGATATGCGGGATGTGAACTCAGCGATCATTGTTCCGATAGTCGTTTCAGCCAATGCAATGGCTTAATTGTCTAGAGTGTCGACCAATACCCCAGGAGGTTCTCGTTAGAAAGCTGGATCAAGGGCTTGATTCAAAAAGCGGTACTCCTGGACACGGCTCGTATTGTTAGGAGGTTCCTCTCTATGGAGCCCTGACCGCCGGTAGCTTGGACCCTGTTCCCGATACCGGTGGGCTGCTACTTTTTATATTTTTAAATGTTTTTTATACTAATTTTAAATACGAATATTTAAAAATGTAAAAAATAAGTGAGAAAAGGAAATAATAATTAAGTAAACTACAAGTTTTCTGGTTTAGATGTTTATTGCTGAAACTAATACATTGTGTTATGGAATAAAATGGTAAAAAAGTATAAAGAAAAATATATCAAATAAAAGTATGAAATGATGATGATGAAGTACCAAGATGTTTTGTGGCACTATATAGTGGGAGAAGTCAGTTGATGTCTTCTCTCCGGCATGATTTCTTTACTCATAAATATCTTCATATTCTGCAACTAATTCTTGATATTGTTTACCGCTGAAAAAAAAAAACAATCCCAAATTATTATCGTTATCATTTGCCCAGCCTTCTAACGACTATGTTGGGGTGGGTTTCCAGTCTCAAATGGATGTAATTGAATACCAGTATTTAATCCGAAATAATTCTGCATTTATATTGAATTGTACGTCATCTTTGAAACCATTACTGATTATTTTTTCTACCACTGGTGGCCTACCATAACGTCTTAATGCAGAAATGTTTTAGTTCTATTCAAGTGTGGGAAAGAGACAGAGCTATACAAGATGTCTAGCGCCATTTATTTCCCACACTGGAATAGAACCAAAACATTCCTGCACTAAGACGTCATGGTAGGCCACCTGTAACAAGTGTGTCTTCAAAATCACACCATTATACATAAAATGAACACACGTACAAGGTGGAAGGGACAGCGACGCTAAACCGGTTACAACGTATCCAGTACATCATTCTGAACCCCCCAACATAGAAAGTTTTCGTCGGTTATTGAAAAAAAAAATTGGCTGTTTCCTACAAAACTGCAATACCTACACGGTCAAAATGTACTGAACAGCTGATTTTTTCTTTAATAACCGACGAAAAATTTCTATGTTGGGGGGTTCAGAATGATGTACTGGACACGTTGTATCCGGCTTAGCGTCGCTGTCCGTTCCACCCTGTCTACAGGATGGAAGTCACATCGATGCACAAATGGTTACCATGTGTTATATTAAAAAAAAGAAATTACTGTTTTCTACATAAGTGCAATAGCTACATGATCAAAATGTATGGAACAACTATGTTTTTTTAGTTACCAATGAAAAACTTTTATGCCCTCTTCGGAATTATGCCCTGAACACGTAACCGTTTGTGCGTCGATGTCCCTTGCAAACTGTATAATTATTTGTAAACAGGGTTAAAACGCGCACTTTATTTATTATACATTAACTTCCAGTGTAGGACACATGAGATCACGCCTGCATTCCTCAAAGGGTTTGGCAAAGGTGTACCTACAGTACAACAACAACGATAAGTAGGAATAGCCTAACCAGGCTATCATAGCTCTGTGCGCGAGGGAGTGGGCAGCATCCACCACGCGGGCCCGGTGCGGGTTGGTACATGTCACATGCCTACGATTTATTGGTATGCAGTGATGAAGAAATTCTATAAAAATAGCTTAGTAAGATGCCTTCCTGGGTTCTGACCCACGGTCTACAACTCGGTTAGTCGTGAGCGGTGCCATCGGCCACTACTGCTCCTCTGTAATGATAAGTACAGATGCCAGCACTTCCAGCTGCCCGAAACTGTCAAATATTCACAATCAACCATGAACCTAATTCTTTAACGATTTAGTTTAAAATCTATTAAAGAAATTTGACAGATTGTTGTAGCTTGATGTGCTGGCGTCTGTACAATAAATTTAAAACAGGTTGCCTCTTACGTCAAACAACGGCCGCGATTATATATTGAATCTTCTGGACATCTTCCTTGTTGCGTCACTAACGTGGACCACGACAGTCCTATAAAGCAGACCAACAACAACACTAGAAACAGTCTCGACCACATTTCGAGGAACGTACTTAGTCAAACTTATTTCGAATAATACTCTCAAGAAAAAATTGTTGCACTTTATATATAAAGTGCAACAAAAGTGCAATGACGTAAGTAAGTGGTACCACTGTGATAAAACCAGGAAAAAAGGCTAAACTAAATAATTAAATATTTTAAATGAGCAACGGTGGAGTATCTTGCCATTCTTTCGTTAACCAACTACCCGTTTGCGAATGAGTGTAGAATCAATTCTATTTCCTTTGTTTTAAAGTTTGACTTTCAAAAGTGCCTTTTAATGGCCTTATTGAAATAAAGGGTATGAGTTTGACTTTTGACTTTGACTATCGTTATTAAAAATAATCGAACATTCTTTAAGAATTCATTAGTTCCCTTGGTTTGTAGGACCTATAAAGATGCTTTTTATCACTGCTCTAAGTACCTACAGCGTTTATAATCGCAATCGCTATTGAAGTTTTGTACTGACCAGCAGATTTTCTTTTCGGGATTTGTGGTCCCATGAAGAAAGTTGTTCAGTTTGATGGTCTGAATCGATATCTGAAATGTGACTACACCTTTCTGGGCCACGCTGTATAGTCAGAATGTTGGCTGTTCCTGTTACTTGAAATCGAATGACGTGAGATCGAATAACACTTGCTCGAAGACGTTAACTCGATAGTACTTGAAATCAGTAAATTATGAGCGCGACAGTTCACTACCTCGATATATAAAAATCTCGAATAAACTCGAATCATCGGCAGCGCGAAGGAATATTTTTAAGGATTTTTATTTGAGTACCTACATACAATATAATTAATCAATATATGCGCACAAATATAAATCAACTTTAATCATGAAAAATAATGTAAAAATCCTCAAATAAAAATCCTTAAAACTATTCCTTTGCGCTATAGCCTATAATATTCGCATTGTTGGGACCGCCCTACCGCCCAACACACGGGATTAGTGCGGGGTCATACGTGTCAGGTATCCGAATAATTGGTTCAAGGACATGATAGTTACATATCATGGCTTCTTTGTTTCCTTGAAGGGCTAGGCAGAAGTTCTTTAAGTGTCATGTAATACAGGGCGAGCGTTTTGCCATCATCAGGTCCCAAATCTAAACTCCGGGCTACTACAGATCAATTTCAGATGAAAAAATCCAATAACACTTTGCCCGACCTTGGACTCGAACCCAAGTCATCATGCTCAGCAGTTAAGCTCCTTATCACATGTCCGTGCGAACACAAACGATTCCCTTTCAACTTCTCTGTAACTGGCTCAACTTTCAATTCCAATTAAAATATAATTGGAATTGAATAATACTCACGGTAAACATAATCTGTTATGGAAATACTTGTAACCCATTTGACAACGATCTAGTTGACCCTTTATTAGAGCTGAAGTCGCAAGCCCAAACCGAAGGCAGACCAACACCAACAATTATTTTGGAAAACATTGTGAAGATGATTCTTATTTCAATCTGTTAAGAATAATGCACTTTGAGTAAAAAGGCTGCAGTATTTATGCAAGTGTAATCAATCATCTTCAATCTTCAAATTGCGTAATTATGTTAACTTGTTGTGTACAAAAAAGGAAAAATTACGAACTGAAATTATAATTCTTAGAGCCAATAACGTTAGGGCTCATTACATTTTCCTCGATCTACTGGAATCAGCTTCAGGAACCCCTTTCCTTATGCAGCCTTGGCTGTTGCCTGTTTATTTGTGGGTATTTTGTATTTCATAATTTTTTAATACAGTCGTGGATAAAAAAGTAGCCTATAATTATGTCATTTTTTCTGCCTTTCTGTCTAAAGCGATAAGTCAAGTGGTTTATTTTTGTGAAAAGGTAACCGACAGACAAGGTTACTACACTCCTTTTTTGAGAGGAAGTCAGGGCAGGTCCAGCCCGCAGGCCGAGCATTAAAATAACTCGACTTGGCTAACATATAATAATGTCTTCGTCAAGCTTTGGTTCAATTACATTTCGGATTTCTGACGATATTTTCCGTCATAGGGTCTAAATAAAATACTTACACGCTGTAACCAAGGGAGACATCTACACGCAACCTGCAACCACGATTTCTTCAGAACAAAAATGTTAATAAAACAAACAAATTATTTCAAGTAAATAAAGTTTAATGTTTGATCTATAATGCAGCATACAGCGCCGTGAGTAGTAACACAATGTTGGTGGCCAAGCTGGTCGCACTGTCGGTCGGCGGTGGACGCTCGACGGGGCCAACCATGTACTCGTACATGTGATCCAGGACCGCTCGCTTCACTGCCTCCAGCTCTGCAGTCTCGCTGCTGCCTGTCGGCCTGGAGATTAATGATAACCTTTTTTTTAAAACCGTAGATAAGTGACAAGAATTGAAACTGGTGTGCTTAGATGGTTTGATAATGTTGAGAGGGTTAGTGAAAGGTGACGAACAAAAACATATAAGGCAAGTGTGTATAGGAACGTCTGGAGGGGACACACATTGTCCATATTGTTAATGTTCTTTGGATGGTCAGGGCTTAGTGGTGGTACAAAATGAAAAATATTTCGATAATGCTGGGACACTCTTATCCGTGAGGAAGTGGGCTAATTCCATCATGCGTGGTGCGATGGTGCATATGGACTTGGTTTTTTCAATCAGGATATTTTTAGTAGCTGCTACGGTATCTGGATTTGTGCCCTGTTGATGGCAATAGGCTCGCCCCCCATTATATGGAATTATAGGTAGGTGTACTGTAGCTACACCTCCACGTATTCTTTTGGGGCTTACTGGCATAATGTTATGTTTATCATACTTACATAATAGCCCTACAATGTGACACTCCAGGCACGACATACACGGGTGCGTTGTGGTGCGCATGCGTCCCATTGGGCCCCATCGGAGACCAGGGATCGTGGCCCCCGGCTACCGAGACCACGTGGTCAGGCAGGTGAGTGAGGCCCCCGAAAAACGTGTTCGTGCGCTCGATGCCGAAGCGCAGTCTTGTCTCGTTGAAACTGTTGAGGAGACCATGTTCAAATTATAAAATCACTAGCTTATGCCCGCGGCTTCGCCCGCGTGAAGTTCTGTGATTGTCCCACGGGATCATACAACCAGGATAAAAAATATCCTTTGTGTTAATCCAGGTTATAAACTATCTTTGTGCCTTTCTGCCAAATCCGTTGTTTCTTTTTGAAAAAAAGAACCCTTAAACTTAAAACGGAACCCTTATAAATTCGCCCTGTCCGTCTGTCTGTCTGTCCGTCCGGTACTACTCAGTTGAAATTTGGAGAGTAGGTGTCTTCTATGAACTGCTACACTAAAGTAATGTAAAATTATGTATATAACTGTAGGTATGGGTATCTATTGACAGCTCTTAAAAAATTATATCGAGGTTCTTAAAAGTCATTTTTCATTGGTTTCAACAAGATTTGATATTCAGTTTTGGAGATATGAGACTTTTTCTCCAAACTGCAGCAGTAACTTCGTTTTTGATTTACATACTATACAAAACAAATTTAGTTTTGCAGTTAAGTGTAATTTACGTCTGAATGAGGGCTAAAAATATTGTTATTTCATTTTTTAGTGCTATGGAACCCTGTGTGTGCGAGTCCGACCCGCACTTGGCCGGTTTTATTGTTCCTATATAGTTCAAATGTGTTTGGCCCTGCCTGTTATAAAAAAGATTCTCAGGCCGGGTACACAGGCGGGGTTACTGGGATTATGCATAAGGAATTTCTCAGTAGCCCGTAGTCGATGGATTTGTGCCTGGTTGATGGTAATAGGCTCGCCTCCTATTACATTTGATTTAAACCTAAGTACATAGCTACACCACTGTCTGAACCTGAACCGAATACAGGCGTGATGCTAATGTTAGTTAACGGAGACAGAAGCAACTTTACTCTTTATAATTTTTGACGAGGGAAAATATACTATATCCTACACAACGCAAAGTACATTTTTCAGTAATCGATTTTCTGAGTTAGTGTAACATCGTCGACGGCCACAATTTACCTGAAATATGTCATATAGTCATAGGCAACAAACTAAATGATGAAATTATTCATGTTCACGAAAATATTATAATTAATATAGACTTTTCCTCAAATTACTGAAGCAATACGCATGGAATGAGTCAATGTGGTCAGAGTTAGTAATAATAAATAAACCAATAATGAATTACCACGCATTAAGTGGTGGTAAACATGATAGTTTAGTTATATGTAAACAAAACAATGATGACATTATCAATCGCAGCACCATACGGTCACGCTACGTTAATTATAGGCTTATTTGTTTAGAACATTGTTATCCCCGAACGTTAGTCAGCAGTGTACCTAGTAGTACACCAACATTTCGTCAGTTATGTTTTTAAGTCCCATGTAATAGGGGCGAGCCTAAATATTACGAACAGAGAAATTCCTGATAGAAAAACCTAATAAGATATAAGAATAATTAGAATAAGAATAGCTCGACCTAGGGATCGAACCCAGGACCGCATGACTACTAAGGTCAGTAGACCAACGAGGCAGTCCTTATTTGTTAATGTCAGCCGTATGAGTTATTTATTGTAGGTTCAGTGTAATACTGAGACTGGTAAAGGTAGTTTTATTCATGTCTGACAAAAGATATGCCTTCAATACCATATTTGCACTGTTTACATCTGCATCGCAAGGTCTTCGCTGGCTACGTAAACATTATTCTTGCTACGCAGGGGTCTACGCCTGCTACACAGTGTCTACGCCTGCTACGCAGGGGTCTACGCCTGCTACAAGTAATCTACGACTGCTACGCCATGTCTTATTTCTGCTACGCAGTCTCCACTTATGCTATACAGTGAACACAAATAATGTTGTTCGCCTTAATTTCACTTTTACACAATTTAAAAGTGTACAGCTGACCTTGTAATTGGTGTACTACTTCTGGCAGCAATTCCTTGTTCTGAAACTTAACTGAGGTTGAACTAAGTATCTGTCACATAGACAAATCGTCATTGTACGATGTTTTTCTTTCAACTGTTTCATATTATGTATAACAAGTGATAGTTAACGTTGCAGTGATAGCTTAGTGGTGTGACCATCGGACTGCCAAGTCATAGGTCTCGAGTTAGAACCCAAGACACGCACCTTTGATTTTTCGGATTCATGTGCGTGTTGTATAATTATCACTTGCTTCGGTGATGGAAAACATCGTGAGGAAACCAGCATGCCTGAGAGATATTTTTCGACGGAATGTAAAGCCAAGTCAGAGGCCCATGATGTCACTGACACCAGGTTAGGCACTAACCACGCTATAAAAAAAAGATCATGTATAAAGACCCGTCAACGACCTCAGGGGATGCGACACGCGACACCTCGCTTTACTTGTTTCCTTTCGCGTTGCTGTGAATCGTGGCATGCTCCAAGCAATTTCTTAAATTTGTTCAAGTAACTTGTGTCGCTTGACGATGTACTTGAACGTGTGGTTTACGTCGTGGCCAAGAGTGAAGCTACTTACTAAGGGGAGAAGAAGTCCCGGCACATCTGGTGAAAGTACTGGACGGGCACGGTGTGGAGGAAGGGCTGGCGGGTACTGTTGGTGGACTGGTACCAGCCGAACTCCGCACACGTCTGGTACGTCCACAGACGCACTGGAAACAAAAGAAAGAAAACAGAGTAAGACAGAAAGTTGTTTTTTACACGTGATTATAATATGTATACAGCATGAATCAGAAATGTGTGGTCATATTTGGATGTCTACAGCAAAACTCACTGCGACATTCTTTGCGCCCAGAAGACCCACCGAGTTGAAACCTAAAGTCGGCCACACATCGATGGACTTACGCTTCTCGCCGAGAAAAGGATGGTTAAGAAGAGAGAGTAGTTCAGTTTGATGGTGTCTCAACAGTGCCAACATTACAGGCTGATTGTGCTCATGATAATTATAGTTGTGGCAGTGGCTGACGTGCTACGAGTCGCATGTGTGATTCTTGCCCGAAACAATATTATTTTGATAGATGGGTTTTCCTGGTCATACTATTTGTGATTGTGTTTAGGGACATAGGTAACTGCAGGCTTGTATAAAATCAAGTTTATTTATTATTTCATTCGGCACACCGTAAGTGCCTATTACAAGAGTTTTATTTGGAACGCCATTATTTCATTTAAATACACAAACTGATTGCTAATTTATCTTCAATCTTATCTTATCCTACTACAACAAAGTTTGTGAGGATGGATGTGTGGATGGACGGATGTTGTTACTCTTTCACGCAAAAACTGTTAAACGGATTTGGATGAAATTTTTCACACGGAGACTTTATAACCTGAATTAAAACATAATATTATCTTTCTTCCCGGTACTACGTTCCTGTGCGATAATTTTCAACTCCCACACGGGCGAAGTTAATTTGCTATAATATAGAAACCTCGTCAATTCAACCTCTGCCTACCTTTTCCGAACAATTTTGTGGCTAGCTATACTGAAGTCTAACCGAATGCAGCTGAATACCAGTATTTTACATGAAACGACTGTGATAAAAAACCCCTTCAATTTCATTATCATCTGCCTAGCCTTTTTCCCAACTTCATTGGGCTTGGCTTCCAGTCTTACCGGATGCAACTGAATAACAGTGTTTTACATGGAGCGGTTGCGACTGAGATAAAAAAAAACCTTTTAATTATTCATCACAAAGGCAAACAATTTAAAAACATCTACAGAAGTACGCTATAAGATTATTCCCTAAAGGTGCAGTAGTTAGTGTAACTTTAAATGTTACCCGTTCGTTCTATTCCCGGGCGATGAAAAAGTTTCAGCACTTAAGAAACGTTCCTACTTGAAAACTGCCTGAGATCAGATCTTGAAACGAAAACTATTATAATGGTTACTTTTGAGCCTGTAACCACAAAAAAAAAAACTATTCAATTTCAAAGGTATTAAAAGCCAAAGTAGTAGATCGATGATGGCCCAGTGATAATGGCCCGAACTGACAAGTTATAGGTCGTAGCTTCGAACCCAGATATTGATTTTACTTTGTTTAATTTATCACCGCTACATTTATAGAGGTGAATAAAAACGTTGCGAGGAAACTTGTATGCCCAAAATTTTGAAGACGCGTGAAATATACCAACCCGTACTTGGCCAGCGAGGTAATTAAAGGAATCATTCCCGCTATGTCGATGTGCGAAACAAATGACATCTGTTTTAAAAAGTTTACGCTTGGCTTCGAGGAAAGGCCCATTCCCGCTCTCAAACTGGGCTTACATCCTAGCAGTTGAGACGTTATTGACTGATTAAGTTATGGGAAAAAAATAATTCGAGTAAAAAGTTCTGCCGTTTTTCACTATTTGCATTTTAAGTCAAAAGCATCGAAGTTTGTGCAATGTTTGTTATACCGACAATTTTGCAACGATTCCTGTAATGTCTGTGCAGTTATGAGTTGCTAAGTAATGCAGGCGGCGACAGGGCGCAGACAAATCAAATGCCGAGAGAGTCGTGGAGATGTCGACATGACGACTGGCGTGCGACACACCGACGGGTAGTATGGGAAACGGACATTGGGCTTTCTTGAAGAGTATTTTGCATTTATGTTTTTTTCTTACCGTCATCTTCGTAGTCTGCTGCGATTTATCTGCAGCAGACGAACTTTTCAAACACATGAAGCAATGGATTGCGAATTTCTTTCAAAATACTTAGAATTATGATTGAGCATTGTGTGTTACCCAATGTTCAATCATAATTCAATAAATGTCAATAAAAATCAATAAAGGTCCACTGTTCACTTTCACTGCACAGTATGAATGTGAACCAGTGTCGTAAACTATGTTCCACCTAACCCATGTACCACCTAAGCCATCTAACACATATGGAACATAGGTCAGAAAAGGTCATCTTTGTCTTGCATTTCGGGAAAACAGGCGTAACCATCTATAATGCTTTATCTCATAGTAGCTTTTGCCTGCGGCTTCGTTCGCGTGAAGTGTGTTTTAATTATAGCCTGTGACAATCAGGGATTTTTCGGGTCGGCTTCCAGTCTAACCGGATGCAGCTGAATACCAGTATTTACATGGCGCGACTGCCTATCTGACCTCCACGACCCAGTTAGTACTGGGTCTTACCCCTTGGTAAGACTGAATGTCGGACTGTTTAGGCCACTATGACTACCTGTAACGTCTGTCAGAGATCTATAAATGACAGCCGGGATCAACGGCTTAACGTCCTTTCCAGGAACTTGGTCATTACCTATCCACAGACTAACCTCGGCTAGCTCGGCTTAACTTAAAGATTGATCCGAGCGGCTCTTCTCCTCCTTTGATACTCAAGGATAATGTAGCTTCCCATTAGTGAAATAATTCCCTACATCTAAAATTTAGCTGGTTATTGGTTCCTCGTTGTAGATTCGTGATTTTCTCATATTTTCACGACAAGTTGTCCATCCTCCCCAGCAGTGTCCCTGTAGTCTGGCGCATAATCTGTGAGCTCGACAATTAGCATCGCATCTACAATGCAGATGCGCGCCTTACAACAATAACCTATTCATGTAGAGCACGCTACGAAAATAGCAAGTTTACACACTAAACACCTCAAATATAGTACGTTTCCCTTTAGAAGGCGAAGGGAATATTTTTTCCACTATATTTTTCAGCTCAAAAATTAAGTAAAATGTATACCTATGCCTATTTGGCATTATTTTTCGATTGCCGGGTTAATAAAACTAGGTTTAAAATGTTAAGAGTGATATTATTGGTCATGTTTAAAGTGTTATTGGGTTTTTTCAACAGGATTTTTTAAGTACCAGCTAGCAGCCTAGATCTGCGTCTGGTTGATGGCAATCGACTCGCCCTCTATTAAATAATGCGACTAAAACATAACTGGCGAAATGTGGATCTACTATACACTAAACTTTTGCCTGACCCTTCGGGAATAACAGGCGTGATAAGGCGTTTAAGGAATTTCTCAGTAGCAGCCATGGAGTCCGGATCTGTGCCCGGTTGATGGCAATAGGCTCGCCCCCTATTACACGGGATTCACACATAACTGGCGAAATCGCTGGACATTACACACAGCGCCATCTAGTGCCACACTAAGCAACGAGGCTTGTGTCGTGGACACCAGATAGTTGATATACTACATAGATACTTTTTGTTTGTAAATACATACTTAATATACATATAAACATCCATGACTCGGAAACAAATGTCCATGCTTATCACACAAACACTTGCTCCTACCGGGATTCGAACCCGGAACCCTATGAACGTAAGGCAGCCTCACTACCGCTGCGCCATTCGGGTCGTCAAAAAGAAATGTGGGTGTGAACGTGGCTATAAGAGTAGAGGAAGACCAAAGAAACGATGGATGGACTGTGTGAAGGATGATATGGCTAGAAAGGAGGTGACTCATGAGAGGACGTCGATAGAGAAGTATGGAAGAAGAAGACACGCTGCACCGACACCAAATAAATTGGGCCAAGGGCAGGAGAATGATGAATAAGTCTAACGGTAGAGAAAATGATAAGACGTTCAGAAGTTTGTTTGTTGGCTTTGTAATCGCAAGTTAATCGGAACGGGTTATTGAATTGGGCACAATGAACCAATTTTGATTTTGGATTTTATTTCTTTCTCCCTGTGTTTTTTAGTAAGAGCCTGGAGTTAGATTTTTTTGTTTGATTTTGTGTTTACCCTTCAAAACGCATAATGGTGTTTTGTTTGAAAGCGAAGTCGCGGGCCATAACTAGTCTAAATTAAACTTTAACGGCCACCGGCCGTCGGAACAAATCTACTTATTATGTAAATCTGCGAACTCCTCTTAGACCACTCAAGCACGTTTTATCTAACAGTCTGGGATGCCTAAATGAATGCCTACATAAAAGTTCCTTGTTCAAATTTCAACCTTCGGCACAGAGCCGTGAGTTGAAATTTCAACAGAGCTATTATATTCTTTTAGGGGTCGCTTGCTGTTAGTGAACACGGACGTACGACAAGGATAATTACCATTTCCTTCCAAGATCTGATTCTACTTATTTCACTTATTCCGCACAAAATGCCGGTTTCTAGCTGTTTCGTAGAATTTTAACGCGCCTGACATTTTGAGATAAGAGGATGGAAGAGTTTTAAATGTTTAGTGGAGAAATACATAGGTTAGTGGCTGAAAACTGACTATCTATTTTTTTTTTGATAGACTTCTAAAATAGGAGGTGGTAATGTATTCCACCAGCATCTATTTTTTTTCATGTAGGTACCTTCATCTGTGCACTGATTTTTCCGTGATAACCGGACGTTTTTAGTTTAATTGACAAGGGTTTGTGTGAGATGTCATTGATAAAATACTTTTTTTGTAAAAAATTATCGACTTCCAAAAAAAAACACTAAAAAGTGGAAAGTAACTTTACTTTCAGAAGAAAGTAACTTCACTTTTATTTGTTTCGTTGCCTTTTTTGCCGCCATCCTACTACTCGGTTATTTTTGTTTACAATAAAGTATTTTATCAATGACAATGTACATAGGAAAGAAAACAAATAAATAAGAATAATTGTGTCATAATAATTATGTCTATTACTGATAATTGCACACCTGACATGGTTATAATACAGTGTACCTTTGTGGCATTCACTGAACCTATGCTATGCAAATAAATCATTTGTATTTGTTACTCTTTCACACAAGAATTCTGAACCGATTTGGACGAAATTTGGCACACATACTCGTAGTTCATAACCTGAATGAATACATAGAATACGCACTTTTTATCCTGGTAGTACGATCCCGAAAACTGTGCTGGCAAAGCCGCGGGCATAAGATGGTACTCCTAAGTTAGTTGCGCCCACATGCTATGGAACAACTAACTCTACAAAAATTTCCAAGTAAATACATTATTGGATATAGTAACTATATAGTTACTATGAGTATCTGAACTTTTCATTCTTCATGTTATATCCATTCGTAGTGAACAAAACCATAGCGCGATCTAATTTGACGTTAACGCCATCTAGGGAAGGGTGGTGTCAACTTTTGCTTTTATTACTTTGAGTGTTTTTTTTTAAGTATTGGGTAAGGGAACTTTACCTATGTTTAGTGTTATGTATTCCTGGTATGATTTTAGCTACGAAATTAGTGAATATTTTTGCTGGTTCCTTGCTAGTTTATCTGGCTAACCTTTTACCAACTATGTTGGGTCTGCTTCCAGTCTAACCGGATGTAGCTGAATTATTTTCCAGTATTTTATAAGGACGACTGCCTATCTGACCTCCACAACCCAGTTGGTACTGGGAAATACGGTACCCCTTGTAAAGACTGGTTGTCAGAGTTTCGGTTCAATAACCTGTAACGTCTGTCAAAGATCTAAAAATTACAGCCGGGGCTTAACGTGCTTTATAATAGGACCTTTGAAGTTGCCGTTCTACAATACTAGCAATTTAAAATGTAATTTATGTATTGTTGGCAAAGAATTCTAAATTCGAATAAATTCAATTTAAAAATATGGAATTATTTTTTCAAATTCAGTATTTTTTTTTATAGATTAGTGTTTTGTTTTCACCACATTTGAATCTTTTACTTTAGTATGGGCACGCTTTGATTATATAATGTCTAGATGGAGCGTCAAGTGCGCGCAAACGTGTCAAAAAGTGTCAACCAACTATTGGTTCACAAGTGCTTGCCCGCCAATCAGTGCAGATCGTGTCGCTTTACTGTCACTACGTATTACGCGCGCCAAGTAAAAAACAAATATCAGCGATAAAATGACGGTATGTGCTATTAAATTGTGCCGGAATTATAAAGGAAGGATAAAAAATACCAAACACAGCACCTACCATCGGTAAGTAACCAAGAAACTACATATTTATTTTTTGTTTTTATGATTATCAAATCACGCCATATTTTATAAGTGTTGCCAGTTTCTTTTTTTTACTCTCCCAACTTAACGTCATTTTTGTGGGTACATATTAGTTGGTTTATAGTTACGTTTATACAATTTCGTTCGTGTACTTTAAAAAAAAACTGGCCAAGTGCGAATCGAACTCGCGTGCAAAGGGTGCCGAACTAAAACATTTTTTTTACAATGTTATTTTTAAATCGTTGATAATAGCTTTTCCTGGTCAAGACATTTTTTTCTAATGTCTTGACTTTAATTATATATACATATAATTCTTATTTAAAGTTACTTTTAACGCAGTCGGGTTTTTTTATTTTTTAAATGATTTGTTTTTATAATAAATAACATAATCTTCCCATATAATATACTTTTTGTTTATGAGCCCATTTTAATGATTATATTTGCTTTGGGTATATTAAACCGTTTTCAAAAGTGCCTAGAGTACCTAATTTATTAATTCTTTCTTTACATGATTTTGAAGTCGGTGCAAAGTAAAAATTGTTGTGTATTGTTTTATTAGCTAGGTAAATAATTTACCTGGTACCAACTTCTTGTTCACATTTTAGTAATTATTAACAAGTGGCACTGATTAGTACATTTTAAATCATAGATTTAACCTCCATTTTTATTCCTCGGATAAAAGTTATCTGACTTTTCAATAATCAGCAAAAATTAACAACTGAAATCTGAATCAAAAAGTAACAACTGAATAAAAAAACACTAAAACTGAATAACACTACATACATACACCTAAAACTTATCTTATTTAATAAGTCTATTTTTTTAATGTGATTTATGGGAGAATTGTAGTAGCTGGTATCATTATTTACGCACACAAAGACATAGACGCATAGTGTAAAACGAAGCCTGCACGCACACATACTTGAAAATGTTGACTCGTTTTCTTTGATACGATTGTAGGGCGACGCTCTATCTAGACATTATATAATCAAAGTGGTCACGTTAAAATACGAGTAATTATTTCAATAATTACTCGAGTTCCAAGTTCCGTCGCGGAAACAATGCGGTGCAAACGGCTCTCAAAATTAACGAAGTATAAGGAGTAAACGTAAAAGAACGAACGATACATTATATTGGTTTGAATGCTTCCGATCTGGAAAATTTCATATGAAAAATCAACCCTGTGACTACCCAAAAAGTAAAGTTAACAAAGCAGTACAAAATGCCTTTGAAGAGTTTGTTGCCTCACGTTCAAAAAGGGCATTGAAAAATTAGGTACCACTGCCTAAGCGAAGCCAAGGTGTTGCTTTGTTTGACATACTGAATGTTTGGTGTATGCTTATGCCATGCGCATAGGAACCATGCAGATCTGTAACACGTGGCTTAGAGAGAGAGTACTTACTGGTAGACTCGTAGGCATCAAAGCTGGTGTTCCGATGGTTGGCCACCACCTCCGCGTAGCGGGTCTCGATGCAGGGCTGGTTCCAGGTTTCCGACGTGATGTAGTTGGCGAGACGTTGGACGGGACTCGCTGGAAACAAATGTTTATTGTACAGAAGATTTCATGCATGTACCTAAATAAGACTAAGCATTATTATTTATTACATTCGAACATCACGCGTCAGACCATATCGACTTAAGAGCGTGTACGCCGTACGCCGTACGGCATTCCATACAAATTTTCAAGTCCTTATTTTTCGGTATGAGTGAACCGATTTTAATGAAACTTCATACCCATAAGCAAGATATGTAGGACTAAAAAGTTAGTAGAAAACTAGTTAGTAGAAAATTGTGTTACAGTTAAATTAGACCGATTTTAAATTGTCCATAGAAACAGGAATTTCCTATTATCTTTTTTTAAATAAGACATTTCGAAAATGTTTTCTACTAACTTGTTAGACCTATGTATCTTGCTTATGTGTGTGAAGTTCCATTAAAATCGGTTCGGTCGTTTCGAAAAATAAGGACTTGATAATTTGTATGAAATGCCGTACGGCGGCGTACACGCTCTTAAGCTCAACTAATAATTAGAACACAAAACGTGATGATTATTACTTCTCCCACTTTATTCATCAGAATGAACTGGGAGAAGAAATTCAAAGAAAAGAGGGTTGTCTGATATGAAAGAAAAGGGAACGAATGATAGCGTCACAGTTGACAGGGGAGAGTTGAAGAAGAAAACATTGCGACGACCACAAACAAGTGACATTCTATCAGCAATACCGATGGTAGAGAAGTCAAAGACGAATTCGATTGACATTTGCTATCTCGTTGGTCTATTGGTGGCAACGCGACTGCTGGACTTGACGTCCTGGGTTCGATTCTCAGATAGGGCAAAGTATTATTGGGTTTCTCCATAAGGAATTACTCAGTAGCAGCTACAGAGCCTGGATTTGTGCCCGGTTGATGAAAATAGCTCGCACTAAATGGTGAACTGGCGAAATGTGGGTGTACTTTTAGGTACACCTCTGCATGACTCTTCGGAGATTACAGGCGTGATGTTATGTTGCTACAGAAAAGCTTGTGTCAATCTTGTCGAAATACGAGCACGTTGGAAGCGACTGTCACTAGGCTCAGCCTTGAGGGCAGGAAGATGATGATGCTACTCACCAACACTGGTATCATTCAGCACCAGACAGGCATTGGGGATGTCTTCAGGAGTAGCGAACTGTACCAGACCTGCGAATGTCTCCGTGATACCGTACCAGAAGAAGGTCACCACGTCCAGGGGCGTGCTGGATTGGAGGGGTGTGCAGGTGCTGGGAAAAAAAACCCACATAAGAACCCGTAGATCATAGGTTCCCAGCGGGGGCGGTACCGCCCCCTAGTGGGCGCTGGAGCTTTTCATGGGGGCGGTAGCGGGTCCAAAGGCAAATGTGGGACGTCATGAAATACCTCTATTTTCATGAAAAAATATTTTATCTAGTCGTCTTAATTGTTTATCTTATAACTATTTTGTAAAACCGGGCGTTGGATTATTTTTTGTTGTAAAGGCGGTAGTCCATAAAAGGTTGGGAACCTATGATGTAGCTTCTGACAATGCCTTCGAGAAATCGAAGATCAATAGAATAGAATAGAATAGAATATACTTTATTGTACACCAAAATTGTTTTATGGTTACAATGGCGGTCTTATCGCTGACAGCGATCTCTTCCAGACAACCTTTGGATGGACTGTACGAACATGAAATAGAAAAAGGGGGGGTAGTCAGTGGTGTACTGCAATTAATATACAAAATTTAATATAATACAAGTTATTTACTACTTATCATGTAATATAAATACAATGCATATAAATACATATATATATAATAAATACAATATAATAATAATAAATACTTTGTTTTATAAAATAAAAAAAAAATAAAAAATATTACAGAGAAAGAAAATGATTTTCAACTAAGCTTTTAAAAGCAATGAGTGACTGAGCTTGTCTTACTGACACCGGCAATTCATTCCATAAACGGACAGCCTGGACCGTGAATGACTGGTCATAAAATTTGGTGGAATGTGCAGGCATCAAAAGTCTCAAATTCTCCGATGATCTCAAATTTCTAACATGAGTGTCATGAATAAAATTAAAACGTTGTTTGAGATAAGCGGGCGTCAATAGTAAATTCGACGGGTGCAGACCAGGTTGTAGAGGTATGAGAAACAGGGTGTAAAGTTCCACATCCTCCTCCGGAAAGGGATTCTCCGACCGGGTGACCGGGTGTTATGTTTGGTGGACTACTGCCCAACAGCTGATTTCGGGTTCTTGCATATATGCTTATCTCGTGGATAACCTTCTATGCGCGATGCACACCCAATCAGCAGTAGTGAGTAACCTCAAGCCCAATAAGCTAGTCCATCGTGATTTTAAGGTTTCTGTATCTAGGGTCAGATTGTTTGTCTTTTAAATGTTTTAGGTAAGAAATCATCAGTCGTCGGTAAAGTTTTGGTAGTATGAAACCCTTAATGCACGAATTAGGCTCGCAGTATACCGAATTTTTCAATTACCCAAACGCAAGCTAGAAGAGAATACTCCCCATGCTTCAATAGCCTAAAGAGCCTTCAAAATCAGAAGTATTCACATTTGAGCGCCGATTTTAAGAGCACCAAAGATCGTTCCATTTGAGCACCCATGCATATGCATATATTGTGAAGCTTGGTGCTCAATCGGGAATATCTTTGGTGCTCTAAGCTTTGGCGCTTTTAAAATCGGTGCTCAAATGGAATACTTCCAAAATTCAGCAGTATTACTAACTTGAACATCTCAGAGACCCGCTGAGGTCCACCGGGGATGTTCTCTATCAGGTCCCAGAGCTCTCTCATCGCCGTCTCGATGTTGGATACGCAGGTCTCCCCGCCTTGCTCGAGGATCGCTTCTGATACCACCTCTAGGTATTCTGAAAATGATGATTATAACGTGTGATAGTTTGCTGAATTATTCAGGAAAGCTAGGTGGAGACAGGACACTATAAGCAGCGTAATATTCCTACCGCTTGTATTCAGACGTCTTTTGTGGGAGAGGGAACGACCGAAGTAATAAATAAGTAAAACCACAGCTATGAAGGATCATAAGTTCGTCCATAAAAGGCAGAATTCATCCTGTATTACATAAAGCCAATAAAGTTACCACAACAGTAGGTGTTTGATGAGATGAAAACTAATAGAGAAGTAAGGAAGAAGAAGATATGCTGCGCCGACCCCAAATAAATTGGTTTATTACCACATCTGGGACACAGGCCTACCCCCTCTATGGTAGGCGTACTAGTGGGTGTCACATGTCACGTCTTCTTCGAATGTTTGTTTCGAGGACATGCCGATTTCTTCACATTGTTTTCCTTTACCATAGGCAGGACACAAGTTGTTCAATTTATAGTGTTATTGAGTCTTCTATGTTATTGTTCTCAGTAGACGGTAATATAAATTGATTCAGCCTAGAAATTGGCTACGAGTTTAATATTATTGAGTGATGAAATAACAGCCTCGTTGGTCTTAATGGTCGCAATCGCGCCTGCTGAGCGATGAGATGCGAGAGGTCCTGGGTTCGATTCCCGGGTCGGGCAAATTGTTATTGGGTTTTTCCGTCAGGAATTTCTCAATAGCAGCCACGGAGTCTGGATTTGTGCCCGGTTGATGGCAATAATAGGCTCCTTACATGGGACTTAGAAAACACAACTAGCAAAATGTGGGTGCACTACGAGGTACACCTCTGCCTAACCCTTCGAGGATTACAGGCGTGATGTTACGTAATGTTTATTATGAGTAACTTATAATGACAGAAAACTTCGGAAAACCTAGATTTGTCTGAAATTCTCAACCGACTAAGAGCAAACTAAAAACTCGTTCGGCGACGGCTACAGTTGTCCAGGAGCTAAATGGTGATCAATGCAGTAAGTTCTTTCTCGTTGTAAAAACTTTGCCACGCGGATTCTTAGTAAAGACAAATGTTTGGACTAACTGGCACTAAAAACTACCGCAAGAAAGTGCTATGTTACACAGTTAAAAATAAATGCTGATATTGGTATAATTTACTTTATCATATTCATGGTACCCTAGTAAAAGAAAATTAATACTATCCTTTCAAATAAGGATTAGGTTAGGTTCTTTAACCTATACATAATCAGCAAATAAATAGTTCCTTCAATAAAGTGTAGATTGTCTGAACCCTCGAGGGATGAAGAGGATCGAGTAGATTACTCGCTAATCGGGTAACGACTATACTCGATTAGGGAAACTACTCCCTCAGGTGTTTGGCTTGCGTTTACAAGGTAGCGGGTTTTTCCTTACGTTTTATAAAAGAAAATTCTTTTATCCAAACAACTTCCCATTCTCGAGTTTGTCAAGGTGATTTATCAAGTCTTTAAATTAGTGTACAGGTGTGAGGAGCTCGTGGCTAAATAATAACAGCTGCACGAGTCCATCTTCTAGGTTAAGCCGTGTTTGCCGAGGCTAGTCCGTGGATGGGTGACCACCCATCACATACCGAGTTTCCTCCGTGCCTCGAAAAGCACGTTACACCGTTGATCCCGGCTGTCATTTGTAGATCTTTGACAGTCGTTACAGGTAGTCAGTGGCCCGTAAGTCTGACAACCAGTCTTACCAAGGGGTATCATATTACCCAGTACTAACTGGGTTGTGGGGGTCAGTTAAGCAGTCGCTCCATGTCTCCATGTAAAATACTGGTATTCAGCTGTATCCGGTTAGACTGGAAAAGGCTAGGCAGATGATGACTCTAGTGTACAAATGTGGTGCTCTTTCACAAGCAATGGGACATCTGAGGACGTGTCCTGTATGCCCTAATAGCTAATGAAATACAAAACACTTTGTAAGTTATAGTCAACTGTCTCTTTCTTACCAGGGAAGTTCTCCTGTGCATGCAAGGGTCCGCTGTCGGAGAAGGCGGCATCCACGACGTGAGGGTACGCCAGCCTCATCCACGTGGCCATGGTGCCGGCGTACGAACAGCCCACGAGAGCCACCTTCGCG
Source organism: Standfussiana lucernea (assembly GCA_964057025.1). Classification (NCBI taxonomy): domain Eukaryota; kingdom Metazoa; phylum Arthropoda; class Insecta; order Lepidoptera; family Noctuidae; genus Standfussiana; species Standfussiana lucernea. Next base: position 11,966,126 of record OZ059810.1, read on the forward strand.
TTCCTGGGGGGCAAGAAGAAAATAATTAGTTTTGCGATCTATTGCGAATTAATTTTTGTGAGGAAAATAGTCTACTCAGTGAGCAAGCTTTTAAGGTATTTATTAGTACAGGATAAATAGTTCTCTACCTCTTACGAATTAACCTATTTTGTCGTTACGGATGGTAACCTGAAAGTCTAACAAACAGTTTTATTTAATGGTATTGTATTACTCAGTAATAACTGGGTTGTGAAGTTCAGATAGGTAGCCGCTTCATGTAATATACTGATATGTATATGACTTGGTAAGACTGGTTGTCAGATTTTCGGGCCACTGACAATCTGTAACGAGTGTCAAAGATCTACAAATGACAGCCGGGACCAGCGGCTTAACATGCTTTTATCTCTCCAATGTCCATGTCCTCATTTGGTATGATGTGAGTTAAAGGCAAAAACAGATCCAATAGTATGGCAAATGGTTATAATTTTAAATACATTGTCGTCATCGTTATGACTGACCTATTATATAGTTTTATAAGGAAAATTAACTATCTCCATGCATGAAACTGGATTTAATCCAGTTTGTATTAGTACATAGGAAAGTAATTGTTACTATTTTTATTTAAAGTATGTGCCCTGTTGATTTTAGTGCGTCACACACAATCATTTCTCATAATTATGACGTTAAAAAAACTTAGGTTGGTATTATAGTTTGGTTTGTGTTTGTTTGGATTGGTTTTGGTGAAGTTTTTAATATTATGTATTAGTTTCAGAATCAGAATCAGTACTTTATTTGCTTTGAATGTAGGTACAGGTATAAGATGTTGTACATAAATTAATGAGATCAGCTACAGTCTCCCTTACGGCGTGCAAATTATTATAAAAATAAAAAAATAATGTCACGAAACAAAATAAAAATTAAATTGAACGTACATAAGTCTTAAATGGTCAAATTTGTAATTAATTATAACAATCACAACCTAGTTTGTTATGATTGTTTAAGATTATTTTGTGTATTTTAACTGTGGGCCTTAGTTGCCTGATAATATGATTTTCCTTTATTTATTTTTCTTACTTACTTATTTACATTTTTAAATATTCCTATAAAAAAAAAAACATTTAAAAATATAAAAAAATAGTAGCCCACCGGTATCGGGAACAGGGTCCAAGCTACCGGCGGTCAGGGCTCCAGAGAGAGGAACCTCCTAACAATACGAGCCGTGTCCAGGAGTACCGCTTTCTGAATCAAGCCCTTGATCCAGCCGCCTAACGAGAGCCTCCTCAGGTATTGGTCGAGGCTCTTGGCAATTAAGCCATGGGCTGAAACGACTATCGGCACAATGATCGCCGTGTCCACTTCCCACATGTCGACAACCTCGCGAGCCAAGTCAAGATACTTGATTTGTTTATCTTTCTCGGCTTTCACGAGGTTCCCGTCATGCGGGACCGTTATGTCAACAATCATTGCGCGCCGCTCTGATCGATCCACCACCACTATGTCAGGCTTGTTGGCCACAATAGTCCTGTCAGTGATGATGGATTGATCCCAGTACAGTGTGATATTGCCATTTTCGAGAACTGGGTCGGGCACATACCTATAGTACGGCACCTCCGATTCCACAAGGTTGTATTTTAGAGCAAGTTGCTGGTGGATAATCCTGGCTACAAGGTTGTGTCTATGCAAGTACTCACCGTTAGCTAGACGAGAACACCCGGAGATAATGTGACGAATTGATTCGCCCGGACGGTGGCATGCCCGACATATGTCAACCGTGCCGTCCTTCACAATAAATCTGCGGTAGTTATTCGTCATCATAACTTCATCCATAATTGCACAGACAAAACCTTCGGTTTCTCCGAAGAGGTCGCCGGAACGTAGCCAGGCTACGGACGCTGATAGGTCTACATCGGGCCCATGAAGGGCCCGGAAAAAGCGTCCGTGGAGCTCCTTACTCTGCCATACCTCCCTGCGGTCGTTAGTGTCAAGTACTACAGGTTTGCGCCAGTTCTCTTTAGCCAAGGAGAGCGGGGTGAGGCCCTTGTCCACCGCGACCACATCCCGATGCATCCCCACGTCGGTTTCTAGGAAAAATTCCCTGAGACTGCATATCTCGCGATTGTGGAGAGTCTTAGCGTTTAAAAAGCCTCGACCTCCGCACCTCCGCGGGATATACAGTCTCATAACCGAAGATCGTGGGTGATGCATTCGATATGCCGTCAACAATGTACGAACCTTCCTATCCAGGGCGTCTAGTTCTGTTTGTGTCCATTTGAGTATGCCGAAAGAGTACATTAAAACCGGCATGACCCAACCGTTGAAGGCACGCACCTTGTTCCCGCCTGATAAAAGACTATTAAATACTTTTCTCAGGCGGCCAAAGAAGCGCTCCCTCAACGATTGCTTCATGTCAGCTACATTGATGCCCAGCGCTTCCGACATACCCAAATACTTGTAGGTTTCGGTTGCTGAAAGGGATCTAAGATTTATGGAATCCGAGAGTTGGGTTCCCACAGATTCCACAATCTCCCCTCGCTTTACATGCATGACCGCACATTTGTCCACACCAAATTCCATTCTGATGGCGCTACTGAAAGTTTCAGTTACCTTCAGTAGTTCCATCAGTTGCAAATCGTTGGGGGCAAAGAGTTTCAGGTCGTCCATGTAAAGGAGGTGAGATATAACCTGACCACCTCTCCTCAACCGATAACCTAGACCTGAATCCTCCAGCAGCGTGCTAAGAGGATTCAAGGCTAAGCAGAACCAAAGTGGACTCAAACTATCGCCCTGAAATATACCTCGCTCAATCCTTATCGGCTCGCTATTCCTCTGGATTTGCCGACATCCTGGATAGCGAAGGACTGTCCTCCATTGCCCCATACACGACATCAGGAAGGTGCGCAGAGTTGCATCAACTTTATACAACTCTAGCACCCTCATGAGCCATGTATGTGGTACCGAGTCATAGGCCTTCTTATAGTCTATCCAACATGTTGACAGATCCTTTCGGGAACGGCGAACCTGTTGGCTAATGGCCATATCAATGAGGAGTAGCTCCTTAGTACCACGGGACCCGTTCCTACATCCATTTTGAGAAGCGGACATGATCGAATTTTCATTAACGTGTTCGCTAATTTTAGATCTCAAGATGGATGTAAGAACTTTATAGACTGTTGGAAGACAGGTAATCGGTCTATAATTTTTAGGTTCCGCAGTATTACCCGATTTATGGAGCAGGTGGGTTATACCTGTTGTCAGGAACTCGGGTAGCGACCCTGACTCTAAGGCTGACTGGAACAGGGAAGCCAGGCGAGCGTGCGATCTTTGGAACCATTTGATCCAAAAGTTGTGCAGCCCGTCCGGCCCTGGGGATTTCCAGTTTGGTAACGGACGGACTGCACGAGCTACGTCTTGGGGGCTGATAGAGATTGCCCCCATTTCTGGTACTGGATCACACAATATGATTATTATTATTATAACTTTTTTAGATAATTTATAGTTATAATATGCATGTACAGAAAATCACTTCACTCCATAGTGTGTTTGCTTTTTCTAAGTTTAACCGCTTATTAATACCGCGGCGAAGGTGGTGTGCGGATCTGATCTTGTTTGCGGGGCGAACATGGCCAGATATCGCACAAGACAGAGAGGTTTGGAAAGAGAAAGGAGAGGCCTTTGCCCAGCACTGGGACACATGAGAGGTTACAAAAAAAAACCGCTTATTATTTGAATTGAGCGCGTCGACGGACCCTGCTAACTGTCAGGCGATTTCGGGTTTAGGAAAAATAATGATTTCGTCAATTTGTAAGAGACCTCCAAAAATGAAAGGCTTTAAATGTTGTTTCCTGGTCTTTTACAGGTAATTATTGTATATTTATAGGTATAACAATCTGGACGTGGTAATCAATCAGCCCGTAGCTGAACATAAAAGTATTTTAGACTTGAGTCAAACAGTAAAATAATTAAAACTACTGGTATAAATATTAATAACTCAAACTCAAAGCATTTATTTCAATTAGACCATTACAGGCACTTTTGAATGTCAAAACACAAAAAAAAAAACAAGCTACAGTCCCAGTCACAGGGCATAATAACTTGTGAAAGTACTGTAGTTGCCCATTCGAAAGCGTAGATCCTATGGAGAAGAATGGGCAAGAAACTCCATGGACAATATCTACTTATATGTGTATTGTGTTGTAGGTTATGTTAGGTAAGACACATTAAAACGTTTTTCTCTTCCTATTCTCACACACTATAGTCTACATGTATTCTTCATTTCTCCTTTTGCAGGTCTGCTGGCAGAAATTTCCTAAGAAATAAGCAGTATCTTTGTACTCAAATATTATTATTTTATTTTCCCGTGTTGACTACTGCGTTTACATAATTAATAGTAAAATAAATAAATAAAACTAGTTCATGTAATTCATTAACGTTATGATGTTTTATTCAAAGAAACAACCCTTTAACTAAATGTGGTTTTAGCTTTTCATTAGTCAATGTTAATGTGGTTATTCTGAAAACTCGTTACCTTCTCAGTTTTACGTAAGCACCTGCCAAGTTCTAGTTAATATAATAATAACTTGAGTCTATTTTATGCGTGATTATTTTGGTATAAGAAATATTTACTTTGAAATTCATTTGAAAGGGATACTGATGAAACTTAAGTCTATGAATATTAAATATAACATTATATAATTATAATAGTATTCCCAAAGGTTTAGCTAGAGATGTGCCTAATAGGTACCACACTTCGCCAGCTATGTTTAACTGTAATTTGTATTTTGGTGTATGCTTTGTTGGTTGTCCTTAAATAAATAAATAAATTCCCATGTAATATTGGACGAGCCTATAGCCATCTACTGGCACAAATCCAGACTCCGTAGCTGATACTGAGAAATTCTTAATGGAAAAACGCAATACATCTTTGGCCGACCTGGGTATCGAACCCAGGAGTTTAAGCTCAGGAGTCTTACTTGCGACCACTAGACCAACGAGACAGTATTGCATGCCGCATCCCGTGCAGGATTCCCCTCTGTGTGGTATGTTGTTCTGTACTGTGCTGAGTGTTATTGGGTTTATTTCATAACAAATTTTTCATCAGCAGCCCTGAGTTTGTAAGTAAGCGGTTACCTCAAACTCACTTGTACCTATCGTCCATCCTCGAAAGCTCTTGTTGGATGATCACGTTGGATGAACTGCACCAGGTCAGCGCCTCGTCTTTCGACAGGTGATGATGATGATGATGTGAACTCACTTGTATCGTCCATCCTCGAAGGCGTCGCTCTTGACATATTGGATGAACTGCGCAAGATCAGCCAGCGCCTGGTCTATCGACAGGAATGACAGGTTCGCCAGGTCCGAGTCACTGGAAACAAGGCGGAGCAGACATTAATTAAGATAGCTTTGGTTTCTTTTAAACTTTTGACGGGCAGTGGACGTCAATCGTAATACTTGAACATCAGAATCTGAACTAAAATCATGGGAAACCTATGAGCCAAACTAGGTGAAAACCTTTATGTCAGGAGTCAGCGTGTCTTCCCAATATCATTGTACAAAAAGAGTGATGGATATAAATGTTGATGGATGGAAAGGGAGAGGACGGCCAAAGAAAAGATGGATGGATTGGGTGAGGAATGATATGAAAGAGAAAGGAGTAAATGATGCCGTGAAAACGTGTTGCACCGACCCCGAGTAGAATGGGACAAAGGCATGAAGATGATCACTAAACTTAAGACAGATTACACGTCTTAAAACAAAACAAAAAAACGTTTTTAACAGATCTTGAAACGAAATTGTAAATAAACTAGCTGTTACCCGCGACTTCGTTCGCGTGGACAAAATTTCATACAAACTTTCAACCCCTATTTTAACCCCTTAGGGAATGTATTTCCAAAAATCCCTTCTAAGTGCACACTAATGTCATTTAAGGAACATTTGTGCAAAATTTCATGCGGTTTTAACTGTGCGTTGATCGATCAGTCAGGGAATCAATACCACAGCCTAGTGGTCGGAAGTGCGAATGACCAGCATTGGGTCTTAGGTTCTAAACCCGACGTCAGATCAAGTGGCGCTTTCATTACAAAATTCTTAGTACCTAGCACGGAACGATATGTCTCCCGTTACATACATGACATAATTATGTTTATGGTACGACTTCTGTCATTTTTAGCGCCGAGCCTGTGGCGCTCAAATAAATGTACGTTGGAATAGCAGTACGTTCTGTGTTGTGGCTTTTCGATGAACTGGCCCAACGATCTATGACCAATCGGTTAAATGGCTCTTCGATGATATGGCTTTCGATTATATTATCATCACCAATACCCGTTAAAATCGTTAGGCTCGCTTACTCTATATTACATAGGACTCATTACAGACGAAATATGTGTACACATCAAAAAAAAAAAAAAACAAAAATGTTTTATTTCATTATTACACGTTGTACATTATACAGTTGGTGGCGTCTCCTTTTAAGCGTATAGATGCTTGTGCCAGGAGGCGCCGCTCTTTTATGTCTTACAATTAGTGTAACATGAACTAAACAAAAGTTTATGAATTAATATTTTTTTATTTAATTTACTATCAATAGTCTGTTGGTGTGTGTATGTGTGTGCGTACGTGAGTGTGTATGTATGGATGTGTGTGTGTGTGTGTGAATGTATTATACGGATGCGGTTTTACCTCATATTTAATAGAAGATTCTCTACTTCATCGTAGCATAACTTGTCTGTCCACTTAATCAGCAATGATTTGCATTCTCTAAACGGTTTAGTGTGTATGTCTATTTGTTTATTTATTTTATTATATAAGAAAGATGAGCGTTTCTCGTAATGAATATTTGCAAATTCTGTTTTTACAAAAGAGGTGGAAGCAATATTGTGTTTCCTTCTTCTAGCTAATACATTAGGATCTAAGGGTAGGGTTTTATATTTTTTTAATACTATGTGTATATTATATAGTTTTCGGACAGATAATAAATTACTTATTTGGTATAGCTCATAGGTGGGAAACATCCTTTTTTTGAAGTACATTACTTTTATTAATGTCCGTTGCACCCTTTCAACATCAAGGAAACGTGTTTTACGCGCGCCCCCCCAAATGGAGATACAATATATTATTAAAGATTGAACTAGCGAGATATACACTTCATTTAATAGATTTTTTGCTAAGCCATTCCTTGGGACTATGTGTCGCAATGTTTTAAAAATCCAAATAAATTTTCGTATTCTAGTAGTAATTTGTTCAATCTGATTATACCAGGACAGGCTTTGCACACATACATCCGCCTACCCCTTAATGGATCGCAGGCGTGGTATAACGTTTAGTGCTAATTATATTTAGTGGACAGTCACGCTGCTTGTTCCATGTCCCATTCATCATGACAGCTGATAGTTAGTTAAATCTTAATGCGCTGTTTCCGTCAGCTGTTCTTGTAAATTGCAAGTGACGATGACACATGACTTGATTTGAATTATTCGGACGGTGTCCTTTGATTACGATACGAAGAAAATCAGTTGGGTCAAGGGCCACATGGCGGAAGTCTTGGACCCACATTTAAGCGGTACTCACATGGGAAGCGGATATATGGGCAGTGCGCCGCGCGGAGATGCCTGTGCGCTCTCCGTGAGATAATTCCCTTACCACGACACAGTACCTATGTAGTATGTATGTACTAGTATGTAGGTACTCGTAAATAATGAAACCGTATCTTACACCCGTATCGCCGTACTCGTATTTTGACTACCGCATTAAAAAGGGCGGGCCGCGAAGCATTCCAAAAATACTGCTTTAACACTTTCGTGGTTTTTGTATAAACTATTGCACGCTAAAGGCCATTAAGCTATGCGTGGCGGTTCACTGTATCTGTGATGTGCGCTAAGCTTTAAAAGTTGACTTTATAGAACCTCATTACTTTTGCGAAAGTGTCTAGAGTCCACTGCGGCATAAAACCCCTGGAAAAAAATGTAAAGGACCTAGATACCGCGGCACAAACGTTTTCCAAAATTGCATTAGATGTAAGTATGATTAGATACCTTCACTACTTTTTAAATTGCGAAAAACCCTCATTTATAACTGGTTTTCCATGATCCCAAACAAGGTGTAAAATCCCCGATGGAATGTTTTGTCAAAATGTTTCATATAATTGCCCATTTTAGCTAGCGAGAGGATAAAATCGTTTGTGGTCGACTAAATAGCTGTTATTTACTATTTTCAGCAATACACAAAATGCCGGAAAAGTGTTCAGTTCATTGTTAGTAAATATTTTAATGTTAAAATTAATTTGGTAGGCACGTGGGTATGTACTAGGTTAATTCTTATGATTTAATTAGTTTTTGAATGAGATTATAATGGTCCAGCAGTAGAAATGTGAATTGCTAAAGCTGAATTTAATTGTTAGATATATATATATATATTTTGTACTAACTGGTTTGTGATGAAGCACACCATCGGGAGACGTAGAACAGTATGGACCAAATAAAAAAAAAAAACTGTGTGTGTGTGTGTGTGCAAAAAAAAAAAACAAAATCTTTCTTTCGAGCGGAGGCTCATAGAGGGTTAGTAACATAGTGCTTAAAAACTAAGTGTTAGTACACAACACGATACGGTGACACATGTAACTGACAGCAGTGAACCACATGGACAGTCCACTCTGCTAGCAACCATTTGTAGAACCCTGTTAGGGCTGGCCATGACTCGAGCCACCATCGATGCTGCACGCTTGCGCATTATTGTGTAAAAACAATCTACACGCGCCGCCGCAAACATTCCTGATGCACTGCAAAGCCATGGCAACCCCATCAGTTTCCTGAACACATTATTGAATTGGACACCAAGGGCTTCAAACGATGCTCGCGAATAATTGATAAACACAAACAAAGAAAATACAATTAAAATATAGTTGTTTAGACATCGAATCTAAACATCTTTGCTGAGATTCTATTGTCTAGTCCAATCTTAATGAGGGCCATCGTGTTACCCAGAAAATGAGTTGACGAAGCCAGATCGGCAGTCGCTCCATGTATAATACCAACTGGTATTAAGATGCATCTGGGTAGAGTGGAAACTGACATCAACATAGCTTGTGAAAAGGCTAGGCAGTTAATGATGATGACTGCAGACTAGAATGTTAGCTGATTTGAGAAAATAGACTCTTTGCGGTCCATGAAAGTTTCGCACAAACCGCTATAAACGAATTACGGACGCGGCTTCAAAGTATCTCTCAGTGTCCCTGTCCGGTTCGCAGCCGGTCCGCAATCCGTCCGTAAAGATTTGGCCGAACCTTTAGGATCGTTTAGGACTCGCCAAGCAATTTCCACACTCATGCTTTTACACTACACCCAAGCGAGAAACAAAATATTGACTATAAATAGGCGCCAGGCGATTTTCTAGAACTGTGATTTTGAATTTGCAAACTCAAATGTAGTTGAATACTTTCAATTTTAAATAAGTTAAGCAATTCTCGACGCACTGGTAACAGTGTGTAACAACAGTGTGTACAAGGTATCTTGTTGGTAGCTTAGGCCTAGTGCGAACGCACGGAGTGAAAACTACGTAAATTCGAATGATTTCAAAATTGAAAATACTCGCACATATGCTATTTCTTGCGTTTGACTGTAAATCTCCTGACGTGAAACGTTGATGTGGCCTAGGGAGGAGCACGCGCGCCTAGAAGAAACCGATTCACTCGAGCTTTGAAGAGATCCAGATTGTTGATAGTTACTGTCGGTACAAGTGCCGTGTCCAGCTTGGCAGTTAGGCATCCCATTTGTTATATTGCGCAGTATTTCTACCGAGACTCTCTGTATTCTCTAATATTTTGTTTTGAGACTATGTTTATTACGATCAAAAACTTTAACCGAAGTGTTTTAGGGTAGTATTTTCGTTTAAAAAACCTTTTTGAATCTACGTTTCCTTTCCGTCGCGTCGTCCGATCGTGCTACGACCGTCAGCACACGGCAACCGTTTTCAAAGTTCTCTTCTTTCGTTAATAATCTTAGCTCGTTTAAACAAGTCATATTATATCTCACAAATCTCAACCACTAAACGCCATAGCCCGCCAGCTCATATCTGACCCCAGGCCAGTGGGGCAATGGGCAATTGACCCCGAGTCACCGAGCCGCGAACGTTGCTCAGCCATTGCTCAGCCGTCAGTGGCAGCGCTAGGGGTTTGCTTTAATGTGGGTAATTGAATTCATTGGCCGTGAGAATACTGGCGATGTTGTCTGTTTGGGGGTCAGCAGAAGAGTTTAAAGCTTTAGGTTGTTTTTTGATCTTGACCACGGCAAATTGAATCGATCTGTTTGAGAGTGATGAGAGCTAGTTTGATACATCGTACAACAAACAATTTTGAATTGATTTTACTAAACGAAGTGTATAAACGGAAGAAACGATGGATGAAATGATTGAAGAATGGAAGAAGACTTAACATAGCATCTCGCCTGTAATCCCCGAAGGGTTAGGCAGAGGTGTACCTAATACTACACCCACATTTCGCCAGTTATGTGTAAGTCCCATTTAATAGTTCGCGAGCCTATTACATGACAGGCACGAGGCAGTCAAGAAGACTTCTCGACATTTATGATGATTGATTGATTTTGATTTTTATGCAGTAGATTATATATTCAGATTCGAGTTGACTGTAACAAAAACTACTATTACGGGTACACGTATTTAGTAATGTTTGAATTTGTACTTTTGTGTAGAGCTCCTACACTTTTAAACTTTGCAATAATAACGAGCAACGTGTTGCAGTGTGATTTACTGGGTGAACAGTGAACTTATTACCTAGTCACTGTTTAGCTACCAGATGTGTGAGAAATATGTATGATTCTAATGAGGAAAGTTACATTCTAGATTTATGATTTCATTATCTTAAGATCAATTCCTAAAATATTTAGTTAATCACATGGCCATTTACTGCAGACTGGCCTCTACTACAGAGTTGTAACTAATGGTACACCCACACCTATATAAGACATCATCGGCCTTGCCTTTTCCCAACTATGTTGGGGTCGGCTTTCAGTCTAACCGGATGCAGCTGAATACCAGTATTTTACATGGAACGACTGCCTATCTGACCTCCACAGCCCAGTTAGTATTGGGTAATACGATACCCATTGCCTATCCCGTACCTATCTAAGTATCTCCAATAATATTCTAGATTTCAAAGTAGAGGAATAAATACTTCTCAATAATCACAACATTTACTTAGAACATAGTAAGTAACATCACTTTCAAAGCATTCCAATATTATCTAAATTAAACTCCACCCTCTGAGGAACTATCAACCAAATTCTTTTAACGCAAAACTGACTTTAATTCCCAGAAAATATTACACAAGTGAGTCCCTCCCTATGCATACCGAGAGCCTTATTACAAAAATACCTTTGCGTATTACATGAACTTTAAGAACATGTCTTAGAGGTGGTTTTTGAGTGGGAAGGAGCAAAGTTATGTTGGTAAAGAATTAAAAAGATAATTAGTAAGGATAAGATATTGGCAACTTTTTTAGCATATTTTCGTCTTGTAAGTAGGTTTGTAATGATTACATTTAGAGTATTAACAGAGTAGTGATTAACATTTAAATTAAATGTAACTTGGACTTTTTTAGGAAATGCCTCGAATGGAATAATTAAGTAGGAGTTGGTAAGTGTGGAAGGAACTTTGGTAAAATGGAGGAATCTTTTTTGGTTGTTTTGAGTTTTGACCTTTGGAAACTGAAACCTGTTTTTCTTTTTGAAGGCCGAAACTAGAATACCCTACGTTATTTTCTTTATTTAAGAGGCACTACATTCAGAAGGGCAAAAAGAACTTTAGTGGATAAATTAAATGATACAATCATGGTTACCCTTATAATTAAACATAAAATTAACAATAAACACATTGAGTTACCCACTCCTCTACGAGTCTTTTAAAAGGCTTCTATGACATAACTCAAACGAAAACTACCAGGCTTTCATAAACCTTAGGAGTTATGAGATTTGTCTCAAAACTCAGTCAGTGTTGACAGTTAGGTCAGTGTTTGCAATGAACTCACCTTAGAATAATATTATTCTAAGGATCACACGCCTGCATGCATGAATACTAACTCCCACCACAACCAAGCCATGGAATTTCACAGCTTGCTTTTCAAAGGAGCTCTTATGACAATTCAAATAAAAAATACCAGGACTACAAAAACCTAAGTAGTTATCAAACACAACACTGACTTATATTGACTGACCAGCATACCGCAAGTGCCGTTCATAAACAACCACAAAAAATAAATTGAACTCAATCCCTAGACGACAATCTTTTTCAAAGGAGCTCCTATGACATAACTTGAATGAAAATTACCAGGATCGCATAAACCTTGGGAGTTATCAAACAACGTTAACTCACACAATCTTAAACACAGCCCACATATTGTTATTTTACCTCTTCTAGCCACAAGCCAACATTAACCTTATTGCAGCGAAATAAGGTTCATCTACTGCACAATAACTTCAATAACACATTTCCTGTAGCGGTCACCTCCTTCTTTAGAAGATTAAAGGTGCCAGGCCTCCAGACAGCTTAGGACTTGTCAAAAGCTGACTCACATGACTACCCTACAAACGCGAATGGTTGGGCTGTACAATAAGCATACAGAGTGGACACCAGCAGTGGAGAGAGACACCAGCAGCGCTAAAACGGTTACCGGTACCGGCTGTCTTCAGCACATCATTCTCAACCCCCGACATACTTCGATGGTTATTAAAAAAAAACGGCTGTTCAGTACATTTTGACCGTGCAGGTATTGCAGCTTTAACAGCAGATTTGTTTTAAATAACCAACGACAAATTTCTATATGGTTCAGAATGATGTAATGTAAAAAAATATGTGTTACTTCCACCCCGAATTTCTAGGCCTTTAACAGGCACCTCCTACCACTTAACAAAACCAAAAGTACTAGGCCCCCAGACAGCTTAGGAGTGATTCACACTATCCTACAAACTACAAACGCGAATGGTCATCGGCTGCACAATAGCGCAATGATATATGACCGACAGCGGCACGTGGCTTGGCAGCCAGCCAGCCCACTGCATTACGTATGGGGACATAAATCTATGGCTTTGACACCATATATTGAAGGTTAGTTAGCTATGAAAGTGTTATGATCAGTTATAGTTATAACAGCTAAGCTAGTATACAGGGTGGAAGGCCCCGACGCACAAACGACTACCACGTATTCAATACATCATTCTGAACCCATGAACATAGACAATTTTCATCGGTAATTTTCGATGTGGGGTACGTGGTAAGATTCTGCAAGCGTTCTCCGAAAGTCGTTTCTCCTTTGGACTGATCACCAACAGGACGTTTCGTTTTTTGAGAGATCTGTTTGTTTCGACGACAGGACTTTTCAACTATGGAATATTCGCCGTCAGATCGTTTTGTCGTGGACATTGTCCGACCCGGGAATCGACCCCTGGATGTCAAGCTCAGCAGTCACGCTTGCAACCACTCGACCAACGAGGCTGGCAGATCAGTTTATACTAAATCCTTTTCCATCGTAATAACTGACGACACGAAGCTCACGTAACACAGGTTACATCGCCGATAGTCTCGTTTAACGGGGACTGCATTTACACCGAAGAAATAGTAATAATTGAAGAAGAGGGCTTAACTAAAGTGGAAAAGAAGAAGAATAAGCCCTGTTCCCGTAATCAGTGCGGTAAAACATGTTGCTGCGTCCTGCTGCACCTACGACGCAGCTGTACATTTCGCGTCTGCATTATTCCACGAAGATTGAGGAAGTCGTGGAGTATTTGAGAGTGAAGACCGACTGACTCTGAAGGTCGAATGGTTAGAACCGCGCCACAACATCAACTTTAAGTCGTTCGTGGTACGAGTTCCCACCCACCAGCTACAGACCTTCTTGAAAGAGGGCTTTTTTTTTTTTTTTTTTTTTAAATAAAACGTACGTTTTGGCCGAATGGTGTTGTGTATCGACGTTTCCGAGGTAGGTCGGCTACGTGCCACCACGCAGCGAAACACGACGCTGACAACGTTACGTGTATAGTTATTAAATAGTTTTAAGGTTTTATATGTATTAGTTTATTATTTTGTGTATTTTTTTCTATGCGCCTCAGTAGCCTGATAATAAAATGATTTCATTTATTTTGAAATATGTATAGAGAGTATCTAAAGATTTTAGATAGAGCAATCGACATTTAATGTAAGGTTCGCTATTTCAATACCACGGGGTTTTGAAACAACGAAATATTTACGTACTAACATTAGTAAATAGTTTTAAGTAGTCTCCTCTTTTGAAGGTAAATTAAAATGGCTCAATCACTCAGAAAATGTAGACATCTAAGTGTTCAAAATTTTCAAAAACGCTTCATTTTCGTAGAAAATTTTGGTTGATGATTTGATCCTTGCCAAATATTTCGTATAATCTGAGTACCGACCCGGGTCACAGATACTAACGTAATCGGGTACATTGTGATCATGGATCATAGATCACACCGTAGATAAGAAGATATCAAACATATTCGAGTGTACTCGTAGTAATATTTACCATCGCACTATTAGATTTATTACTGCGGTTGGAAAAGGTTATTCCAATGGGAAAGCTTATGTGATTCTCATCATTTGATAAAAACATCAAACATATGGGGCGTATATATCAGTTAAATCATAATGTTTTGTAACGTTATATTGTCAAAGTGTTAAATTAAAATACTGTTGGAAATCACATAGCAATTGTGTGGCATTTTCTTGTTTGCCAGCCTCTTTGTTTTAGGAGTATTGCCATACAAGTATAAATTGTCTTTGGCTTAATCTTGGGTTTCCAAAGTGAACAAAACCTTCGTAATATCATAGCAGCAAAATTACGGGCTTCCCATAAAAGAGTATTTTTTGATCATGTTACAGCAACAACTGTCATTTTTAGTTAGTTAGTTTTCTTACTAAACTAGCTTCAGCAGTATATTTCAAGTAGTTATTTATAAATCTTATTTTTTAACATAGATTTAATTACTTCACCAGTTCTTACAGATATTGATAATACTACGGTGTAACAGACATCCAAGTTGGCAGAGGCACAGCCCCATTCTGTTACGTTACGGGCTGTTGGCCAGGGTAGTCGGTTCGATCCGGCGCTCGGCGTCACACACGTATGCATTTTGTACGTACGAAGGTACGTTTACTATCCCTGTTGTACATACGTACATAACATCATGCTTGTGACCCCGAACGGTAAGGCAGAGGTGTACCTGATAGTACACCCACATTTCCCCAGTTATGATTAAGTCCCATGTAATAGAGGGCGAGCCTATTGCCAACAAGCGGGCACAAAATTCCTGATGGATAAACCCTGTATCACTTTGCATGACCTGGGAATCATACTCAGCACTTGTGCTCGCTTCCAATAGACTGGTACTGGATACAATATAATTGCATAGCACATGTGTGAGTACCATGCACGATAAAGCTACCATTTACATCTTTTATTAACTCGAATTTTCCCTGGTGGTTGAGAGAATGTCATGCTCACTAAAATGTCTCGCTGATGGTGGCGCGTGTGTCGGGTCGTTTAGTTGCCTTCAAAATGGTTGAGTTGAATGATGGTTGATCCATGCGTCATGTTCGTGAACGGGCGCTGTCAGTAAGGACTGGTCATCTCGCAGATGCCATGGTTTATTGTATTTTTGAATTGTTGATTTTACGTCGTCGTCATCTGGACGTTCTTTCGCACGTCTTTCTTCATCGTTCTCACATATGTATAATCTCGACATGAATGATGTAACCAAGATTTTGTAACTACATATTGATTTAAAAGAGAGAGAGAGTGTCCATGGAGTTTCTTGCCCATTCTTCTCTATAGGGTCTACGCTTTCGATTGGGCAACTACAGTACTTTCACAAGTTATTATGCCCTGTGACTGGGATTGTAGCTTAGTTTCTTTTTTGTGTTGTGACATTCAAAAGTGCCTGTAATGGTCTAATTGAAATAAATGCTTTGAGTTTGAGTTAGACCAATGAGGCAGTACACTGTATCTCCGTAATAGAACAGGGTAGTCTTCCAAAACTTATTTTGCTCGGCTAAAAAAGGCTTCATCGCTCTTACTACATTAAACCTTAACTAAGGTTAAACTATTTAACTGTCATATTAAAAAAATAATAAATATCGCTGGACATTACACACAGCGCCATCTAGTGCCACACTAAGCAACGAGGCTTGTGTCGTGGACACCAGATAGTTGATATACTACATAGATACTTTTTGTTTGTAAATACATACTTATTATACATATTACATATTGATTTTAATCCTAAAAATATAGAGCCAGAGCGATCGCTTTCAAAGCATGTCTTATTTCGATCGACAGCTTTAAACAAAATTGGGATTTTACATACAGTACTAACGGTTGAAGTTCGCAGTTCGAGGGGGCTCTGCTTGTCAAGCTTCTTAAATTTATTTTAGTTCTTTGTTTTACCGCCTGCACAGAACAGTTGGTCGAACTATCAGCTTCTCAGTTGCTTAGTAAGTCCAATAGTATTTAGACTCTTCCTTCATTGTTCTCGTTGATAGAATATTACTTTGTACTTTGCCCTTCTGTACTTTTGACGTTTTGACATTTTACCAAGAGTGGTGAAGTCATTGTGAGGTAGAATATACAATTACAGTTATTATAGTGTGGTGAAAACATTAGTTAATGAGCGAAATTGGCTGATCGCCAGGTATACGCATAATTAAAAGCGTAGGCGCTGACGGAAGGGATTATCAACACGTTATTTTAAACTTTAAGTAATTTAGAATATCTATCTCCTAAAATTAACACGATAACTGTTGGCGACATAAACGAAACATAGACAATCGCCGTGCATTATAAGATGTAGGATGATAAGATGCTAGACGGTCCAACACATTATATTACGCCTGTAATCCCAATAGGGTTAGGCAGAGCTGCACCTTTAGTAAACGCACATTTCGTGTGTTACATTTTTTAAGTTCCATGTACTAAGGTAACCATTTAACCTATACCATATCAGCAATTGGCTTTTAGTTGGTATTGGTATTGAGAATCTCCTGATAGAAAAACCCAATATCACTTTGTCCGACCTGGGGGGTAGAAGATATAGATATCGAACCAAAGACTCAGCGGTGGAGTTTTGCGACCTTCAGTCACCGAGTTAGATAATGATGATAGAGAACACACATAAACTCACTCCTTTTTCCCATGGAGGTAGACAAAAACAATAGAATGCCACCCGCTATGACCCTTACATAGTGCAGTAGAGTCCCAACCAAGAGATACCACCTAAGTCATTTCAAATAACACATATATCTACTTACGCAAAAGGCCTGCTGCTTCCATAGAACCGGTGCTCCGTATAGAACAGGCCTGCGTTCATCCGCTGGGCCATCTCATAGGCCAGGCCAGCTTGAGTCCATCCCTCAGTGATGGCCCATTCTCCGCCCACGAAGATGACTATGTTACTATTTGTAGAGCCCGCGAATTCATCGTTGTAGTAGTAACGCTGGGAATACAGAAAACTGAATGAGGATTGTGGTAACAGAGATTTGCATAATACTATTATCTCAGCTCATAGACTGGACTTGTGCCCGATTGATGGTAATAGGCTCGCCCCCTATTACACGGAAGTTAAACATAACTGGCAAGAAATGGGTGTACTATTAGATACACCTACGCTTAACCTTTCGGGCATTGCAGGCGTGATATTAAGTCAGCTCTATGAGCAAAATTACTTGATTTACCCTAGTTCGATGACAATCGAGCAAGATGTCTGATGTACTCACCATAGGATAAGTCCTGGTATCATAAGCCATGAAGTGGTTGAGGCGGACCTGGACCCAGCCTTCCGCGGGGCTGTTCCGGGAGGCGCGGGCGGGGGGAGGGGGCTCGTGCATGTGCACCGCCAGGCATGGTGCTATGAGAAGCAGGAGGAACCCTGTAATTGAGGGAGGTGAGGGGTTCAAAGCGTGTTTAGAGGTGCTACTAGCTATGGTTTCATGGTAACTTTGTACATCCGTAGATGCGCAATCTAGGTTGTCGTCCGACAACCCACGCTGGGTTGTCAGACGACAACGGGCCTCAGCTAGACGGTTGAGCAGGCAGGCGCAATCATTACCGCTGACCATAAGGCAAAGTGTTAATGCCTTTTGTCATCAAGAATAACTCAATAGCAGCTCAGAACCCGGATTTGTGCCCAGATGATGGCAATAGGTTTCGGTTCCTTCATATGTGGTCATTTCCTCAAGAAATCCTCTGTTTAACCACATTACCCGTCGGGGATGATAAGACAAGAAATAAAGCGCCATGCGAATTGTATGATGCAACGGTAAGTTGGAAGAAAACCCTGGTTCAGCTTTATACAAATAGGCCAAACAAAAATAATACAGTACTGGCATTCAAACTACACACTTAATTTGTATCGTTTTGGTAGACCAACAACTCGGTGGCCCTAATGATAAAGTGGCTACCGATACAAAATCAAAATACAACGAATATCACGGGCATCTTAAAACACAACTATGTTGTAGTACAGTCAACGGCACGTCCATCGCAACAGTATGCTTTTGACGTAGCATTACGTAGTAATCAAACTCCAAAGATATGCTGTTGACTGTACACTACAGACAAACCAGTTCCAATATTTATAAAAACAAATAAAGTAAAAACTTACACATTGCAAAACACTATTAAAATAATATCACAAACCTAATAAAAAATAACTACACGAGTATCATTCGTCGTGCCTTTCGATAATGTCCCATTTAATACGAATATCTTCGATATGCAATAATGTGTAAAAGATAGGTATAGATAAATATGCTAAACTATGTAATCTATTGTGGGGTAGATAAGCAAAATGGGTGTAACTCAGGAATTCTGTTTAATTTTGAATAATACACTTGACAAAGAATGACTTCACGACTGTGGTGAGCCTAAATTCTTGCCAGTTATCATAAATAATCAGCACTCTTTGGACGTCAAAATTTACTTGAGACTGCCCCCAAAACGCTTTTAATTAAGTCTCATGAGGCAAGACATTCATCACCACATCAGTCTATAGGGGTAATGAAGAACAGGGTGTAAAGTTCTTCATCCTCCATAGAAAAGGGGGGAATCCTCCGAGCAGACGGGCATTGTGTCTGCTGGGTTACTGCCCGACAGATGTTGTCAGGTTTTTCAATATATTCTTAAGTCGCGGATAACTTTAATAGCGCGATTTAGAATGTTGATGTTAGTCATTCATTTGTGCCACAGATGGCGCTGTAGTATTTTTTGTAATGCCGCTACAAGCCGAAAGACCTATGTACGTACACTGCTGGACATGCGCCTGCCCTAAGCGTCACACGTCGACCGGTCTATGATGCTTCTCCTACGTAGTGGATTCCATCGACGTTCACCAGGTGATATGTCCACCTCGCCTTATCTCCATCGCCGCCACTGAGTTTGTAATAGACAACCTAAACAAACCTGGGAATAGAACTCAAAACTAATAGCGATCCATTTGAAAAAGCAGATAATATTTTCTGCTTCATAAGATAACGCCAATCGTCTATTTTATATGAAAGTTCATACGTAAATATAAATAATATTATCGAAAACCTATATCTCGGGGAACCCATGGCCCTAATATTTTACATTTCTTATTACATTTGACATTACCATTTTTGTGTTGTAATCAGAAAATATCTGAAGGTTTTTATTTGGGTTTGTGGTATAGGTTTTATTTGTAGATTATTTATTTGAGAATATTTTTATGATATTTGTATTGAAGAATACGGTTCTTGGATTAAAAATAAAATGTTTCGATGGAAAAACAAGTTTAAGGAGAAAATAAATATTTTGTTTGTAGTAGAATTCTGGTTTTCTTTTTGTACCTACTACTGGTCGCGACTGAGTTTGATTCAGTTGTGTCCAGGTCAGAAAAACTAATATTGGGTTTCGCATTCACAAGAGAAAATATTGGAAATGAAGAAAAAATGGTTTTTAATTCTTATACAGTTTTGTCTAAAGTTTATAATCAAGTTAACGCAATAATCACCTGCCTATCTACAAGATAACGGAGATTATCCAAATATTCGGTGTGGTTTGTACATTTTTTATATAAATTTGTTCATAATTAGTGCTTGATTAGGTTCATTATAAGAATTATATCGTAAATATAACGCTTTTGATATACCTCGGGTCCTACGATAATAGTTTGCAATTTCAAGCACAATCAAATTTATAATAGATACCTCAAAATTATTTAAATATCCGGGGCCCGTGGATAACAAATAACAGTCGCACGGCCTAATCAAAGGTTAAGCTACGCTTTTCTAGGTCGCTCCGGGGATGGGTGACCGAGACCATCGCATACCGAGATCCCTCCATGCCTCGGAAAGCACGTTAAGCCGTGGAACCCGGCTGTAATTTGTAGATCTGTGACAGTCGTTACAGGTAGTTAGTGGCCCCGAAAGTTTGATAACTAGCCCCAACCAGTATTACCCAGTAACTGGGTTATGGAGGCTAGATAAGCAGTCGCTCCTTGTAAAATACTGGTATTCAGCTGCACCCGGTAAGACTGGAAATCGACCCTAACATAGTTGGGAAAAGGCTAGACAGATGATGATACAAATCAAGCACATAATAAATCTGTAATTTTAAGTCATCTTTATATTATAAAGTAAGTTTTACCCAAACGAGACGCCATTTCATTTATTTTTAAACCTAAAAGAAAATACACGCTTTGATAAAGAGCTACCTCATTTCTATTCGTATCAAATCTTAGAAGAAATAAAGAAAAAGCAAAGCTTAATTTTTGTTTAAACTTTATTAAGCTTAAACGTTGGTCCAGAATTAATTCTAGATTCTTACTCTCAAACGAAGTTTATTAAGCCCTGGTTTGAGTTGGTGATTTATTTTGAGCTTAGAGGGTTTATCTTAAAAGTTGGTCCTTACTATTAATCATTTCAAGCGTCGCTAAAAGTAAACCAAAAGGAACTTGAAGAGATTATAGGGTGATGATCACACCTGTAATCGTCGAAGGATTGGGCAGAGGTGTACCTAATAGTACTCTCACACCCGTATCTATAAACAAGTCAAAGTGTTTACTTTGGTAAATGTCATTATTTAAGATACGATTTTATTATGTTATAGTTTAGTAATTTCTTGAAGTTAAAACTGTTACAAGTTAGAATTCTTAGCTTTGCTTTCTTTGATGGTTCTTACTTCGTTTAAAATCTTGTCTATTGCACAAAAAAATTGTACAAGTAATTACTTAAGCTCAAGTAATTACTTTAACTTGACTATAGATACGGGGGTCAGTGATCCCAGATCAGGCAAAATGTCAAGGAGTTTTACCATCTAGATTTCTTTAAGCCGAAGTCTGTGTTTGTGCGTGGTTGGTAGGTGGTACTATGCGTATGGGACTTAAAGATAACTGGCGAATTGTGGTGTACTAACTCTTCAGGGATTACAGACTTGATGGTATGTTATGTGTATATGTGTGTTCAGTTATATACTTAAGTTAAAGATTCAAAACATTCTTATCTTATTAATATTATAAACGCAAAATTTTGTGAGGATGGATAGATGTTTGTTAATCTTTCACGCAAAAACTACTGGAGTCTTACGGATTTGGATGAAATTTAGTTTATAACCTGGATAAACAAACGCCCCGGTAGTACGATCGTGATCGTGAACGTGAGACCACTTCTAAACTCATATCCATAAAGCACTGGAGACAGCACTCGTATGCGGCCATAGCATACAAAAAAGCTTTTACTTCAACATTCCAAGGTATAGGTTACACTGTCGATGACTTTCCCTTTCCTCCATTTGCCACACTGTGCTCACTGGCATGTAGCAGCTGGTGTTATTGTTACTGTCGCGCATGCGCCGCGCCGCGGTCGCCCTGGTCACGTGCGGGGCTGCGCGTGAGTCAGTCTGTGGTCGTACGATGTTGGCTTACTGGGCGTGGTAGAGCGTGGTATAGAGCTTTTAATTCGACATTCCTAGTTATAGTGACTAAAACACTCATGTTCATCACTCAAAAGATGAAAAAGATAATGCAAGAGTGAGCAGAGGGGGAAGGCCAAAGAAATGATGGACTGATTTGTGAGGAAGGATATGAAAGAAAAATAAGTGAAGTGAGAGAATGGAAGCGCTAACCCAAGGAGAAACAAATATATGGTGAAGGTAATACAAGGTGTAAACGGACCCTTCACGCAGCCGTCAACCAACAATTCTTAGAACAAAAAAAACATCGTAATGACAGGGAGAAGACGTTGGTTTCGGGTTCGTTAACGGTAGTTTTAAGTACATCCATTATAGGACAGGCAGAAAGATAATGATGATTCCTAAGTATAAGCGACACTGTCGATGAGTTTACTCCCCCCCCCACCTGCCACAGAGTAGCCGCTGTTGTGCAGCAGCTGGTGTTATTGCCACGTGCGGTGCTGCGCGTGACTCCGGCTGTGGTCGTAGGTAGTATTATGTTGGCCTTCTGGTTGTGGTAACGACGCTGCGGTGGTCATTGTTCTGTTGACGGTTAGCTGTGATTTTACCTTAAAGAATTAAAGGCTCTCTTGCAGTTTTGTTGTCATTGTTTAAAACCTATGTCATGAATATTGATTTTACGTAAGCGCCGTAGTTTATTTCCTTTTTTCCTGTTTGAGTGTTTTGAGAGGTTCCGAGTGTTCTTAGGCCACTTCTAACACTATTGAGGTGGCAGAGTTCTGGTCGAACTTTGTTTAACACGAAAGGAATCATCGAAACGACAAAGAAAAAGAAGTCAGGTCTTAAACCCAATTCGTCCATTTGGGTTGGTCATTATTAATTCAAGAAATCTCAGAATGACAGAAATGTTAATAGGACCATGACCATAACCATGCGGTGGACGCAAATGGCTATGATTTTCTTGACAAAATCCTCTACTGGACATTTACTTATGAAAGTCTTGTCAAAACCTCCATTGCATAAAATCTGAATCCACCTCACCTCAAAAATATTGGATGATGGTGAAATACACCTCACTAGGTGTAACGATCAACCACGTTTTGCCAGTTATAGGGAGCCTGCCTATTGCCATCAACCGGCCTCAAATCTCGTCCTCGGGTTTACACGGTGAAGTTTCTGATGGTAAAACTTAATACCACTTTTCCCGACCTGGGATTCGAACCCAAAATCACATCCGTCATGGATGTGATTTTGGGTTCGAATAGACCAATGAGGCAATCAAAATCAACCTACAAAATATAATAACATTAAGTTAACATTATAAAGTTGATCGGTGTGAGGTAGCATATCCAGTTATCAACAACATCTGCGCACGCGCAACAATTTAATCGTGCGCCACTGTAGGTCGCTTGGCGCTCGCTCAGATCGTTAATATATGACTCAATCGTTGTGATTCACGCAGCATTTACCTTTCAGGGGTCAGTACAAGTGTGCTGCGGGTTGTTCGAAAGAGAGATACCGCGGCCCCGGAACACAAAGGGCGATGAAGGAACATGGGTGGGTTTTAGTCAGTAAAAGTCTGACACACCCTCCCGCTCAGCCCAGAGCGGGAGAAGTCATTTGATGATTTACCATCCGAAAAAAAAGAAAAAAAAAAGGGGTCAGTACAAGTGTAGGTACTGTTGATGATTTAGCCTCTTTGAAGGTCAGGTGACTCCGGAGCATCATGCATTGGCAGCTCGTGCCCAGGCGGGTGGGGTTTATATTAAGCGTTCCACATCGTAGTGTAAGTAATGCCTTAGACACTTCATTTAACTCACCTATTAATTTCTCCATCGCTGATGTGTAAACAGGCGCATTACCATTATCCACAACAACTCTCAAAAAAGTTATTTTCCGAAATTGAACCCAACCACTATATTGTCTCGTATCTTCAACCACTATAGTTGTAAAAGGATCACGAACTCTTTCGTTTAACAACGATCTGTCACACACTGAATCCAGCACGATATCTGAAACCCATGGCTGAAGTTATACAGGACAAGAGTCGTGATCGTGATGTTCAGTTGTGAATCGATGTAAACAGGGATAAGGGTAATCTATCAACATCAAGCTATGCTGCGGTGTGCTCTTCTATCTATTAAATTCGTAGGAGTGAACAGCCAAAATGAATTGTTTTCAAATTACCATGCAAAGAAGTCTGAAAGTGTCGCCGGTGGCTGAAAGATGTGTGATAATCAGTTGTCGTAGTATGGACATGTGATGCGGAGGAATGAGGAAAATGTCAAGAGATGGGTTTTGAGTACGAATGTGGATGGCTATGAGTAGAAGAAGAAGAAACGATGGATGGATGTGACTGAGATGACGAATAATAGAGAAGTATGGAAGAAGAAGACATGCTGCGCCGACCCAAAATAAATTGGGATAAGGGCAGGAGAACGATTATGATGAATTCTCCCTCCTCATCACATGCCCCACCCACTCGATCTCCCACATAATTATCTCTCACACACATGTTATACAGAATATGACAATGCCACAAAAGGACACAGTACTGACGTGCACAGCGCAACATAGTGCAGCGTAGCATTATATAGATTAGACACCCTAATCTTAAAACAAATTAATAGTTATTTATCATAATATTACAATTAACTAAGGTCTTACTACTAACACAAGTGTTTGACATGATTACATGACAATTGCACGCATTCATTCAGTCCAAGGTCATTTTGACCTTGGAAAATCATCATGGGTGTCCTCCACTTACCCTAGGTCGGTCTGTCGGACGCTAACCGACAAACGGCCCGTTCTCGAGCTAGGCGATGCGGCTCGTGTCAATGTTGACAAGCATGTGCGTCACTTGTTTCCTTCGTGCTCATTTAACGGAGACGTGGCGTGGAAGGGTTAGACAAAGGTGAACATATTAGTACACCCACAATTACAATAATAAGAAGAAATGCGAAGTTTCGAATCAACAGTATTAATGCTATAGATACTCAAGTCCAGTATTTCTAGTGTTGTATAGATTTCTACTGCAGCATGGCGCTCATGTCATCCATTAACTCGTGACTCACGTTAGTGTAGTAACTACAATAATTATTATAAAAGCAATTTTATTGTTTGCAACTAAAATATTGAAGTCTGTTTTCCTCGCGAGATACTTAGTACCTACATCCACATTTATTTGATTGTTAGTAATAGGGTACAAACGTACCATTCGGGGTGCTGAGAAATTATATAACATCATAACCACATCAAGCCTGTTACACCCGAAGGATTAGGCAGAGATGTACCTAATTGTGGAACCACATTTCATCAGTTACCGTAACTTGGTCCTACTTTGCTCCTGCCTAGGTAATTATGCTCCAATTGCGGAAAAAGATTTTTTCTTATCTGTGCCAAACTTATTCTATGTAACTGTCCATTTCTGAACGAAATCGGTAAAAATAAAGTTATAGTGGCAACACTGAATAGGAACTTTTTTAATCCGCTATTTTTTCGACTGTCAGGTGTAATTGATTCATCACGTAGCCTACAGCAATAAAAAAATACTTCGAAAAAGCCGTCTGCATCTTAAAATTTAACGAGGGAATCGAGGTAAGAACGGTTTAATGTAGTCGTACAGCTAATCCTTTAACCATAATCACTGTTAATGATAATATTTCACTGT
Organism: Standfussiana lucernea; assembly: GCA_964057025.1. NCBI lineage: Eukaryota > Metazoa > Arthropoda > Insecta > Lepidoptera > Noctuidae > Standfussiana > Standfussiana lucernea. Next base: position 11,991,715 of record OZ059810.1, read on the forward strand.
TTTGTTTCAACCGGACAACAACCGTCAGGCAGTAGCCCACTAGATACAACACCCGTCCAGTCGGAGGATCCTCGCTGTCCCATGGGGGATGAAGAATTTAACACCCTGTTCTTAATACCCATAAAATTACATGTCGGTTTCCTCCGAATGTTTTTGAGCATTTAGTAAAAGGTAAGGTGAAAGGTGTACTCAAAAGGAGAATTTCTAAATTCTATCATGCGCTTGCGAACAACTATATGCAAAACTAGTCGCGTGCCTGTTACGGAAAAAATCATGACATTCTGAGTCATCATCATCGATGACTCACATAAATAAGCACATTACTATGTACATCTCGTATTGTGTCCCAATAAATATAGCATGTGACATTGGTGACTCGGGTTACTACTGGTTTATTTTACAAGAGATTTTCCCTTTGAGTGTTGATCATGGGAGAAATGCAGGTAAATAAGTAATTTTAGATCATATCTGCCTAGCGTATTTCCAATTATGTTGGGGTGAGCTTCCAGTCTAACCAGATGCAGCTGAATACCATTATTTCATATACATATATACTATTATTTCATATCACTCATATATTTTACATGGAGCGACTGCCTATCTAACCTCCACAACCCAGTTAGTACTGGGTAATACGATATCCCTTGGTAAGACTGGTTGTCAGACTGTAACGACTGTCAAAATTCTACAAATGACAGCCGGGACCAACGGCTTAACGTGTATTCCGAGGCACGGAGGAAACTCGGTATGTAATGGGTAGTCACCCATCCACAGACTAGGCAAGCGCGGCTGAAGATTGATCCGAGCGGCTGTTATTATTAAGCCACGAGCTCCTCTAAATAGCAAGGTCTGTACTATTCAATGCATCTATTAGCTACCACGATGTTTTGAGTGCGTTACATTGAGCGCTACCGTAAACCGTGATATTTCACATCAAAGAAAAAGGCGTTTCCCAGCAATATATTTTGCGAAGTGCTATTTTGTTTGATGTACGGAATGTTTGGTTGAACTGCTGAACGTGGAGTCCTGGATTTGGAAGTAAATTACCATACAGCTATGTACTTCCCTCCCGGCCTTCAGTCAATCCGTCAACAAGACCATTTAATAATTATGTTGTTTTCAATTTTGCAGTTTATTGGTCGCAGTTTCCTTAAGGAACATGGACAAAATCATAATAATACTAGCTCGTTACGCACAAGCGACTTCATATACTTGACATCTACGTACCTACTTAGTTACCTACGTACCACTATACTCGTAATAACACAATAGTAAGGTTTTGCACAGCAGCCTATGTCAAAGTAGAAACCAATGCGTCAAAAAGGTGCCAATTCTGAATTTAACATACGATAAACTGAAGAGCTATCTTGCCAGTTCAATGTAGAGACTAAAACGGGCAAATGCTAAGTGACGTTTATAAATCTCGGCCTTAGTTCCATTTACGTTCACATGGCGCCTAGTACCTTCTCTGTACAAAAAAGCTTTACCATGGGTTGAGATAATTTCAATCAAAAATATTTTTTCAATACCTACACTTCCTCGAAAACTGGCTATTATCGCACTACGACCAGGTTATTTCACACTTGTGGATTTTTTTCATTTATCACACACGAGGGTTTTATTTGTCCTGATTTTGCCACAGATAATAAATTAAACAACTGCTCAATTCCCTATAGACGGCGGAGGTCGGCGGCGTTGATTGCTTTTTTTTCACAGCAAAGAGGCGCATGTTGTTAAGGCCTTCATATTGAATGAAAATTGTGTTAATGAACAGAATATCATAAATAAACATTATTATTTAACAAATAATTTGTTTATATCAACAAATTAACATTTATTTGTGTTCTAACTTAAAAAGTATTTGAATTTTCTATTTTTCATATCAGGCTTTTTAGCGGCTTCTCCTTCACCGTGGCGAAGGCAAAGCGCGGGAAATAAAAGCAAATCATTTAATTTCCCAATAGTTTATGATAAAAATACATTTCTTTCTGTTATTATATTATTTCTTCGAAAGTGTATTGAAAATCGTCGTTTGATATACCTGGGCATTTGTTACTGCAGCTTACAGCTCCATAACACCCTCGCCTGGCGGCATGTGTGTGTATTCCGCCTCGGCCGCAATATCAAACTTTCCCCACATAATTATATCAAAATGTACTATATCGCCACTGCTCTCAAAATAGTGAAGGAAAACAATGTGAGGAAACCAACATGTCCTAAAACCGAATATTCGAAATCATGTGATATCCCCAACTCACACTGTGCCTGCATGTTAGATTACGGCCCTGTCGTAGAGAGGAAGCCCGTATGTGTCCTATTAGTGAAAACATTGCACACTGACTAGCTTACGCCCGCGTCTTCGCTTGCGTGGAGTTTGGTAGTTATTGTCCCACGGGATCGTAATACTGGTATAAAGAATACCCTTAGTATTAATCTAGGTTATAAACTATCTGTGGGTTTTTCATCCAGATCGCTTCAACCGTTCTGGCGTGATTGAGTAACAAACACCCATCCATCCAAACTTTTGCATTTCTATTATTTGTAAGATGTATGCTTAGATAAATATATTACTAAGTATTTATAAGTTCAAAGACCGACATACATGTACAGTAACACGTAGTACATAATCATTTAAGTACATATACCTACGCAGTACTCGTATGATACATGGTAGGCAAGTTCACACCCCGCCATGGAAGATAGGCCCCGTCGTCAGTACCGTGTCATGACGTAGAAGGAAAGATACATTTTCCTGGTAAACACCATAGAAGGTAAATATTATGTTATTTGCTTACAAATTGAGAGGCTGAGTCAAAAATATAGTAGTAGTAAAAGACGTCTTTTTAAAGAAGATTGTCCAGCAATGTACTATTGTACATGCTATTCCTTGCACCATGCAGCATTGCTGTGTGCCAGTCACAGGTTCCAGTTATGAGGGAAGGGCTGATATAATTGTAGGCAGGTAAAATTTCAGTTTTAATATGTTTGGCAGCCTTGTTACATCTACTGCTGGGTACATGTCTCATCCCTTTGTGTCCTTCTCCCCTCGTGTAAGCGAGTCTTAACCAGGTCTTACCCCGCAATCTTATGAATGGCATACGCTTCTGGATGTGGGCTTGCCAACACTTCTGACTTTGTTTAGGATGCCACTATGCTATGTATATTGCAGAATCTTTAAAAGGCAGTTGTTGACGACCATAAGGTCGATTAGCTTTTTGGCCAAAGTAAAAACGGTTAGAGAAAAATTAAAGTTATCAATTTTAGACCTTTAAAACCATACAGCAATAGGTATCACTTGCTTGGTGGCAGAAATGGATCCCGCGGTTAAGACATTTTCTCGGACAAATCTTTGTTTTTGCAGTTTATAAATGGATTTTGTCCTAGTTTCTAGTAGCCTATAATAACCTAATACGTATACCTAATATTACCAATTATAACAATATCCATTTATACACATACCTAGTTTACATAGCCTGTCCTCAAATGGACTAGGAAGCAAATTACCCAGTAACTGGTGGGCAGTCACTCCAAGTAAAATAATGGTATTCAGCTGCATCCTGTTAGACCGGAAGCCGACCTCAACATTGTTGAAAAAACAAAATGCAAATGATGATCCACTTTTACATAATATACGCTTACATGTAGGTAATGGTACTTAACTTATTTACTTGAGTGATTTTCCTGGGACATTCAGGAATATAATGAAATGCGTCAATTGTATTGTTTCACTTGGCTATAATCTATTTATTACAGTGTTAGGGAATTTATGCGTGTACTTATTATGGTAAGTAAGTAAGGAAGGCCTTCTTTGTACGTTTCAATATTTTATTTCATTAAAGTCTTTTACTGCCTTGTTGGTCTAGTGGCCACGTTCTGGTTCCGATTCCTAGATAGATGATAGAATTGGGTTATCCCATGGGGAATTTCTTGGTACTTAACAGTTTGGATTTATGTGTCCGGTTGACGGTAAATTCTAACATAATATGGCGAAACGCGGGTGTACTATAGGCGAATTCTGACTCACTCTTATGGGGTGTCGCTTTATGAGTTGTATTAAGTCTGCGTCGATGCTCTGTAGAGTGCGGGCCAGCTCCATCTTTATTCTGCAGACGATAGCAGGAAGGTAGGATATTTGGTGCTATAGTTTCTAGATGTATCTTGAATATTAAGCTTGTGTTTAAATAAAAAATAATAAGTTGTGCCTAACATAGACAATAAGTATCTCTTTATTTTACTATCTAGATGTTGTATGTCCGAATGAACATTTCATTAATATTTTTAATATTTCGTTTTTGCAGGAAGGAAGGATAACAACATGAAAATATTAATATGAACTAGGGTGTGGTTAGGGAAGGAACATTTAATGTCTGCTTAGTACACGCCTGTTCTCTCCGATAGGTAGGCAGGGGTACCTCTAGCTACAGGAAATACGTTACCTACATTTTGTCAGTTAAGGTATTATAATTAACCGAATTACACGGTGCAACTTAAGGAACATCATGACACAAACTTTTGTTGTGAATTCACTGCATGACTTTAGTCATACCCAATACAACATAGTATCTTGCCTGTAATCTCCGAAGACACAGGCAGAGGATTTCGCCAGTTATGTTAAAGTCCCATGTAATAGGGGCGAGCCTATTGCCATCAAAACGGGCACAAATCCTGATTTCGTGGCTGCTACAGAGAAATTGCTGATGGAAAAACCCAATAACCCTTTGCCCGACCTGGGAGTCGACCCCAGGACCTGTGTTGAATAGTTGATTATACAGCCTACGGCCGTCGCGGGTGACGGAAAGCTAAACGTCGGTCGCAGTCACCATGTGGTCAGATAGACCGCAGCCGAACCGACTAGAAGCGTCCAGTAGCCAAGTTTGCGGTTTCATTTATTATAATTTTCGCACGTAATTTAGATAAGTTCGTCCAACGCCGCGGCCGGTGCAATGACGCATTATTTTAGAATTAAATAATTCACTGCTAATAAAGGCACCTACATTTAAATGCACCACGTTGGACTATGTTATAAGTTTATAACCACACCTCAGGAAAAAATATCAAGTATTAGTCACAAGTGCGACAATGGCTTATAAGATAGTTTCTCACAGTGTTGATGAGTCACCTAATGTCAGGTGTCAAGCTCTTAATAAAGGATAATTACTACAATGGATGCACTTGCTTTTGTATGGATGTGTTACAGGAGAGTTGATAATTTGGTCAGTATTGATTATTACCGGTCGTTATGGTGCATTTTTAATAAGTTTATTATATTTTGTGTTACAATTCCGTCATTTAACGATAGTTTTAGTTATTTAGAAGTAGATACCTACCTCGTAAAATCTTCAGTCAGGGGAAGTAGGTATTACCTACCGTCATAGGTATACTTTTTGGGCAATTAGCATTAATTTTTGATTGATGTGTTGTTTTTTAGGTTCATATCTATGTTCAATTTATTAGCATTCCGCAATGTTAAAAAGGCGTATAGTTGAGAACAATATTAGAGACTCTGTTAGGGCACAGAAAAATACATTTTAAGTAGGTATATTAAAATTAAATTTTATGTAGTTAATAATAAATGACCATTTCCAATTATAATTTCCAATTATAGAGTTATTAAAAACATACTAAGATGTGCTAGTTTTAATTACAGATTTATGTTCGCACTAGCTTTTGCCCGTAAATTCGCTGGTGTAGGGGTCGGAATGGATTCCACTGGAACGTCTTAATTATGAGAATGAAAATGTATCCTAGTTCATGGTATACCTTTTTGTTTTTGGGGTGGGTAATCATCAAATGACCTCTCCCGCTCTGGGTGGAGCGGGAGCGGGATGTCAGACTCTTACTGTCAGACTCTAAAACCCACCCGTGTTCTTTCAGTTGCCTGTGCCAAGGTGCCAAGGGCCACGGTAACTCTTTCGAACAAACTCGCAACCCTGGTAGGCAACGGTCCTAGTGGACCCCGTCAGTTTGTGCTGACATCTCTTTGAGGTGCGCGTGGAACACAACGCGCCATCGCCCCGGGCCTGGTCCTTACCGGACGGCGAGCTACCCATTGCTCGCCGTCCGCAAGCCCGCGCTTACGGTGGCCGGAAATTCTGGGATTAGGTCATGGTATACCTCCGGTGCAAATTTCATCGAAAGTCAATCAGTAGTTAATACGTGAAGAGGTAACAGACAAACAAACAGACCGACAGACAGACTTAATTTCGTTTTATAATGTTTGTCTGGAAGTATGGATTGAGTACCTCGTTGCTGAGCATGAGGGCAGGGCAGCCCCTAATGCATGCGTCTATACCAAATAATTACTGGCGAAATATTTCACATAGTAAACTTTAATTTTTTAAATGAACCGTCTAGTTGAACCGTAACATGCGTAAGTACCCATACGTGCTAATATACATGAATAAAATGAGGAAGTACTATGGAAGCCAGGATTCTCACGCTTGGATAACAGCGAGTTTGCGCGAAGGTCGAGTAAATCGTACAAGTTTACAATGTGTTACATTCATTTACTTGAATGATTGTAATTTTGAGCAATTATTTCTGTTTGCTTGGTTATTTTTATGTTGCATGACGCGCATTGATTGCATGCAAATGTGCAAAGGTTATGATTTTGACGTCAATGTATTACCAGCTGTGCCCCTCAGTTTCACTCGCCGTTCCTATGTTTTATAGCCTAAAAACCTGCCTCAAAAATTGGCCAACGAAATGCTAAAATATTTGTTCAAATCTGGCTAGTAATTCCTGAGATTAGTGCGATCAAACAGTCATTTCAAAACAAGAGCTTTTTTACTGAATACATATAAAATTTGGTACATACGGTATTTATAACAAAAAAATAATTTTGTCTGTTTGTTCCGGCTGATCTCCGAAACGGCTAGTCCGAAATTGATGAGACTTTTAATAGCAGATAGCTGATGTTATAAGGAGTAACTGAGTCTACTTTTATTTGATAAAAAGAATTATTGTTCCGTGCACAAAAATTTAAACCCTTGAAATTGTTAACAAAATCCGATTCAAATAGGGAAATCATATTTGTAAAAAATTTCACGCGAAAGAAGGTCGCGGGCAGCAACTAGTAAACCAAACTAATACAAACAAGTACTACTATACAAACTACTACTAGTACTAGTACTAGTACTAGTATACAAACCAAACTAATCGTCTGGCCACAAGCTACACGCTGAAGCGAAACGCTTCTTGTGATAGCGACTGCGTAGGCAACAACTGAACGAACATGCATCACACGACAAAACATCATGCGACAAAACTTGCAACGCAACCACAGAATACATAATAGTACAAGTACGCCACGGTATTCGCTCGAGTGAGACAATAGAAGCACGCGAGTGGCGCATGAGGCGAGTCACTTCGAATGAGGTCCTGTAACAGATGTTAAAAGGCATTTATTATTATAAGACTTTTACAAAAGGCGTTCGGGGAAAGTGTTTTTGAGTTTTTCCTAGTAGCAGTCATAGAGTCCGGATTTATGCTCAGTTGATGGCAAGAGGCTTGCCCCCTGTTATATGGGACTTAAACATAACTTGGAAAATTGGGTTGTAGGTATTATTGGGTACACCTCTGCCTAACCCTTCGGCGAATACAGGCGTGATGTTATGTTGTATATATTTTAAGGCCGGTTTTCTTACAAAGGCAATGCCTGCAACATTCCTAAACGGCGCTTTAATGAATGAATGAGGAAGAAATTATAGTATTTATCAGCTAAATGTCAGCTGACACACAAGTTTGTTTCATTGAAGAAAATGTATGTAAATAATAACTACTAAAGTTCTATGACGCTACTTGTCTAATTAAATGTGTGTCAGCTTTACTAATGTAGGTAAACTTGCAAGGAAACTTATAGTAACTTACTCGACGATTAACCGAACTATTAAATAATCTTAAGTTCGAAACTTGGCTTGGTCAATTTTAACTAATTTGTAGTAGGTTGCCAAGCCACTCGGAGTTTGGCGCTCAATAACTTTGTTATAGGTAAATAGGTAGGAAATATTATATGGAATCCAGCTTAAAAACATAAATAGATTCAATTGACTCTTGGGCGTTGGTTCATCTGGCTCGAAGGACTATTAAATGTAAGGCCCAGTGGCCTGCCATGAGTTAGTGTTTTGAGCGAGGTGACTTGACATAAATATTTTACATATAAATATAGGTATATTATCTGCGGTGCCTGCGTAGGTACGTAATCTGTCAACTAACTAAATATTTATTAAATGTTATTGTAAATACAGTACAAATTTGCAGCATGACGTAAACAGTACGATTTTATTGTAATAAATCTGGACAAAATATAATTAATGACATACTCGCAATTAGTAAACATGGTAATCAATGCTCGTTACCTCCTCATTCTCTGTATGACATCTTTTTCCTACAACAATGACAGGCAAATTTTACAAAACAAAATAGCTGAAAATAATAATTATCCTGCCGATTGAACGTTAGTTACGGCGGCAAGTACGCACAAGATATTTCAGCACACAAATAATTGAGCAAAAACAGGTGCACTCTCTGTTCCTTTACTCTCATAGTCCGATAAGACAGCAATCCGACACGACTGAGGAGAGATCAGGCGTAAGACTAACTGCTTCACGGGCTTTCCGAGACACGGGAGTCCCATATTCCACACCATCCACAACCATCAGCACCACGATCTTCCAATCTCCGTGCTATTCTACTTCTTCTTCTTTATCGTGTAGTTAGTGCCTCACCTGGTGTCGACTTGGCTTTACATGCCGTCGAGAAATATCTCTCAGGCATGCTGGTTTCCTCACAGTGTTTTCCTTCATCGATGCAAGTGATAAAAATTATACAATACTCATATGAATCAGAAAAATCAGAGGTGCGTGTCTTGGGTTCGAACTCGCGACCTATGACTTGGCAGTTCAACGGTCACACCACTACGCTATCACTGCTTGTCACTGCAAATATCCAAATTTATAGACCAATAACAAAAACTTTGTCCGACCTGAGAATCGAACCCAGAATATTCACTCAGTCGCGTTTCCGACCAGGAGACCAACGGGGCAACAACACAAACACCTCAAAACACAATAATATCTAAACGACATTATTATACAAGGTAGGCCACGACATAATCCTGCATTGTGTTACCAACAAAACATTCACATATACGAGTACAGCAGTAACTCATAAACCTACATCTGGTGGTAGCCGCTCATAATTTGCACTTAATTACGTTTAATTTGACCGCCGCCTCTGCCTAGTGACTGCGGTCTGTATTGTTTGGTTTTTGGGCTAAATATTCTGATGCTTTCGTTTTGCAGAGTTTCATTGCTTCAAAATAATAATAACAGCCGCTCGGGTCGATCTTCAAGTTAAAGAAGCGCTTGCCATGAGTCGGTCCATGGATGGGTGACCATCCAATAAATACCGATTTTCTTCGTGCCTTGGAAAGCACGTTAAGCCGTTGTTCTCGGCTGTCATTTGTAGATCTTTGACATTCGTTACAGGTAGTAGTTAGTGGCTCGAAAGTCTGACAACCAGTCTTACCAAGAGACATCTTATTACACAGTGTTTACTGGTTTGCGGAGATCAGATAGGCAGTCGCTCCATGTAAAATACTGGTATTCAGCTGCATCCGGTTTGACTGGACCGACCTCAACATTCATAGTTGGAAAAAGGCCAGGCAGATGATGTTTTAGCGAGTTTCATGATGAGGTCCCTGAAAAAGGAGGCTTTCAGTTTTTTAAATAAAGTAATAACACCTTTGATAACATGATCTACACGTCACGGACAATTATCCTCTATCTTGTCTTGAATATCATCATCATCTGCCTGCCTTTTCCCAACTATGTTGAGATCGGCTGCCAGTCTAACCGGATGCAGCTGAATGTCAGTATTATCACCCACCACCACCACCACCAGACACCAGTGTTTATCTTGTCTTGAATATAAATAATTATATTGCTACTAGTGACCCGCCCCTGCTTCGAGCGTATATATATATATGTCGGAGAAAGAGATAACTTTTAAACATCAAGTTGCTGATTTGACTATTGTAGTAGGGGTAAACGCCGTGACGTCAGATGTTGTTTTAATGGCGGCACGTGGACAGAGTCGTTTTGTAGAGTGGGGATTGTGCCGAGATCACTTTTGCTCGGAACTCCAACCAAGTCACTCCTTCAGAACGAAACTGTCGGTTTGCCCATTTTGTGGAGATTATTTGTTAGTGTTATTTAATGTAAATTTGTGTTAAATAATAAAGTGTGATTTTTGTGTACCGAAACCAAAACTATTATGTTAACATTTCATCATGAACCCGGTACCACCGAACCCTAATGACAACGGCGCTATCGCTCAGCCATCGCTTACGCCGTCATCAGAATTGGGATCTGGACTCGATTCCCACTGGCGTGCTATGTTCGAGATGCAGCAGAAGAACATGATGCAGCTGATCGAAGCCATCAGGACACCAACAGTGACACCTCAGATCATGCTGCCAGAAATTAATCCGGAGCTACCAGATACCGATCCACGTGCTTGGTGCGATACTATCGATATTTGCCTCGACGAACGTCCACTGGAGGGTGCATCGCTTATTATAGCTCTGAGCAAAGCCCTGAAAGGTAATGCGTCATCGTGGATGTCGCAGATTTCGCATGCAGGCATGACGTGGCAGCATTTCCGCGACTTATTCCTTGCGCGTTATGCATCCACTGAAACTCTTGCTGCATCGCTTGTTAACATCCACAACGGCAGGCCGAAGGAGGGCGAATGTCTCGCAGCGTACGCCAGCCGCCTAATGACTACCCTGTTGGCTCGATGGAAGAATCGAAGCCATGAAGAAATAGCCACGTCGTATGTGCTCGCTCATGTCTCTCAGTTCGACTCTCGGCTTAATCGCTTGGCGTTTACTAGCGAAATAACGTCACGCAACAAGTTACTGCAGGAGATTAAGGCGAGTGCAAGTCTGAAGCGGAAGTTCGATCGCAGTACTGGTGATGGCGCCACTGATGCAAAGCGTTTAAAGCCACAAACTTCCACTATGTTCACGTGCCATAAGTGCGGAAAACCGGGACACAAAGCGGTGAACTGTCGTTCGAAGTTTACGCAGCCTGCTGGAGCTAACGCCCAGAAAACTACACCGGCGGCGACTTCATCGGGTTCCAGCAAAAGAATAACGTGTTTCCGTTGTGGAGAAGCCGGACACATCTCTACGAACTGCCAACGCGGCAGTGTGGGTGGCGCGTCATCGTCGGTGGGCAGCGCTGCCAACGCAACGGCGGCGGAGCGACGCGTCGATAGCTGCGAAATAGCAGGTGTTTGCGGGCAATTGGAACAATCCGGTGAGTCGTTTTCATTTTGTTTTGATTCCGGCGCCGAGTGTTCTCTCGTTAAACAAAATGTAGCTTATAAATTCTCGGGCAAACGTTCACTTTCAACCGTGCAAGTAATTGGTATCGGTAATAATTCCAATGTTTTTAGCACTGAACAAATTCTTAGTGATGTTGTGGTCGACAATAACAAACTGTCAATTTTATTTTACGTACTACCCGACGATTGTATGAAATACGATGTTATGATCGGACGCGATATTTTGACACTTGGCTATACGGTACATTTAACTGAATCTACCCTACGTATTTCGAAAGTCACAAATGTAGGTTGTTGCGATTTACCTCCCGTAATTGATCTTTACAATGTTGATTCTGATATTTCAAACGAAAACAAGGACCGGTTGACGACCCTTTTGAATGAGTATTCGAATGCTTTTATCAATGGTTTACCGTTAACTCGAGTGACTACGGGTGAATTAAACATTCGATTAGTGGATCCAGCACGTACAGTACAACGTCGCCCACATAGGCTTAGTCTCCATGAGCAGCCAGCACTATTAAAGCTTTGAAGTCCAGCGTTGCTTTATTTGGCTCTCCTAGTTGTATAATCGCCGACCAAGGTCGTTCCTTTGCCAACAAAGTGTTGAAGGAGTTTTGCGATTCACACAACATTTCCTTGCATTTAATTGCTACGCGATCTAGTCGCGCGAATGGTCAAGTCGAAAGGGAGATGGGTTTGTTAAAGGGTATGCTAACCGCGGTAGAGACGTCGGAAAGGTCGTGGCAGGATGCTTTGGACGATGTACAGTTGGCTATCAACTGCACAATGAACCGTGTTACGAAATCAAGCCCCTTAGCTTTTGATAGGAAAAGTTGCTAGGCCTATGACGCTAATGGCTTATAACGACGATGATGAAACCGGAATTGACCTAACAGAGGCGAGAGAACACGCGGTGGACGGTATTGAGAAGAGTGCGGCTTATGAAAAAGCCCGTTTTGACAAAAATAAGGCCAAAGTAGTTAATTTCAGTGTTGGTGATTTGGTTTTAATTCAAAATAAAGAACGGAATCAGACTAAATTAGACCCCAAATATAAGGGACCGTTTAAAGTTGTAGAAGTACTTGACGGTGATCGTTATCTTTTAAAATCTTTGAATGGTAATAGAACCTACAAGTACGCTCACGATCGTATACGAAAGATGCCTCTAAGTGTTCCTAATGAGTTAAACGTAGAGGACGGTGATGAAAGTACCTCCACCGAGTAGTAGACACATACCATGGCTATTTGTTTTGGTCTTGTACTGACCTGGGAGTCGCAGACTCTATGTGATGTGTGTGGTCGTATCACATGAGGTGATGACGATATGGGTGGCATAAGTGTCACTAGCTGCTGCGGCAGCTGGGCCATGAGCGTTGTATGTGATCGAAGTTGATTTAGTTGCTGAGTAAATATGATTGAGACTTAGAGGAACCTTTTGTTTGACAACTGTTATTTTCAAGTTATGCTTTTCCATAAAGATGTGGTCAGGTTGACCGAGCCTGTACTGTTGCTCCAAATTTGACTGTTTGGTTACAGGTACTCACGAGGACGTGTAACTTGTCAGGCTGGCCGTGTCGGAGAAAGAGATAACTTTTAAACATCAAGTTGCTGATTTGACTATTGTAGTAGGGGTAAACGCCGTGACGTCAGATGTTGTTTTAATGGCGGCACGTGGACAGAGTCGTTTTGTAGAGTGGGGATTGTGCCGAGATCACTTTTGCTCGGAACTCCAACCAAGTCACTCCTTCAGAACGAAACTGTCGGTTTGCCCATTTTGTGGAGATTATTTGTTAGTGTTATTTAATGTAAATTTGTGTTAAATAATAAAGTGTGATTTTTGTGTACCGAAACCAAAACTATTATGTTAACATTTCATCATGAACCCGGTACCACCGAACCCTAATGACAACGGCGCTATCGCTCAGCCATCGCTTACGCCGTCATATATATAAATAAATAATAATAAAAAGACCGGAAAAAAATCTCACACCCTTGTCACTAAGCGACACCTAAATTAATGCCTAAAAATGAGTGCGCTTTTATTTAGGCAATCGTGAAGTTGCTGCCTAGTATAAATAAAAACGAGCATTACTCTGGCTCAAAATAATTTATTTTCATTCGACATGTTTCCACATTCAGATAAATTCAGTCACTATTAAACTAGAATGAAAAGCCTAACCTAATGATAAAATATTCTTATCCATTCTAACCAAAATGCAACCAAAATTGCCGCACTAATCTCGATAATGCCAACTGAATGTTCCCAAAATGTGTGTCGCATCACTAGAACACAAATCATCGTAAATCCCGCGATTAAAGGGTGGATACAACACGCAGTGACCCGCCGTGACCCCCCCCCCTTCCCCCTGTAACTCCCTCTTACGCCCGCAACCCGTTCGTTAGATGGGTTGTGTTAATTATGGGACTAAAGTATTAAAAAGTGTTTCAACTTTATACATGTTTTTAGTTTTGTTTTTGTTTTCAAATGATTTGCTGTCTTGTGCTACGTGACTGAAGAGCCTTATGTGTATGTGTCGTGTGGGTACGTATGTGGTTGGAGTTGGGTTTGTTGTTTGACGTAAAATAAATATTTCAAATTTACGTACTTACAAATGTGTTTATAGGTTTGTTTTGTACAATTGTAGTAGGTATGCCAAATAACCAACACACTAGGTTGTTAATTCAATGTGCGGTATACCTTTGTATGTAGCCTATATATGTAGGTGCACGTTATTCTGATTATTGTTAGGGATAGCTAGTGTCACTAGTTGTATAAAAGTGCTTAGTGTATAGAAAATAGTATTAAATCACACAATTCATAATTTGGTGCTGTAATTTCGAACGGAAATAGGGTCCAAAATGGTTCAAGTGATTATCATAAGGGACTAAACAAAACATTTATAGGAACTCACCATTTATCGACGACCAATTGCAAATTATCCCCAACCCCTAAAAAAAGGACAACAAAAAAAAAACAAATCACGCAAAGACACATAAGCAATATGAAAGAAATCCCTTCAAAAAGCTTATAATCCCGGAAAAAATCCCGGGATTCGACATCACTATCCCTCAGGCTTACGGCTAAGCCGTCCGAGACTTAATTGAGCTAGCTTTAATAAAGTCCTTGAGGGATGAAAGAATTGTTCAAATATTTTTGCAAGGGTTGAAAGACGAAGCTGAAAAATAAAAACTTGAGCAAAATTAATTTGTTTGATATCTTTATGGCTCGTGAAATATGATGGATCTTGTTGCGTTTTTCAGGAGGTTTTGGGGTTTAGATATTAAATTTTAAGCTCCTTAAAACTGCGACTTGGAAAAAAGTAGTCCAGCGGGAAGATGGAGTATTTTTAAGAAATTAAACTGACATGTTACCTTATACTGAAAACGGGATATTTACCATGTTGACTATTTTTTTTGAGTTCCTGATATTTCGAACGAAACATGAAAAATATCCCCTTTTCAGTGTAAATGATAATTTTAAGAAAGCTTAATAAAACCATTGATAGTCCTGAGGCTAGGCCCTCACCGGTGGCAACAGATTACCAAGTGTTTCGTATTTCTACAACGGCTTTAAACAGAATTGACATAAGGTTTACGATAGCATAAGTCAATGTCGATCATCAGGGTAAGCCGCGCTTGCCTGGGTTGGTCCGTGGATGGATGACCACCCATTACATACCGAGATCCCTACGTATCTCGGAAAGCACGTTGAACCGTTGGTTCTGGCTGTCATTTATACATCTTTGACAGTCGTTACAGGTAGTCAGTGTCCCGAACGTCTGGCAACAAGTCTTAAGTCTTCAAAGGGTATCGGTTGTGGAGGTCAGATGAGTAGTCGCTCCATGTTAAATACTGGTATTCAGTTGCATCCGGTTAGACTGGAAGCCGACCCAAAAGGCTGGCAGATGATGATGTCGCGTGTCAGTCCCATATATTTTCGACTTTTCATTCATTGTTGTCAGTATCACTGGTAGATCATTTAGTTCAAACGTTTTGGAGCTATGGTGACATACACAAATGATTAGTGTTAATACCCCTGTATTAGGTACTTCAGTGTTTTTGTTTTAAATTGTAATCTATGTCGAATATAAAACTACGAATGTATTAAATTAAAATTAAGTAGCTGACGTATTTTTCTGCTAATAAAACACAAAGGATCATTCAAAAACAAATATGTATGTATACATATCAATTACATACCTATTACCTACGTAAGCATGCCTAATTAAATGCATAAACCACAGGCGATTTTTGAACCTCTTTAGCAATAATACCTATACAAAATGCAAGGCAAATTATAATCAGTCATTATGTATTGTAGGTCTACCTACAATAAAGGTAAAAAGGTAAGGTAATAAGGTAAAATAATTCATTCATGAATCCAGTTACGGAATACGTCAGAGAAACGCATACTATCACACTTGACGTCACATATATATACCAAATACAAACTAACATTACAAATGCGAAGGACTGAAACACTAGAGCCACGGGGTCCGAGTGCGCACCTAGTCTTTCGGGACATCGCCAAGCGGTTCGTCGACTCTTCTCGTGACCAGAGGGCTGGCCTTTTTTGGGTCAAAGAATCAGCATTGCCATTCAACGTGCCAATGCTGCCAGCCTTCTGGGCACTATTCCTGTTGACAGCGATGTGGACGAATTTTTTGACGCCCTATAACGCTTTTCTTCTTTTATCTATGCACATATATTTTTATTATTATTTTAAGTTTCTATATAAATGTCTGTATGTTACGCCTTAGGAGCGGAATGGATGTTTTGCATTATTGGTACTCAGGTCAACGGATATTAATGAAGGCACACGTATTGACCATGTCCTGGTTTAGCACTGGGGATAATTTTTATCCCAGTAGTTAGTACCTTCTACCGGAATAATAGTATCCTCGATCGGGAAATTATCCCACAGTAGATAACTTAGGTACGTTCCTGTGGGATAACTTCTACATTTCAAGGCAGGCGAAGCAGCGGACACATGAAATAAATACTTACATCATCATCATTCGCCTGCCCTTATCCCAATTTATTTGGGGTCGGCGCAGCATGCCTTCTTCTTCTATACTTCTCTATTACTCTTCTTCTCATCAGACACCTTCTTGGGTACCTAAATACATAAATAGCTTTATTACGTGCAAATTGTCAGGTTATACGTATTATTCATATGTTTAATATGTAAATGTAGGTAACAACGTTGTCTACTACGTCAGTTTGGTTTTAGGCAATCATGGAAATAAGAATAACTTGTTTTTTTTTTAATTTCAAAATATAGCATAATCGTCACAGAGAACAAATGTGAGTTTTGTGGCTTATTACACTATCTTTAGTAAGTTCTAGTCTAGATACTCTAGTGCATCAGTTCACACACAATTGATATTATCTTGTAAGGTGATACCTATCCCACGAATGATTAAAACATCAGCATCATCATCTGCCTAGCCTCTCCAATTATGTTTGGGGACGGTTTCTAGTCGAAGCTTATGAATCTGAATACCAGTACTGATGATACTAGTACGGATGGAGTGACTGCCTATCTGACCTTTAAAACCTAGTTACTGGTTAACTCGATACTCTCTACTATACTACAGGTCTCAAGAAAATTCGATGGTAAGCAGATCTTGAAGGTTGACTGTTAGAGGATAATCTCAGGAACTGCTGGTTCGAATCTTTTAGTGTTGGATAGCGCATTTATCGAGGAAGGCTATATAACATCACGCTACGACCAATAGAAGCGAAGCATCAATGTTACGCAGACGAAGTTGCGTTGGTCAGCTAGTATACAATGTTCTGGAGTCCCAGCCTCTCAATTAGTAAACAACTAACATCACACCTACTATGGTGTTTTTAACAGGAAACTGTATCCTTCCTCGTACGTCATCTCACGGGACTGCCGATAGGGCCTATCTTCCATGACGAGGTGTAAACTTGCCTACCATGTGTCATACGAGTTTTTGTTATTTACGCGTCTCTTTACATGTAAGTTACATAAACATAACATCACACCTGTTATTCCCGAAGGGATAGGCAGAGATTTATAGTATCCACATTTCGCCAAACAACCGCTGTAATTGCAAAAGTCTCTCGCTTGAAGTCTGTCTTTCTGTTATATTTTTACACTTTAACGGCTGAACGGCTTTCAGTGAAGGATAGATACTTTCTCGAGGGATGATTCCAAAACACCACGCATGCAAAGTCACGGGCAAAAGCTAGTAATTAATAAATGAAAGATTGTCAAAATCTAACTTCGTAAATACCTCTAGGCCCTCCTATTCTAATGAAAATCATTTCAATAGCGCTTGTATCATTTTCCTTTGTCTAAACCGTAACGGTATTGAAGTAAATACCTCTGGTTTACCGGTACCTACCGGTACAATACCGCATTTGGATATGAATACCCGCAATACCGCAAGTATTGAATAACCCTTTTGTCTTCGTTTACCTGTTTGCGAACTCAAGTATTAGGTACTTAATGATAAAAATAATAAAGGTCTGCTTGGGTTTTTTAAAAATATTATTGTTTTGAGACACGGACAGTGAATTCTAAGCAAATATTTTATGACTTAAGTAATTCATTACTCTTACTTACCTACTCATTGTTACTTACTACGTTATTCTTACACCCCCTCCTCTGGCGTCGCGTACGCGCGCTCTTCCGATCGGCACAATGGCATCCGAGCTCACATCCCACATATCAACCACCTCGGATACTATGAGGGGCTCACAGTATCCGAGGTCTCGAGACGAGACGCAATGTATGGAAATCAAAATAGTTACAAAACGACATTTTTGTTTAGGTATTTTAAGCTAAACGGGAAAATAGCAAAACGGGCAGTAGCCATTACTTCATCCAGCCTACTCCATTTAGCGGTTGTGTTTTCCCGGATGAAGCTAGAAAACATTGTTTTTTTCGTGTGGTTTTTGCCTTACCTGGTGTCAGAGTTTTTTTGACTTTATAGTCAAGTCAGAGGTCCATGGGCGGCGTAAAATGCATGTGCGGCGGACGGCATATAAATGCCGTCGAGATATTTCTCTCAGAAATACTGATTTCACTTCCTCACGATGTTTTCCTTCACCGAAAACTGAAAAGATTTCTGGGAAGTCTTAGGGTAAAAATGATAAGATACCTACCTTGAAATACTAATGCTTACCTACATATCAAATACATTAGCATTGATATGGTTTAAAACAATTAAACAATAGTACTTTAATAAGCTGAATAAAAAAATCATTTACCACAAAACTTAATAACTACTAAAACGTGATTTTGCATAATATTTTTTTGCGGTATTATTGACTAGCTTTTGCTCGTTGCTTCACCTGAGTGTAGGTCGAAAATCATCCGATGGGATAGTACTACCAAAAATAAAATAATAGTCTAACTTGGTCTATGGTCTCTTCCCACCCAAATCCGTTAACTGGTGAAAAGATGGACAAATATACTTCGACAAACATAATGATGCTTGCTGACAGGGTCACGAAAACGGGTCAGCAAGCATCATTATGTTAACTCGAAAATAACTGTCGCTTTCTTACTCGGTAACTTGTCTTGTCGAAGTATATTTGTCCATCTTTTCACCAGTTAACGGATTTGGGTGCGAAGAGACCATGGACTAACAATGCGTAAAGACGTACTGTTGCGGTCACAAACATAATGAATCAGTAATTATCGCCCAGTATTTGTCCGCTGCGAAACGACTTCCATATAAATCGGAAGTACTTAGGTATCTTTGCTGCGGATGTCATAAATGGGTGACTAAGAGCAGCTGGCACTTATTGTTAGATAGGTACTCCCGTATTCACTGAGGTTGGACTGATTTTCCATCCTTAGACAATGCTTAGTGGCAACCAAATTCAGCATCTAACATTACTCTCACTGTTAGAACACGGGCCGTTTCTCTATAGGAGGGAATGCAAAAAAATGCCTCTATAAAAGGCATACTAAAGTGATTAAGCTTATTTTTCAAAGGAGAAGGAAGAGAGGAGCTCGTGGCTAAAATAATAACAGCTGCTCGAATCAATCTTCAGGTTAAGCCGCGCTTGTTTAGGTTGATCTGTGGATGGGCGCCTACCAATTACATACCGAGTTTAATCAGTGCCTCGGAAAGCACGTTAAGCCGTTGGTCCCAGCTGTCATTAGAAGATCTTTGACAGTCGTTATAAGTAGTCTGTGGCCCGAAAGTCTGACAACCAGTCTTACCAGGGGGTATCGTATTATCCGGTACTAACTGGGTTGTGGAGGTCACATAGGCAGTCACTTCATGTAAAATACTGGTATTCAGCTGCATTCGGTTAGACTGGAAGCCGACCCCAACATAGTTGGCAAAAGGCTAGGCAGATGATGATGAAGTTTATTTTTCAATCAGCATTATATGTTACCTAAACGACCTCGTCTAGCCGTCAACAGCTGGGCGTATGCCTCTCCAATTGAGCCATAAATCTTGATTGACGGCTACGTTCATTCAGTTGCTACCATCCTGTTATGATCGTTGTTGCCTACCCTGTAGATGTCCTAGTCAATGTTGATTAGCGATCACTATTCATGAACACGTCTATACCCCAAAGGTCATCGATTTATGACTGATAAGAATACCACTTACTTACGCATCTCACATTTTAGTCATCATTCATCAACATCATCGTCTGCCTTGCTTTTCTCAACTATTTCGAATGTACCTTCCATTGTAACTGAAGCTGAATACCAGGATTTTAAATGGAGCGAAACTACGATGAAATCTATGACCTCTACAACCCAGTTATTGGGTAAATCAATACCCTGGTAAAATTGGATGTCCGGTGACATTTTACACTTCTATAAAAATCCTTCGTTAACCTTGAACTTGCTATACTGGTACTAGTTTAGAAGAATGACCGTTTTTATCAATGTAAACTCGCACAAAAACTGAAGTATTTTTAGGAGAAGATTCTTTATTTTTATAACAAAGGATGTCGGAAACGACTTTGGCCCGCGACCCCGTAAATAAGATAAATGGCGCGTCTTAACTCTCTTATCCTCCATCTATAAATAAAAAAACGAGAAGTGTTGGCATCATAGAAAAAAGTGGACAAGACATATTGTCTTTCCACTTGGATTAAGTTTTTTTTAGAAGTGAGGGTTTATGGTGGCTTAGTATGTTTCATTGTTTGATTTTGTCAAACTCTCTTCAAGAGTTTTTGAACAGGTCACCTGACGTTAAGTCGTCTACATCATCATCATCATCATTAACCATTCCATGAATAGTTCGTTGGTTGGTTATTCCATTATTTATAACCATTTTCTATGCTTATTACTGACTTTGTTCAGATTTTTCTGGCAAAAATACCCAAGTAACCTCCGTCTAACCTTACCATTGGTCTCCGTACCCATTTAAGATGTTGCATATAATCATAGCTTTCAATCTCGCTGCCACATCTCCCTTCCTTCTACCATCCCTCACGCATCCAGTCTCAGCATTTAGTCGTGCATCAGTACCATTAACGGAAGCTGAACTATCAAGGTCATATTGATCTGCTGTAGAACGCCTCAATTACAAACAGTTAGAAGCATTAGCTGTTGTTTACGCTAATTAAAGAAACTATTTCAGCTAAAATTGGACGGTTTCGCTTTGTAGATTTGATTCTATTGATATTGGTTAAAATGACTCGGTTCGGAAAATGGGTGTTTGATTGAAAATGATTTTGACGTTTGGAAGTTCATTGACCGTTTGATAGTTACCAGAGGATCCTGAAGAAGTAACGTTCTATCAGAAAATGAATTTATTATAATAGAAATAAAATTATCTATTTCAAAATTTTTTATAAAAATTATTTTAATTAAAATTGTAAACAAAAAATTAATTGATGCAATAACGATGGCAAAACTCTAAGTTTAGATTTAAAACAAGTTGGATTGACATAAGCTACCGAATATTATGTCAATCCTGTTGATATGCGTAGAGGAAATACGAAACGCTTTGAAAGAGATAGTTAACTATACCCTCAGAATGATGTGCTCAGCAGTTATGCTTATGACCTAATGGTGCAACTCAATTGAACAGTTCGGATTTTTCCAGTGTAGTGCATTTCTACTGGATTTTCACGAACTTATACAGAAAACACACACACACACACACACTTAAACAGAAAGAGAAGGCACACAATACAAAGATATTGTTATCATCTGTAACTCTGATTAACAATTTTTTTACTAACCCAAAAAGAAAATCCTTTCATATTACAAATGAAGCAACCAGCATGCCTGAGAGATATTTCTCGACGGCATGTAAAGCCAAGTCAGAGGCCCATGGGCGGCATAAAAACTCTGACACCAGGTTAGGCATTAACCACACGATAAAGAAGAAGAATGAAGCAACGATCATTACAACAAAGCAGACTGATCCATAAAGTAATAAATGAATGAAAAATTATAAAGAACTCAATTCCCGTATTTGCACAAAGCAGGACCGCGATAATTACTTTTAGAATACAATTAACCACGTAGTGAGTCAGTGTAATTCACCTGAAATTCATTATCTTTGCACGTGGGTACTACAGGTGCTGTAGCACTTGACCAGATGGTGCTAAAAACACATTGGTGTATTGTGACCTTGCGAAATCATATCTTTTCTTTGTAGTATACTAAAACATTTATTATGTCAACAACAAACACATATTATGTCAAACATATGTGTGTGTAAACACATGTGTATGTGTATGATAGTCAGTTTGGAGAGGAACTCGTGGCTAAATAATGGCAGCCCCAAGGGTTGAGCTTCAAAGTTTAGCAGCGCTTGCCAAGTTCGTCTAACGGCATAACTTAAAATACAAAAATATCAATAGTGACATGTATCATGATATGACACAAGATTAGAAAAACAAAACCTGCATCGTGCAATCTAAGTCCGCGAAATAAGCATATTCACAAGAATCCGACAATAGCTGTCGGGCAATAGCCCACTAGACAAACATCCGTCTAGTCGGAGGACCCACCCTTTTCAATGGTGGATAAGGCACTTTACACCATGTTACTCAAACCTCTCATGTCGCTTGATCGGTCGGTCGTTGGATTGGTGACCACCCATTACATACCGAGTTTCCTCCGTGCCTCGGAAAGCACGTTAAGCCGTTGGTTCCGGCTGTCAATTGTAAATCTTTGATTGACGTTACGGGTAGCGAGTGGGCCGATAGTATGACAACCAGTTTTGGTAAGGAGAATCTTGTTTACCAAGTATGTAGCTCTCTTGTGGAGGTCGGATAAGCAGTCACTCCATGTAAACTATTGGTATTCAGCTGAATCCGGTTAAACTGGAAGCCGACCCTAACATAGTTGGGAAAAGGCTAG
Source organism: Standfussiana lucernea (assembly GCA_964057025.1). Classification (NCBI taxonomy): domain Eukaryota; kingdom Metazoa; phylum Arthropoda; class Insecta; order Lepidoptera; family Noctuidae; genus Standfussiana; species Standfussiana lucernea. The sequence continues at coordinate 12,014,399 of OZ059810.1, forward strand.
GCAGATATTGAATATTGACTATTATTACTATTATCAATCGTTTTTTACATGATTACAGCTTTATATAAGTAAAGCAATCTAGCATGCCTACTCTATTTACGCTCTAGTAATTAGTCGTTCATTCATAAAGACACGCGCAAGACCTGACTGTGTAGGCTCAGAGTGATTAAAAGTCACGCAGTCATTGTCAACACGTGAACGGGTGCAGGTGCACTCAGGCCAGATGATGCACGGAGATGCGCCGAGTACGAGGAGGGGAAAATACCGGTTACGGTTACCGCAGGATTAGTCTTGTAGGCTCGGTTACATCATGACGATCTGGATGAGACGAGATTGAGAGAGATGAGATTAAGTTATGTTTGTTAAATAATTTGAAAAAGGTTTGGTGTCAAATAGGAAAAAAAAATTGACTAGATGTATGAACGTGGAGGAGGCGTAAGGAGTACGGTAAGGACGTTCTGTGGTCTCTGCTTACCCCTATGGAAAAAAGGCGTGAGTTTATGTATGTATGTAAAATAATTATTTTTTAATTAGGATTATTTGCTAACATAGACTGATACAGAAAGATACATGGGTAAATAGAATATTCTTTATTATTTAAAGCAAACCAAAGTCAATTTGCATTAAAGAAAACATTTCACATAGGGTAACACAATGGGCAGCCTTTTCGATTAAAGCTATCTTCTCAGGACAGCCTTTGGATGGATTTGAGGAAGAGGGAGACACAACACTGCAGGCAGTCCGTGGTTGTGGGGCGCTATTTACATAATTATATGGAAGGAAACCATCTTTGTTTTTTAAATAAGATTTAGGAAATAGAAGACAGATTTGGTTCTTCTTTCTTTGGTAAGTCATAATCTAGTCTGCTAATGTAATTAAGCTTGCATCATGGAAAATATGGCATTTAACTGATACAAAATTTGGATTATGTTTGATTAAATAAATAATTTATGATTTTGTGATTTCATTGGTCAGCTTTATATATAATTTTGCAGCTGTAACTATTTACATTTTGATTGAGAGTTCATAAAAACAATCAAGTTCTGTCAAACCATCTAAAACTAGTTAATTAACACAAACAATTTAAACTCAATACGTCAAAGTTTACGCAATTACAATATTAAATTAATAAAATAATTACATTTATATTTCTTAAAACGATGATAAAGCATCACAATAAATACTTAATTTACACATACTACGCCAGTAAAGTTAGGCATTTAATTAAGAAAATGCGTCACTTTAAGCCAATAATATTTAAAACAGCGTACATTTGGATTTCCTGAAAATTCTATGACAAAATAGCACCACAAACCTAAGATCTGCTGCAGTAGGTATAATAATAAATATTATTTCAATGACATATTCGTCACTCTAAAATAATATTAATATTGTTATTTAATTTTCGTAGAAAATGACAAACTTGCTGCTGCGTTGATGTCGAATACGTTGGAATAATCGACTCCAAAAAGGTGAAAAAACCGCCATGATCTAGCACCAAAAATTGAAAGACTTGTCTACCGCTCGCACTGGGCCCACGTCTGAGATTGCCGCCGACGTTTTCTCACAGAGAGGGGATCCCAGCTGTGGTACTGGAATTATCATAGGCTACTCATATTATGCAAATAATCTCCGCAAATGATGGTTCATGGCTTCAAGTTCGCCTCAGTTCTCAATTGCGTATCTGGCGTCTCGCCACGCAGGTAACTAAAACTTCCGTCTTGCATCGCATGTGCGAGCGCTTGCGCATTGCGGCAAGTCTCATCCCAATCGCAACTCGCATATCGCCGACAAGGTCGTTAAAGAGGCGACTGTGAAGTTTGCGTAGCTGAATTTAGACCCAAATGTATTTTGCTTGGAGTCTCTGTGTGATCCGACAGACGAACAGAGTTGTCGACATAGCGAACAGAATAAGTAAGCTGAAGTGGCAATGGGCCGGCCATATCAGCCGTAGAACCGATGACTGTTGGGGTAGCCGTGTTCTTGAGTAGAGATCGCCAATCGGTAAGCGTGCGCCCTCGGGCTCGGTGGAGCCACTACGCAGAGTGGCTGATAGCAACTGGATGAGAGTGTCGAGTATCGAGTAGAGTGGCGTGCGATTGAAGAGGCCCATGTCCAGCCGTAGACTGTTGTATAATGAAGTGATTTGAACTTCTTGCCATCAATATGCAAGAATAATCATTTCGATTTCGCGAAATTTTGATGACAATTCACCATCACAGGAAACAAGATCTTCCGTAGTGTCGTACTACAATACTTCATTCAGAAATGTGTCATAAGTGTTATGGTTCAATTACTACATTCTCGCGAACGTGCGGTTGGTTCTGAGAAAATCTGCGTGACTCACCGTGCGTGTGCGCAGATCGTAAACATGGCCGACGTATGAGGTACCGGTGGGAGGCTGTGTACGGAAGTTTTGTTATCAGCGAGGATTTGATTAGAAACAGGTTGTTATTTGTTGTTGTGAGAATGTAGGCCATAATGAACTGTTAAGGTTTAATGTTACTATTTTCATTAGGTCTTTGAAGGAAAATAATATCAATTTTATGATTTTTGAAGTCTGTTGATAATGTCAGTTTGCGAATTCGATTCTGAATTTGTTTTTGGGTTTTTAATTTCCGGAAAACAACGGTAAATGGTTTGTGGTTAGTTTATGATTTTTTATGTATACAGTGAGGTTGTAGTTACATAATTTATATAATAGATTACCTACTTTAAAAATTTTAAGTTTTATGTATGTATGACTTAAATATTAAAAAAAAACTCCGAATACGATAAACACAAATTCAAATACTTATAAATAAACGCTTCTTAACACAGAAGGGTCAGGCAGAGGTGTACATAACAATAAAGGCTCGCTCTCTACTACTTGAGATTTTGTATTGTTTTCTGTTGACTCTACACCTCCGTATACGTACCATTTTGCCGAACGGTGTGATGTTACGTAGAGCTTAGCAATTATAAGGAGCCAGTCATATTAAGTCAGAGAGCTTAACAAATACCTATTAAGAGAAATCATACCTATTATTCATCTAACATAATGACAATACATTTGGCCAATGAGTCAGTATGGCAGCTTCCGTTCAAACAATATTAACTAATACCATAAAATAAATAAGAAAACGCCATCACCCTCCTATGAGTCAGATTTATCTCAAGTTCAAGGCTCGTGGCCAAATAATAACAGCAGCACGCGTCGGTCTTCAAGGTTAAGCAACTCTTGCCGAGGTCGGTCCGTGGATGGGTGACCATTTATTTCATACGGAGACCCCTCCGTGTCTCGGAAAGCACGTTAATCCGTTGGCTGTCATTTGTAGATCTTTGGCAGTCGTTTCGAGTTGGCGGAAGCTTGAAGTCTGACAGCTAAAAAATGCTGCACCTGGTTAGACTCGAAGCCGACCCCAACATAGTTGGGAAAAGGCTAGGCATATTGGTTTTTAGATCTTCTCTTGCCTCATAGGTCTAGTCATCTAGTGGTCGCAAGTGCGACTGCTGAGCACGAGGTCCTGGGTTTGGGTCAAAGGGCAAAGTGTCTAGTCAATTTTTAATTTGATATAAAATATAATTAAAGGAAAAAATTGGGAATGGGATTAATTATTACATGTGACTTAAACATTACTGGTAAAATGTGGGCGTATTATTAGGTACACTTCTGCCTAACCCTTCGGGGATGACAGGCGTGAAGTTATGATGGTCTACTCTTGCCGCTCGAGACGAAACATGCCGTCCTGAATATGTGTGTCATCTTTCGTTCTAGACTAAATGAATACTAAATAAAATAAGGAAGCACCATCACTCTATAATATGACTCAGAGTTATCTGAAGTTGTTAAAGGTAAACATGAGGAAGTGGGGACATGAATGGCGCCGTGACTCATAGGAAGCCAAGCAAAGTCAAGGTCGCAGGTTCGATACTCAGAACTCTGACGGTGTTACCGAAAATGAGGCGGACTCTGTAGTAAGATGGAGGTCGACGACCTTTGTGGCGGGAAAATTGATAACGTTCATATCTTAAATCGTTTTGTAATGAGTCATTACAAACGTAGTAGCTCCTTGAGTTGTTGATCGAGATGGTGTGCGACCGTGGCTGAGCCCGACCGGGTTTCGTTTCTAGTTTTGTAAATGTTGGCAATTATTATTTACAGAAGAAGAAATCAATACTACTGCATTTAATGACAGAAAATGGATAGCTTCCATAGCTAGAGCCGCAATAACTGTGAAAAAGCACACATTACTACGCATTACTTTGCGGAAATCTACGACAAATGTTATGCGAAATATTTAATGTATTAATTCCGCGATAAACTTCCTGGCATGGCTCAAAATGGAAATTGTTTGATTATTTACAAATGATGTGTTAGAAGAGTAGAAATTTTCGTGTGATTTAATTTTAAACGTGAAATAATTACGAGTACGATCATTTTAAGAATAACTTTGCATATCTTCATTTCATTCATTTTTACCAAAGCAAGACAATTGACAGACAAACAAAAATATCTGATTAGCACGGTGAAGTTATATCCTGAATACGTGGTGGTAACGCGTTTTAATTTCAACTTCGTGTATTCTATTGTCGGCAAGGTAAGGGTTAACCACTGGCAGTGTATGTATAGTGCTAACCACTTTCCTTCAGGTCTTTGCACTCCACTACCACCAACCACTTTCAGCCTACTGCATGCAAAATACTTGTTACACATAAAATCTATTTTTTTAAATGGGAAGGCAAATGCATTTATTGGTAAACCATCAATCATCTTTAGGTAGAGTTCAACCGCTTTCCTTCAAGTATTGGAGACACTCATATTACACCTAATAAATTATGTGAAAAAAAACATTTTCCATGAAATATGTTTCTTAAAGGGAAATCTAACAAATGAAGAGTTAACATTTATTTAAAATCTTGTTAATTCGCTGCAGAAATGATTGTTTCATAAAGTCCATAAAAAGGCCATTATGAGGCAATTAAAAGAAAAACTAATTGCGTAGATAGTCCAAGTCATAATCATCACAATTATTCACCGCTACACATAAGCCATATGAACAGCTTATCACATCGTCGTATCAATTAAGGTAACCAGGTTTCTAAGGCACGCGGTCTCATTACCTCACTATTGCTATCGTCCTTCTAACCGTTCCTAATTATAAAATGTTCCCAGTAACCACATGACTGGGTTCATTCAAAAATAAAAAAAAAAAAAAAAACAAAAAACATTTATTTCTTCAGCAAAGTAACATAAACAGAATTTTTTTTTTTTTTTTTTTATTTTTTTTATTTTTTTATAAAAACGTTGCCCCACACTAGGAATTTCTCCTGTATCGTGGGTGCGTTTACAAACATTTAAACTCACATACACAAACAACCAGACCCGGAACAACTATCTGTAGGCCATACAAATATTTGTTCCGTGCGGGGATCGAACCCGCGACACGCAGCGCAGCAGTCAATCGCTCAGCCACTGCGCCAACCGTGTCGCCAAATTGTGATTGGAGCCTCCCTTTAAGCAAAGTAATGCCTGTAATGGGAGACTCCGCTCTTTCATATCAGCTTTTAATATTTTATATTTACAAACTATATTTGTGTGTGGGTGTGTGTGAGTATATGTTTGTGTAAATGTGTATATGTGTGAATGTGTGAGCAAGTTTGTGGGTGTGTAAAGTAAGTGTGCCTACATAAATCATTATTAATAATTAAATCCATGGCAACAGCGCTGGACCAATCTCTTCCCGTGTAAGTTGGGGTCGGTGTTACACGTTGTTCCTCCTGTCAACCGCCATGCTATCATTGTGTTTTTCTTTCATATCCTTCCTAACACATAACGTCCTCGTTTTCTTTGATAGATGAAGTGGAAAAGAAGATCGTGCATCATCATAATCTGCCTGCCTTGTCCCACCTATGTTGGGGTCGGCTTCCAGGCTAACCGGATGCAGCTGAATACCAGTATTTTACATTGAGCGACTGCCTATTTGACCTCCGCAACCCATATAGAACTTGGTAATACGATAACCTGTGGTAAGACTGGTTGTCAGACTTTTTGACTACGGAGAAAAACGGCTTCTTTTCGAGGCACGGAGGAAACTCGGTATGTAATAGCTCGTAACCCATACACGGACAAACCTAGGTAAGCACAGCTTAACCTAAAGATCGGACATAGCGGTTGTTATTTATTGTTTAGCTACGAGCTCCTCAAAAAGGAAAAGATTATCGTCCACCAACCTTAAAATAATCACCGTTTTAATGACATCACAATCTGAAGGTGTTAAGGAACTCCTTATGCATAATAGTTATTTCATCTAATCATATTTCTTAACAGGGTGCACTCTGAAAGTTGGCAACGTCGCCAACTGCTGTCAAATGTATCGCTGTCATGATAAATTTCTTAAATATTACTAAACTATAGCCTTCCTCGATAAATGGGCTATCCAACACTAAAATAATTTTTCGATTCGAACCAGTAGTTCCTGAGATTAGCGCGTTCAACCAAACAAATTATTTAGCTTTATAATATTAGTATAGATTAAAATAGAACATTGCTCTGTATTGCACTTAAATATTGATTCTAAATTGCAATAGCTATAATATATACACTGAATATTTAGTTTTAAGTAGGTGAAAAAAAAACATTTGGAAACCTTTCCAAAGCTTTTTACATCTAAAACTGTTACAACACCTTATCCAGTGTTATTATTGCAATACTAAGTCAATATTTTATAGCAATATTCCATAATTCCATTCCATATTCATTAAATAATCAAAACAGCGAAATATTTGACAGCTATCTGCGACGGTGCCACTGTTCAGAATGCACCATCATTCTTCTTAATACAGTGAATGTGGTTGATCTATTAAAATGAAAGGCATTGCCATTGTAAAACAAGTGTGTTACACAATACTCCCGCTGTCGCCATTCTGTTCGTCTGTGGCTGGTATTTACACAGCTTGTATTATTAGAAGCCATCGACGAAACGAAAGTGCTTCAGAATAATAAATATTGAGACAGTTGTATCTACTTACTTACTTACTTTCTTTCCTACACAACACAATTATGGTGATATTGATGACCTATTTAGTTCTAACGAGCTTTAATTAAAGAAGCATTGCTTTCGTTTCGATTAATAGGTAGACAATCATCTGTGTGGTTCTAGTATTATTACTACGAGGAAGTAATGTTTGAAGTTTATTTAAAGGTAAATCCGGTATTAAACATAACATAATATCACCTCTGTAATCCCGAGAGGTTAGACAAAGTGTACCTATAGTGCCACCGTGATTTCACCAATTATGTTCAGGTAAATCGCATATAATAATATAATAGGGAGTGGGGTTAAGTAACTTTTCTAGCACTTATAATAAATTCATGTAGACATTTTCGCTATTACATTAACTAGACTTCTGATATTTCTTTAAACAAAGAAAACTCGAGTCTACTGCTATCCAGTGCAACAATTCTAAACACAAGACAACTACATAGAAATTCCTGATGTTAAAACCGATTAATATTTTACCTGATCTGGGAATCAAACCCAAGACCTCATGCAAGCAGTATTCGGGTATGGTAAATGATACTGGAAACAACTTAACGTCTTGCAAAGTTAGTAAACGGTCGGAGGGATGGCCATATCAACGGGCAGTTTAATCAGATCTGATGGTGAAATTCTGGATGTTGTGAGGCAACTTGGAAGAGATACAAACGGGGAGTTGACCGTGATCATCATCATCTAGCAAGCCTTTCCTCAGCTATGTTGGGTTCCAGTCTATTCCAGTAATGTACATGGAGTGACTTCCTCCCTGACCCTCATCACCCAGATACTGGGTAACATGATACCTAGTAGTCTGCGGTCGATTGGGTTATTTAAGTTTGCCGAAAATGGTCTTGTGGTTTTAGTTTTCCTGTGAAAAAAAAAGATTAAAAGCCTAATTTTGACCTAATTCATAAATAGACGTTTTAATAACGTCCTTAGGATTTTTAAGGAGCTCATACATCAACGGTAATAAATTCCATTGCATACTTGCGAATTTAAATTATAAAGTCATATTCGTCCCGCCTACTGGCAGCTTGTTATGCATGCTCTGCAAAAACACACTTAAAGTAACAGACACATGGACTACATTATGTAAGATAATGACCTGCTTGCCTTTTCCTAACTATGTTGGGTCATCTTCCAGTCGAACCGAATGCAGCTGAATAACAGTATTTTACATGGAGCGACTGTCTATTTGACCTCCACAACACAGTTAGTACTGGGTAATACGATACACCTTGCTAAGACTGGTTAAAGGACTTTCAGCCTACTGACTACCTGTAACGACTGCCAAATATCTATAAATTACAGCCGGGTCCAACAGGTTAACGTGCTTTCCGAGGCACTGAGGATCTGGGCGATTACCCATCCACTGACCAACCTGAACATCGGCCGGAGCGGCTGTTATTATTTAGCCACGTGCTCCTCATTACATTATGTATGAGCATCAAACAAAATAAAAAGTTTATTCACCTGAACAATATGCGATATACCTGCTCACCACATTACACAATAAAATATGTCACCTGAAACAAGACTTGTGGCACGTTGTACCTACCTGCGTACATATATAGTATAGGTACTATATACACAGGTAGGTACAACGAGTGAATCGTTGGGGAAAAACAAGCGGGTTTTAGTAAACAATGAGTAAATGGCGTTCATTCATAAAACTTTTCTGCCTACAGCGTGGTGGCCGGGATGTGAAATTGTGAGGTAATATTAGTAAGGACTTAGGGAGTTATCAGACTAACATAATCAGTCTACAATGTTTTCAGTGCTTGGATACAGCACACAGGCCTGGTGAATGTCATAATACGTCTTCAAGATATAGTATTTAATGAAACGGGAAGGCTTTGACAGAGGAAGTTCTGATGTCCCATACAAGATATTCTACCAGCGACAACAATGGTGGGAAAGTCAAAGATACATACACAAGCTGTTTGGTAGCCGAACGGCCGTAGTCCGTGTTGTTGACAGTCCTTTTAGAAATACATAACCGACTTCCAAAAAAACACAAATTGTGTAAAATAACTTTACGTTCGGAAGTCAGTGACTAGTAATAGAAGTTAACAAAGTTCTCTTTATCTTCTGTGACTTTGATATCAATCAAGCAGGTGGTCCTCGACGGTTGGTGATCATTGCCACCTACAGACACCAGCAATAGAAAAGGTTTCCCGGGAGCGTTGCCTAGTAAACATAACACAACAACACTGCGCCAGAAAGGTTTTAGGTATACCTATGTCACTTCATATGCGAAGGCGAGATAGCAGCCTTGAAAACGTGGTCATTGTTGGCAAGTTCGAAGGCAAGAGAGCACGAGGCCGGTCGCCAACATGATGGTCCAACCAAGTAAAAGAAGCTACGTTCTCAAGCAAATTTCAGCACGCGGTGATGGCAACGTTGGACCGGAGTCGATGGAGGCAGATTGTCCACTAGAGGGTTCCAGTGACCACGATCCTCAGTAATGAGAGACCGATTAAAGAAGAAGAGATGTTACTTCCGCTTACCCCGGTTTTCCCCCTAATTCATCAAAACAGCTCCTGTAATTCACAATCCTCTAGTAGTTTTCTGTTCAGGTTTTCCCTATATTGATGAGAAAGTATCCTCATTTTATAAATTTTTACTTTACAGGGATAATCCGAAGGTTTTCCGTTGTCATCCGTAAACAATGGATTTACTAGGAAACGTGGCAGTGGTCCTATGTTATTTAGTAATGATGGTAGCGTTGTGCATAGTGCATGTGATGTCCATTGTGATATAATTGGCACGTGCGTGTTATGCACGTGGCCTCATCCTTCATTTCGTGTTTATATCTTTGCAGTGGGTCGCGATGTATTTTTGTAGACACAGGCCATAATATCACGCCTGTAACCCTCGAAAGGTAGAGTAGAGGTGTAGTAGGTGGACACTCATATTTCGCCATAAAAAAGGCCATTCTAGTACATAGGTACCTACTTTGACCATTTATCTGATTCGACAAAATTATTGTCGTGTTCCGGTGTCAACGGTGATTAATGATGTGCAAACGAAGTAATTCACCTTTTGTGGGTTCATAATGTATAGAATGTAAGGTTGGCGTAACCACTTTCCATCATGTTACGATTGCTCTGTTTGCGTAACTACTTAAAGGCCTTAAACAAACTGACAACAATGATGATGAAACAAATGTATCGAACTGACACAAGCTGTCTTCTTCTTTATCGTTTGGGGTTAGTGATTAACCTGGTGTCGGAGTTTTAATGCCGCCCATGGTCCTCTAACTTGGCTAAGCTGTCGAGGTAGCTATATCAATAGAAATATGCCACCGGCCTAGGTCCTTAGACTTCCACCACATATACATAATTATGTAACAAGATTAAAGAACCGTGTATTAATGTTTAGGGAGAGTGGTAGAGGTTTTGACCATATTTTTAAAAGTAGATTCGTAGTAGTTTGTGCAAGTAGCACACTTCAATACAAAGACTATACGTATTGTTTGCAACAGCTGCGCAAACAAACACACGAGGTTTCATTCCTTAGCAGGACATCCTTTGTCCGGGTGCCAATAACCACACAGGCCACGTCCACAGACATCCGGATATGGAACAATTCATATCTGTTGGCCATATTAAACGGCAGACGATGTAGCTGACCCTATTTTACTGGAGGTGGAATCTGTAGGGTGTAGACCTTGGCCCTTTAGACAAGGGGCAACCGCTTGTAAAGTGCTTTGTACGGGACTTTCAATAGGATTGACAAAAGCGTTCGATTCCCAGGTCGGGCAAAATGTTTACCGTTAAGAATTTCCCAGTAGCAGATGGCAATAGGGTCGCTTCATATTACATTATGGAACTTAAACATGACTGGTGAAATGAGGGTGTACTATTATTACACCTCTGCTTAACCCTTCGCGGATTACAGGCGCGATGTTATATTTATTTATTTTATTCCTTTATTTATCATCAGGAGACGATGTAGGTTTGTTTGCCCTCAAACATTATAGAAACATTAAGTAACTACTTAGAATTTTCATTTTGCAATTTTTCCTTTTCCACACAAGTGCATCAAATTGAGTCATACCACAGAGTGCACCAACGCGTCGCGGTCGCCTTGCCAGTTTACGGTCTGCATTAACTGAAGGCGGACATCCAAAATGTCTCCTTTAAAAATCACTTTATTTTATACTTTTTCTGTGTCAATCTTCGTAAGTACGCTCTGTTAGTCCTGTCACAGTTATGTTACCTCTAAAATCAACCCAAGCAATCAACTGGCAACATTAGAACAGTCAGAATAAAGCTCACTGTGATTTTGACTGCGTTGCAAAATTAGAGGTAAAATATTTGTGCAAGGACTGTATTTTAGCTTTTATTCAATCAATAATCTTGATCACGCTATATCAATTATCTATATCTAGGCACAAACGAAAGGTAAGGTGCCCTCAGGCTAGATGGGCGACAATCTTTGCAGGGCGGCTGGTAGTAGGTGAATGGTGGCGTGCTACTCCACCAAAAGAAAAAAAAAGCACTAAGGCTTCAAGGTCGGTCCGTGGATGGATGACCATCCACTACATACTGAGTTTCCTCCGTGCCTCGGAAAGCTCGTTAAGCCGTTGGTCCCGGCTGTCATAAATTGATTTTAGACAATTGTCACATTTAATCAGTGCCCAGAAAATCTGACAACCAGTCTTACCAAGCTGTATCGTTTTACCCAGTACTAACTGGATTGTGGAGGTCAGATGGGCAGTCGCTCTTTGTAAAATACTATTATTCAGCTGCATCCGGTTAGACTTGAAGCCGACCATAACATAGTTTGGAAAAGGCTAGGCAGATAAATGATGTCTATTCAATACATTTCTGACTTTTCCATCACCGTAATCGTCTATAGACATTTTAGCTCTCTGGGTGAGAATAACTGAGAATATAGCTCGACATCAGAAGCAGAAGGTCGGATTTATGAACTCTCATATCTCTATAGAATTTGAACGTGCTACCTTATGCTTTGCAGCATAAGGTCAGATGTACAAGCTCTCGGTATTGGTACATCCGACCTTCTACTTCTGATGTCGAGATGATAGATGAATGCAACGCAATACCGTTTGAAGAGACCTATCTCCAGCAGAGCACTGCTGCAAGCTGATGATGAAGATGTTAGGGATAAAGATTGGTGTCGAAAACACGTGGAATAAAAGTCGTTTATATGATGTCATGGCTTTGGTGTCAGGTGTTAATTCACGTGCACGTCTGATATTAACCTCTCGACAACCTTATGTGACATTGAATGACTGAATAATCATGCCTAAAATAGATTTTTCTTAGATAAAACTACTATATTCTTTTTACTTTGCTAGTCGTAGTATGGAGGTATGGGAACCTGCACTGAGTGATCGATAATTAATAGTTGGTATTTGATGAATTTACTAAATTCGAGACTTTTATGGAAGAAAATATGGAAGGTTCATTTAAAGTATAAGAAAGACGAAGGATACAAGAGTTGCGAATATCTCTGCTAACTATGTATGACGGAAAAGAAACGTTATTTTTAAAAATTGCAATTAAACAAGCTAATTTAAAAATCAATGCATTGTCATTCAGCACATTTTAATTGATATTGATAGATATCATAAGCACATGAAATCCACTCCTTTCCCGAAAAACTAAGTAACTAACCAAAGTCATATTTAAAATCTTAAAATAAATGTAAAATATCATGGTGATGAAAACCATTAATAATTCTAACACAGCCATTGTCTATTTACCAAGAACAGTTGAAACACAAGACATTTTTGCTACCAACAATACATGATATCGTTCTCAGGCAGCGTTCACACCACTCGCACAGTCAGCCATCAACTGTGAAAATGTATGATTGTCAGCGGTTGAATTTAACTGCTGCTAACGGCTGATCAGTGACACCGTAGTTAAATATGCTAGCAAGGGGCTAGCATATTTAACTACGGTGTCACTGATCACATGAGAGCACATTAAAGAGCAGCACACCTAAGTTCTCGACAACCACCCAAGTACGCCATCGAATGCAGTCGCGGTGGCTGAAATCCGCTAGATGGCACCATCAGCAATTGTCGATTATGACAGTTTTTGTCATTCCTTAACTAAGAGGTGTCATTGTTATTTTGGACTGGGTCGTTGGTTAGTGGTAGCAAGAGCTAACTGGTGGTACTGACCATGAGGTCTTGAGTTGATTCCTGGGTCGGAAAATGTGTTATGGTATTTCCTTCAGGAATTTCACAGTAGCAGCCACAGTCTGGATTTGTGCCTGGCCGATGACAATAGGCTCGCCTACTTTTAGATGCATTAAACATAACTGGCAAAATATAGGTGTACAATTAGGTCTCTGCCTAACCTTTCAGCCATTACAGGCGTGATGTAGGATGGCGTGCCACTTTCTCTTTCTTTATCGTGTGGTTAGTGCCTAACCTGGTGTCAGAGTATTTATGCCGCCCATGGGCCTCTGACTTGGCTTTTACATGCCGATGAGAAATAACACTTCCAATAGTCGCGTGCCACTTTTGACATACGATGGTCTGTCGTAGCATGATTATTTGAAAACCTCCTTATCTCCTATTACTTTGACATTTCCGTTGATCACGGACCCGCCACTGTGCATTCATGGTTATTTGCAAGCTTTTTATTAACTTACTTCGTTTAATTACATATTTGAATAATTCCAACACAACACTATCCAGCGTTCATTGAGAATTTAAGAGTTAACGAACTTTTGGCACAATAGTGATGACATTGCGAATATCGGAATGACCATCATTATCTGCTTAGCCCTTTCTTAACTGTATTAGGGTCGTAGGCTGATTTCATATGAAGTGACTGACTATCTGACCTCCACAAACCAGTTAGGACTGGGTAATACGATACCCCTTTGATTATACGAAAATACAAAACGTCCTTGGAAGCAGTTTTTGCAACTTTTCATAGCACTTTGGACGCTCTCAGTCGACGGCCAACGATTCGCTTTGGTGTGGCTCATAACATAACATCACGCCAGTAATCCCCCAAGGGTTAGCCACAGGTGTACCTAAACTACTCCCACATTTCGCCAGTTATGTTTAAGTACCATGTAATAAAGGACGAGCTTTGATATGAATACAGCCTAACTGTGTTTACGCGAGTAACTCTATGTACGACCGACTAATCTGTATCGCTCTGTAAATTGCCCAAGGTTAGACCATTGTTATGGTCAACGCTAGCATGCCTGAGCTAGGAAGTTTTTATCCAATTTATTTTCATGGTTTAATAGCTCCGTGTCTATTTCTAAAGGAGTCTGTGTTCCAGATATGTTAATCTTTCCTTCATCTTCATCTGCCTGGCCTTTACCCAAATTTGTTGAGGTCACATCCAGTCTTACCGGATGCAGCTGAATATCAGTATTTTACATGGAGCTACTGCCTATCTGACCCTCTCTGTTACTAAGTAATACGATACCTCTTGGTAATACTGGTTGGCAGACTGGCAGTCCACTGACTACCTGTAACGACTGTCAAAGATCTGCAAATGACAGCTGGGACCAACGGCTTAACGTGCTTTCCGAAGCCCGGAGGAAACCCGGTATGTAGGTAATGGGTGATCCATGAACTGACCTAGGAAAGAAAAACGTGAAAAGAAAATCAAAAATATTTATAATTATTTATAGTGGGTATTAGTATTTTTGGTATATATATATTACTATGTAGTATATTTTGAAAAATAGATTGACATTTACATAAGGATATTTATCTGTGACTCATAAAATTTAATTACAACAGGAAATGACACAACTAATTATAATATCTGTTTATTTTTCTTTCATTTTCCTTTTAAAGTAGCTTAAATTGCAATAATGGAAAAACTTAGGGGTTATGTCACCGTGGGAAAAATATTTGCGTCCATCATTCAAACCACAAAAACTCTTTAAAGCTTCTTAAACTAAAAGTAATTTAATAACTTCTAAAATTAGCATTAATTAAGTAATTGCAGCATATTCCTGCAATGCAATCAGGCCTACAACACTAATTATACAAATTAATACAGAACGTAATTGTCTGAGTCCTGACATACCTATTCCAATTACTATTAAATTAATTACGCAAAATCAGAGCTGAGGATTTAATAGAACATATACGTTACATGTAACATTATGACGTTAAATCACATCAAAAACATGTTCATATGAAAATTCAGAACGTCATAAAACCACAAATAAGATAGCGTCATCAATATACCTAAGCCCATAGATTTGTATGAATCACTAGTTTTACCGCGAATCCTTGGTCCACCGACACGGTTATAAAACGCGCCGGCCCCTGTATGCCGCCATTTAATTGTGAACGTTCGACCGAACCGCACGTGTCGCGACTTAAACGAAACTTAAACATTAAACAAAACACCATGAGTACTACCAGTGCTTCCTCTGTGCTCCTGTTCATCCTGAACATCCTCCACGTGGTCTTCGGACTAGCAATAACTTGTGCATCGATCTGGTTCTTCGTGGAAGTCCACAGCATCACAAGTATAAGAAATGCGAACCACTACCTGTTAGACTACAACGTGTACTGGACCCAGGCCATCCCATGGGTGTTCATCCTCGTCGGTGTCTTCGTGATCTGTGTATCGTGCTGTGGTTTCGTCGGTGCCAAGAAGAAGAGCAACGGTTTTGTTGTTATGTACATCGCGTTCGAGGTCACAGCGATTGTGGCTCTAATCGCTTCCGCTGCCGTGGCTCTGTCGTTTGCCGACTCTAAGTCGACCGACAAATTCGTTGAGGACGCCATTTGGGATGTGTACAATACCATGAAGGACAACAGAGATGTAGAGACTGCTTTTGGAAACATGGAGAAGCGTATGCAGTGCTGCGGTGCGTCTGGACCGAGGGACTACATCAACTGGCGCCGTGAGTTCCCCGTCTCTTGTTGCGACACCTACTACCACGGCTGGATTGGCGAGTACAACATCGACTGCGACTTCACTAACAAACTGGCCAATGAGAGGCACGGCTGCACCGAGGTCGCGACCAATTACGCGAGAATTGTCATCAGAGTACTCTCAGGAGCTTGCGTGTTCACAGCATTCCTTGGACTGATGAATGTCATTGTAGCAGTAACCTTATCGAAGAGTATGAAGAGAAGGCCGCGATCAATGCCTGTCCAACTAGAATCCGAGAGCAAAAAGGTTTTGTTGTAAATCTAAAATAATTTAAAATGTTTGTGTTCGTCTGGGTTCTATTTTGGGACCAGTATTGACTTAACTAGTTTTCTTCAAGAGAAATCGATGTTAAGTAACGCGTTACGTGTGCGAAGTGATAATAACATTATAAACAGTTTGGTGTGACAGTATTTCTTAGTAGAAGTATTTATTTTGTTAGTTTTAAGTAGGACTACTGCACATGGGCGGTTTTTTAGCTTTAATTAGTTTCCACCGGTTGTTGCTCGCTTGTCTTAAAGGCGACTTGATGCATTGAATGCATGAAATTTATTCCATTCGTGTGCAGTAGATGAACAAAGAGGTTGAATGAGTCAATTTAAGTACCCTTAACAACAAGATAATTGAATCTGCTGTTAGTCATATAATAACACTCTATCATTGAATGAACTTTACGACTGACCTTTGTATCTCTCAACTTAGATGAATCTAAAGTACCTGTAATATTTTTTTACGCTTTTTATTCGCGAACATGTGTGCTAAAATATTTCAGTTGTGTTAATTCTATGGGACGATAATTGTAGTTGGTACCCCACAGGGTGATAACACCAGTTATCGGAATATAATTAGTGTTAATTGACTTTACCGATCTGATTTCGAATCTCGAATAATACAATATTGTATTGTATTTGTACTAATACATATTACGTATTAATTGAGTGCGAAACTGGTTTGTGTTTCCAGTTTTGTATTTTTATCGAGTTTTTCCTTAAAATTGTGGTTGTATAGTAGCAATTGCATATATAGTTATAACGAGATGTTTGTGAATCCGTCTATATAACTTTAGTTATTAAGGTTACTCATAAAATAGGTATATATTAAACTCAATCATGTGTTTAAGATATCTATAGCCATGCTACCTCACTAGTCTAGTAGTCGTAATTGCAGCTACCGACCGTGAGGTCCCGGGTTCGAATCCTGGGTCGGGCAATGTCTTGATGTTTTTTTCTTTTGGAAAAATTCTAAGTAGCCGCTCGAAGTTTTGGCTATAGTAATACATTACTGCCTACCCCTGAGTGGGTTTAGGTATTATGTTTAATTAAAGCTGTTACGAGTCAAAATCAAGTTTCTAAGTCATAACTTAGAACTCTGTTTATACTCTTACAGAAACTTGAACATTCCTGTAAATATAATAATGTAAGAAGAAAAATGTAAAGTTTTCCAATGATGTTAGTGCCGGTTTGAAACCACAGTAGGTACCTCAGTTGTGTTATAGCAGCAAAAATGCCAATAACAACATTCGAAAACATTGCAATTTAAACCTTAAAGACCCAGTTTAAGAACTGAATTTGTAAGGCAGAAATCTTCTTACGTAATATTAATAATTTTTCTGTCCGTTTATCACATCATCGTGAATTTATAGAAACTGTATGTATGTCGTGTAGATACCTGTGGAGTTGCGAGAGTGTGAGGTCCAAAGATTAGGCTCGCTACATGCGGTCAAGTATTGTCAGGCAATCTTGATAGAAACCTAATAGATATAAGTACTAGTAATGAAATAGAATAAGTATAAATGTTTTATTTTTAAGTGCATTTAGATATTAAAATAGACTGGATGTTTTATAAACTTTTTTGTTTCCTTTTTACTTTATTTACAAACACTTGAAAACCTAAGACAACATCACACAATGACGATGAGAGATCGAATGAATGAAGTATTCAAAGCTTCAATCTATTTATAACATTAGAGAAACAAAGAAAAATTTCGGATCTATTTACAAACACAAATCTACACACAAGAAAGTCTAGTATACAATGACACACAACTAACATAATCACAGGACAATATACAATTACAATAATTCGTCATCATCATCATAATGCAGAACACACTATTCAGGTCAAATAAAAAGATGAATAATCGCGCTTGTATCAGTAAAGCTTGTCAGGTGGGACTGATCGCTTGCCACCACCAGCGCGCGCGCAACGCAAGGTGCGGCCAAAGTTTATAAGAGTAGTTGCATCACACGCACGCGTCTCATTCCGTTGTCAACTGCCCGCGCGCACGGTCCAATCATGGGGAAAGACGAGGTTATCAAAAACGTTCTCTATGTTATGAACATTATCTACGCGGTCTTCGGGCTAGTGACCGCCGCGACCGGAATCTGGTTCTTCGTTCAGTTATCCGAGTTCGTCAGCCTCAGGAACAGCAACCATTACTTATTGGACTACAGGATCTACTGGCCTCAAGTCGCACCATGGCTGTTTATCCTCCTTGGACTCTTCATCATCATGATTTCTTTCTGTGGTTGGTGTGGTGCCAACAGGGAGAGCAGAGGAATGCTGGGAATATACGGACTGTTCCTCATCCTCATCGTCATCGGACAACTGATCGCAGCTACGCTCATCTTCGTGTACGTCGACGGTGAAGACACGGACAGATTCATCAAGGACACCGTCTACGATGGGTACTACAACTCGCAGTCCAACCCTGACGTGTTCAAGTCCTTCGGAAGGATCGAGAGGAAGCTGAAGTGCTGCGGCGCCAACGACGCGAGAGACTACAGAAGTTGGAGGAACGACCTGCCCCTCACGTGTTGTTTGGACAGTTACTACCGCGCGACTTGTGAGTTCACCGACAAGGAAGCGAACGAACGTCTCGGTTGTGCTAAAGTGGCTTCAGTTTATACTAAGATCATCAGCTCGTCGGTCGCTGGAGCGTCCTTACTTATGTCTATATTAGAGATCTGTGGTATAGTGCTAGCGTGGAAACTGTTCCATTCTCTGAGAGAAGTGGAGCATTACATCACGGAGCGGAAGGAAGGTGAAACGGAGTGCTAGGTTCTAAGTGCCACAGTATTATTATCGATACCGCCGATCGATGCCGCCACGGTATGAGACTCTAAACGATTCCGATACCGATTCTAAGCCTGAAGTAACTTTCCCTTTCTAAGTTTTCTTTCTTTCACGGTGTCTGTTTTCTGCCGAATAAAGTTCGTTTCCTTGTCGAAAGGAAAGCCTGAAACCTTTGTTCTTTAGATCTGATTTTGTGTTACATTCCAACTGTAGTGTTAATTCGCTTTAATTGAACAATCTCATAGTGTAGCCCGTGTCTCGCCGCGCCACGCCTTAGGTCAAAGTGTATAATAAGATGGTATTATTTGAGTGAGTGGGCTTAATCAGTGGCTTCCTTCTTAACTCAATGAGTCGCGAGGACCTGCACTGACTCATCGTGAACCTCAATTGTGCCTAAGACATGGAGATCTGTCGGCTTCGCCCCCCACCAAGTGTCTTCGACACACACGATTAACGTAGTTAGGTATACATAGCTCGGTATGTAAGTTTCGTAAGTTATATTTCGCGTTAATAAGCGTCCATGGACGAATGGAGATTGTGAAGCGATTGGAGGTCGTTTATGAGAAAAATGTGACCTCAGTTTGGGCAGTGGGCTCGCGACGAGTAGTTAGCGAGTAGGTACCTACTTGTGCCAGATTCTCGCTTCGTTTTGAGGTCGAAGCATTGTGTAATAGATGTTACCTGCAAGGTGTGTCATAATAGCCCCGTTTGTATTTGTCGTTGAGTAGTAAAGTTTATACAGCTCGGTCCATCGAAATATGCAAATTTTTACGCAAGAGGTATTGTGAGCGTATCAATATGCTCAGCAGAACTTATGGTAATTTTGTAGATTACGACATATTTGGATTTCACAATTTCATCAGACGTGTTTGTCGAGTAGCGTAGTACAAGATGTGCCAATAACTGGTGTTCTTACCCTTTTTGATAATCACAATATTTATAGTGAATTGTATTTTTTTGTATCGAGTTTTTTTAATTATAGTTTTTAAAAGATTTTGGAGCGAATTTCCGTCCTTTATATAAAGAGCCATATTTAATATATTTAAATAAATGTGTGTTTGTAATAGAGTGTGTCCAATTGCCAAAGAAAGTATAGGTACAAACTTTCAAGAGAAAAAAGAGAAAATATTATTTTTGCATGCAATAAATACATTTAAAAAATCATGTAATTAGTATAAGTGAGTACCCACAACCATTATTACCGTAATAATTATATTATCAGCTAATAATTATAAGTTATTTTTATACGATACTTGATAATAATGTCATTTAAGTCGAAACTAGTCTTAAGTCGTTTCGTTTTGTAATAAAATTAAATGTTAAAATATCTCAGAAATGTATTTTTAATTTGTTTCCTCATTCTTGTGATAATTATCATAAAATATCGCTTTATTAGCTAAACAATTATTATTCAGAGAAGTCGCATGTTATTAACATTTGTGAAAATACTTATCTACATATATTAAGAATTTCATACACGATTAAACGAAGTAAAAACCCCGAGGATTTATTAATTTATCAAATTACACCTAATTATCAAATTGACTAATGAAATACATGATGCAAAACAAAGACCTTTCAAGTACTTTAAACTAGTTACTTCCGTCATTTAGTACCTACCTACATAATTAGAATTTCCTCTTCTTATTACATAATTTAGAAAGTTATTGACTCACTCAGTCGTGCGAAAAACACACTTTTACATACCAGTCACCATAAAAGTATAGTATAATAAATTCTAAACACATAAGATTATGGAGAATCGCTCTATGACTAACAAAAATACAACTATTGTAGAAAGGAATATGAATTTGGCAGACAAGGGTGTAAAAGTGCACAAAGAAAGGGTCATTCAAGAAGTTCCCTTAAGAACATCTCCTTACGAGTTGGTTTTCGAAAAACTTGGTCACATAATTGGAAAACAGAAACGTATGTATAGAATATTATTCCTAGGTTGAAGATTGGCATTTCTATGGAAAGTATTCATATTCAGACTATTTATTTCAATTGGACCAGTAAAAGACACTTTTGAAAGTCAAAATTTACAAAGAAATATTATTGATTCTAGTTGCCCATTCGCAAAGACGATAGATACGAGTATTATTGACTCGTTAATGCCCGCGGCTTTGCCCGCGTAGAATTCAGTGATTGTTCCACGGGATCATACTACCGGGATAAAAAGTATCCTATGTGTTAATCCAGGTTATAAACTATCTGTGTGCTAAAATTCATTCAAAAGTTTTTGCGTGAAGTAGTAACAGATATCCATCCATCCATAAATCCATCCATCCTCACAAGATTTCGCATTTGTAATAGAAGTTAGATGAAATTCCTTTGATAAAAAACACTTGTATGAAGAAACGGGACACAGATTACTATTTTTTTTATTCTAAAAAATATACACAAAAACACATACATATAGGTACACAAGTCAGTTCCTAATGTATAACTAAATAAACAAGATTTCTATTTCCCAAACATTTCTGACTGCGTAGCGAAGTGAAACCGTTTTGTTTACTCAAAGATTATGTCATCACATGAGGCAGCCCTTTTTCCATCGCCAAACCAGTTTTGAGAAAATATGCGTTCTTCGTCTTACGTCATTAGTTGACCACTATGTACTGGGCAACATATGACCGTTTCCACTTATTCTATTATGACACCTTAATTAATGCCCAAATAAAAAAGTACTGTTGGATTTTCGACGCCCAACTCAGTGCTGAGATTCGAATTAAAACAGAGTTATGTTATTTGTTTTGTTGTTTTTAATTAGTTCAGCTAAGTTAAAATACGTATTTCATACGACTTTTTACCTGCATAGGTATCAATAAGATATGATAATATTATGTGATTATTTAATCAATTAATGTTACCTCCAATCGCCTGAATCACAGAAACACCTAGTTCAGGCACAAATCATGGATGCACTTGACATAGATTTAAGAAAAACTGTATTTAATGTTATACCTTTATATTTTTGAATAAATTGTATCATAATTATATTTAGGCATTAATTTGGGTGGGGCTCAGTGTTAGAGTTAAAATTCTAAAAATAATAATTATGTGGGCTTTAATTTTGGTTTGGCATAGTGTTCGTCAAAACGGGCTGTAGATTTTTTGATAAATATAGGTGTAAGCAACGATCCTGCTTGGCGAAAATATGGCAAAAGGTATTTTTGAAAGGCACAATTAGAAAAACAAAATATCAGCTGCGTAAATTAGATCACTTTAGTATTTTTTCAGCAGGTTTCAAATGTGTTAGTTGTCATAATTTGTATTTCTTTAAAAGAGCTCATAATCAAATCCAAGTTTCCTTTGGAAGAGTCGTATTTTATCGTACAACATCTGAATAATCATAACATAGCCACATCCTGTGGGAGTTTGTTATTTACCACAAATTACAGTTTCAGCAATAAAATATCTATGTTTACATCTGCCAACCTTCTGGCCCTATAAAGGTCACTTCATCAGCTTCCTGCCCTTGTCCCATGTTATTTGGGGATCTATAAAGGTCACATCCTGGCCACAATAAACACTGGGCACAAATCGGACTGCTACTGAGAAATTCTGAATGGAAAACTCTTAAACACTTTAGATCCCGACCTGGGGATCGAATATACATGATCTTACCATCAGCAATTGTACTTGCAAACACCAGACGGCACCACCAAATGGGGCAGTTATAACACATCTTCCATAAGTTTCTCCTGCAAAGCCTTTCAAACATGATCTTGGGAAACAATCCAAGTCGCCGTATGCCTAAATAGTTTCCCAACTTTACACTGCATAACACCATACCATACCATACCATTGTTGGTCAGACTTTTTGGGCTTCTGACGACATCTACGAAAGATAGTCGGGACCAACAGCTTGATATGCTTTACGAGGCATAGAGGGAAGTCGGTATGTAATGGATGGTGACCCATCCACGGAACAGCCTCAGCAAGCGTCCATCCGTGCGGATGCTATGTGCCTCGTATCGTGGGAAATAATCTTAGTATGTACCTATTATGTTTCATAGAGTTGAGTCATACTTTCTCGCGCATGCGTGAAACAGTTATGTGGAAGTAAATGTAATGTATATACCTTTGGACACACGTGAGTGAAGCCACGTGTTCTAGCGAGTGTAGTTGCGACACCTGGCGCTGTTTGTTTTGAATTCTTTGGTTATACAGGAAACTTTGCAAGATGTACAGTTAGACGTTGTTTTGTAAAGGAAAAATAACGTCACTAGCGGCAATGTATTGTAACTGCAAATTGTAAAAAAAATACGGTTTTAGGTTTTACTTTTTTGTCATTGCTGTGTCCGTGTACCTGTCCTAGGAGATTTTCTCTGGAATTGAAAATAATAGAATGTTATGAATGAGAAATATAGTGTCCGTAATAAAATAGTGGAGTATTTATTTATTAAAACTTTATGCACAAGTAAAAAACTGTACAAAGGCGGACTTAATGCCTTGGGCATTTTCTACCAGTCTACCTTAGGGTGATGCAGAGACAATACACAGTAGGTGCAATTACAAAAAAGAAAATACTAGAAAATATTTATAAAATATATATATAACAAATACTTATATATATACATAAAACAAAATATATAAAGTGAAGAGAGATAACAAGAAAAACTACTGCAACTTATTTCTGAGACGAATCTGCCAACTTCTTGAGTATAAACATTTATCTTCAAGAAAACTGCAGGAGGCATACATATTTATCTTAGATACTTACATAATTATTTAGCCCGTACGGGCCCGTTGCAAGGAAAATACCTGTCTTTATAATTATTATATCCAATTACATTTTCGTCCTTATTTTAGCACAAAAAGTCTCTTAAATAACGAAAGACGAAGAGCGCAAAGAAATTATACTTGAATAATTCGATCCTTAAAAGGATTAATATTATATATACATAGAAGATGAAAGTTTGCATGGAAGATCGTCACCCCATCCCACATTCCAATATGAAATCCTATCAAACAAGCGACTGCTTAAGAAATAATACGAAATAAAAAAAAAAAAACAATATCACGCCATGAGATTTTTGTCTAGACCTTTTAC
Organism: Standfussiana lucernea; assembly: GCA_964057025.1. Lineage (NCBI taxonomy): Eukaryota > Metazoa > Arthropoda > Insecta > Lepidoptera > Noctuidae > Standfussiana > Standfussiana lucernea. Next base: position 12,038,461 of record OZ059810.1, read on the forward strand.
AGCACTCCTTATCAGACAAAACCCATAAAAATCCCCATATTTACACAAAGAGCATCACTGCCAATGTCAAGTATGCTGTAACTGAAACTAGATTAGTTTTTTATCTAGATTGGCCTACTTTACAGCTCAATGCATTCAGCTGAGTATGATGTACGGTCAGGTAAACTTGAACTGGGAAAATCGACCTTATTGCAACGTTATAAAGGCGCTGAAGTGAAATTGTTTTCATGTATGTGCGGTTGTTCTCAAATGGTTAGTATGTGAGAGCAGTGGTAGCAAAATTATAAACAGAGTTCCAAAAAAACATTAAATAAATGAAAATGACTTTACTTTCGGAAGTTGATGACTTGGTTTGTTTCATTGACTTTATTGTAAGTTATTTTGTACTTTTTAGCCGACTTCTAAAAAGGAGGAGGTTATGTATTCCACCAGCATAATTTTTTTAACTAGAAAATATTAGCCCATCCATGTGGATGATGGATGAAGAAGAAAAATTCATATTACAGAGGGTAATTCATAAAGTTCCTAAGCAAAATTGATAAAATTATATTGGACCACTGCGCAAAGCTTCCTCTACTAAATAAAAAAAAATCACGAAAATCGGACCAGTAGTCACAGAGAAATCGGTGTACATACGTCCTCCTTTTTAGAAGTCGGTTAAAAGCCCCGACTTACACGTCTTAGGTCGTGGATACCAACCTAAGCCTGCACTTGACTTTGTGTTTTTTATTATCATCAGCACAGCTCTCAAAGCGGTGAAAGAAATCCTCTTGAGGAAACCGGCATTTCCTAAAACCAAACATTCGAAGACATGTGACATCTGCCAACCTGCGCTGCGCCCGCGCTGCGCAGGTTGGTAGGTTACAGCTCACTCCCTCTCGTAGGGAGGTAGGGAGGGGGCCTGTGTCCAGCTGTGGGAACACTATAGGCTGATTGTGATTTGTGCTATCAACCGCATCTGAACTACAAAAACCAACCTTACTGCAACGCAATAAATGCGCTGTTAAATAAAATTCTTGATACGACAATTTAGTTGACTGTAACAAGCGATGACGCGCTAAAACCGCAAAGTTAGCTTTGTAAGCGGTCATTATAATGCAATGTTGTGGTTTTTTGTTATTGTTTAATTAGGTAATAATGTACCCAGTCTCATTGCAGTTCGGTTAGGTTTCCATTGCAGTGTAGGCTATGTAGACAAATACGTTATGGTCCAACAGAAATGATGATTAAACAATATTGTTTTGATATGAGTGTTAGCTCTTGGCTAGATAATATCAGCCGCGCGGGTCGATCTTCAAGGTTAAGCCGCGCATGCCAAGGTCGGTCTGTGGATAGGTGACCATCATTACATACCGAGGTTCCTCTGTGCCTCGAAAAGCACGTTAAGCCGTTGGTCCCGGTTATCATTTGTAGATCTTTTTCAGTCGTTACAAGCAGTTAATTGGTCCGAAAAAAAAAATAACCAGCAAAAAAAAGAAAGTCTGACAAATACTCTTACCAAGGGTAATACGACGTATTACCCAGTGCTAACTGGGCTGCGGAGGTCAGATAGGCAGTCGCTCTGTGTAAAATACTGGTATTCAGCTGCATCCGGTTAGACTGGAAGCCGATCCCAATAAATTTGGAAAAAGGCTAGGCAGATGACGATGAAGCCTTTGTCGCGATTATCACACGACGCCGCTCGGTCGGGCGGTGAAGCGAATCTTACGTCGCATTGGCCTGTATGAAATCCGTTGATGCCACACGTACATGGCCCAACCGCGCGGACGAGCGGCGCTCACCGCCTCCTCGCGCAGCGCACTGCCCGTACATCCGCTTCGCCGCCTCCGCTGGACCCCGCGGTGTTGTGTGTGGATCGCCTTAAACCCAAACTGAAGGGCATCACCGATAGTTGGATCATATTAAGGGCTTCTGTTAAGATTCGGTCAAACCGGACATACTACCGACGAGGCTTTGGATACTGGACTCTGGCAGATAATGAAAGATGGTTCTTCGTAACAAACCTAGTTATTTCTGCAATAAAAATAAAAATAAATCTACCAGTACTAGCGTTGCGTTAGATTAAGCATCGATGAAAACTATAGGAAATAAGAAAATTCTTGGCGTTTCCAAAAACTTGAAACTATTCATGACAGTAACCTATGTCTATCTCCACCATCATTAAATTAAACAACTTACACGCCATTCTGAGAATAACAGGTTTATTGAGCATCCGGTTTTATTTCTACGAAATTGACTCACCAAGCGAAAAGGCAGAGAAATAGTGATTAATTAAATTCCAGATGTTAAAAGGTAATATATTGAAAACTTTATCAAAACTAATAGGACTCTTTTCGCTAGTGTTTTGCCTCGCTTGAATATCTTTATCTATGATTGTCATTATTATCATGTTCCTGTCCTCATCCCAAGTCTTGAAGTTGGCGCAACACGTTTTTATCTTCCACTCTCCCCTGACTTTTACTCCTTTTTCTTTTACAATTCTTTGCGTTGCGCTATGGAACTAAACTGGAGTTCGGCAGGACACCTAGCAAGGCGCGGTGATGGCAGATGGAGTACATCTGTGACCGAGTGGCGTCCAAGGACTGGAAAGAGAAGTGTTGGTCGTCCGGCGGCGAGATGGGCAGACGACATTGTTGCCATCGCGGGAATATCCTGGATGAGGCTGGCACAAGAATGTTGAGCGTGGGTATAGACCCAGCAGAGGATGGAGCCGGGCTGTGGATGATGACGGCCTGGACCATGTGACATTCTCATCATTCAAATGTATTGTACTGAAATAACCTGTCGTAAAGCTTATGTTAATAGAGTTGAAATTCGTTACAGAAATACGAAACGCTTTGAAAGCGATTACTTTTTGTCTAAGCCCTCAGGACCTGTTCCTTGAAAAAATATACCTGGCTTTAATGAGACAATTACGTAATTTACATACTTAATTAATTGCGAAGGAGACTAAGGAATAATTTAGCTTTATTATAATTGCTACCAAGAACCTGAGTCATTCAATCTAATTTAATATTAAACACTCCGTGACTCACTGACTCATAGATATACAAGGCTCTGCCTAATCCATTAAGACAACCGTTTGTATTCTCTGCAGGAGTAGGCAGAAGTGGAGCAGCACTCCCATATTTAATTCGGTTCGTCCTAGGTCAGTTAGCCAGTCCTACGTCCTAACGACGTCCTAACTAAGTCCTACGTTTAAGAAGGCGATACCATTGCCACAAAATCGGCCAAAAACCCTGAGTATGGCTGATGATTTCCTAACAGAAATTTCACACTTTTCTTTTTTTCCTACTTAGGGATCGAACCCAGGACCACACTCTCAGCAATCGCACTAAATTGCACTACTGAAAACCGAACTGAATTAACTAAAATCGTTGACTCAAGCGCAACTGATGACCGTGAGTTCTCCGAAAGATTTAATTTCACAGGTGAAAGGTGTTATTGGGTTTTACATTTCTCAGTAGCAGCCCAGAACCTGGATTTGTGCCCGTTTGATGGTAATAGGCTCACCCCTATTACATGAGACTCTAACATAAATGTCGAATTGAGGGTATTATAATTATATAGGTGCAACTCTGCCTAACCCTTTGTCGAAAACAGGTGTGATGTTGATGTTTTCTAAACTAACTAAAATCCTTTGTTGAATAACATAACAATGTTATAACAGTTACGTCTAATAACTCATACATATTTGCACGTAGATTTACAGCTAAATAATGAATAGTCACGTATTAGCTACGGGTGATATTCGCACAGCAGAGTGTTCGTGACACCTGAGCGTAGAGGCACGTGCCTATAATCACGCGTCTTTGCTGAATAAGTTGAGCAGTCCGGTTATTAAGCTGCAGCCAACCTCATAGGTTGACCGACGAAATGCCATTACCAAAAAAAAATTGAGCTGTGGCCCTACCATGACGTCTTAATGCAGGAATGTTTTAGTTCGATTCCAGTGTAGGAAAGAGATAGCGATAGACATCCTGAAAAGCTCTGTCTGGGCCACTTATTAGTGTAGCAGGTTTAGCCCCATTTTAGACCAGCCTCAAGGTTCCTAACAGCCCCGATTCGAGTTGCAGGTCCTGGGATCGTACTCAGACACTGAGTTTACTTTGTGTACATTATTTCATGAGCACTGCTCTGAAAACGGTCTTCTTCGTTGTGTCTATGATTCCTCATGTTAAGTGAACTTCGACCAAAACTTTACCACCTTGACAGGTCCAAAAAGTGCAGGTGGATTTGCACAAAGAGCAGGAGGTGGGACGTCATTCGTGATGTAAGTAGCTCCGTAGTCATACTTTATTCAATCGGGATACCCAGGTGGGATTTATTTCGTTCCAAAGCGATGAAGGAAAACAACATGAGGAAACCGGCAAATTATAGAAACAAAAATTCGAAGACATGTGATATGTACCACCTCGTACTAGGCCGTGATCATCATCTGTGGTAGTCTGTGAGCCAGCAATGGACATTAAGATTTAAGCTAAATATGCGTCATCAATTGAAGATGATGACGCCATAGTATATAATCGCGCCTCAGTTATAGAGGTGTGTTACACCCACGTTTTAGTAAGAATGGTAACCCTCAAGTAAAAGGGGGAGCACACGAGATGGGCACAGTTCTGAACTCATTCGTTACTGAGAAACTTCCCGCAAAAAATCTCCGTATCATTTTACTGAAACTGGGAATTGTCCCCGGGATAATATGATCATAGCAACCATCTTGAATTTAATTTAACATTGCAGCTTAAAAAGCAGTTGTTTACAATAGAAACAGAAAGTCATAGATAAAATTACAAATTGCCGAGAACCAGTCACAAAAAAATATTGACTCGGAAAACTTTTCAAAAGCTCCACACTTTTACTTTCAACCAACTTCTCGGCGTCTCCACCAACAGTGTCGTAAGCGCAACAGTGAAAGGGCCCAAAAGGTACCTCGGACAAACACTTATAAGCTCTTATAACCTTGTGCCGTACAATAATAAAAACTGGTTTGGTGTTGGCCCCATAGAGTACATAAGTGAAGATATTTGGCAATCAACAATGATACCAGAATAACTTGGTATGTGGAGGATTGGTGAACAGATAATACGGTGCATAGCTGTTGATTTGGTTCGTAGTTATAGGAAAAGTTCTGTTTTGAATATCGTTATCTCTGTCACTCATACTTTAGGTCTCTTTCTAAAGTTCGTTGTTTTATATTAACGCTTCATAAGAATAGGCTGTTATTTATTTAATCTTTTGATTTTTTAATATTAGTCTGTCGGTCGCAGGAGGAACCGCTGACCTTGGGGTCCTTAGTACAATCTCTGGATTGGAAAAGTATATCATAAATTTTCCATCCGAAAATCTGCAGCTTTGAGTCTGTATCTTCTGGCTGGTTAATGGCAATAGACTCGTCTTTTACTGCATGGGATATTTCTGGCATAATGTTGGTCAGCTGTACATCTTTGCTTATTCTCCGTTGAGGTATACAGGCGTGATAATAATGAGTATCTTTACAACCAGACTGCTGTTATGAAGTGTCAAGATATACCGGTTAAATCTACGTGGTTACATAGCGGTTTATTTAAGTTATTTTATCGTTTAAACAGTAGTTCCACCAGGTGTGCTTTAGTCATGCTTCTAACGAAGGAATTTGTCATCTTTTGTTAAACAATGCTGTTTTAAAGTATTCCTGAAGATTTCTTCAGTGTGATTTTTGTGATCAGCAGCACAGTCCATTGTCTTACGTTGGATATTACAAACAACCCAGAAGATAAACGATTAAAATACTTTCATACATACGGAAGACAGTTTCGGGTAGCTTGATGTGTTGGCGTCTGTTCTACCGAGTTCACTGATGATCGACCACTTCTCAACCTTATTACTTAGAACATAAGAGTGAAAAGTGGCAGACCCCCAGTGAACTCGGTAGTACATCCACCAGGGTATTGTCAAACTTAAAGACTGAACTTTGAAAAGTCTTATGTGCCTGAATAATCACAGTTTGTTGGTTACTACCATGACCACTATTCCTTTAATTAATTAATTGTGTTTCACGATTTTAGTTTCTGATAGTTGCTCGACCGTAGGACTTATAATTTATCAATCAAATAGTTGACCTTCCAAGGAGCAGGCCTCTAAAGGTCAACTACTTTGACACGATAACACGTGATGTGTTTCGCGCCAAAAATCGTTCTCGGTAGCTAGGCCTTGTGGTTTTAACACGAAACGAAATACTATCGCTTTTTCATTAGAAGACGTTTTTAATTTGTCATACAAAAATATTCTAGACATGTCCGTTTGAGTGTCTCTCATGTCATTCATCCTCATCATTACTATCAGCCTAGACCAGTCTAATGCTGGACCTGCTTTTGTTTGGATTCATTTCACTGCCATAAACATTTTTGGTTTTAATTGAACGCCAATCATCTAGTTTTTCGGCTATTCAATTCCAGCTGATACGTTCTTCTGATTTTGGTGCCTTTCCAATTACTTAAATTTATCCAAAATCTGTCCGATTATTGCAACTGCTGAGCTGTTTCACGTCCCAAAGGACAAAGAGAAATATTCGTAACTCGGGTCTCGGGTCGGCGCAGCATGTCTTCTTCTTCCATACTTCTCTATTACTTGTCATCTTATCAAACACAGCCCCTCTAGCCATTCACACATTCCATCCATTGTCTGTCTGGTCTTCCTCTACTCTTAGAAACTCTTCGGTTGTCGCTTCGCTACAATCATAAATTCGATATTAATTTGCGCAGCCACTACAGTCATTACACATTCCAGTTGTAATTACTCTGATAAAGTCTGATTATCTGGTCATCCACTGGCGGGGTTATCAGTGAGATTAGAGCACAAAAATGTTAAGTATCGGCTGCAAGTCTCTTATCGGTAATATTTGCCCTGAACCCGCTCGACCTACAGCTTCTGTGCTTTACTTAGTGAGGTACTTACTCCGATGCAGTAGATAGGAGGTTGTTAACATTATAGGGATCGTCTTTGTGATTGGAAAGCTTAAGGACCCGTTGATTTGGGCTATACTGTGATAACCAGAGGACATTATCAAGCTGGCGCCAGGATAAGCTTTATTTATACGCAAATACCAGCAGAAACGTGATGTGTGGGATCCCATACTTCAGCATGTGTGCACGGAAGTCCAAGATATCAAGCTGTGTATGTCTGGTGTTTAGTCGAGACAAAGCAATGAGTTACATGGTATCCAGAAGGCTGTACTTTTTCTAGTTTGTTTGTGAATTATTTCGTGCATCTTCAGGCTATCGTCACGGATTTCTCTGAAATGTTCAACATCTGTAGCACGTTCAGGGTTAGGAAACTGGCGCCGGTGACTAAAAAGTTGTGTGGCTTGGTGTGGGCATGTGATGCGGAAAATGTGGTGAGGAAAGTTTTGAATGTGAATGGCTATAATAATAAAGGAAGGCCAAAGAAACGATGGATGGACTGTATGAAGGATGGTATGGCAAGAAAGGAGGTGTCTGATGAGACGACTAGTAATAGAGATGTACATGCTGCGCCGACACCAAATTCATTGGCACAAGGGCAGAAGAATTATGAAGTTGGGAGTTAAGACGTCAGGAGTAATCACTTTGTTATACTAGCACTTTGGTGTTCGGGCAAACGCTAGACCTAGGACGAAAACACATTACAAGAAAGACTCTGCATAACTACTGTACATTGACAAGAGAGGCGGTTAAGCTGGAGCGAATCATGAAAATGGAAGTGGAGGCTAAGACATAATATATTCCCTGAAACATACACTCAGTTGTGGAAATTTCTGAAATAGGTACATAAGTCAAGTTACCTTTGGTGTGGATAAAGCCGTTAGGAGACTGGTTTTCATTACCTTTAATTGCATCAGAAGAAACGGGTGATTCTGTACTTTTTTCACAGACAATTAACCTAAGAAACCAAACATAACACAATGTTCTGATACCCTTTAGACGACCGTTATGGTGGTTTGAACTTGAAACGCATTTTTTGTTCAAACCATGAAGAAACATAATGTCACGTATTGATGTTCTTTTTTGTTGTTGACAAAAAAGGCAAAGGACAGACCACGATACGGCCTAGTTCCTCGATGGTGGAGGCTACTCATAGTTTAATAGGTGTCAATTTGCTTACAAATTACTGGGCCACTCTTTTTCATCATCCAACATCTTGCCTGTAATCCTCGTAGGGTTAGGCAGAGGTGTACCTAATAGTACACTCATTTTTTTGCCAGTTATGGTTTAGTCCCATGTACTAGAGGGTTCGCCTATTACCATCAACTGGGCACAATCCAGACTCCGTGGCTACTACAGAGATATTCCTAATATAAAAAATCAATAACTCTTTGCCCGACCTGGGAATCGAACCAGGACCTCATGCTCAGCTGTCACGCTCGCGACTACCAGACCAACGATGCAGTTTTTCTTTAGCGGACGTAAAAGGTAACTAGAGATTATTGTAAAGACGATAGACAGAAGCGTCTTTATTTCTCCTAAAGTTGATCATGTTCCTTGTGTTACTAGTATTTGCATGATGCATATCTTTATAAGGCCCTAATTGTCAATTATTACGCTTGAGGGAATAAATAATGCCTAAAAGTAAGCTTATCAAACGTTACTTAATGTTTTGTCTGCGTAGATCTCAACCGGTTGGTCTACATGTTAGAAGCATGAATGCCTTCTAACATTTACGGGTTTCTTATACCAAATTGTAAGAACAATTCCTTTTAACGAACAGCAGGCAAGTCATCACATCGGCTAGTAAACTTAGTAAAAACACATTACCCTCCTCAGTCGGGTAAAAAGACGCGAAGACGCCGAGGTCATCCAACGACACACTTTCAACAACAATGTTTGCGGCTGCGAGTAACATTGCGCGTAATGTTCGCGTAATTACGCATTGTATGCGCACGGGCAAGTATAGTCAATCTTAGTGGTGATAATTTGACATTGACAGCGGCCTTATGTCGTATCAGTAAGAGTGATTTTCGTAGAGCAAAGTGTTACCATTGATGTGTTTCGGACTAACGTAGAAAGCGGTTCAGGGACAAAATTAAAAAGACTCTGTATTTGTTGCAAGTTAACCTTTTATGATTGTAATACATAACATGACATCACACATGTAATCCCCGAAGAGTTAGACAAAGGTATATCTTGGTATAAGAAGTCTCTCTTCTTCGCCGTTCCCTCACTGCTGAGGGTCGCGACCACATATGACACGTCTCCAAGCCATGCGGTCTCCTGCAGTGTGAACCGCTCGGTACAGGCTGCTTCCAACAGCCTTCTTGATCGCGTCAGACCATCTTGCTGGTGCTCTGCCTTGAGCGTTTACCTTCCACGCGGCCCAGTATTACCTGTATGCCTTTCCAGACAATGCCTAGGCGAACGCATAATATGTCCGAAAAAGCTGAGGGCACGCTCCAAGCAGATTGTGGAAAACCGTTTGGTGCTGTTGAGCTCCTCCAGTATGGACTCATTATGATGGTATAAGAAGTACTCCCGTATTTAATTTTCGCCAGTTATGTTTAAGGCTCACGTAATAGGATGCGAGCCTGTTGCCATCAATCGGGCACGAATCCAGACTTCGTGGCTGTAACTGAGAAATTGCTGATAGAAAACCCAATAGCACATTGGCCGACCCGGGAATTGTACACAGGACTACATGCTGAGCATTAGCACGGGCAACCACTACGTCAAAGAGAAAGTTTTCATTTATAATAATATAGGAGAAATAATAAAATTATGACTAAACCTGTTTTATGAATGAAATGTGACTAATGTGCCCTGAATGAATTCTGATGACTTCAATAATTTATTTTTGATGATTCTTATAATTAGCTTATCAATGCGATGACCGTGTCTGTGGGTTGCTGGGACGTATTTAGCGTTTCTTTGTTAATAATATTTATTGCTACCCAATTTCTTGGCAAATATAATCGTGTTGCTAAGGAATTTGTTTTGTGGAGGTCAGACGGAAATTATTTCATGTACAATATTAATAATCACAGTGACCTTATTGGTGAAGTTTTTCAGAAAGGTTGGGTGCGTAGTCCTCGCAACCGGCGGGCTTGCATGATCAGATGTTGGAACGTGGACGAGGCGAAACGTGTGGTTAGGATCTTTACATACCTACTCCGACCAATACTGACCATATTGGTGACGTTCTTCACAAAGATCGGGACTTCAGGAACATAATTGTCACAACCGGAGAGTGTGTATGACCAGATATGAACGTGGACGAAGCAAAAGGTATATTTGTATATGGGTAAATACAATTCCGACGATATTAAAATGGAGAGATAGGTACTCTAGAATGAATTTTCGATAATGCATCCTGGTGGAGCTACCCTAACATAACATCACGCCCATAATCCCCGATGGGTTAGGCAAAGGTATACCTAACAGTACCCCACATTTCGCCAGTTATATTTAAGTATCCATGTAATATGCATGTAATATGTATGTATGTATGTGTAGTATGCATGTGTGTATGTTTTTTTTTTCCTGGCTTTACGGTCATTATTTAATTTTTGTGTTATATTTATTGTCAAAAGCACTTCGACACAAATGTACATTTGTTAATGAAATGAAATAAATAAATAAAATAAATAGGGGGCGAGCCTATCGGCATCCACCAGGCACAAATCCAGACTCCGTGACTGCAAATGAGAAATTTTTGATGGAAAAACAAAACAACACTGCCTGACCTGGGAATCGAACCCAGGACCAGCAGTCGCGCTTGCGACCACTAAATCAACCAGGTAGGTAGGTGTTGCCTGAAGCTTCGTTTTACTTGAAACCCTTCCTTTTATCTGCTCCTTTTTGACTACCGCACTAGCAGCTACGGCATCTGGATTTGAGCCTGGTTGATGGCAATAAGCTCGCTCCTAAACAGTGGGTGTACTATTAGTTGCACCTCTGCCTAACCCTTTGGGGATTACTGGCGTGATGTTATGACCTACCTAGTTGCCATGCTAACCCGTACATTCCTAGACGGTCATACAGAACACACCAGCTACCTTATGTCCATGACATCATACTGGCCCCGTTAATCCCGCTCAAGTGTATGATCTTGTTGAGTTGTTCCGAGATCACTTCCAGCGTGTGGGAGGATTATATTGAGCCGTCTACACGTGTTTGCTATTTTTGTATTAACTTAAGTAGATGATTTCTAGTTAATAATCTGACAGAAACAGACGGCTGGATTCAGCAGGTTTTGATGTTTTTGTAGTCGTTTTTATTTTTTGCAAAAAAATATATACAATATCGATCTAAATATATAGAATATGTCAATTTGGAAATTGAAAGTGTTCCAAACTCTAGTATTTGATGAAATAGCAACACAGTGTTAAGAAATACATAATGTTGGCAGAAGTAGTTCTATATCTCGGCTCGCGGCAGATCAGCGCTGGCATTTAATTAAATGTTTTAGCAATCATTGTGTGGAAATATCAATGGTTTAAATCATAATTGAGTTTTGAAAAGACATTAATAAAAAGTTGATTGCCTCACTGGCCTAGTGGTCGCAATCGCCACTGCTGAGCATGAGGTCCTGGTTCGATTCCCGGGTCGGGGAAATTGTTATTGGGTTGTTCCATTAGGTATTTCTCAGTATCAGCTACGGAGTCTGGATTTGTGCCCGGTAGATAATCTTTAATAATCTAATAATAATAATCTTTATTTATTTAAACAAAATGCTTCATATACATGAATTGTGTTTGGAGCCTCCTGTTAGGCAGACAATGCCTGTGTTAGGAGACTCCGCTCCTCCATATCTTGATAAGTTACATAATATTACCGCTTATAGTTATTATTTATTCTACTATCTTGAGTATGTATCATGTGAAGCGTCATGTGCATTAATTAAGTGTGGCGCGTGTGTAAGATGTAGTGTGGTTTGGTGTGACTTGATGAGATGTGCGGTGTGGCATGTTGTGATGTGGTGTGGTGTGGTGTGGGGTGGTGTGTTGTGGTGTGGTGTGGTGTGGTGTGGTGTGGTGTGGTGTGGTGTGGGGTGATGTGTGGTGGTGTGTGGTGTGGTGTGGTGTAGTGTGGTGTGGTGAGGTGTAGAGTAGGGTAGTGTGTGGTGTAGAGTGAGGTGTGTATCGTTATGGTGTGTGATTATATTACTCATGATAAACCAGAAGAGCTTCCGTATCCTCATAACTAAGATACCCAATCCAATTTGATATAATTGTTTTACAGTCGTGATTGTTTTTATTGTGTAAATATATGTTTTTATTAATCCTGTTGTATATTTGAGCTGAGAGATGGTAAAATTGTCTGCTACTAAATTTGGTTTTACATTGGGGAACAACTGCAATAATATCCTTTCTCCTTTTGTGTTTCTTATTTATAAGATAAGGGAGGGTTTTATGTTTTTTTATTACCGTTTGGGTTATGTACAGTTTTCTGACCGAGAGTAAGTTGCTGATTTCGTATAGGTTTTTAGTAGAATATCTTTTATTTTTAAAATACATAACCTTTATAAGTGCACGTTGAGCACGTTCCACGTCCATAAATCTGGTTTTAGCTGCGCCACCCCAAATGGGGATACAATATAGAAGAACGGACTGTGCTAGAGCAAAATAAATTTCGTTAAGTAGGTTCCTGGGTCGCTTATCGCTCCTCAACATTTTAGTCGGGGCCACGTGTCTTAGTGTTTTGAAGATCCAAGTAAGCTTTCTAACCCTGGCAGTCACCTGCTCAAGATGAGGGTACCAAGACAGAAACTGGTCAAGCATCACGCCCAAGTATTTCGTCTTAGAGACTCTACTTAGGCATGTGCAGTTACAGCCTATCCTGTTTATATCTCCGCAAGTGTGTACCCTCAAATTTAGGTCTTCATTGGGCTGTGTCCGGTTACTAACACTAAAACATAAGTAGTTAGTCTTGGTGGTGTTTAATGTTAGTAAATTGTTTTTCAGCCATTCAGCTACGTGGGCAATCCCTACCTCTGCACTCAGTTTAACATCTTGCCAAGAGTTACAAGCAAATACAATAGCAGTATCATCGGCGTATGCAAATACCCTGGCGTTTGTTAATTTAATATTGCACAAATCGTTGATGTATAATAAAAATAAGGTAGGACCTAAAACACTGCCCTGTGGTACGCCGCATGTTACTTCTGCTTCGTCGCTAGTGTATTGTCCTATTTTTACTTTTTGCTTTCTGCTAGAAAGGTAATGCCTGAGCAGGCTGAGTGCAGTACCTCTTATTCCGGCTTTTTCTAATTTGTTCACTAGGATAGGGACAGAGACGGTGTCAAAAGCTTTTTTGAGGTCTAAGAAAATGGATAGGCACTTGTTTCCCTTGAGATGGCAATAAACTCACCCCCTATTACATGGGGCTTAAACATACCTGGCGAAATGTAGGTATACTATTAGGACACCTCTGCCTCACCCTTTGGGGATTACAGGCATTATGTTATGTCATGTCCATATGCTAACATCTATCTTTTTAGTTGAAGTCATTTCCACTTGAACAGAAATCAACTTTATGCTAGTTAAGTTGAAAAAGTTGATTTCAAAATGTTTAAGAACTGACAGGTCTTATAAAATATCTTGTAGTGCAAACTTAACTTTATGCGTTTGTTTAAAGTAATTTTTTTTTCAAAGTCATTTAATAATATGGAAATGAATATGTGTGTTTGTAACTCTTCAAAGTGGTAGTTTTATTTCACCAAAAAAATTACTGCGACTATTTAATGACTGCGTGTAAACAGTGTGGTCAGTTCTCGGCGCCGCCACTGGCGCCACATAACATCACGCCTGTAATCCCCAGAGGGTTAGGCAGACGTGTACTTAATAGTACACCCACATTTCACCAGTTATGTTTAAGTCCCATGTAATAGGGGCGAGCCTATTGCCATGAACTGGGCACTAAACCAGACTCGGTGGTTGCTACTGAGAAATTTCTGATGGAAAAAAACCAATAACACTAAAAGTTCATAAGGAAAAGTTCACATTATTTCACTTTTTTTACCTTTTTTCTAGTAGTAGGTAAGTAGGTTCTTATTTCTACCGGTAAACAGCATTGCTGTTATAATTTCGCAAATTCTAGGATTCAATTTGTTAACCTGTGTTCAAATAGAACTTCTACGTTTTTTTTTGCCTGCACAAGCAATTTTAAATCATATGCAAAACTACATAAGTTCTAAATGAAGTGACTCACTCAACGTAATAGTTGCAGCTGACTGTAACATTGACGATTTAGAGCTTTATCCAGTTGGTTAAAATGTTTAAAATTGTTATTCTCACTATAAAGTATTGATATCAAGAATGTTCATAACAATGTTACATGCCATGTAATTTCATACCATATTTTTGAGTTTTTAAGACACAAATTACAGTGAACTGTCAATCGAATACACGATGAAAGTATTCCATAGAAAGTATTTCATACACTCAATTTCAAACTTTAGTCTCCTTAATACAAGATTTAATATTGATTGCATCCTAAACTTGTTTACAATCGTATCCGTTGGTTGATCGGCAAAGGCTTGCAAAATCGATTAATAGTAATAAAACGTAAATCTGAGTCAGAATTCACAGGTTTCTCAATGGGTCACCCATCCGAATTCCGACCTCGGCGAAAGTGACTTAACTGCATATTGGTGCAATAGTGATAAATTATTACCTATATTTTGCACTTGCTTTTACAAACTTATACATAGTTTGCCTTGAAATGATTAAATTGTGGTTTTAAAGCTAAAAGTAGGCAATATAACTTCACGACTTGTATGCCCTGAAGGAGGTGGTAGAGGTGTAGGTAATTAGTACTTACAATCATCGTCCCATATAACAAGAGGCAAGCCATAAACTGCTTGTATGTGATACAATTAGCCCAGCGGAAGTCCTATATCCATTAAATTATCATAAGCCGAGCCTTCTTGAGTTTCCAGTCCAACTAGATGCAGCTGAGTACCATATTTTACAAAGAACGACTGTTTATCTGACCTCCACAATACAGTTATTGGGTAACACTCCCCTTGGTATGTCTGATTGCTACTTTATCATTATTTTCTTGCCCATAACCCAGCGCAGCATGTCTTCTTCTTCCATACTTCTCTATTACTTGTCATCAGTCACCTCCTTTCTTCACACAGTCTATCCATCGTTTTTCTGGTCTTCCTCTACTCTTATACCCATCCACATTCACACTCAAAACAGTCAAAACAGGTGGTATTTTATGTGACGATAAAATAAAATGCCTAAGCCAACTTCCTTCTTCTAAAGGCAAAACTAATGCTTAGTCAATTGCCAAAAGTCTAAACAAGTAGTCTGTAAGGTTGGTAGCGGGGCTGACTAAGTTCTTATAGCTAGCCTAAAAAGGGGCGCCCCTTTGTGTGCAACTTTGTCTTTAGGTGACTACCTAGTACAATGCATGACGCATAGCACGTGCTCGGTACATGTGATCAGACTATGATTTATCCATTGTAAGCACCTCATCATCTTGTCCGCCCAGATTCACTCACTGCTGGGCACAGGCCTCCCCTTTCTTCTGCGTCACACGTCCATGTGATTCCCGTGATTTTGACGATTTTTGGTAAGTTCCTATCATCTGCTCTGTCCGGGTCGGCTTCCAGTTCAACCTAATGTAGCTAAATATCAGTATTTTACATGGAGCCACTGCCTATCTGACCTCCACAACGCAGTTATTGCTATAGTCCGTTCGTAGGATGGTTTTAATCAGTCTTGTGGGATTTTGACAACCCGCAACGGCTATCAATGACCATAAACTAAGCTATATCTAGATTCTGTAAAAAAAAAAATCTCATACAACACTCACACACTCACACTCAGCACTCACAGTTTATAGGTATTCTTATCATGGCCACGATACCGTTCACTATGATTCATCTTTATAACTACAGGTACGACCAATCAAGCAATTAAAATATCTGGTGTTTTATTGCAAATTAATACCTGTTCCTGATTGCTATGATGATGGATCGATCGAACTTAAAACTTGGGGGGTTACCACGATCGGGTATGACTGGGGGGGATACGAGAGTGGGAAAGTGACAACGCTATAGCGCTGTCTAGCGTCATCTCTTACCCACTCTCGGAATAATACTAAATCATTCCTGCACTAACTAGTAACCCACCTGGTGTCTGCCTTCTGTTAAAGTTGCCAAATGACGGTGAAATAAAACATCCTACAGAAGGCCTAGATAAGGCAACATTCGTTCAGAATTTCGATGGAAGAAAAGTCAAAAATATATGAGGTACCAAAAAAAATATAAATCTGTTTATTGAAAGTCGATAGCCACTTCTCTAGCCCGCAGTTATTGCATATTCTAATAATAAGAATAAGTGCCTTTTCTAAACACAAGTGATTTCCAGAATGTAAGAAATACCTACATGTTAGGCAACCTAGGTAAGCAACACGTATATTTTAACCGTGTGATACTCAAAACAATCACGCATTAATTACACAAGCACAAACACCTCATTTATCTTTACTTACAATAACCATCAAACAACCAGTTTTTATCCAACTGATTGTCTTTCCTTCAATAGTGTGAAAAGACCACAAAAAGTGATTATTACGCAATTATCTATTATCTACGGAGATTGTGCTAATTGACCGGACATTCTCCGTAATCATCGGACATTAGGCAGTCATGGCTGAACGTTCAAGAATGAATGTTTTGGACCTTTAAACGGTCACTGCTAATAGAGTATGGGTTCGGAATACTAATTTTTGGGGAACAAGTAATTGTATAATATTTTTGAAGACGTAACGACGGAAACGCGTCGACGACGTTATGGTATGAATGGCTCAGTGAAAAAACACGAGCTTCTGTCTTAAGTACCTATTGTGGATTCAATTCTAGTATAAATACAATACAAAATACATATAATTAAATAAGGAATGGAATATTTCAATGGGTTGTACCAAAGTTTTTGCAACATAAAACTTGAAGATTTTCATTTTGTTAGACCGTACCTACTAGAGATGAAGCTTACGATTTCATTGCAATGGATTCCTGATTACATTACACGGTTACATATCATGCATTGACGAGTATAAATCTTCCTGCTGATATGTTTTGTAAACTCGCTGATTCACATTGTCCATTTATTGATTTTGTTTGTCAACTCACTAAGTTAGATTTTTTAAAGGCTCATTTAGTTGGTCCTGTCGCCGAATTAGTTTGAACACTTGCTGATCCAGTTGGTCCAGACACACCATGGTCCGGTGGGGTATCCCAATGAAGGAGGGTGTGACTACGGTGCCTCAACACAAACTATGGCTCACTGATACTCTTTGTGTAATTCCACCTGCACTTTGAAGGACCTGTCTAAAGCCACCACCAATGCCATCGAGGTGGCAGAGTTCTGGTCAAAATTAATCTGATTTAAAAAAAGGGAAACATCGACACGACGATGAGGTTGGTCCAGTCGCCAATTCAGTTAGTTTATTCGCTGATATAATTTTTCGAAACCACTCCTTGTAACAGCATACCCTTCGCAGAACATTTTATATGAGGCTTGGTCTCTGATAGAAATCTACTCAAGTGACGTAGGCCTGAATAATTATGTATTAATTAACTAGATTCTAATCAAACTGTACCTAATGATTCAGTATGTGTTTGAATATATTACGCTAATGAGCCGTGTCGTTAGACCATCTTAATTAGTTTCAATGGTAAAGTAGTTGTAGCTGATGACATTAGCTGCACTTACAGTAGGAGAACGATGGTGATGGCAGTACAGTTAGTAAACAGTCAACTACATGCAGTTGAACATCAAAAACTTATGTGGTGTACTACCACCTCACTTTGCTTACCAGGGTAGATCAGCTTTCTGGTAAATAAAACTCTACTAGTGCGGAAATGAAAAAATCCACTGTGTAACTATACATAGACTAAGTCCAAATTGCACATCAATGGTTGCTTGTTTTATTCTATGCTCTTTAAATATTGAATACCACCTGGTTAACGAACTTTTATCAACCTGCATTGAAACTTGTCTAGCTCTATGGGAAGCTGTCTTACTCGAAAAGTTTGTCTCAAAGGAACGTCTTTTTTCTAAGACCTTTCTTTGTAAGAAAAGGCTTCCGTGTTAATTTTTAAGCCTTTACGCACTTTCGATGTAAGCTTCTGTAACTAGCGTTAAGTAGATCTTCAGCAATTCATAAAACCTTTCCAAAGCATTCGAAATTTTTTAGCACAAGTCCCCTCAAAGTTTTTTCTCGGTTTACCACATTATTTATAGATTCGAAACTTTACAACAGACTTAAAACCATTGCTTTAAAAAACAAAAATCGGGAGGAAAATCCTCGGATCTACTCTCCTCTGTCTCTCTATCTACTTTTTAGAATTTTCGCGATCAAACTGAAAGGTACAAGTGCCAATCGATAATTCTTATAAGGATAACTAGTATTGTACAACACAGTCGGTGCAAGGACATAATGTGCTACATACTAATGTACCTAGCTAGGTAGTAGTAGTAGGTAGGTAGGTAAGCCGTGATCTTCGTAACCTAGGATTACGTCAGCAGTTTGTGTGTGTGTGTGTGTGATACGTGTTTTAATTCAACTGCATGTGCATGGTTGAACGGCGAAATCCTGTGGTAGTCTTTTCTATGTTACCTGTTGCCCGCGACTTGCGTTCGCATGAAATTATTTAAAAAATATTACTTTCCTTTTAATCAGATTTTGTTGACAAGGGTTTTATTGTTTTTTTTGCACGGAACCCTAATTATTTTTCTAAAATAAAAGTGTCCTAAGTTACTTATAATATCAGCTATATACCAGTAAACGTCGCGTCAAAATCGGTCCAGTCGTTTAGGAGATTAGCCAGAACAAACAGAGAGACAAATGTTTTTTGTTATAAGTTCCGCATATACTTTCATAATATGCATTCAGTAAAAAACTGTTATTTTGATATTACAAACAGACACTTTAACTTTATTCATTCTTATAGAAAATTTGTCGACGACTTTCATAAGAAAGAAATCTGTAAAATAACTTCCGCGTAGATGGCGCTACGTGTTTGCTACTTTCAATCAGGTGCCACGGAGATCCTTTTTGAAAAAAAATGAGGTTAGATGGCGCTAAATGACAAAAATTTCTTTGTGGCAGAGACTCAATGCACAGCAAGACGGACAAAGAATTGTCTGTTGTGTAACAGTTTTTTGGACAGGCTTATGCCCTACAGGTCCATCATTCCTCTGCCCAAATCCCAATTTATTTGTCGGTATGTCCATATTTTTGCAGTAGTGGTCATGTCAGTAGTCACCCCTTTTCTAGCCATATCATCTATCTTCAAGTCCATTATTGTAAATTAAAAATAAAATACTCTAAACAAACCACTGACTTCTGTCACGCAAGTGTAGCTTAACTTAAGCTGAACACAGCTTGATCATATCACGTGATTTTAACCACGAGCTTCAATTGATTAAATCAGCAAATAGTTCACGGTATCGCAAATGCTTGGTAAGGTAAAATAATCACATAGCTAAGTTGTTTCTAGCGACTTATGTACAAATAAATTGTTTACGTAGAGTTTTCCTTACGGCATTTGACGAGAACTTGGCTTGTTACGTAGTTTTATATAATTGGGTAGCTATACATTCTTGTAAATATATTTGCTAGAGGATAATGTATCTTGAAGAATTTATAAGGATATTGTTGTTTCCGATTCAAGCCTAGCCATATGTTTGAATGGAGCTTGGCAACGCGGCCGATCGCGCAAGGAATATGGTTCATAATCCAAAGGGTTATGGAATATGTATGAAGTTGCAGGTGCAAAACCTTTTGTGAACTAATTTGGCAATCCGTGCTTCTTCTTCGTTTCGATTGTACTATTGAAACGCTGGCAACCAAAATCTTTTAGATATACTTACGATGACACACACACGGGACGGGACCATACACTGTGATGTAGAGGGATGACGATAATGTGGTGAGCAAATTTTTGAATGTCATCCACATTCAAACCCAAAGCTCCGCTCACTCTGGATGGCTATGGATGGAGTTAGAGTAGAGGAATACCAAAGAAACTATGAATAGACTGTGTGAAGGATGATATGGCTAGAAAGGAGGTGACTGCTGAGATGACGAGTAATAGAGAAGTATGGAAGAAGAAGACATGCTGCGCCGACCCTAAATGAATTGGGGTAAGGGCAGAAGAATGATGATGACACGGGACCATTCGAATAAAATCGTAATCTGCGTGCATGAGGCAATTGGCCATTGCTTGGGTAACGTTTCAAACTTCGCAATTAGGTATGTTTTCATTGTGCTTCAAGGCATCACTGAGATCACACTTTATCTATGGCATTACTTCTTACAAATAAATAAATAAAATAAAATAGCCTTTATTGCTGATCTTTCTTACAGTTAATAAATGCCTACTTACTTATAACAAAACTAATTTAATCATAACTTGTATTTGAACTATCGGCAACTGGATGTTTGTATGGAACAGCTTGTCTGACGAAAAAGTCCTCCTCTAAAGATTTCCACGTATTCCTGTCTCTTGCTAAACGGGTCCATACCGGACCAGCTATTCTCTTGATGTCATCTTCCCATCTTTTGATTTGTCTGCCTCCATTTCTTTTGTTACCTCTTGGATACCTCTCTGTTATTAACCTTGTCCATTTATCTTTACTTTCTCTCAGCAAGTGTCCCGTCCATCGCCATTTTAGCTGTCTATAAACTGTGTGTGCATTTTTTTTTTTAATTTCTTGTAGTTTCATTCAGACCCTTCTTTATTCCTTTCATAGGCATATCTTTATCCTTCATTATTTTACTAAAGGACAAAAACCGTTTCCAGGTATTAGTTATTCTTCGTTCTATTTCTTTATTTAAGCGATCTTCTGTAGATATAAGTTGGCCCAAATATATATTCATTTACATATTCTATTTGTTCGTTATTTACTGTTAAGGTTTTTATTTGTCGTCATAATATTGGTTTTAGTTAGATTCATTGTCAGGCCCTTAACACTTTCATCCCATAATTGCTGTAACAGCTTCTTAAAGAGAGTTTTAGATATATTTGCTGCGGTGGTTTTGTACTGGTCCTGGATATTGCTGCTGACTGGCAGTGAAGGCGCTATTTCTTTTCGTGAATAACAAACTGCCTCTCCCTGCAGTGAGTTATTTTTAATCAAATAAAATAAAGTTTTTCGTCTGACAGTTAAATAAAACTCTTTCTATACAGTAATTTTATCGGAAAACAACTATTTAAAACAGATAAATCGCGAGCTCTGATTCTATTGAGTCACCGTATGAATGCAGGGCACGACGTAGCGACGGGCCCATGGAACACCGGTAGTTGCTCAACATAGTGCAAGCGACTGTGCCCATAGATGTTGACGCACTCCGACCATAGCGTTGTATTGAGTGTTTTAGTGATTGAGTTCCTATATTTTACCAATTGTTTTCATTAAAGCTTAGGTAGTATTCACTACACCTTGCTTTTTGTCTACTATGTTGGGGTCGACTTCTAGTCTTACCGATTTCAGCCGAATCCTGAACGCTAGTAATTCACATGGAGCCACTGAGTCTGCCTAACAGATCTAAGCTACGCAGTTACAGGACAACACGATACTCCATGATAATACTTGTTGCCCTTGCCAGTTATCGGCTGTCATTTTCGGGCTTATGACGACTGTCTTCTACGAATCGACCTAAGAATCACCGCCGAATAAACGGCTGAACGTGCTTTTCGAGGCACAGAGTGGGATCGGTATGTAATAGGTGGCCACCCATTCACGGACGGACCCTGGCAATCGTTGCTTAACCTTGAAGGTCAACCCAACCGCCAGATACAAGCCTCTCTCTCTATCTCTCTCTTTTAATTAAGTAGATCTGCAGTTAGAATCTGACTTCAGTGTAGGTTCTGGCAAAAAAATCATCTACCCATATATTTTCTCCGTTGGACTTTGAAGAGTGTCTAGTTATAATATAACATTGTGATGATCATCAATGATCAAGTTATTACGTCAGCGCTAGTATGAATCAAGGCTTTGCGTATTATTGTTATTGTTTTGAATTTGATTACGACGGATTATTTACAAACTACTGTTTCATGCTGAATTGCATTAGTCTAAACATTATTTGAATCAAACTAAATCGGTTATTGTAATATGCATTTGTTCCAGCTCAACCTCCTCTTGAATGCTTACAAAAGGGGCAAAACCTCTTGATTTATATTATTAACTAACTTACTAATATGTTATACATATATCAGGAGGCCATAGCCAACCTGGTGGAAAGTTGTTAGTTCCTACCGCGACAGCGCATCCTATAGATTTGTACTATTATGGCAACCTTTCAGACAATGTTGAAATATCTCGTACTACCGTAAAAGGATATTATGTTTATTTTTAATGGAGCAAGCCCACCACACTATTCCCAAACCACTGCAACTCCTTAAAGCCAGAATCAATAGTTGCGACCATCAGAAAAGCGCCGAGACAATGAAGCTCGACGAAGTTCTAGAGAAACGATTTAACTGTTTTGGGTCCCGCAACGAAAAGAATAGCGGAGGAGTAGGAAAATAGGATGTGTTGTTAACTGCAGTTCTTCTGAAATCAATTCGAAAGGTGGTACTACTTACTTTAGACTTCATCATCACACAGTTCCTACGTTTCTCATCCACCTCTCACAGGTACCAGGTTTGCCGGAAGAAAATAATAATTAAATAAGCAGTACCTTTGTGCTATTCTACTTTGATGAATGTTTGCAACCATGGAGTCTGGATTTGTGTTCAACTGATGGCAATAGGCTCGCCCCCTACTACCTACATGGGACTTAAAGAGATGTGGGTGTACAATTAAGTACACCTCTGTTTACCCCTTCGGGGATTACAGGCGTGAGGTTATGTTATGTTTGTAATGTAGCCATCTTCGTGTATATTATTGAAGTTTATCACACAGCTCACGTATTAGTAAACTTCAAGTAAGTAATATGCTAAGCGTTTTGAACTAGATTCAAAACTTACGTTATAGCCAACTTCATCTCAGCGTATGTCGACTGCTAACGTAGAAGTTCTGTTTACTTACCTATACCAAACGTGACTTACCTTCGTGTTATGTATAGGTAATCAGTGACGTCATCTATGTAGGTAAGGTTTTGTGTGATTAAGTACTTACTTTGTTAAGTGGAATGCCGAGTCATGTTGTGCTTGCTTTAGCAGAATCTTTGTTTTAGAATATTTTACTCTTTTTTCAGATTTATCCCATTTGTTCTCCTTCTTAACCCACTTTCGTTCACTACCACGTCTTTTAAAATGGTATATCCATACACACTTTGTTAAGCCATCCACTTAACTCTTTTACTTTGATTTTATTAGGGTTGGACTCGTGGCTTGCAGTTTTGAAGTGGGCAGTGTGGATAACCAGAGATCGGAATAGGTAGAGTATATTTGTATAAACTTCAAGGAAGTAAGTACCATGTGGACTCTGGTTAGGAAGATTACAGTGCATTTGCAAAACAATTGTCAGAGATAAAGTTTCGTACGCCATCTTCTTCCAAGCGTGTCGTCGATGGCAATTTAAATTGTGTCGGCCCACAACTGAGCTAGTCGGTAAATGGTGGGTAATTTGGCGTCTTCAGTAGCGTCTATCAGTTCGTACCCCATGAACGCGATTAACGCAATTGTTATAAACTCAATCAGGATCTATTGTATAATAATAGCATCATTTCCATGTGACACCATGCAGTTCTATATACCTACGTGTATATAAACATAAGCACACAGCGTAGGTAGTCGGAATGCAATGTTTTAATCATAATTAGTACTAGTCTGCCTTCTGTAGTATGTCACGTACATTGTGTGTTTGTCTCTTAATTTGACTGGATTATCTATCTAAGGTATGCCAATGTCAGTTTTAGCGCTAAATTATCTTTATTCTTAATTCGCTTTACAAGGTGAATTGAGAGTAATTGCTTTGGAAATGTTTTGGCAGATGGTATTTTATCTTAGACGTTTTACCTATCTTCTCAAAATATCGTGAGGGCCCAGTGGTTCAGGCTTTGCGAGCATATCTGATATACGGCGAAAATCCGGGCGATTATCCTAAAATGTGACTTTTTCTATTTCCTCTTGGGCATCAACAGACATCGGTGAAGGGAAAAATCGTGAAGAAACCTAGAAATAATAAATCCGCCTTGAGTATGCGTGGAGATCAATCCGCATGCCATATCTGTATGAGAAGAGGCCTTTGCCTTGCAGTGGGACAGTTATTAATATCCTCTCAAACATTAACCTGAGTCAACAAAACTCCAAGACATGTTTCTATACATAAATCTATCCTTCCTAACTCGCAATTAATCTCTCCCGTCTAATAAACGTCCTGTACACTACACCGGCACTAGTGCGACAATGATCGTTCATAATAAGGTCCCGGCGGCTAACGCGCACAATTAGTCAATTAGAAGCATCGACGACAAGCGGCTTAATTGGATCATTGCTGGTAATGTGGAGGGGGAGGTTATGGTGATATGAGATAGCGGGGAGAAAGATACAACTGCGGTTCTATCACAAACTTCTCGACAGAGTGACTGCGCCGTTGGGCCCCGCACTGCATTGTAAAGTCTTCCTACAACATTTCGTATGAACCATCAACTTCAAGGAAGGCCTTCCTATAAAATCTCGGAATGATTTTCAAGTTCCGTAATAAATAAGAGGTATTCGTTGTTGTTGAAGCTTAATGCGGCTGTAAGGTGTGCTTAGTTTTAGTAGCCGCAAGAGCTGAGGATGAAGCCCTGCTTCCGGTCGCTGGGTTAGGCAAATAATTATTGGTTTTGAATCAGGTGTTGGGCGTTGCCCTTTGTCATACATTGCAAGATTACATGTTCGTTCTAGAATCTTTAAAATGTTGTATTTATTATTTTTGATGAATCCTGAGGGTTATTAAGCAATAAAATTCTTTTTGGCGCTTTAGATTGTAATACGATGTCGTTGAAACGGCAGGGGGACTTTTTTAAGTATGTGTCACGTTAATGGATGCTATGCAAATCATTTGTTTTGGACGTGACCAGCATCATAATATTTGTGTGAAGAAGGAAAATGTTGTCTGCTCAGTGATACCTAGGTAAGTTATATGCCAAAATAAAAGATCTTATGAAAAAAACCTCTGTCTTTACACCCGCGTGTAGATCAAAATTATACCACGGGAATAAACTCCGGGGATATCAAGATCTAACTTTACCTATGTGCTAACAGAATTACTTATTTATATTATCAATTTATTACATAATCAAACAAAATATTACCCTACAAATCGCTACATCCTCTCACCAAGCCCGCTACCTCTCACTTTCGCTCTCGCTCCTTATGCGCCACCATAGCGCGTACGCAATAAGGGCCACTTTCACTGCGCGGGTCAAGGTTTACTCCCGGGTGGGGCAGACGTTGCGACATCGTAGTACTAAGTACTCGTATGTTGGGTGTGGACTTACTTTTAAACGTCGATTTGTTTCTTTTGAGTGATTACAGTTTACTGTGTTAAAAAAGCTGATTTATTTTATGATTTTTGTTTGTGATTTTATACTGAGAATAGAGATTCTTCTTTTGATTGTAAAAGGGATTAAGCCATCATCATCAGCTTAGAACAGGCCACAGCTGAACTTAGGTCTCTCCAATTGCACGCCATTCAAATCCATTCTCGGAAGACAAGAAAGTAAGCAACCGGAATTGCCGTTAATTTTTTTTGTGCTCCCTGAAAATATGAACAAACGCTAGCTTCTGTGGTAAGTCTATATCTATGGCAAGCTTGGTAATTATGGAAACCAGTTTTACTGTTCATTGTAACGATGATGATGATGTTCTTTGAGAGCCAAAGGCATTCTTTACTGCGACTAAATAAAGTAGCAACTAGTAGAGCTTTTTATGAATGGGCCCGTCTGAGAACAGGAGTAGAATATTGCTTGTTTTTTGCCTATAAAATATCGGGAACATGATACATTTCAATATTTTCTTTATTTCTTTAAGAACTCGTCTTTTCCTAAGAAGGGTTGTGTTACCCAGTAAATGGGTTATGAAGGACAGATGAGACACTTATTGTAGAAAACTAGTATTCAGCTGCATTTGGTAGACTGGAAGCCGATCCCAAAGTAGTTGGGAAAAGGCTAGGCAGATGATTGACTTCTAGGTTAGGCTACATTCTACGGTCACCAGTTTCCACCACGTCAGTTACTAACTAGTTGATTAACTAAAATAGCTAAAGAAATTACGTGCAAACAAACAAACACACAACATCACGTTCTTTCCTATTACACTCCACACGTTGCCTTGGCGTCTCAAACTGGTTTAGCTACTCACCGCCGACACTAGCGCTACAGAACGTGCCAGTAGGCTATATTTCTAGTGATGTCGCAAGACTAAATGTTGCATTCAATTATATAACGTCTATGTATGTGTGTGTATACTATGTCTGTAGATGTTGTTGTAAACAAGTCGATGGAATTTTGTTGTTGTTTTCGATATCGGTGCAAATGTAAAGTTTTTTTTTCTAATATTTTATTGGAGGCTTTTATCCTCAAAGGCAAGTCAGCCACATCATACCTGAATCTATTCTAAACTAAACTACAAATATAATATAAATAACATTAAATTTATTTAAATACAACGTGTAGTTTTGCATCCTCGTCAAATTCAAGGAGGTAACT